>CM066041.1:244418391-245018391 GCA_033557465.1 Ichthyophis bannanicus | reverse complement strand
AGCCGTCCTTGTGGCCTGTCCTGATAAGAGTGACCCGAAGCAGTCCTGTAGAGGAAGTCATGCCCATATAAGAACAAAAGCTTGCACAAACCTACGTTGCTGAGATGGCAATGCAGACACAGCTTGTGGCAGCAGGTCAGGTGCAGGGCATGCAGAAACAGTAAACATGCCTGCCACAGACTAAGACAGGGGAGGGGGGAACTGATGGGAAAACGTAAGATCCACAAAGCCTAAAAAATGGTTTATCATCTGGTGTGGAACAAGGAAGTTGGAAAAATATGATGTGCAAGCATTCTTAGCACAGAAGCATATGTGTATAAGCAGTGTATATAAGAAAAGCATTTGGTATCATTCTGGGGTAAAGGAACAAACAGGACTTATACAGATAGTCTGAACACTAATCTTCTCTGCCTTAATCCTGCCAAAATCTCAGCAATATGGTTTTCATTTGGTACCTCTAAGCCGACGCTTTATCCCATTCTGCTTTGGTGTACAGGTTCCCCTGCTTTCCTCCCTCCAGTGTCTAGGGGTAATCCTGGACTCCACTCTTTCCTTTCAGGACCACATTTCTGCCTTGTCTCAGCGTTCTTATTTTTTCCTCCACCAGATTCGGACAGTCCGTGATATTCTGCCCTCCTCTGCTCTCACCACTTTCCTGCTCTCCCTTGTAATTTCCTGACTGGATTATTGTAATGTTATTTTTGCAGATCTCCCCCACCATCAACTCCATCGTCTTCAGTTAATCCAGAATGCTGCAGCCAGAATCCTATCCCATACCACCCGTTAAAAGCATGTCACGCCCCATCTCATTAAGTTGCAGTGGTTGCCAGTATCATCTCGCATTACATATAAGATTCTGATTCTTGCCTATAGGACCATTCACACTCACACTCCACGGTACTTGGCTGATGTCTTACATTACCGTTCTGTACCTTGCACCCTCCGGTCAGTACACAATCACTGTCTGCACCTTCCATCCCCCACTTTGGCCCATCTAGAACAAACCCGCCCCACTGCCTTTTTCTTTCTCACTTTGGAACTCTCTCCCCCCTACCCTTCATTAAGAGAAATCCTACCATAAGTTCAAAGCCTTGCTTAAAACACACCTTTTCTGCCAGGCCTTTGATCTGCCTTCTGGTTTATAGTATTCCTCTACTCTTTCTCCTGTACTTCTATTTGGTGTGAAAAGAATAAAGTAGCCCAAATACCCTCGAGTATGGAGCAGACAGAGCTAAAAAGATACCAAATTACCCATGCCTACCAATAGCCAGATTAATATGAATAAAATACAGTCTCTAAAATGCTTGTATGCAAATGCTAGAAGTCTAAAAAATAAGATGGGAAAGTTAGAATATATAGCACGAAATGAGAGGTTAGATATGATTGGAATATCAGAGACATGGTGGAAGGAGGACAACCAGTGGGACACTGTGATACCTGGGTACAAACTATATTGTAATGATAGAGCTGATCAAATTGGTGGAGGGGTTGCGCTCTGTTAGAGGGCATTGAGTCAAAAGGATTAAAATTTTGCAGGAAACAAAATTTGCTGTAGAATCTCTATGGATTGAAATTCCATGTAAAAAGGGGAAGGCGATGGCAGTGGGGGTGTACTATCGACCGCCTGGCCAGAATGAACAAATGGATGATGAAAAGCTCAAAGAAATCAAGGAAGCTAACAAAAGTTACAGCGCAGTAATAATAATGGGTGATTTCAATTACCCCGGTATCGACTGGGTCAGTGTCACAGCAGGACATGCTAGGGAGATAAAGTTCTTAGATGAAATAAATGACTGCTTTTTGGAGCAACTGGTTCATGAACCGACCAGAGGGGAAGCCATATCAGACCTAGTCCTTAGTGGAACACCAGATCTAGTGCAAGAGATAAGGGTGTGTGGGCCACTTGGCATTAGTGATCATAGCATGATCGCATTTGATTTAATTAGTGGAGGAGGGATATAAGGAAATCCACAGTACTACCTTTTAACTTTCGAAAGGGAGACTATGATAAAATGAGGAAAATAGTTAAGAAAAAGCTAAAAGGAGCAGTTGCAAAGGTTAAAGACTTACATCAAGCTTGGGTGATGTTGAAAAATACGGTTTTGGAAGCCCAGACCAGCTGTATTCCACACTTTAAGAAAAGTGGAAGGAAGTCCAAAAAACTGCCAGCATGGTTTAAAGGTAAGGTCAGAGAGGCGGCTGTTGTCAAAAAAGCATCTTTCAGGAAATGGAAAAAAGAGCCAAACGACGAAACCTGGAAACAACACAAGCACTGGCAAGTCAAATGCAAGGCATTGATAAGGAAGGCAAAGGGAGAATTTGAGAAGAGGCTTGCTGCGGAAGCAAAAACGCGAAATAAAGACTTTTTCAAGTACATTCGTAGCAAAAAACCCGTGAGAGAGTCAGTTGGTCCATTAGATAATAAAGGGGTTAAAGGGGCACTAAGAGGCGACAAGGCGATAGCTGGGAGACTGAATGAATTCTTTGCTTCAGTCTTTACTGAGGAAGATGTAGGGATGTTACCCATGACTGAAGTGGTATTTAAAGTTGCGGAAGAATTGAAGGAAATATCGATAAATCGGGAAGATGTATTACAACTATTAGATAAACTGAAAAGTAGCAAATCACCTGGGCCGGATGATATACATCCAAGGGTGTTGAAAGAACTGAGATATGAGATTGCAGACCTGCTATTAGTAATCTGTGAACTTTCATTAAAATCATCTGTAATACCTGAAAATTGGAGGATCGCCACTGTAACGCCAATTTTTAAAAAGGGTTCCAGGGGTGATCCAGGAAACTACAGACCGGTGAGCCTGACGTCAGTACCGGGAGAAATGGTAGGAACCATCATAAAGAATCAACTTACTCAGCATGTAGATAGTCATGGCCTAATGGGAGACAGCCAACATGGCTTTAGACAAGGAAGATCTTGTCTTACTAATCTGTTATGTTTTTTTGAAGGTGTGAATAAACAGGTGGACAAAGGTGAGTCGTTTGATATAGTCTACCTGGACTTTCAGAAAGCCTTTGACAAGGTCCCTCATCAGAGACTTTTGGATAAAACTAAAGTGTCATGGGATAGGAGGCAATGTACAATTGTGGATCAGGAACTAGTTAAAAGATAGAATGAAGAGGGTAGGGCTAAATGGCCAATGGAGAAAGGTGAATAGTGGTGTACCCCAGGGATCTGTGCTGGTTCTGCTGCTTTTTGACATATTCATAAATGACCTGGAAAAGGGAACAACGAGTGAGGTTATCAATTTTGCAGATGACACAAAACTAAAGTTGTTAAAACCCAAGAGGATTGTGGAAAATTGCAAGAGGATCTTGATAAATTGGAAGACTGGGCATCAAAATGGCAGATGAAATTTAATGTGGAGAAGTGCAAAGTTATGCACCTAGGGAAAAACAACCCAAACTATGGTTACACGATGCAAGGTTCCACATTAGGAACCACCACCCAGGAAAAAGATTTTGGCGTCATTGTGGGTAACATGTTAAAACCCTCGGCCCAGTGTGCAGTGGCGGCCAAGAGAGCAAATAGAATGCTAGGTATCATAAGGAAAGGAATGGAAAATAAAACAAAAGATATTATAATGCCTCTATATCGTTCCATGGTGAGACCGCACCTTGAATATTGTGTGCAGTTCTGGTCGCCGTATCTTAAAAAGGATATAGCGTTATTAGAAAAGGTTCAGAGAAGAGCCACCAAAATGGTAAAGGGGATGGAAGGATACCCCTATGAAGAAAGGTTAAAAAGGTTAGGGCTCTTTAACCTGGAAAAGAGATGGCTGAGGCGAGATATGATCGAAGTCTATAAATTAATGAAACGGAGTGGAATGGGTAAACGTAGATCGATTGTTTACGTTATCAGAATATAGAAAGACTAGGGGAAATGCAATGAAGCTACAGGGTAAACTATTTTAAGACTAATAAAAGAAAATATTTTTTTCACTCAACTTGTAATCAAACTCTGGAATTTATTACCGGAGGATGTAGTAAGAGCTGTTAGTGTAGCTGGGTTTAAAAAAGGTTTGGACAAGTTCCTGGAGGAAAGGTCCAGAAACCATTATTAAGAAGGGACCCAGGATATCAATGCTTGACCCAGTACAAACATTGTGGAACCTGTGTCTTTTGGGGAAACTGCTAGGTACGTATGACCTAGATTGGCCACTGTTGGAAACAGAATACTGGGCTTGATGGACCTTGATCTGACCCAGTATGACATATCTTATGTTCTTATGAATGCTTCTCTGTCCTGTCAAAATTGTAGATCCTTTCCATTTTGGCTTTGGCCTCTGCTATTTGCACTTTGTATACCTCTCTGTTGTTGCGAAGGGCGGTTAATCAAATCTCAAAATAAAGAATAAAGTACTCTGGCTTCTGTACCTCTTTGTCTCTTAGCCCATCTGACTCAGGCAAACTGTATTGCTAAGAAAATAATGCTATTTGGCTAAGATTGTGACTGATTGGGCATAATAAAGATCTCATTTCCTTATTGGCCAAGTGTCTGAGTCTGATTGGAGCAGTGCGAGGTCCCATCTTATCTTTAGGGTACAACACGACAGCCTTAGTCCACAAAAGTCCCCAAGAGTAACTACGCTTGATCAAGTCTGTCTGTTTCCTCTTTGACTTGAAGATCTGTAGACTACACCAGTAAGGATGGTACTACCATCTCCGCTTTCTAAACCAATCCACAGTGCTGCTTCTTTTCCCCAAGTTCCCTGCATTTCAGCTGCTTTAATACTGTTTCTGGCATAGAGGACTCCTCCTCCTCCTTTTCTGCCTTCTCTATCCCTCCTAAATAGATTATATCCAGGTATGGCAATGTCCCATTTATGAGACTCATTAAACCATATTTCCAGTTCATACTGCTAGACCAGTCCAGAAAAACGGGTTATGCACCCCTGCCAGCAGATCTTGGAGACAGAGAATTCTACCAGAGCTCTGATAGGCTGGAGCCTGGTGATATAATCCTACCCCTAGGGGTCTCCCTCAGTTTTTCTCTGTCTCCAGCAGATCTGGATGCTTTTTTTTTTTTTTGCTCCTTCAAAAAAATTTAAAACGCTTTATTTCTTTGCGATTTCTCTTGGAGAGATTATCCCCTGAGTTGCCAGTGTACTTATCTGAGCTCCTGTGTCCTGTCACAGTAGAGATCGCTGATGTGCAGACTCCCCAGCACTAGTCATGAGGGCTATTTAGCTGGATGGTAAGCCTCCTAAAATCCAGTTCCTGGGGCTGATTTTAGTGGTGAGGCAGCGGGCAGTGGTCTGAGCAGCGGTCCGTGGCTTCTCTGCACTTTCGGTACTGTGAGTACAAAGCCTGTCTTTCTCCCACTGCTGTCTGCAACTCTCTGATGACTCGATTTATTTTTCTTGATTTTTCAGCGATTTTAGGCATTTCTCTCATGCCTGCAACCCTCCCACCTTCTCCTTTGACTTTTTAAGTTAATTCCTTAGCTTTTGGGGGTTTTAATTCACTCTTTTTGAGGTTTATTTTTGCCGGTGGCCATTTTGAATAGCTAATGAGCCCCGGTTTTTGGCAGGAAGCCAGATTCCTTCTCTACTGCCTTCTAACAGCTCTATTGCTGTTTAAGTTTTTTCCACAACACTTGCTAGCTGTGAGTTGTGAAGGGTTTCTTTTTTCTCTGCCTATGTATTAACATAATGAATAAAAAGTACGGAAGGCATGGATAGAGAACAGGATGCAATGCAGAGCCACAGTACAATGCTAAGACACTGACCAATGGTGCAGGGCTCATGGGTTTCATCCCCCACTGTGCCCAACAAAGAAGGCTGGCTGAGGCATTACCTATTATGGGGAATATTGTTAAATGCTTGTTCCTGCGGGACAGAGTTATTTTTTTTTTAGTTCTCACTATGCCTTATTCAGGTTTACGCTGCATAGGCTGTCAGAAGAAACACAGGGACCTCATGAATCAGCTGTGCTCTTCCCCCAGCATCTTGATTCCCCAGATAAACTTGGGAACTCCTGAGCCTGGCTTCAGTGGAGCTCTCCATTGGCTTTCCGCTGCGCTGAGTCTTTGCCACGAGAGTTTGGACATCTCCAGGAAGTTCAGGTATCATTTTTGGAAAGAAAACTGTGAGTAGCCTCAGCTGCTGTGGGATGATTTCAACTGCATCCGGACCGGCTGCCTCTGAGTTTTGAAGTTCCTACTTTAAATTTTTAATCCACAAACTGCAGCTGGGTTACTTTGTACGTCTTACTGAATATTGTACCTGTCTTATTCAATATACCATTTGAGAACTCGAATGGATCGTTTGGGAGGGGAGGGGGGAGAAGGGGAGGAATCCCATTGTGGGGCACACATTGCAAGTATGGCAGCAATACAGAAAGCGGTTGGTGGGAGATAAAAGGTGGTCGACTACCATGTCCCTACAGGCTTGTTGTGCGGAGAGTACGGGGCCTAGTGTCGCCGTGCTCCGTAGGTGGGCGGAGCTAGGTCTGAACCAGGTGGCCCAGATAGTGGTAGGGACGCAGTGTAGAGGATTTGAAGGGATGCGAGACCTCTATCGACTGGGGGAGGCGGATAGGTTTGCGTATATGCAGATCTGCTCGGTAGTGCGCCAAAAGGGGAAGGAGCAGGGGAACAGGGGGGGAGGCGAGTGGTTTGAAGGCGCATGTCTAGGTTCTATGGGTCGACAGGGGATGCTCTCTAGGATCTATAGAGGTCTCACAGCAAGAGGGGACGGTAAGTTGAAGTATATGGACGCGTGGGAAAAGGATCTAGGGGTGAAGTGGGGGGTGGACGAGTGGGAGGCCGTTGCGGTGGGTATGGCCAGATTCTCCATTGCAACGTCATTGAGAGAGAATGGCTTTAAGGTACTGAGTCGATGGTACCTCACCCCAGAGAGATTGTGGAAGGCGGGGGGTGTTGCAAACGGATGAATGTTGGCGAAAGTGTGGGGGACGGGGTTCCTGGATGCACATGTGGTGGACGTGTCCAGTGGTGGGAGCATATTGGAGCAAAATAGGGGAGAACATAAACAAAATTGTGGGAGCAGATATTCTGCTGGGGCCTGAGATGTGTCTCCTGCACAGACCAGATGGGAGATGGGAGGGGGATTGGAGGATCATTTGGTACTGTGTAACCGCGGCACGGTGTGAAATCGCATGGTATTGGAATAGACCGATTCTACCCTCCATAGCGAGTTTTGCAAGTAGGGTGTCGCATCTATATGCCATGTATAAACTGACAGGGGAGAAGGTGGAAGAGGGGAGCGCATGGGGAAGCGGTGGGCAGGAGTGTGGAAGTGGTTGCGTGAAGAGGGGTGGAAAGTAAGGGGGAGGTGGTGGAGGGGTAGAAGTAGGGGGGGGAGGGGGGATTAATTAATTGGGGGGAGTTAAATTTGGGGCAGAATGTTATGTTCATGTTAAGTATTGCTAACATTTTGTTGATTATTGGGGGATTGATGTTTGGCATTTCCATCTGTATGTTATTTACTACTGATTGAACATAAGGGCAGGGGAGGGGAGGATGGGTGGAGGGGATACTTTATGTGGGTTTATATAACTGCTCTTGGGTACAAGCTGTACGTTCTTATTTGGGTGGCCTGCGTTAAGCTTGGTGTACTGCAGTTATTGAGTGGATGGAAATGTAAAAGTTATAAATGCTAATAAAAATTCAAATTTAAAAAAAAAAAAAAAATATACCATTTGATTGGAATTTTAAGTCAGTGTTTTGGATCCTGACTGTTTTGGGCTCGGCCTAATTAAGCATACTCACTGTAATCTTCATACAGCTGGGTTTGAGCTTCTACATCCCTCCCCAGAAACACCTTTCAGCCCCTACCATGGAGGTCTGAGTGACTGCGGAGGGATCAAACTCTAATTTCCCTACTTTCAGTCACTGTAATTGCCTTACCCTGACTTTGAAAGTTTCTCTGTACCAGCACAGTGAATGACTGACAGTTCCCTTCTCAGCTCAGTGAATACCTGACAGTTTTTCTGTGCCAGCGGCCATTTTATTTTTCTCTTCAGTGTTTCTTTTTGGAGGGAACAGCTCTAGACAGCAGTTTCCACACATTTAAACATGCTGTGGAAGCACGTGGAGTTTCAAAATCCTTTTCTTTGAAGGGTCTTCGGTTTTCCTGAGCCTACCTTGCTTTTTGTTTTAAATGCTAAACAAAAAAAAAAAAAAACCCACAAGAAGAGGAAAGGTGGTTTAAGTCTCTACAATGCTTGTTTCTCTGGCTGTATTATATGTGATATGTAATCAGCCGAAGGGGGAATTAATAGATTGCTTGTGTTCCACCTGCACGCTGCATCCCGGAGACTCTTTCCCCATTCCCACTGTGCTGCTAGATGGGTTCATCAGCACCTTATCTCCTCCCTCCTCAGAGCCCCTGCTGCAGGATCTTCCTGCAGGAAAGGATTCAGTCAGCTCCCATGTCGCTTCCACAGCCGCTGGAGGCCACAGCAGCCTTGACTGACAGTGCCTTCCTCACACTCTTCCATCTGGCATGATGCCTGTGACTTTTGGAGTCTTTTGGCATATCTCCTACACCTGCCCAATAGCAGGCGAGCATATGGCGTGGTCTCGCAAGTGGTCCCATAAGTCCTCAGACCTTAGAGCAGTACGTCCTCCTTGGGGCGTTGCATGTGCCTTGCGGGGTACTATGGATATTCAAGAAGACTTTATAACTTCGGAGGTCAGCCCTGACCCGTTGGAGTACGGAGATGGGGAATATTCTCCGTCTGTTTTCTTCGCTGATGGTTCTCAGCCTTTTTCGGTAAGAGGAGTTGCCGGCTCTAATCACACAGGTGATGGAGTCGCTCCCCCTATCCGACACGCCTGATCCTCCGGATTCTCAAATCCGGTTGCAGCCGGATCCCATTTTCCAGAGCATTCGTACGGCACGCGGAATTGGTCAGTTATACCCTTGGTCTCACTTTCACTTGGACCGTTGGCTGACATACCCGGCAGTTGATGCCTTCTGACCTGGGTCATCAGGCATACCACACTTCCAGTTGAGGGCAGAGAGGCGCTCCGCGACCAGCAAGACCTAAAGAGTTGGGAGGCTGCTAAAGACCGGTTTTCCTTCGCCCGCTATTTCCTTCTTGCAGGTGTGTGGAAGTTTAGCAGCTCGGGCCTCCCTTTGATGGATTCAGCAGCTTCCAGGTGTTCCCGAGTTGGTGGCATTCTGTGATCTCTTACGGCTGTCAGCTCGCTTCCTAGCACCGGTGTCGGTAGCTCGGAGATGGCTCAGCCTGCGTCAATGCGAAGCAGATGTTGCTTCATTTAAAGGCTCCAGCATTTAGATGCCCTTCGTCCCGGTCCACCGTTGGAAGGAGGACTGGGCCGTTACTCTGTCTATTTTGGGATGCTTCAGGTCCTGGATTTTCTAGGGGCTGGGTGCGACACTCGTAGGGGACGGGTGTTTCTACCTCAGGAACGTTTTCAGAAGATCTCTCTTCAGCTCCGCCGCTGCTTGGATCAAGCGGCGCCTCGGCCTTGGGGCTACCTTCAACTCTTGGGGTCCCTGGCAGCAACGATAGCCCTTGTTCCGTGGGCAAGAGCGCTCATGCGCTGCTTGCCGACGGTGCTTCTATCTCGTTGGTCGCCGGTATCGGAGAGTTATCGAATCCGGTTGCCTTTGCTTCTGCCGGGGCGCCGCAGCCTCCGCTGGTGGCTTCAGGCACACACTCTTCTACGGGGGGTCCCTCTGGAGTCTCTGCGCTGGATCTTGGTGACGCCAGTCGCTGACCTCTCCGGTTGGGGAGCGCCTTGTGGCTTGGCCTCGGCGCAGGGGAGTTGGTCATCTCGCGAAGCCCAAGGGTCTATCAATCGTCTCGAGACGCGGAAAGTGCGCTTCGCCCTTCTTCAGTTTCAGCCTCTTCTGCGGCGGCGTGCGGTTCGGATCCTGTCCGACGCCACGACGGTTGCTTTCCTAAGCCGCCTAGGCGGCACGCAATGTCCAGATGTCTCACAGGAGAGGCGTTTGCTCCTCCCGTGGGTGGAGGAACATCTTCAGGCTGTCGGCGCAGCACATCGCAGGCGTGAACAATGTGTAAGCCGATTTTCTCAGCCGGCACTCTCTGGAGCCCGGGGGCTGGGCTCTGCAGCCGGATGCGTTCTGGTCCATTGTTCACCTGTGGGGACTATCGACCATGGATCTAATGGCTACGGCGCAGACTGCCAAGGCTTCGCTGTACTTCGGCCATTGGAGGGACGAGGGAGCGCACAGCATAGATGCTCTCTCTCAACCGTGACCGATTCATCTTCTCCTGTGTGTTTTCCCTCCCTGATCCGTGATATGCATGGCTCTCCAGCGGCTCCGAGACCGTTGCGGCCCTGTGCTCCTGCTGGCTCCGAATTGGGCTCGCGGACCCTGGTATGCGGATCTCTTCCGTCTGTCTGGGGCGTCGCTGCTCCGCCTCGAGGCGTTTCTCGGCCTTCTGATTCAGGGACCGGTGAAGATGGAAGACCCGGCTCCTTACTCGCTTACGGCCTGGCAATTACACGCCGCCGGTTTGCTCACTACGGCTATTTGCCTAGCGTGGTCGTGACGCTTCTCACGGCGCGGCGGTCTACCACGACGCTGACTTACGCTCGGGTTTGGAGTCTCTTGATGGTTGGTGTTCGCAAATTAACCTCTCACCCTGGCGTTGCGGTGTTCCGGACATCCTGTCCTTTTTACAGGCCGGAGTGGATAAGGGATTAGCGCTCGATTCCTTGCGAGTACAAGTGGTCGCCTTAACTTGTTTTCGGGGTCCTATAGTGGGGCGATCGATAGCTTCGCATTTGGACGTGTCTCGGTTCCTCCGCGGAGTTGGGCCTTCCGGCCTCCTCTGCGTTCGCCTGTGCCGGCGTGGGCTCTCGCGCTTGTCCTCTGTGCCCTCGTTGCTCCTCCCTTTGAGCCTCTGAGGGCCTGTTCTCTTCTAGATTTGACTCTGAAGGCAGTCTTCTTGGTGGCCATAACTTTGGCATGCCGTATTTCTGAGCTCCAGGCTCTCTCGTGTCGACATCCCTATCTCTCGTTTTCCTCCGAAGGCGTTTCTCTGCGAACTGTCCCTTCCTTTGTTGCCCAAAGTGCTGACGCCATTCGCTGTTGACCAGCCTCTTTTCTTTCCATCTTTTCCAAAGGTGCAGTGTGACAGTGGTCGGTCTCCGTTGCGGGCGGTGGACCTTAAAAAGGTTCTTTTTTGGTATCTGGGGGTCGCGGGACCCTTCCATATGACTGTTGCTCTTTTGTCTTGTTCGCAGATTCTCGTCGGGGATCCGCAGCCTCCGAATCTACCATTTCTAGATGGGTTACGGAAGCCTTTGAGGCGGCGTACCTTCTTCTGGGAGAGCCAGCTCCACCGGGACTCCGTGCTCACTCCTCTCGGGCGCAAGCAACTTTGTAGGCCGGGAGGTCTCATGTAGTTCCTCTCGATATTCGCCGGGCGGCGACTTGGTCGTCGCTGTCCACCTTTGTCGGTCATTATAGGTTGGACGTTCATGCCCGTCAGGAGGTCCGTTTTGGAGTTGCTGAGCTGTCGGCTGCCTTGCCCCCCCTTGAAAGCGGGTAGCTTGGGTACTGCCCGTTTGTCTGGACTGGTCTAGCAGTATGAACTGGAAGGAGAAATTTCACTTACCGTTAATTTCCTTTCCTGGAATACTGCTAGACCAGTCCAGGACCCGCCCTGCTGTTGGTTGGAGTGCCGCTGGTGCGGTGCAGCCGCTGACCGTGGTTCTTCTCTTTGCCGGTATGCCTCGCCATGGGCAGTCCATGGGTTCGTAGGTGGATACTGTTTTCAGCTCTAGCGAGTTCTTCGACTCCCTTGTATATAGTTCACTTGAGACCCTCTGGGGTGATGTTACAGTTCATGTTGCATTAGCTTGTGGATGTAACTGAGGGAGACCCCTAGGGGTAGGATTATATCACCAAGCTCCAGCCTATCAGAGCTCTGGTAGAATTCTCTGTCTCCAAGATCTGCTGGCAGGGGTGCATAACCCGTTTGTCTGGACTGGTCTAGCAGTATTCCAGGAAAGGAAATTAACGGTAAGTGAAATTTCTCCTTCCGTGATGGCCACAGTTTCCAAATTCATTTCCACTATCAAGGCTTCCAAGTCAGGAACTTTATTAGCTAGACTGTGAGCATTTGTGCTCATTACTTTCCAGCAGGGTTTGGTAGGCTTGCTTCTATTTTGCATGGGTTTTATTCCTGATTCCTCTTCCCTTTTGTTATTGATGCCTGAGTTAATATTATGTCTATTTTTACCATCAGTGTAATACTTTTGCTGGGGGTGAAATGCTGATCTTGTTTTCCATCAGTCACCCCTTTTCCCTAGCTTAAATGCTTTCTGCATATTGCCTGATTTTTTTTTCACCTAGGATCTTTTTTCCTGCTAAAGAAAGATGTACAGTGTGGTCTACATTATTGGTACCCTTGCAATTCAGCCGCTTAATGTACAATATCACCTTTAAAAAAGTGGCCAGTGAAAAGGCTTTGGACTATATTTGCACACATATTTGACACACAAAAGAATCAAATAAAACAAGACCAATTAAAAAAGGAAATGGTATAAAAACTGGGACATTGCTAGGACATGATTATTCCAATTATCAAAGGGATACAACTATCCCATCAGACTAATTTTTTGTCTGAACTATTGCCATGAAGATAAAACATCTTCTCGTAGCTCATTGTTCCTTTTATTCTTTATATAGGGACGCAACCCCAAACATTCCCCAAGGGATATTTGAAAACCCCTCAGTTTAACCGATCATTAAAGAATCTAATCTACCAAGCTGTATTGCACTTAGCTGTTCAGAGAAAATCGCTCTCCAATCTAGGCAATCAATGTTTCACAAAGCTGCATCATTCAATCAGCCATTAGTGCTGTGCTTTGCTCCTCCATTGCTTGTAGTCATTAGCAAGAAAAACGCCATTGAATTCCATAATGGTGACCTCAGCTGATATTCTCAGCTAGCGTTTGTGATAAGGAAGCTTATCATAGCTCAGGAAGGGGCTATAGAAAAGGTGAAGTGTCTCTGAACAAGCAACCTGTCAGTGCTGGTAGAAATGAGAAAACAGAATTTTGCCATAAAAGACTACCAGTCCCAGAATGCACCAGGTTTCCAACAGCCATGAGAGGAGCTGAAGTGAGAAAACATGTGTTCAATCAAAAGGGCTATGAGGTAATCCCCAAGCACTCATTGCAAAGGGCAGGGCTTGATTCAGCACAGCTGCGCTGTGCTAGGATGGAACACTCATCTCAAAGGGCAAGGCCTGATTCAGCACAGCTGCGCTGTGTTAGGGAGGAGCACTTACCTAAGCAGAATAAGAGTAGAGTTTATTCTACAGATGACCATCTTCATGATCACCTTGGATATCCAGAGAAGGATCATCAGTTTCATCTGAAGGATCATCAGAAGCAGAAGCCAAACCGGACGGACAGAGAGGGAAAGAGACCCTTTGGAAGAAGGAAGAGAAAAGCCTTTGAGAGGTCTAGAAGAGTCCAAAGCAGTATGTATACTGGGAGGTATTCCAAGGGCCAGCATACACCATTGGACTGGGAAAAGCCAGAGGAATGGTGCTGCTGAGCTAGGAATCTCCAGACGCTACCTATGAGGGAGACGGCTGCACGTGGAAGGGACCCTAAGACCCGTGCCAGAAGGTATGTGAAGAGAGATCCAGTGTCCAGGGATCTGGATTGGAAGGCTGGACATAAGAACTGGACTACATACTGGCCAGGCTATATAGAGAGGAACTCTAGCAGCAATGGAAGCTCAGGTATGAACACTGATCTATGCCCTAGCTATAACCTTGAAAGACAGCAGGGAAACAAGTATTCTCCTGAAAATGCTCCATTGAGAGATTCATCTGTGCCAATCCATGATATTGAACCCATGCTTGTTGAACAAGGGGGAATAATAGCAGATGAGGATCCTGTTTATAATGGACTGCTCTCTATCTAAACTCCGTTGGTAACTTTCTGTTATAAAGTACAGCAACCATCACAAAGAAATACAAATTTGTTCTTTAATCTACTCAGAAAAGCTCCTGAAGCAGGATTTGACTCTCACAGTAGAAAGCAAGCCAGCTAAAGGGGTTTCAGCTGGATAACTGCTAGCAATTAAGCCTTACCTAATTGCTTGTGAGCTAGGAGAGAATCACTTCTGTATCAATGTGGGAAGTAATCAGAAGTTAACCTGAAAAGAACAGTTTGTTTCTTGTTTTGTGGCTTTTCATTTGTTGTTTTCCTGATTTTGACTTTGGTTTTTTTCCAAGTTAACACTGAAAGCAAGTAACCTAATTTATGTGCTACCAAGCATATCTGTGTTGGGAGAAATAACCCCATAAATAAATATCTTATTGGCTTTACCTAAGAGCACAACTAAATTATTGTCAGCAGCTGTGTCTGGTGTGAATGAACTACATTGCCCACAATACCTTGCAAATCATATAGATATATGCACTTGACAAGACTGTGAAGATTCTCACCCAGGCAGCCGTCTGACACGTTAGATTCATTCCATGAAACGCAACTTTCATAGTTCCAGAGAAAATCGCTCTCCAATTCGGGCAATCAAGGTTTTACAAAGCTGTATCATTCAATCAGCACACCTGATCTTTGCCCAAACCCACTTTGAGAAACCACAGTCCTCCTGGGAAAATGTTCTGTGGACAGATGAAACCAAACTTGAGCTCTTTGGCAATGCAAATCTGCGATACATTTACAGGCAAAGAAATGAAGCTTATAATGAAAAAAACACCCTTCCTACAATTAAATATGGTGGAGGTTTCATAATATTGTGGGGCTGTTTTGCTGCCTCAGGACCTGGAGGCTTGGAACATATTAAAGGAATCATTAAGTCTGAGGACTACCAAGGTATTTTGGAATGAAATTTGCTACCTAGTGTCAGAAAGCTAGGTCTGGGTCGAAGGTCATGCATTCTCTGGCAGCCCAATCACCTAAAACGTACATCTAAAAGTATAAAAGAATGGTTAAAAAGGAACAAATGGACTGTTTTTAAACTGGCCAACAATGAGTCCTGATCTTAATCCAATCAAGAACCTTTCAAAAGAGCTAAAATCTGTCATTGGTAAAAAGAATCTTGGAAAACATTCATGAGCTGGAACAAATCGCAGTTGAAGAGTGGTTGAAATTACCAGCAGACAGATGTACGAAACTTATAGATGGCTCCAAGAAATGTTTGGAGGCTGTCATCACTGTCAAAGGTTGTGCTACCAAATATTAATGAAGGGTTCCATTAAACCTGTCCAGGTCATGTTTTGTCTTTTTCTCAGAAATTACTATGTCTAAGTTGCACAGACCTCTTTTTTTTGTTGTATATCTTTGAATATACTATTAAAATATTATGATGACATACAGCTGGAATATTTCCAATTATTTCTCAAGATATTGTGCACAACATACCTAAAATGCAAGGGTACCAATAGTGTTGACCACAACTGTAGACCATCATTACAGTATATCCTTAAAACCCTGCTCTTTACAGAAACCTATGAGCAGACAGACAACGGTCTCCACCTGAAAGGTAATGCAACTACCTCCGCCAACTCGATACCCACTCATACCAACTAGACATACGAGTTCATTGTACAATGTTACTAAGTACCCTCATGTTAAATGTAACCCCAATTGTGCTGTCTAAATGTTAAGTACCCTCATGTTAAGTGTAACCCTCCAATTGTGATGTGATCACTTTGATTGAAGGAAAAGGTGGTATACAAATCTGTCTAAATAAATAAATATCCTCTTGTTCCATCTATTGCACCAGCCGCCTATATATTTAAAGCCTTCATGTTTACACCGGGTTTGGAGCTATGCATTAAAACTGGTTGTGCGTTGCAGCCTCTTCCCTTACCATGAATAGATAAAACCTCTGAGAATACTTTGTTGACGATAGGTTTAAGGCTCTCTCCCAAAATTTGGAAGTGTCTGAACTGCAGAGGTACTGTTTCTAGCCAGACCAGTGCCAGCAATGTATCCTCTTCCCACCAGGGGGAGAGAGGACAAGGCAAAGAGAGTCAGAAGGGTACCTCTAGACCAGTGTTTTTCAAACTTTTTTGTGCAAAGGCACACTTTTTTCATGAAAAAAATCACGAGGCACACCACCATTAGAAAACGTTAAAAAAATTTACCTCTGTGCCTATATTGACTATATATAAAGTAATTCTCTTGAATAGGAATCAAACACTCACACCAACCCCCCTCCCCTGCTGGTTCACTCACACCACCCCCCCCTCCACTGCTGGTTCACTCACCCACCCCCCTGTCACTTCCTCACCCCTCCTGCTGGTTCAATCAATAAATTACCCCCCTCCCCTGCTGGTTCAATAAAACAATCGCCCCCCCCCCCTTGCTGGTTCACTCACACCACCCCCCCCTCCACTGCTGGTTCACTCACACTCCCCCCCCTTGCTGGTTCACTCACACACACACACCCCCCCTCTGCCCAAGCCGCTGCTTCTGCTTTGTACAGCGCAGCGGCTGCACTCCACTTACATTGAAAAGTAAAGAGCAACTGTGTCAGGAGCCCTCCGGTCATCGCAGAGCCCGAGGAAGTGTTGTCATGGGGCTGGCTCCTCACAGGCTGTCTTTCCTTTTCAAATTAACTTTATTGCAGCTAAAGTTAATTTGAAAAGGAAAGACAGCCTGTGAGGAGCCCGCCCCCATGACATCACTTCCTCGGGCTCTGCATGATCGGAGGGCTCCTGACAGTTTCTCTTTACTTTTCAATGTAAGTGTAGTGCAGCCGCTGCTCTGTACAAAGCAGAACCAGCTGCTGCACTGCTATAGGGAATCGCGATCGCGTTCGCACCGCGGACTTCGGCACAAAAGCCAGTTTTTTGCTCTGGCCACTCCCGATCTTGCGGCCAGAGCAAAAAACCGGCTTTTCAATGGCCGGTTTTACAACTGTGCTGGCAGCCGGCCTGGCCATGGAAAAACTGGCCAGGCCGGCTGAAAACCGGCCGGTTGGCAACCCTAATTTGTGAGCCGAGGCCACATGTTACGGATGAAATTGGAATTTTTCCCACGGCATACCAGACAATATCTCACGGCACACTAGTGTGCCGCGGCACTGTGGTTGAAAAACGCTGCTCTAGACCATGAGCCATTTTATGGCTAGCCGATACATACCTGCCTCTAGCCTCGAACTTATATTCTGCCAATCTGACAAACTCACTGTAGGCGGCATACAGTTTTTTAAAATTTATTTATTTTTTTATTTATTGAACGGTTTTATATACCGCTTTTCAGCAAAATCAAAGCGGTTTACATAGAACAAAACTTGAAATATTACATTGTAACATATTCTAAACAGTTAAAATTACAGTGAACAAAGGGAAGTGTTATAGAATTTTACATAATAGATTAAGTAGTTTTGAATTACAAAGTTGAGTAAATGCTGATTAGAGAGTTAAATAGTTTTAAACATTAACATATTTACAATATGTACAAAATTTATACATGACTTTTCAGCCTATCTGGTTCAGGTAATAATAATCATATCTCGCTAGAGTTGTCAATGTGGAGGTTAATTGGAATAACTATCTTAAACCACGAGAAGGAATGGGAATTGTGTAGATTAGAGAGGGAGAAAGGAAAAAGTAAATTGAGTTTTGATGAGTATGAGTATACATGTGTTTAAGTGGGAAAAGTTTCATCATTAGGTATTAAGTTGCCAAAGTACTCCTTAAAAAGGTGGGTTTTAAGATCTTTTCTAAAGGTTGTAAGGTCTGTGATATTTCTGAGCTTGTCTGGAAGAGCATTCCATATTAATGGGGCATTGAAGCTGAATGCTCTATTTGTTGTAGTTTTATTGAGTTTTGTGAAGCTGCTCGGAATAAGTAGAGTGTTCAGGTTCCTTTGTCTCGCTGTTTTGTTGAATGAATTGTTAGTAGGTCAGTTAGATAAGATGGAGCTATATCTCTTATCAGTTTAAAAGTTGTCATGATGATCTTATATTTTATCCTGCTTTGGATGGGTAACCAGTGAAGTTTGAACAATATTGGGGTTATGTGTTCAGTTGGACTTGCATTTATAAGCATTCTTGCAGCAACATGTTGTGCTATTTTTAGTTGTTGAAGAGCATGTTTTGGAATACCTTGGAGGATAATGTTACTGAAGTCTAAGTGAGGCAGGATCAATGCTTGTAGGACTGATCTGAAGTCCTGGTGTGATAATAAAGGTTTTAGATTTTTTAAGATATCTTAGTTTATTGTATATTGTGTTTGTTGTGTTCCTAATTTGCGTTGATAGGCTTAATGTTCTGTCTATAATAACTCCAAGATATCTTATTTCTTCTTTTATGCAAATACTTGTTATCAATTTTTATTTTGTTGGGGGAGTAAATTTTTGATTTCTAGAAACAAATAATGCTTCTGTTTTCTTAATGTTAATATTTAGATTGTGGTCATTTAGCCATTGTGTCATTTTAATGAAGCATGATTTAATATTAGAGAAGTCCAGAGAGTCAATGTCCATAGGAAGGTAAATCATAACGTCATCAGCATAAATTGCATATTTTATTTTGAACTGTTGAATGATGTGGCAAATAGGTTGTTAATATATGTTAAATAGTAGTGCTGATAAAGTTGAACCTTGTGGGATTCCCTGCTTTTGAGTGTAAGTTTTGGATGTATGATTTCCTATTTTGACTTGTTGTGAACGATCAGTTAGATATGATTGGAACCATGCAAGTACAGTACCAAGTATTCCAATCTGTTTGAGTCTTTAAATGAGAATGTGGTGATTAATCGAATCAAAAGCAGCAGATATATCTAGAAATATAAGTAGTACTGCTTGCTTTGGTTTGTCAATGTATTTTAGGATATCATCAAAGATTACTGCAAGTAGTGTTTCCACACTATGGTGAGGCCTGAAACCGTATTGATGTGTATCAAGGGGAGCATGAAGCTCAATGTGATCCTGTAATTGATTATACACTATTTTTTCTATGATCTTTGCCATAAATGGTAGGCTAGAGATAGGCCTATATGAAGATGGATCAAGATTATCTAGTTTCGTGTTTTTCAGAATAGGCTTAATCGATGCCCTTTTTAAGATGGTAGGCATAGTACCATGTGTGAGTGAAAAAATTGTTATATTTAGAATTGAAGGTGCAAGAAATGATTTGGTATTTTTGATCCAGCTAACTGGGCATGGATCAAGGCTAGAGGTGGTTGTGTTGATACTTGAGATCACCTTATCAAGTTCTTTCAGTGTTACAGTATGGAATTTGTACCATTCCTGTTCAGGTTTCAATTGGGAATGATTAAGTGGTATTGGAGGATTTGATAGTGGTGAAAGCTTAGTGATGTAATAGTCGGCAAGAGTTTGTGGATTAATGAGGGTGCTATCTTTATTATGAGAGTTTGATACTTTTTAACTATTTCAAATAATTCTCTAGGGCGGTTGAGAGAATTTGTCAGTAATTTTGTGTGAAAGGATTTTTTTGATTCATTTATTGTTTTCCTATAATAGTCTAGTTTCTCATTGTATAAATTTCGGACATTGAGTGAGTTAGATTTTCTCCATCTTTTTTCAATCTTTCTAAGTTCTCTCTTTATTTGTCTTATTTCTTGTGTGTGCCAGGGTTGGGAGTCACTCTGTCTAGTTCTAAATTTGTTTGTTTGAGTGTGTGGAAGTAAAGCTGCTTTTTTAATAGTGCCATTCCAGTTAGCAATACTGGTATTTAAGTCAGATACTGTTATAGGAATCTGAGGTATTATCTGTTCTAAAAATTTTTCCTTGTCAAATTTTCTGAACCTTGTAGTTTGTCTTTGTTTAGGCTGCTGAGTTGAGATCTTGTTATAATGTGGGAGATTGAATTTAATTAGATGATGGTCTGACCATGGGATAGGTATAGGATGTGGATGAGAAGTATCGAGACTGTAATCTGGAGATCGTTGAAGAAAAATAAGGTCAAGGGTGTTCCCTTTAATGTGAGTCGGGAAATCAATGATTTGCTCAAAGTCGAGTTCTGACATGGTTTCCATGAATGCTTTGGAGTGTGTTGGTGTTGTTGAAGGGAGGTTTAAGTCTCCAATGATTACTAATTGTTTTTTCTTGTGTTGAGGGAACATATGATATCTAATATGGAGGTTAAAGAATTTGTATCTGTGGAAGGTGATCTGTATAAAAGACCAAAAGAGTGTGCTGTTTCAAAAATAAGTATGTCCATGTTCTCAATATTACTAGTGGATATTAGGGTGGGTTTGAGATTATTATTTATGATAGCGATGACACCACCACCCCTCTTTAGAGACCTAGAGCAGTGTAGTAGTTCATAGCCATCAGTTTGTAATTGATTTAGGAGAATGGTATCATGGACAGTGAGCCATGTTTCTGTTAAAAATAATATATCTGGTTTATAGTCAGAGAGGATATCAGTTATGATCGGAATTTTATTTTTAATTGATCTCACATTTATAAGCAAACAAAGGTGGTCTTTGTGTGTAGGTTTGGGTTGCTGAATGAGGTATTGGGAAGATTTCCCAGGTGTTATATATATTAGACGGTTTCTATGTCCTTGGGCATTAGGTGATTTGTGATATGGTGCATGATACAAGATGTTCGGATTCTTGTGATGGTAAATAATTGGAATGTTATGAGTGACAGAGGAGTAAGCTTGGGTATGTTTAGGAATAAATAATGCAAATAGGATAAGAAAGGTAGACATGATTTTAAGATGATTAATGCAGACCATGTTTATAAGAAATTAGTATATTAATTACCTTTAGATGAATTCTGTAGAATTGTAGGGTGGAAATTAAATTTAAAGTCTTAGTTCTAATCTGGAAACCCAATCTTAAAATACTGACTGATGAGAAAACTCTACTCAAACTGATGATGGCAAATGTTCACTCAGATATACTGTTACTTAGAGAATGCTTAAGTTACTTTGTTGCAGTAGTATAACCCTCTTTAAGCAATTGGTTACCTTGTGTATCGGTAGAGGGCTCACAATACTTTAGAACCTTCGGCAGTCCATGAGGTTGTGAATGTGGAGAATGAAGGCCGAAAAAGAACAAAAGGGCCTCCACAGGGCCTTCGTCTAAGGGCCACACCAAAGGGCCCTCAGGCGCGGGCCTGCAAGGCGCGGGCGCGCTTGATCAGCACTGCTTTAAATGCTGACTCCAATTGCCCCGATTGGGCAGTTCATGCGGTGTGGGTGGACCGAAGCGTGCTCGATCCTCGCGCCGGAGGAGAGCTGCTGATGAGGACGGAGAGCTAAATATACAATATGTATATGTACTAGTAGGCCAAACATAAAACTAGAAAAGGAGGATTGGTGGCAGTGTGAACAGTGTGTAGTGGTGAGCTGAGATTGCTCGGTTACCTGTTTGCTGGCTCAGCCAGGACTCCACCATAGGCCCTATGAGCTTCTGCTTTTTTTTCAACCCGAGACTTGGAGAGTAGTGTGACCCATAAGCTCTGAACTACCCCTCACTCAGCATCGTTCTGATGCAGACCTCATCCATCAGCTGACATCGCATCTCCTGCTGCAAACCGCAGCCTCCCATTGTGGCTGAAAGATGTCTGAATCAGCCCTGGGGCTGTGGAAGTCACCAGCAGCACATCTCTCCTTCAGCTCTGGCATCTGCAGTTAGTCTTATCACTGCCCCTGCCCCTGCCACTGGGGCTGCGGCTGCGCACAAGTGTATGCCCGAAATAGACTACAGGTTTCTACAGCTATCAGCCTGAAGGGTAGCACAGATCCGCTCCCTCTCCTTTTAAACCCCAGCCATCGCAGCTCTGCAAGGCATATTTGGTACTTTTGTTTTGCTCTTGGAGCCCAAAAAAAAAAAATCCACTGGAGTCTACAGCCAGAGGCTCCCCCACCCCCATGGAGGCCCTTTGCAGACTCTGCAGTGAGGTGAAAACATATTTTTATGGCTCTGTTTTTATTTTTTCACTTGGTTGCAGACATATCTTTTAAAATATTTTATATATAGTAGAAGAAAGTATTTCAAATGTGGGGTTTTTTTCAGTTTTTCCAAATTTCTAAATTTTTTTCTTCTAACCTCTGGAAAGTAAAACTTGGAGAAAAAAACATTTTCCCCAAATTTTTCAATTTTTTCCACGTCTTCAAATCTCCAGGAAGGTGGGGAATAAAAACCGGCTGATTCATAGGGGTCCTTTTACTAAAGGGCATCATAATGTTACCCCTAACACGCTCATAATGCTCAAAACTATGGTGCATTAGGTGCAACCCCACAGCATTAACTCAATGGGCATGGAAAGCATGTTCCTGGCTTTTAATGCAGTGCATCCTGCCTTAATACAACCTAAAATTACAACAGGTTCACTTACCGTCATTTGTGGAGGTGGCGGTAAATGAACCTGCACTAATGGCATGCCCAGACACCAGCACAGTTACCGCAGAAATCAGGACATGCTAATAGTTACCGAGGATCACAGTGTGGGGTTAATGTGTGCTGTAACCCATGCTAAATGCTTAGGGAACTTGGTAAAAGAGCCTTAAAGGTTTGAGGTTATCTCGGGACAGTCATGAATTTTGCATTTCTATAACAAAATTCTGTATTACAAGTTAATGTGGAAATCCTGTAAAAATTGAATAGTCTTCTTTTTGTAGAACAAGGATGTTCTAGGTAAAAATATTTTTAAAATAAAGGACCCTGAAGGGACCGCTATAGAGTGTAATGGTAGCAGCTTCTTTTCGCTAAAGTTTCACCTTAATTTTTCAGTTTCCCAGAGTCCTGCCATTTCATGGCACTGATTTTGCTCTCTGGCTTTGTACAAACCATTCTAAGCACTGCAAATTTTAAAAATGCAAGACACGCAGCAACACAGTATTTTCCTGTTTGAAACTAGAAAACATAATTTGATCTGAATTTTTATACACAGTAGATGAGTGCCCCAACAGGTGGAAGATCAGTGGGTGTGTGAAGGGGAGGGTTTAAATTGCAAATCTAGTCTCAATAGAATTGCATCTGTATGTTTTGATGAGAAATTGAATACTCATTGGGAGTCAGGAACCTTGCATAAGCTGTGCTTAGCTGTGTTGTCTTGACTAGATTGTGAGCTCTGACGAGCAGGGACTGTCTTTTTGCTTATATTTCTGTACAGTGCTGCGTGCATAGCGCTATATAAATGCTAAATAGTAGTAGTAGTAGTAGATGCCTTAATGCATTTTCTTTACCAGATATAGTTCTGAATATATGTCCCATGTACAGGGCAGAGTATTTTGAAGAAGATTTATATTTAAATCATTTGAGCATGAAAAAACACTTTTTGGTCTTTTTCTTAAGAGCCCATCATAGCTCTGATTTCTAAATATTTTCCCTGATTTTCTTGAGTAAAGTTGTGCAGTTGCCTGAATGCAACTGTTGAAAAATATCAGTTTTTGTAGTTAACATGTGATGTCTTTATATGCATCTCTTTTTATTTATCTGCTGCTACCCTGTATGCAGAACCTGGCTTCTTAGGGTTTCAGTTAAATTTTTGTCTACATATTTCTGTTATCAGTTAGTGCTTACTTATTCTGTACTTAGTGAGAGTTTATTTATGTTTTGAGTGTCTGATCAAGGCCAGGTGTTCTGTTAGCATGGAGTTTCTATGTAGGAATTGAGTTTTCCCAGTAGGTGTATGGATTTCCTAGGGCCCCCTGTCATTTTCTAGGTAGGATCCTTGTGTGAGGTTTTGAAATGTATGCTGTTGTGGAATGGTAGATTTGCTCTATAGGTGGTTCTCACTTTTTCTTTTTGTTTCTTATGTGGAAATGACTGTAGGGTGGTGTTTGGGGATTCTGGAATATAGATAGTCTTTTAATATGTGCAGTTTTGTTTTCTTGATGTTGCTGGTCTTAATTTTAAAATATTTTGCCAGTTCAGATTCAAGGAAATCTTCATTGTTGCTGATGTTTGGGCTTTTCCAGCTCTGGTACCTTCTAATCTGACTTTGTGCACCATGATCTTGAATTCAAAGCTACCAGGATTTTTTGCTCATTTTATATCTTCCTTCCTCATTAACCTGGTCATAGCACTGAACAAATAAGTCCAGGATGCAAATTATTATGCAAATTAGGCCCCGCAATGAGTCTTCCCACATGGCCCCACATCATCCTTTAGGGGTGCCCCTGTACTCAGCGATAGTTGGAATGATGTCACCAGCGCGACCTGAAACATCCTATAAGACAGCAACTGTAGGTGCATGGCCATAGGTGCAGGTCGCACCTTTTGGAGCGCCTCACAGATTTGGTAAGTGCAAATACAAGATGAAATATGCTATTATACCGGCTAACAAAAAAAATGATATCTGGTCCTATGGGCAAACATATAGGGGGTCGTTTTAGAGGCCCTATTTGTGCTTTGGATATTGGAAAATGGGCTTAGAGATGTCCAAAGCACAGAGATGGTTCTAGAGTCATTTTAGAAGCCAGCTCTGGGGACGTCCCCAGCATGAGGACATTCAAGTCTGAACAAGGGCATGGAGGATGTGTGTCCGGGACATTTCAAGGATCCTGGACATCCCTGCCTGATCACACAAATGTCATGGAAGTCCAGCATCGCATCTAATGTTAGACCTTCTTTAGACACAAACAAGCTTCTGAAACTTGCTCATTTTAATTGAACAACATCCAGAAAAAAGAAAGCACACCATCATCCCCAGAACTCTGTGCAATGTCAACAATAGCAGCAGTGGAATTTGAACCCTGGCTGCTCTGTTCCTAACCTACTACTCTAACCATTAAGCTATCATAGAAGCCTAGGTTTTGAAATGTCCATATCGAGCATGTCCATGTTTGTGAAATCACGTCTGCACCTGGACGTGCCTTCTTATTTTTTTTCAGATGTTCTAGCTTAGATGTCCCAGATTGCAGTTGGATGGCTCTTCTAAAATTCCCCTCATAGTGTTTGGGGAAACGTCCGGTCAGTGGGGAGGGGGTTTAAATCCCCTTAGCAAAATGTCTACTTGGATAGAAATGCCACTAAATCTTATTTTCTCTCCACTCTCCACAGTCTTCTCTGTGGAAACATTTGAAGACCTTTCTACCCCCTGTGGATAACGTAATATCTGGGGTATGGATTCTGATATATCTTTTTCTATGATACTTGTTCCTAATCCAGTCTCCTTATCAATAGCTTCTTAAAGTGGGATCAAAAATGCAATTGCTCAGGATATTTCTTTAATGGTTATTTGGCAAGTGGTTACTAGAATGGAGTCAGTGCTGCAAGATACGGTTTCTAAATTGTGCTTTTCTTCTACTGAAACTGAGTAAGCTTTTCGATTTTGAACTTGAGTCGCTGGTATGGATAAGATTTACAAGCTAGAGTCTCAAGTTATTACTCTTCAGAAGGTGCATAACTCCATAATAAGACTATTTATCAGTTTATTCTAAACTTGAAGCACTGAAAAATTTATATAGGAAGAAAATAATTTGTTTTTATCATTTTCCACACATCAATTTGTTATCAGATGAGACCTAGCTTAAGAAATGTTTTGAAGAGGTTTTAAATATTAATTCTATTGATACCTTAAAATTTTCTAATTGGTATTATATTCCCTTTAAGCTTAAGCAAGCATCTCCTGCTGATGTAGGTTTTGATTTTGTTTGATTCTTGAGAGAGATTTTGATTTAACTGCATTTCTTGAAAGTTCTACTACTACTACTAATCATTTGTATAGCGCTACAAGGCATATGCAGCGCTGTACAGACACATGTACATCAGAGTTTACAATCTAGTCAAGACAGATAACACAACAGCTGAGGACAAGGATACATCTAGGGTATGGTAAGGAAACATACAGGAGACTAAACAGATTAGGATCCAAAACCGGCCTTGAAGAGGCCAGTTTTCGGCCTGGATTTGAAACTTATAGGTCAGTAGGAGAAGTTTGAACTGGATGTGGAAATGGATAGGGAACCAATGAAGTGACTTGAGAAGAGGGGGAGGAGTAGCCTAGTGGTTGGGGCAAGGTACTTCAGGCCGGAAGGTCGGGGTTCAAATCCCACTAGAGGACAGCAACCTTGGGCCGGAAGGACTGGGGTTTCTAGTCCCACAGATGCTCCTTGTGGTCTTGGGCAAGCCACTTAACCCTCCACTGCCCATGTTCCCTGTAAGTATTAGTGTATGTGTCTCATATCCCCGCGTGTTAAATGTATCCCCCAATTGTGTTGTGACCGCTTTGATTGAAGGATAAGGCGGTATACAAAACTGTCTAAATAAATAAATAAATATGAGCATGACGAGGCTGGCGGAAGATTAGCTGTGCAGCAGAGTGTTGAACAGATTGAAGTGGAGAGAGATGATTCAGAGGGAGACTAGCAAGGTATAGGTTACAATAGTCTAGACAGGAGGTGACTAAGAAGTGGATAAGTATCCTAGTGTTCAGAAAGCAACAGGTGAGTTTTGTTGATGATATTGAGAAAGAAATAGCAGGTTTTAGCTATCAATTGGATGTATGTGGAGAAGGAGAGAGGAGTCAGATTGACCCCAAGGTTGCAAGCTGAGGAGCAGAGAGTTAGTCACAGAGACTGAGAAAGGAGGAAGAGGAAAGGAGGTTTTAGGAGGGGAAAAATAAGAAGCTCAGTTTTGGCCATGTTCAATTTCAAGCGACGGTGAAATAGCCAAGCAGCAATGTCAGAAAGGCAGGCAGAGATCTTGACCTGGATTGCCAAAGAGATTTCAGGTGTAGAAAGGTAGATTTGGGAGTCATTAGCATAAAGATAGTACTGAAAGCCATGGGAAAAGATGAGTGCACCAAGGGACTGGGTATAGAGGGATAAAAGGAGCAGACCCAAGACAGATCCTTGGGGGTACACCAGTTGAAAGCAGGAAAGCAGTAGAAGAGGATCCACCAGAACAAACATTGAAAAAGCAATGGGAGAGATAAGAAGAGAACCAGGATAGCACAGAGCCCTTAAAACAAAGCCGAGGACAAAGTATCAAGAAGAAGGTCATGGTTAACAGTGTTAAAAACAGCAGAAAGGTCAAGAAGGATGAGGATTGAGTAAAGGCTCTTGGATTTTGCCAGAACAGGTCACTGGAGACTTTGGCAAGAGCCATTTCGATAGAATGTGAAGGACAAAAGCCAGATTGTAGAGGAACCAGAAGGGTTTGAGAGGAGAGCAATTAGAGGCAACGGCAGTGAACCACACATTCAAGAAGTTTAGAAATGAAGGGGAGGAGGAAGATGGGTCGATAGTGAGAAGGATAGGTAGGGTTTAGTGAAGGGACCACAGCATGCTTGAAGGCTGCAGGGAAAGTTGCAGTGGAGAGCAATAGATTGAGAACATGAGAGATGGAATGGACTACTTTGGAGGAGATGGAGCTAAGGAGATGGGTGGGAATAGGATCCAGAGGAGCAGGTAGCGAGTTTGGATGAGGAAAGAAAGTGAATGTTTTTTTCCTCAGAGATCATAGAAAAGGGTTGCAGAGGTAGGGGAGGGGGAAAGTTGGGAGTGAAGAGGGGGACGTAGCTGACTCGTAGGGAATTGGAATGTGTTCCTGTGGATTTTGTCATGGAAGTTGTCAGCCAGGGTTTGTGCAGAAAGGGAGGGGAGGGGTCAGAGGCGGAGGCACCTTGAGGAGAGAGTTGAGAGATGTGAAGAGACGGCGAGGATCAGAGGCAAGAGAGTTGGTCGGATAGACATAATAGTCTTGTTTGGCAAGTGCTATGACTGACTGGAAAGAGACAAGCTTGAATTTAAAGTGTAGGAAGTCCACTTAGCTGAGTGGGCGTAGGAACGTAGATAGCGGGTAGTGGAAGATAGCCAGGGTTGAGGTACAGCACACTTCACAGGACATGGCATGGGTGGAGCAAGAGCATCCAGAGCAGAGGAGAGTGCAGCGTTAGAGAAAGCTACTGCCTCATCAACAGACTCAGGTAACATAGTGGAGGAAAGAGGTGGGGACAGTGGAGGAGAGAGCCAACGGGGTCAATAGCATGAAAATTTCTTAATAGGTTGGAGGAGACAGGGTGAGGTTGAGGCAGTGAGTGATGAAGAATGAAGCTTAGCAGGTGATGGTCCGATAAGGGAAGAAGCGAGGTACAGAAATTTGAGGGTAAGCAATTAGAGAAGAATACAAGTTCGAGGCAGTGGCCTTGTTGGTGAGTAGGGGCAGTAGAGCAAAGTTTGAGATTGAATGATGAGGTAAACGAGAGGAGCTTGTCAGACGGCTGCCTAGGGTGAGAACTTACACAATCTTGACGATGCATATATTCATATGATTCTTGCAAGGTATTGTGGGTATTGTAGTTCATTCACTCCCAAACACAGCTGATGACAATAATTTGAGTTGTGAAACCAAGTGGTAAGATCAATAAAATACTTCTTTTATTGATGGGGTTTAATTCACCCAGCACATGTATGCTTGATAGCACTATAAATGAGGTTACTTGCTTGCAGTGTTTAAATGGATAACAAAAAGTCACAAAGTAAACCAGAAAACAACCTTCAGCTTGTCAGGCAATTAGCTAATGTGTTCTTAGCAAATAATTACCAAATACAAAGGCACAAAGTAAAGAATAAACTTTGCTGGTTAGGTTAACTTCTGCTTATTTTCCACGCCGATCTCAGCAGTGATTCTCCCTTGCTCACACACAATCAGGTGCAGCCCTAATTACTATCAATGGACCAGCTGAAAGCCTTTAGCTGGCTGGCTGCTACTGTGTGAGCCCAAATCCTGCTTTAAGAGCTGTTTTCAGTGGAAATAAAGAACAAAGTTAGGTTTCTTTGTGATGGCTGATGTGTTTGCTCATAGAAAACTAGCAATAGCATTTAGATAAAGAACAGTCCATGTAAATAGTTTCATCTGCTGTATTTCCCCCTGCATCAACAATCATAGGGTCAATATCATACATTGGCACAGATGAGTCTTTCATTAAGGCACTATCATGAGAATGCTTATTCCCTTGCTGCCATTCTCTATTATAGATAGGGTCTGGATCAGTGTTCATACCTGAGCCTCTCCTGCTATCATTATTCCTCTCTGTATAGCCTGGCCAATATGTAATCCAATTCTGATGTCCAGCCTTCCAATCTTGATCCCTGGACACTGGATCTTCTCTCACATACCTTCTGGCCTTGGTCTGAAAGTCCCTTCCACATGCAGTCTTCTCTCTTCCAGGTAGCCACTGGTGATTCCTATCTCTGCCACTCCAATGGACTCTGCTGGCTTTTGGAATACCTCCCAGTATGAGTACTGCCTTGGAATCTCCCAGACCTTCCAATGGCCTTTCATCTCTTCCTTCCAGAGAGTTTCCTTCTCTCTCTATCTGCTTGGTTTTTGCTGAAGCTGTTCTTCAAACTCTCCTTGAAGCTGAAACTGTTTCCTGAAGAATAAGCTCTACTCTTATCCTGTTCTAATGTGTGCTGCTCCCTAACACAGCGCAGCTGTGTTGAATCAGGCCCTGCCCTTTGAGATGAGTGCTTAGGGATTACCTCATAGCTCTCTTGATTGCACACACATTCTCTCACTTCAGCCCCTCTCATGGCTGCTGGAAACCTGGTGCATTCTGGGACTGGTAGTCTTTTATGTGAAAACTCTGTTTTCTTGCTTCTACCAGAACTGACAGGTTGCTTGTTCAGAGTCACATCATCTTTTCTATAGCTCCTACCTGAGCTATGATAAGCTTCCTTATCACAAGCTTTAAAACAAAGTAAGAGGTGTTGTCAATATGAATGTTAAAATCCTCGAGAATAAGGGAGGGGGGAGATGAATCCAGAAAGAAGGAAAACCATGTCATAGTTAGAGAGAAAGGTGTAGAGGTGGATCTGTCAAGGTGTCGATAAATAACAGCCAGTCGGAGAGGTAGTGGAGTGAAAAGCCCGATGTAGTGTTGAAAGGAGTGAGACTGAGGCAGAAGGAGAGGTTGAAATTGACAGGAAAGAGATAATAGAAGCTCAAACCACCACCATGGCCAATGAGATGAGGCGTGTGGGAGACGCGATAGCCGTCATGACAGAGAGAAGCGACTTAAGCTGCATCCTCAGGGAGGAGCCAAGTCTCATTTAGAGCAAGGAGATGGAGTGCATTAGAGAGAAGGATCATGAGTAAAGGCAAGTTTATTTGAGATGGAGTGTGCATTCAACAAGGCACTTGAGAAAGGGGGAGAGGAGGAGAAAGGAGAGGGATATGAATAAGATTTGAGCTGTTGCGTGAGGATCTGTTTTGGGAGTGTGACAAAAGTCTAAGGATACATCTAGGGCAATGGTAAGGAAACATACAGAAGATTAAGCAGATCAGGATCCAAAAGCAGCCTTGAAGAGGCGAGTTTTCAGCCTGGATTTGAAAAGGGCTAGAGATGAAGCTTGATGTATAGACTCAAGCAGTTTGTTCCAGGCATAAGGAGCAGCAAGGTGAAAGAGTCGAAGTCTGGAGTTAGCATTGGAAGAGAAGGACACAGATAAAAGCGATCTGGCAGAAGAGCCAGGGTTGGGTTGATAGAGTAGGAGTAGAAGAGTGGGGGGCAGAGAGGAAACAGCACAGCGGTAACGAGGGTGAGGTTGTTTCAGAGAGAGATGAGATGGCTGAATAAGAGGGGGAAAGTGGTGAAGTTCAAGAACAGATAATAGGGTAGATGACTAGAAGGTGGGGAAGTGAGGATGGTAAAGGGGAGATAAGCAGGAGGGGCTTGAAGGTGTTGGTAGGAGGGGAGACAATTAGGGAGTATGAGCAATAGGAAGAGAAAGTGTTGCGGAGCCATAAAGAGATGGGAGGGAACACAGAAGTCAGAAGTAATAAAAGGATAGGTAGTAAAAATTGTAGGGATTAAGTTGCACCTGTAAGTGATCGTGTTAATGAGCACAGGGCAGCTATAAGAGACTATAAGCCAGGGGGCGGGTGTGCTGTGGGGAGGGAGGATGGGATAATAAGGAAGACAGAGATCCAGCGAAACCTACAAAATGAACCGATTGCTGAAGAATATATCTCATCTCAAACAATATCAGATAACTAACTGTTCATCCTTCGATAAAGAACTACATATAGAAAAGCATCCATTACACAGTATTAAAGTCCATTACTCACCACTCTACCACTCTTATAATATAAGGAAACCATGCTTTACAAACTTTGGTCACCAACAAATACTCCAGTCAGTAGATGAATGAATCTACTGACTGGAGTATTTGTTGGTGACCAAAGACCAGCAGTGCATCTTCCACTTGAGGAGTGTGGGAACACTCAGGCTTGAATGAGAGTGTTCCCACACTCCTCAAGTGGAAGATGTACTGCTGGTCTTTACAGAAGATTGCCTCCTGTATGGGGGGGAGTGGAACATGGTCAATAAACATTGCAGATCCCCCAAAATTATGACATAAGGTTATACAGTGCTTAACTAACGGAGCACCCTCTGTCATGTATTTTAACTTGCTCCAGTGCTCAGTCAAGCGTGTATGGAATTGAAGCTATGTTTTGCCTACATATGCCAACCTACAGAGGCAAAAAATGATGTATACTACAAAAGACGTAACACATGTAGTCACTCAATGTAATATGTAGTTTTTTTTTTAAATTTCTATTTATTAAATTTTCACAAAAATCCAAGCATACACACTTGAAATGAAAATAAGGATACAGGTAACAAAGGTCAGCTAAACATCCAACCCAATAGGAAATCAACATAGCAAGAAATCAAAGAACCTGTTCCATCCACAGCCCTCAAGAATGGGGGAGAATCCAACTAAGAAAAATAATTACACAATAAGTAAGGAAAATAAGACTGAAGGGAAACAGTCAGGCACTATCCTCTGCAGTGAACCTACACTGTATCAGAGGGACGATGTGAATTAATGAAGGCAAGCAACTGAGATGGATCGTAAAAAACATATGTAGCGGAAGTCATTTTGATAATACATTTTGAAGGAAATTTAAGAAAAAACTGAGCACCCAACAACAACACAGCGGGACGTAAAAGTAAAAATTCCCGTCTACGTTTCTGGGTTACTCTTGCAAGATCAGGAAAAACCCGAACAGTCAAACCCAGAAAGGCAGTGTCCCTTTTCCGAAAAAACATTTTAAGAAACCAATCCCTGTCTGAGGCTAATGCAAAAGTTGCAATTAAAGTAGCAGGAGTAACAGTATCCACTAAAGAAGTTTCCAACAAAGCTGAAACATCCAGGGAATCAGCAACATTTACCCCAGGTATATCCCCACCCCCCTCTATTTTCTTTCTAACTGGAAGATAATAAACCTTAACCAACGGGGGGTGCGACTCTACAGGTACCCTCAGTATTTCCAACATATATTTCTTAATCATTTCCTTCGACCCCACAGAGGGGGCCTTAGGAAAATTAACCAACCGCAGATTGGAATAACGGGAATGGTTTTCCAGCATTTCTAAGCGCAGTTGCATTGCCATAAAGTCCTTTTGAAAACTTTGTCCTGAATCTTCAACCAGGGATATTTTCTGCTGCAGATCAGAAACGGAACTCTGCACTGCCGAAATTTCCAACGTGTGTTGTTGCAAAAGTCCAGTATGATCCTGAAGTTGTGTAGAGACCGACGAAATCTGAGGAGCCAAAAGTTCACCTAATTTGACAATAGCCGACCAAATCGTTTCAAGAGTAAATTCCGCAGGTTTCTGGAGAGGAAAGGAAAATGAAACAGCTACTCCCTCCGCTCCAGCCTCCATTCTCCTTCGTTCAACCTCCAAGACAGTAGAGACCCCTAGGGCTGCCGTAGATGACTCACTGGATGCAACGGGGCTAACCGCGGCAAACCTGCCGCTCTGAAGAACCGGCGTCCCTCCGCTCCCCACTCCCCTTCCAGAAACCAGGGGAGGGCTCGCCGTCGGCACCAGGCTCCCGTTCAGCAAAGGCACTTTAAGGGGCCGCCACTGCTCCGGCGATGAGATGTCGGGCCCGGAGCCACCCGCCGAACTCAAATCAGCTGAGGGAATCCTAGGGCCACTTATCGCCGGTTCTTGACCTGACCGCTGCCGCGGGACTACAAAGGCATCAAGCGGACCAACCGCAGGAGGTAACGGGGTCGAGGTAGCAGGGGTAGAGGAGGGCTTCTTTGCCCCTTTTGCTTTCCTTTTCCCCATAAATCAGGAACAGAGCCACGCAGCACTCCCTTCAGAACGCCATCTTGGGAGCTCCCCCGTAATATGTAGTTTTGATCATGATAAGAAAAACTAGAAGTACTGAGCATAACCGGACAGAGGGAGCATCGACCACATATACTGCGGCCCGGAGTTTCAACTACCTGTGCAGACCTGTCTGAAAATGCAGTAGGACAGAGTAAATCCCTCAAATTGTGTCGCTTTGCATAAGCAATCCGGGCCTTAGCCTGTTCAAGTCGTGGTATAATTTTCAATGTATGAAAATGTAGTCGTACTATCCATGATAATTGATTGTTTCATGTAAAAGCTTGTTGCTATAATTGTTCCATGCGAACTGCTTTGAATTAATGATAAGGTGGTATAGAAAACCTGTTATACCCCATTTAGTCATTTTATTTATTTATTTATCGAGTTATTAAATTTAGAAAAAATGAATCATCATCTGGGCGGTACTTAGTGGCTGGTTGTAAAAGCCAAGATTGATCATTAAATCTGGCCCATTTCCATCCCCTCTGGATAACATGAGTAGGATAGCCTCTACGTTGGAAGGCTGTTGTCAGAACTTCAGTTTGATTAGAGAACTCTTGTGTTGTATTACAATTTCTTCTGTAGCAGAGAAATTGTGCAAAAGGCAAACTGCCTTTAAGCTTTGGATGGTGGGCACTAGAGCAGTGGAGGAATGCATTTATCTGTTTCTTTATGAGCCATTGTCAAAAGAATCGTGTCTGTCTTGAAAATCTGAATGTCCAAAAATGAAATAGATGTCTTATCATGGCTCAGAGAGAATTGAATGTGAAGATTACTTAAATTCCACCATTGGTTGAAGTCTCGCAGTGTTTCTTCCATACCATACCATACCATATCATACCAGAGCATGAAGACGTCATCAATGTAGTGAACCCAGGTCTTAATGTTTGTTGTGTAAGGGCAGCTGGCCAACCATTGGGCCTCGAACTGCGTAGCTGCCTTCCTGCCTTTCAAGCTCTCCCTCCTCAGTTCTTCATTTTCTGTGGAGCCGACAGGGAGCAATCCCTATCACTGCAGAAAATTCCTGTTTTTCATATTTTTGTGGTTCGTGTCTGCCTTCCCGTCAACGTATAGACTTCCGTTGGTACTTCCTTTCTTTTTTTTCTTTTTCTTCTTTCTTTCTTCTTTCTCTTAAAAAAAAAAAAATCTGCGAAGAAAAGAATTTCTTCTTTTCTTCAGGCACATCAACACCATCAGGCCTAGGCCTTCCATTTTGTCACAGACACACTGGAAAAAACCATCTAGTGGTTTTAAGAAGTGTTCTAAGTGTGGTGGTACCATCTTGGTCACAGACACCCATGACTGGTTTCTAAAATGCTTATGGCCTGGTCATCAGCCATCAGAATGTCCTCTCTATAGAAAGATGACAAAGAGAGGCCTACGGAATAGAGTTGCAAAGCTGGGCACCCTCTTTGCCTCATGACATCTCTTTAGCATAGACATCAAGAGTTTCATGTTCCTTGCAAGCATCTCGGGTATCGAAACCTAAGTGTTAATTGAAGGCTTGCCGTCCCCCCAAGAGTAGACTTCCTTCTAAGCATCGAGATGCCTTGGGTGTTGCCCTGGAGGGGGACACACCAGCCAAACAACCCCGGCAGGAGGAGCTTCCCTCCAAAGCCTTAGTAGGGTCCCAGGATGCTCCCAAGGCCTCCACCTCTGGAGAGCCCCTGGTGCCATGCTCAGGGACCGTGGCCCGTAATTCCGGTACCCGTACCCAAGCATCGGCAAGCTCCATGGATCAATGTATCCTTGCCATCGAGTGGAGCTTAGCTGTCTTACTGGCGGCCTCTGTTCCAGTCAAACCATTACAGTCGGTTCCACAGTTATTGGTACCGATACAACCTGCATCGACTTTTTGCCACTTTTCATACTGGCCTTTGAATTCATTTTCGGTACCGAGATTCCGACCACACAGATTCCAGGCACCGACTTTGACCGGTTCAGAGTTCGTACGGAGCGGGAATACCCTGCCCGATGATGCTTCGAATCTTCAGATTCCAGTTCATCGGATGATGAATTGGCCGATACTCGACATGCAAACTCTTCCGGAGGACCTATCTCCATCTCCACAACGCCGCATGTGCCCCACTAGAGGACATGTCTTTTCAAGACTTCTTTTGCAATGTTGCTAGGGGCCTGTTCATAACAGTGACATCGGAGAAAGAGCAGAGGGCCTAGGAATTAGAAATTCTTCAATACCCGACAGCTCCAAAAGAGGCGTCTACGCTTCCTATCCATTGGATACTTCACAACCTCATGCTTTATATGTGGGAGATGCCTCTATCTATTTCTCCCCATACCAGACAGTTCGATACCATCTACTGGGTATCGGAGTGCACTGGCTTTCAAAAGATACAGTTGCCGCACCATTCCATGGTAGTGGAATTGGCATTGCGTCAGATCAAGAGCATGAAGACACATTCCTCAACCCTCCTTGTAGGGAATCGAGAACCTTCAATGCTTTTGGCTGACAACATTTTTCATGCCAGAATTGGTTCTTACATACTTTATATGGGTATGTTCCTTAGAGAGGTGACTAAAGATTTGGAGTTAATGACTCCTTTTCTCCCCGATGACAAGAGGGTGGATTATCTCACTCTTGTGAAGCATGTTCATAATGTTTCAAAGTTTAACAGAGCAACTTCTGATTGCTTTGAGTGCATCAGCAGGACGTCATCCATCTGCATCTGTGCACGCAGGATTGCTTGGCTCCAGGCATTGGATCTTGAACAATGAGTTCAAGATAAGCTGGGTAACATCCCTTGCACCAGTGAAAACCTCTTTGGCAAGGATTGGCAAGACAAGGCCTCTCAGTTGGAGTCTGAGAACACTACCCTAAATAGGCTTTCTAGATCTACTGCCAACCTTGCTAAAAAGAAAGCAGCAAAGAAAGCTTTTTTCAATAAAAAGAAGTACTATCCTTCTTATACCCCCGCTGTTCAGTGTCAGCATCATGCTCCTTAGAAGAGCAACCTCCAAAACAGCAAAAGAAGGCTCAGACTCCCAAGTCTCAGCCACCTCAGCAGGCTGAAACTGCTACGGGTTTTTGACTCCTTTCTAGAGAACATAGCTGTCCTGCCTCTGGAGAATCCTGACCCTGTCCACATTCCTGGCAGACTCTTTCACTATGCCCACAGATGGCATCTCATCACCTTGGAGCAGTGGACATTATCCATAGTGCAGGAGGGATACAAACTTCATCTGCAAAGTTCACCCCCCTCCCAACTTCATCAAGAGAGTTCCGTTCTCAGCCCCCTCTCATTGCTCCGTTACTACAAGAGGTTACCTCCCTTCTACTGCAGGTTGCAATAGAGGAGGTTCCAACATTCTAGCAGGAGAATGGACTTCTATTCTCACTACTTTCGTATTCCAAAGAAAATGGGAGGATACAGGCCCATTCTGCTCCTCAGGAATCTAAACAAGCATCTCCTGCAGGAGAAATTCAAGATGATCTCCCTGGGAACCCTTCTTCGTTATCTCCATAGTCAGGATTGGCTTTCTTCTCTAGATCTAAAGGAAGTGTACACTCACATTCTTATCCATCCAGAGCACAGAAAATTCCTGTGCTTAATGTTTCAGGGAAGACACTATCAATACAGAGTCCTGCCTTTCAGCCTCGCCTCTGCCCCAAGAGTCTTCACAAAATGCATGGTGGTAGTAGTCACATTCTCCAGGACCAAGCAGGAAGTCCGTCCTCACATATGGGTGATGTCGGCGCCGACGGAGCCCTCATGCGGAGCATTTCCCCAGCTTTCAAAGAAAGCCTTTGGGAATTGCAGCGCGCATGCGCGGTCCCCTTCCCGCCCAAGGGTGCCATCTTGCTCAGTCTTCTTTTTTCCGCGGAGCCCGACGGACGTAGTTTGTTTTTCCCCGAGGAAAAAGTTGATTTTCCCTGTTTTTTCTCGCTCGGACTGATACGTCGGTATCGAGTCCTTTTATTCTCTTTTTCGTTTTTTGTCCTTTGACTGGCGTTCGCGCCTTTTTTCTTTTTTCCCTGGCAGCCCGGTCTTTTGACCTAGCAGGGGCCCTTTTTCCCCCGATGGCTACCAGCGGGTTTAAGAAATGTGATCGGTGTAAGAAACTTATGTCTCTTACCGACACACATGACTGCTGCCTCCGCTGCCTCGGACCTGATCATGACCCGATGATCTGTGGTCCGTGTGGCAAAATGTCCTCGAAGACCTTGAGGAGTCGGCAGCACCAAAAGGATAGGATTTTTTCTGACTCCGCGTCCGGCCGAGCCCGGACCTCGTCAGAGGCCTCGACGTCTCGTAACTCCGGCCCCGAGCAGCGTCGGGGTTCCTCTGAGCGGGGGTCTCCTTCGCGGGAACATCGCAGGAAGAAGAAACCCGCGAGGGCGGCGTCGGTGGACGCTCCTGGTTCCTCAAGAGCCAGGTCGCATAGCCCCGATAGCCGTCCCGGGTCTTCGGAGTCGGAGAGGCCTTTGAAACATCCTCGTGTCGAGATGGAGTCTCCTGGACATGTAAGTGCTGTTGTCCTCGTAGACTCTCCTCCGAGGGAGCCGACGTCGGGCCCGACGCCGTCGGGGCCCGAGTTGGGGGCTGCTGGGTCTCCTGAGCTCGGACTCAGGTTGACGGCCTTGGAGAGCAGCTTTGCTGCCTTCATGGAACAGCAGCGGGCATTGATCGCCGGTCTCACCGGTGCATCTGCCCCGACCACCGGGACCTCGACCTCCAAGTCGACCCCGGAGGCTGAGCCGATCCTCGAGTCCATGCGGGCTCGAGTCGATCCTCGGCCACGGTCTGCCTCGACCTCCCGTTCGGGGCCGAGGTCGTCGATGCCGATACCCTCGGCGTCGGGTCAGAGGGCATCGGTGCCCGCCCAACCGGAGCCGCTCGATTCCTCCTCCGAGGAGTCGGCTGGGAGACGGAGGACGAAGAGTCACCCGACACTCATCGGACTCGGTGTGTCCCATCGGACTCGCTCGAGTCCGAACCTCGGAGACGATCCCCACCGGAGGATGCCCGGTTCTTGGACTTCGTGCGGGATATGGCCAAGGCCTTGGCCTTCCCCACGGATCCCGAGGAGGAGCCTCGAGCCGAAGAGCTCGAGGCCCTCCAGTATGACTCTCCCCCGAAGGAGGCCTTTACTGTTCCGGTTCCTCCGATGCTGGAGCGGCTGCTCTTCCGCATGTGGGAGACCCCGGCCTCGACGCCGGTGTTAAGCAAGCGGGTCGATTCCATCTATCGAGTCCGCAAGAGCCCCGGGTTCCAAAAGGCACAGTTACCACACCACTCCATGGTTGTGGAATCGGCCATGCATCAGCTGAAAAGTCAGAAGATGCATTCCTCGGTGCCTCCCGGCCGGGAGGCCCAGAACCTGGATGCCCTCGGTAAAAAGTGCTTCCAGGGCTCTATGCTTGCTTGCCGTGTCCAGACTTACCAGCTCTACATGGGCATGTACTTCCGAGACCTGGCAAAGGAGATTGCCGGGTTCTCTGCTGGTCTCTTTAAGGAACCTTTGCAGAGGTTCTAGGCCTTGTCCACCGGAATTCGAGAGTGCTCGAAGTTTATATCTCGAGCAGCCTACGATGGCTTCGAGGCTTCGGCCCGAGTAGCCGGGGCCGGCATCGGTGCCCGCCGACAGGCTTGGCTACAGTCATCCGACCTCGAGCCATGGGTACAGGACAAGTTGGTTGATGTCCCCTGCCGAGGTGAAAACCTCTTTGGCAAGCCCATGGCTGAAAAGGCTGCAGAACTCGAGACCAAGACTCTGACCAGGACTAGGCTTTCCAGGTAAACCTCTGCCCCTTCTCAGAAAAAGAAGGGCTTGGGAAAAAAGACCTTTTACCCGAGGAAGTCATCTGCCTATAAACCATACCCTCATTATCAGGCCTCTGCAGCTCCCCAACAGGGTCAGCAGGCCAAGGGGCAGGGTAAAGGGCCCCATAGGCAGAAGGCCCTCAAGCCACCAACACCGTCCCCTGCTCAGCAGGGTGGGGGCTTTTGACTCAGAAAGCATAGCCTCTTCTCCTCAGCTGGCTTCTCTCAGCACAGGAGGCCGGCTGGCTCACTTTGCCCACAGGTGGTCAGCCGTCACATCAGATACCTGGGTGCTCCATATAGTCCAAAAGGGCTATCTTCTCCATTTTCACCAGGTACCTCCCTCCTATTTTCCAGGGGAGCCTCCAAGACTCCCTCTGCACAGGGACCTACTCCTTCAGGAGTTAGCAAGTCTGCTAAAGGAACAGGCTGTGGAACTGGTGCCCTACCACCTGAGAGGTCACGGCTTTTATTCCAGGTACTTTCTGGTACCAAAAAGAACAGGAGGCCTCAGACCCATCCTAGACTTGCGCAACCTCGATAAGTTCCTGGAGAGGGAAAAGTTCAAGATGCTTACCCTTGGAATCCTGCTGCCCTACCTCCAGCAGGGAGACTGGCTATGCTCCTTAGATCTAAAGGATGCGTATACTCACATCCTTATTCATCCAGACCACAGACAATATCTCAGGTTTGTTGTGGGGGGAAACCACTATCAGTACAGAGTACTACCCTTTGGCCTGTCCTCCGCTCCCAGGGTGTTCACCAAGTGCCTGGCAGTGGTGGCGGCCTACCTGAGGCTTCAGGGTCTTTTTGTGTTTCCGTACCTGGACGACTGGCTCATAAGGGGCCAATCTTCCCAGGAGGCCAATCAGGCCACCCTTCGCACTGTGGCTCTGCTTCAGCACTTGGGGTTTGTCATAAACTTCGCAAAGTCCACTTTGCTCCCATCCCAGAATTCATAGGGGCCAGGCTAGACACTCTTCAAGCAAAGGCTTTTCTGCCTGTAATAGAGCTCACAGGCTGATGGGTCTGGCCAGGCAATTTCACAGCAATTCCCTGGTCTCTGCCAGGCAATTCCTACTCGACCATATGGCTTCCACGGTTCATGTCACCCCCAATGCCCGCCTGCACATGCGGCCTGCTCAGTGGAGCCTTCGCACTCAGTGGCATCAGGCCACGGGGAGCCTAGCGGACTCTGTAAAGATATCCGACTTCCTAGTCTCCTCTCTGCAATGGTGGCTTCATCTTCCGAATCTGGTACTCGGAGTGGATTTTCAGTCCCCTCCGCATTCTCAAGTGCTGACAACAGATGCTTCTCTTCTCTGTTGGGGAGCACATTGCCAAGGGACATGTACTCAGGGTCTCTGGACCCCTTGGGAGGCTGCTCAACAGATAAACTTCCTGGAGCTCCAGGTGATATGCCTAGCTCTGAGAGCCTTCTCCCACCTCGCCTCTCACCAGTCTGTACTAGTCCAGACGGACAATCAAGTTGCCATGTTCTATGTGAACAAACAAGGAGGCACAGGCTCCTTCCTTCTATGTCAGGAGGCACAACGGCTGTGCTCTTGGGCTGTCAATCACGGAATCCTTCTCAAGACTGTCTACCTCCCAGGTCAGGAAAATTACCTGGCAGACAGACTGAGCAGGATCCTGCAACCACACGAATGGAGATTGAACCCTTCGGTGGTTCAGCAGATCTTTCTCAGGTGTGGCCTCCCCACCATGGATTTTTTCGCCAGTCCTCTGAACCGGCAACTCCCAAGATTTTGCTCCAGACAACCGCATCCTCTCAGAGTAGCGGTGGATGCGTTTCTGATCTCGTCGTCCACAGGCCTACTGTATGCGTTTCCTCCCACACCACTAGTGTCCAGAACGCTGTTCAAAGTCCTCAAGGATGGGGCTTCATTGATTCTCATAGCCCCCAGGTGGCCGAGGCAACCGTGGTTCCTGCTTCTGCTACAGCTAGCAGTGGACACCCCTCTTCCTCTAGGGTTTCAACACGATCTCTTGTCTCAGGATCAGGGGACTCTCTTGCACCCCAACCTCCAGTCCCTTCATCTGATGGCCTGGCTGCTGAAAGGGTAGTCCTGGCTCCCCTACTACTGCCTCAAGAGGTGGAAGATGTGGTCTTGGCCTCTCGGCATCAATCCACCAGGAAATACTACGCTCTTAAGTGGCGTAGATTCTCCGCATGGTGTGCTCAGCACAGCGAGAATCCCTTCTCGTGCTTGGTTGCAGTAGTATTGCAATATTTGCTTTACCTCTCCAATCTGGGCCTTAAGTCTAACTCTGTCAGAGTTCACCTTAGTGCTCTCTCAGCACACCACTCGCCGGTGGACGGTAGGCCTCTTTCCAACCACCCTTTGGTGGCTCGTTTCCTCAGAGGCCTCCTTCTGCTTAAGCCTCCTTTGCGTCCACCGGCACCTGAGTGGGATCTGAATGTGGTCTTGCAGCGGATTACTTGTCCGCCTTTTGAACCCATGGCTACCTGCCCTCTCCGTTTTCTCTCCTGGAAAACTTTGCTTCTGGTAGCTCTCACCTCTGCTAGGCGAGTGAGTGAACTGCAGGCACTAGTGTCTGATCCTCCGTACACTAGGTTCTACAGGAATAGGGTAGTCTTATGGACTCACCCTAAGTTTCTTCCTAAGGTTGTCTCACCTTTTCACCTCAATCAGGAGGTGGTTCTTCCGACCTTCTTTCCCAGGCCGCATGCCAACCGGGCTGAGATGGTCTTGCATACCCTGGACTGTAGGAGGGCGTTGTCCTTCTACCTTGACAGTACGCGGGAGCATCGGAGGGCTGTTCAGCTCTTCGTTTCTTTTGACCCCAATAAGTTGTGGCTCCCTGTCTCCAAGCGTACTTTGTCCATATGGGTCGCTGACTGTATCGCCTGGGCTTATGGGGCAGCCGGCCTCTCGTTGGAGGGTCGAGTCATGGCTCATTGTGTCAGGGCGAAGGCTGCGTCAGTGGCTCATCTCCGCTCTGTTCCGTTGGCAGACATCTGCCGGGCCGCTACTTCGTCTTCAAGCCAGACTTTTGTGGCCCATTACTGCCTTGAGAGGGAGTCCCGCAGGGACAGTGCTTTCGGACAGGCACTACTCCATAATCTCTTTGGGGTTTAGGCAACTCCTACCCTCCGGCCCTGGTGTTGGGCTACCGGTCGGGGGCATTCTCAGAGAAGATTCCTTCCTTACGTGCTAACGAGCTAGAGGGAGCTCATTTTTTCCGCTTGAGGTCTCCGGTAGCCTTAAGCTAGGGAGTCCCATATGTTAGGACTGACTTCCTGCTTGGTCCTGGAGAAAGAGTAGTTACTCACCTGTAACAGGTGTTCTCCAGGAGCAGCAGGAATCAGTCCTCACAACCCTCCCTCCTCCCCTTGGAGTTGCAGTCATATGATTTATTTTTGCTAATTTTTTGCTGTCTTTTAGCTATGTCATCAGACTGAGCAAGATGGCACCCTTGGGCAGGAAGGGGACCGCGCATGTGCGCTGCAATTCCCAAAGGCTTTCTTTGAAAGCTGGGGAAATGCTCCGCACGAGGGCTCCGTCAGCGCCGACGTCACCCATATGTGAGGACTGATTCCTGCTGCTCCTGGAGAACACCTGTTACAGGTGAGTAACTACTCTTTCCTAAGGACTCTAGGGATATTTGTCTTCCCTTACTTAGACAACTGACTTATAAGGGCAGGCACCTCTCCGGAGACCAGTCTGTCCCCCTCACGCACCACGCAGATGTTAAAACTCTTGGGATTTGTCCAAAGTCCCAACTCATCCACTCTCAAACTCTAGAGTTCATAGGGACCCTCTTAATTACTCAGCAGTCAAGAGCATTTCTGCCCCAGCTCCGCTCTGCTCAACTGAATCAGTTAGTTCTTGAGGCATGCTTGAGATGCTATCTTATTGCTCGAGAAATGCTACAACGTCTGGGTCATATGGCATCAACGGTTCATGTAGTTCCATATGCCCTTCTACACATGCACACAAGGGGGAACAAGATAAGTCTCTACCCTTCAGTCTCTCCAGTGGTGGTGATTCCCAGAAAATCTCCTTGTAGGGTCACCTTTTCAGATGCCAGCACTTCAATGAACCCTGACGGATGCATTCAGACTGCGCTGGGGAGCCCGTCTTGGATCTTTCTCCACTCAAGAACTCTGGTCTCAGCAGGAGTCACAACTCCACATAAATCTGTTGGAACTCAGAGCCGTTCTCAATGCTCTCAAAGTCTTCCAAGACCATCTTCATTGTTGCAGAGTCCTAGTTCAAACCGACAATCAAGTAGCCATGTTCTACATGAACAAGCAAGGCGGAACAGGTTCTTGGATCCTCTGCAACAAGGCTCTATGTCTCTGGTCCTTTGCCATACATCATCGCATTCACCTCCATGCGGTGTATCTCCTGGACAAGCACAATATCTTAGCAGACAGACTAAGTCGAATCCTTCTCCCCCACGAGTGGTCTCTTCATGTAGACAAAGTCTCTCACATTTTTCAGATCTGGGGGACTACAGAGATAGACCTGTTCACAAGTCCTCAGAATGCCAAGCTCCCTCGCTTCTGTACAAGGACTCTTGCACCAGGCAGCCAGCAAGTGGCTGCTTTTCACCTCCACTGGGGTCAAGGCTTTCCTATATGCCTTCCCTCCCATTCCCCTAATTCCTAAGGCTCTTCAAGCTCCAGAGGGACAGGGGCTTCATGATACTCATAGCCCCATGCTGGCCACGTCAACCGTGGTATCCTCTCCTGCTATGTCTGTCTCAGGCTCAACCTATAGATCTGGGGTCTGCTTTAGATTCCTCTCTCAGGAGGAGGGGGCGCTGCTCCATCCCAATGCAGTCTCACCATCTCACAGCATGGCTGCTGAAGGCATAGCCTTCCAAGGCATTAACCTTCCCCAGGAGGTTAAGGACATCCTCTTGGCTTCTAGGAAGCTATCCACATGCGGTCCTATACTTTCAAGTGGCGTAGGTTTTCTTTTTGATGTTCTCAGAAGAATTTTAATCCCTTCTCAGCTCCAGTAGAGGCGCTGCTTGAGTATCTCCTCCACTTCTCGTCTCAAAACCAATTTGGTAAGAATACACCTAAGTGCAATTGTGGCCTCTCACGTGCCCTTAGATGGTCAACCCATCTCTTCTCAGCTGCTCATAGCACGCTTCATGAGGGGGTCTTCTCTTTACCAAGCCTCCCATTAAATCACCTCCAGTGGCATGGGACCTCAGTGTTGTTCTAGGACAGCTTCTCAAGCTGCCCTTTGAACCTTTAGCTACTATCTCATTTAAGTTTCTCACATGAAAGGTCATTTTCCTCATTGCCCTCACTTCAGCAAGGTGCATTAGTGCGCTCCAGGCCTTGGTGGCTGACCCTCCTTACACATGGTTTCACCATGATAAGGTGGTTCTAAGGACTCCTATTCACTTCATGCCAAAGGTGTTCTCGCCCTTCCATTTGAACTAGTCGGTCTACCTTCCTGTGTTTTTCCCTAGACCGCAATTATCTAAGGCAGAAGCAACCCTCCATACTCTGGATTGTAAACGTGCCTTAATTTTTTATCTTCGGAGGACTCGAGAGCACCGGAAAGCTTCTCAGCTGTTCATCTCCTTTGACTCTAGTCACCTCAGGTTGCCAGTATCCAAGTGTACTCTCTCCAAGTGGATAGTTGACTGCATCACCTTTGCTTATGAAAAGGCCGGATTCTGCCTCAAGGTAATGTCACTGCCCATAATGTTCAAGCCATGGCTACCTCTATGGCAAATCTACGTTCTGTTGCTATTGATGAGATCTGCAAAGCAGCAACTTGGTCTTCTTTCCGTACTTTTGCTGCTCACTACTGCCTTGACAAGGACTCCCACTGAGATGCCATGTTTGGCCAGGCTGTTCTCCAACATCTCTTTCGGACTTAGATCAACTCCTACATGCTCCAGGTTTCAATACCAGACATCCATGCAGGATACATGACCTCTTTAGGCATATCTGTGAAAATCCACAGCTGATTCTGAGGTCGTCTCTCTGGCATCTTCTAACTAGGGAGTCCCATATGTGAAGACTACATTCCTGCTTGTTCCTGGAGATAGCGTAGTTACTTACCTATAACAGGTGATCTCCGTGACCAGCAGGAAATTTAGTCTTCACAACCCACCCTCCTCCCCTAGGAGTTGTAGGTCTTCTTTTCTTTCTCTCCCTTTATCGCAGCTACAAACTCAACTGTGGAGGGAGAGCTGGAAAGGCTGGAAGACAGCTACGCAGACGCAGTGGGATGCTCCCAAAAGCTTTCCTATTGGATGCTGGGGAGCCTTCCCGCGCGGGTTCTGTCTGTATCGATGTCACCCATATGTGAAAACTAAATTCCTGCTGTTCCTGGAGATTACCTGTTAAAGGTGAACAACTACACTTTACCTCACAATGAGCTAGTCTTGCTAAAGCATGTAATAATATAAACCAGCTCTTTTACAAAAACAAGTGTAACAGAGAGTGGTCTGAAAAAAACAAGAGTACGGAGGAAAAAGACCTCAGTGGCATTCAAAAACAAACCTTAAAAAATGGCTGTGCCATAAACATACAGCCATACACAGGCTTAATTAAACGAAACCACTATCATATCATTGGTCATAAAAAACAACCTTCTCTAAATTGTATAGAAGATATGCATTCACAATACTTCAACAGTAGGTTAGGTGTGACACTAGCTCCACTCCAACGCTTAGCATTTCGCTATTCACTTCATCAGGGAGCAGGACCACAGTAAACCCTTGCCAGCATAAATCCTACGACAAACAGGATGCATATCAATTGCCAAATATATTCAATATGTAGACTTTCTCTTTAACACATATAAAAAGGAGCAGTTCCCAGTACAAGCCCTCTGCAATACCAAAATGAACAGGAACCACAATCAATCTTTTGTTAGACCGTGAACAAGATGGCATATATAACGAGACATTGTATCAGCAGAGAGCGTTTATTACTTGCCCATATACCTATTTAGCAATGCATATATTTATTTATTTAGCAATGCTTATATAGAAACATAGAAATATGATGACAGAAAAAGACCACATGGCCTATCTAGTCTGTCCTTCCACATCAACAACTACAACAGTCCCCTTTTTACCTTTAGAGATCCTCTGTGTTTGTCCCATGCTTTTTTGAATTCAGTTACTGTCCTCATCTCTACCACGTCCACTGGGAGACTATTCCATGGATCCACTACTCTTTCCGTAAAGAAATATTTCCGCATATCACTCCTGAATCTATCTCCCTTCACCCTCATCCTATGTCCCCTCGTAGCAGAACTTGCTTTCAGTTGAAAAAGGCTCTCTCCCTGAACATTTATGCCACGGAGGTATTTAAACATCTCAGTCATATCACCTCTATCCTGCCTTTCCTCTAAGGTGTACATATTAAGATCCTTAAGTCTGTCCTCATATGCTTTATAATGAAGACCACTAATCATTTTAGTAGCCACCCTCTGCACCGACTCCATCCTGTTCACATCCTTTTGAAGGTGCGGTCTCCAGAATTGCACACTATACTCCAAATGAGGTCACACCAAAGACTTATACAGAGGCACTATCACCTCCTTTTTTCTGCTAGCCATTCCTCTCCGTATGTACCCAAGCATCCTTCTAGCTTTTGCCATTGCCTTTTCTACCTGTTTAGCTACTTTAAGATCATCAGACACAACCATGCCTAGGTCCCGCTCTTCTTTAGTGGACAAAAGTACTTCACCCCCTATACTATATTGCTCCCTTGGATTGCTGCAGCCCAAATGCATGACCTTACATTTTTTAACATTAAATCCCAGCTGCCAAATTCTAGACCATTCTTCAAGCTTAGCTAGATCCCTCCTCGTATTATCTACACCTTCCTGGGTGTCTACTCTATTGCAGATTTTGGTATCATCCGCAAAGAGGCAAACCTTACCCGACAACCCTTCCGCTATATCACTAACAAAGATGTTAAAAAGAATCAGACCAAGGACAGATCTCTGGGGCAACACCACTGGTAACATCCTTCTCCTCAGAGTGAGCTCCATTTACTTGTACTCTTTGTCACCTCCCACCCAACCAATTTCTAACCCAAGCAGTAACTTTGGGGTCCATCCCTAGGGTGCTTAGTTTGTTTATAAATCGCCTGTGAGGAACAGTGTCAAAGGCTTTACTGAAATCTACATATATCACATCTTGGGCTCTCCCTCGATCATATAACACAGTATCAACTACAGCTACAAACCCAATAACCAGGGATAAAAATACACATTGTAGCACCTGCCTTAACTAGGCACTTAGGGTCAGATATTCGAAAGGCATTTACATGGTTTATAGTCCTGTAAACTCCGACTGTGGCCAATAGTTTTGCCTCAAAGACTTCCTCAGGAAATCTATAACAAACAAAAATTTACAAACACTTTATGGAAGGGGACATAAATCCATAAAGACAAAAACCAAACCCTAAACATTAACATCCCCAAGCTGGTACTTATACACTGTACATAGTTCAGAGTTGTAAGCAATTAACTGTTAATTATGTAAGCTGTTAAATGTTAATTGTAATAGTTATTTTACTGTTCCTTGTAAGAATGTTCTGTTCTCTGTAAACTGCTTTGATATGAAAAGCGGTATATAAAAATGTTAAATAAATAAATATAAACACAACACAACACTTTTTAACTAAATCCAAACAAATTTTATGAATATCATAAATATTTTAATAATTCAATATATATCATACATATTACAAAACCTATGGGTATGTTTACTAAAGGGCAGTAAGGGAGCAAGTTTGCTGCTAATGCCTTTTATCGGCACCCTTGCACCCTTAATGCTGCAAAAGAGCTGCATTAACAGGCATTAAAGGCTCCTGCAGCGTGTGATGTAGGAGACTTGTGAAGCAATGGAAACTGATAGTGATCCGGTGGAGAGAACCGGTACTGCAGGGGAATGCAGGATTTTCTCTTCTGAGTTAAAGAAACACAGAGCTAATCAGGAACCACACCTCACCTCAAGGCAGGTGAGGAGCCAAGTCTCTGATTGGGCACGCCCAAGCAGGAGGCGGGCAGTGCAGTACTCAAGCAGCTTGTTAAGAACCCAGAAACAGTTAGAACAACAGCAAGAAGGGCAAAGAGAGGATCAGCGAGATTGGCAAGGAGTGGAGCAAGGAGAGGAGGAGTCAGGACACAAGCACCTGGACAAGGACAGGTCAGATGACCAGGAACCGTTGGTGAGAGAACCACTAAGCAGCTGTGATCCACGAAGGAGCAGACAGGACCTGGGAGACTCAGGGGCAAAGAAAGACTTCTGTAAGCAGAAGAATTCAAAGGCACTGAGAGACCCAAGGCTGCAGCTCAGGAGTTTAAAGGACCAAGCAGAACCTTGGAACAGGAGGCAGAGGGAGAAAGAAATACCCTGGAAGAAGCCCCAGCACAAGGTATCTGGTGGGTTTAGAACGGCTAGCAAGCTTAACAGTGGGAAGCCAGAAAGAGTGAACTTTAATTGTGAAAGACAGGACAAAGGCAGAAAGTTTGATAGTAATTGGTTAAGCCAAGAGAAGCCTGACTGTTTTCCTTTTAAAACTCTGAAAGACTCTCCAAGCACAGCTGAAGCGTTTTACCCTGCACTTTCATTTGGAGATAGGTGGGGGAAGGGAAATGCTTACACGCTAAACTCTTGTCCAAGTAAAAGCACTGATAATTGCCAAGAGATAAGAACTGTAAACAAGCATTTACCTGAAGGAGGATATCCTCAGCCTAGTTCAGAAAATACACAGGCTGAATTACTTCTCACTGAATTCAGGGAGTTCCTTAAGAGCAGAGCAGTTTCTCCTTATAAAGTAGCAAAGCCCATGAGCAGCTGTGAGGAAGAAATGCCGTTAATTTCTCTGCCGTCTACAGAGCAGGAAGTCCCGATGGACTGCTCTACTTGTGTGATTCAAAAGGACATTTAAATGATATGCTTGCCAATGTTTTATGAAGGAATATAAGAAACTTACCTCACTGATTGCCATGCTAAAGAAGCTTATGTGAAGAGAATAAGTGAAAACATATTGTGTGCAATTCAGGAGCATTGCTGTTACCAGAGTTTCTGTTACGTTACTGAAAGGAGGTCACATGACAATTGAATGTGATCCAGAAGGGACATTTAGCCAAGCAGTAAAAAGCCTTGTTTAGTTAAGTTTCTCAGCCTTGTTTTATGCTACATTGTTTCCTTTACGTCTGCTGCATTTGAACTGCGAAAGCGGGAAATAAACCTCACAAAAGAAATTTTCTTTGCCTTGCCTTACTACTTGAGCAGCAACACAACTACAACCTTACCCTCAAGGGCAATCAAGGCCAGCCCCTCCCTTAACCCTCAAGGTCCAGGAAGTGGGTGGGTGGCAAGCGTTAAGGGTGCAGTGGGTGGAGAGTGGGTGTTAACAATAGATGTTACCTTAATACCTGTTGTGCTAATGTGTGTTAAAGCCCTTTAACGCTGGGAACCCTAGCACCAAGTAAAACCTCGCGGAAAGGATGTATTTTGATGGAACAGGACCTGTTTCAATGTCTGCAATGTGATGCACAGACAGGGGAGCCCAAGATAGTGATAGTAATGCTTCATTATGTGGTGGCGAAAGCACATTTGAGCCCCCGAGAATTAGGTGACATAAAAACATTTACCTTTCAGCAGAGAGATAGCCCTGAGAGCAGGGAGGGTCAAACTACAGCAAAAGGAAAAAAACTACATTCAGTTGCTGAGTGCAGGCCATGCCCAAGCTCCAAGGCAACCAAGGAAAGTAATGGGAAACACCTGGGGGGAGGTGTGGAAGGGATAGTGCAGCCACTCTCTTTAAAACCCCAGGGAATAGAGGAAAGAGGGCAGTCTGGGATAGCAGAGCACCCGAGAAAAGCAGAAAGAAAGGAGCACCAGACCTCCAGGGAAACAGAGGGGAGTGAGTCCAGTGAGGAGGAGGAAGAAAGAACCTTCAGGAAGCTTGAAGGGAGGAAATCTTCCAGGGACAGCCTCAGAGGGAATTCCCAAAGGTCTCAGCGTACGGGAAGCCACAGTCCAAGTGGATGCCAGTGCTATAGAAGTGCAGCTGGGTGGAGACAGGAAAGCTTTACCAGGGAAAGCTGTTGACCAGGAGCAAGGTACAAAGGCTGTGTTGCAGAAATCTGCCAGGAAGTTACCGGCTCTGAAAAGGTCTGTGCATAAAACTTTTACTGAGAGTAATTTGAAACTGTTAGAGTCTCTGAATTGTTTACTACCAGATAAGGATCAGTACAGCTCTGCTAGGATCCCTGAGGGTAGAAGCAGCTCACGCTGGAGGGCACTCTTAGAGTTGTTAAGAGGTTAACCCTTCACCTGCTCAAGCTGAGGAAAGCCAGGAGACAAGAAAACAGGAATATGAAGCCATGCAAACAGACCCTTACTCTTCTGACCAAGAATCCATAGAATCTTGTATGGATTGCTCTTTTTCTGAGAAGGTAGTTTAAGGGCAGTTCTGAGTTTTAAAGAAAGGAAAACCAGGACTGGATTGGCTGGACAACAAGTACTTTAATTGCTGCAAAGGTTTGTGAAAGTCAGCTGTGTTAAAGTGAACCAGTAACATTTAAAGCTGTGATTTGAATGTTAACCTTTTGGTCAAGAAGCAGTTCTTAAGTTTAAAGGCTGGACACTTTTGAATGAAGCAGACACCAGGCTCAAAAGTGAGCAAGAATCTTTTATGCTTTATTGTAAAACACTGAGACTGAAAAGAAACACATGCCTATGGTTATTAACTGCCAGAAACAGTGCTATCTTGAAGTTCCTGTGAAAGCTTTGTTATGAAACTTCTTTTGTGTTGGAGAAGCATCCTATCTTTTGTTTAACATGCATTGAGCTACCAAATGCTCTGTTTGGGGGAAGTAAAATAAATTCCTGTGATTTTTGCCTTACAAACCCTCGGACTCAATTATTATACACAACTACATTTCCCAGAAGCCACGGCTCTGGATCCTCTTGATAACAAGGGACAACAAAAGGCACGCCGCTACTTCCAGGCAACCGCCTAGGCAGTAGTGGGCGCCAAGGTGGCGTAGTTTTAAGGATTACTACCTTCATATACGCATGTGCAAGGTTTGTGCACACCCACACGGAGAAGGGGAACTTCTACAGAAGCAGTGGCAAAGTACAGAACCCTGCTGAGGATGGAGAAAACCCGGAGTGGCAGCAGAGGGTTGGAGCTGGATCAGAGAGACCAACCGGTGACCTGCTTTGCTGATAAATCTGAGGCTACACTGGTACCAGGTAACCCGTAAATAGAAGGGGTTATACGAGGATACTGGTACTGGGGGTATAGCGTGCTTAATAAGTGCTGTGGCAGCAGTGCTTGTATTTGTGGGCTGCACTTGGTTTTTTTTTTCTGTTCTTTTTGTTACAGCTCAGACCCAAGATGGAGCACGGTGACCTGCTCAAATGGATGGCTGAGCAATTCCAGAAGCAACAGGAACTGTCGGCCAGATCTCAAGAGCATACTGCAGCCATGTAGCAAGCGCAGCAGAGGCCGCTCCTGGAAATGATGGGGGCGTGGCTGAAAGCACAGGAAAAAGCAAAGGAGTCCACAAGGACAATACCAGGTTCCTTGGGAGCGTTGCAAGGGCTGGGACTACCTTGTAATGGGACATTTACATCTGGACAATTAACCAAAGATGACGATATAGATGATTATATAGAATCCTTTGAGAGGGTAGCACTCCTAAAGGGATGGCCAAAAGAACAGTGGGCAACGCGCCTAGCCGCTTCTCTTACTGGGGAAGCGCTAGCAGCGTATAGAGCCATGCCCACTGCCTTAGCCTCCAATTATGAGGAGCTAAAAAAGGCTATAAAGGACCGTCTAGGGCTAGCACCTATGGTCTGTCGCTGCCTCTTGAGAAATTGCAGATTGAAACTGGGTGAAACACCACGGGCACTTTGCCAGCGTATTAAAGGGTTGGTAATGAAGTGGCTAATGCCCGAGGTTAGAGCACTAGATTCCATCTTAGACTGTATCGCATTGAAACAGTTTATGGAGGCAGTTCCCAAAGACCTCCAAACCTTTCTGATTCTACAGGAATGCCGTAACACCAATGAGGCTACCTCTCTGGCAGAGCGCTTTTTCGAAGTGGAATTGGTGGGCCAGGTGAGGGGTGGTGTTGCTAAACAGGCAGAGGTTGTAATATCAGAAAGGAAGGGAAGGCCAATGTTGGGAGAAACAACCAAGTCTGTACCCATGGAAAAATCTTGTTATGTGAGAAGAAAATGTTTTTCATGTGGGGAAGAGGGCCATTTTAAAAGAGAATGTAAAGCAAGGACAGCCCTAGTTGTAGCCCGTTCTAAATAGAATGGGGAGGGATTTCTGTTGGTGGTAGATGTAGAGGGTATTGCCCCGGAGGCCTTGCTTGACTCTGGAGCCGATCAGTCTATGATCTCCAGAAGACTCTGGAAAAAGATAGAATCTCGGCATAGCCAGGTCCTACAGCCAGCTGAAGGCAGTGTAAAAATATGATGTATCCATGGGGCAGCATCGCTTTACCCAGTATATAATGTCATGGTAAAGGGTCTAGGGACCAAGAGGAGAATACCGGTAGCGGTCGTACCTAGGCTACCGCACGCCTTAGTACTGGGCAGGGACTGGCCCCAATTCAGGCGTGGGTTGAAGGAAGAGTTGCAACAAAGGGCAGGCATGACATCCACCCTAGCGCAGCAAAATGAGTCTCCACCTGGGATAGTAGGGGGTTCACCTCTTCCGAGCAAAGGGAAAGTTTCCCCTAGAGATAAAGCGAAAGAGAGGCAAGTAACACCCCCATGTAAAGCAAAAGCTAAGGTAAGGTCAATACCTAGTCCTTTGTTTGGGAACCTGCAGAAACAGGGATACAGGAGAGTATCCCCAAATGAGGACGTTAACAATAAGCCCAAGTTTGTTCTTAGATATTGCCGCACGACCCCTAATGCCAAACCCCCTAAACGCGCTTCGCAACAAGCCACCGGCTTTGACTTGTGCAGTGCCGTAGAAACAATCATTCCATGGCAAGGGAGAGCCTTAGTCGAGACGGGTCTCCAGGTAGAAATACCACCAGGCTGCTATGGCTGCATTGCTCCCCGCTCAGGGTTGGCATTGAAAAATCTTATAGATGTGGGTGCAGGGGTCATTGATCCTGATTTTCAGGGAGCAATCAAGGTGCTATTGTTTAATTTTATGCAGGAAGATTTTAAAGTAAGCGCAGGGGATAGAATAGCCCAACTCATTTGCGAAAGGGCAGGCTTTCCGCCCCTGGAAGAAGTACACGAGTTGTCTACCACCATTCGTGGGTCTGGAGGTTTTGGCTCTACGGGGCAAGCAGAAATGAAGGGTTTGACCGCAAGTTGTGAAGAAAAGGAAGATGAGGATCTAGGCCCGCAACTGGCGGATTGTAAGACACAGCCAGTACCCAGGATGGGAGAGGGGCTCTCGTGGTTGCAACAGCAGCGATTGCTGAATCTGTTAAAGAGTTTTCCCGACGTCTTAACACCCAGACCCGGGGAAACGAACCTAGTGGCCCACGAGGTAGTCACCCCACCAGGAGAAATAGTAAGACAAAGACCCTATAGATTACCTGAGGCAAAACAACAAGAGGCGGTGGCCCAGGTGCAGGAAATGCTCCAGATGGGAATTATAGAGGAGTCTAAAAGCCCCTGGAACAGCCCTATAGTACTGGTCCCGAAACTCGACGGAACTATGCGGTTCTGTATCGATTTCCGGAAGGTCAATGCCATCTCCCGCTTTGACGCGTATCCGATGCCCAGAATAGAGGAACTGTTGGATCGTCTAGGACAAGCAAAATATCTGACCACCCTTGATATGACCAAAGGGTATTGGCAGATTCCGCTCACCAGAGAATCTTGCCCCAAGACCACATTTAGCACCCCTATAGGTCTGTTTCAGTTCCGGAGAATGCCCTTTGGCTTGCACGGGGCAGCCGCGACATGCCAAAGATTGATCGACCTAGTCTTACGCCCTCACCAGAAATACTCAACTGCCTACATGGATGATATTGTAATATACATCGCCAATTGGGACCAACACTTGGCCAGCATTGAGGCAGTTCTGAAGGCGTTGCGACGGGCGGGCATAACCTTGAATCCTGCTAAATGTATGTTTGGAGGGGAGGAGGTTAAGTATTTAGGGCACATGGTGAGACGCGGTACCGTTAGGCCATTAGTAGATAAAGTGGAGAGCGTGAAATCTTTTCCCAAGCCTACAACTAAGAAACAGCTGCGTAGCTTTCTTGGCCTCATAGGCTATTACCGACGCTTCATTCCACATTTCACGACAGAAAGTGTCGCGCTCACAGAAATGTTAAAAAAGAATGCACCGAACCAATTAAAGTGGTCTGGGGAGGCAGAACGAGCCTTCATACTTCTGAAAGATAAACTTTGCTGTGAGCCTGTATTACGCGGCGTGGATTTCGATCGCCCATTTATTATACAGACAGATGCGTCAGAGATAGGTTTAGGGGCCGTAATGTCTCAAAAACATGAGGGCATTGAACACACCATCATGTTCTTAAATAGGAAATTAATGCCACCCGAGCAGAAATATTCTAGGGTAGAGCGCGAGTGTCTCGCTATAAAGTGGGCAGTGGAGGCACTGAAGTTTTATTTGACAGGTCGGAGATTTCTATTGGTTACCGACCACGCACCTTTAAGGTGGTTAAACCAGATGAAAGACCACAATTCTCGCCTCACACGCTGGTATATGGCCTTACAGGCTTTTGATTATCGTATAGAGCATCACGCAGGGAAATTACACTCTAATGCAGACGGCCTATCAAGGATTCCGGGCTGTGCGAGGGTTAGTACGCCAGCCCGTAATATCTTAAGGGGGGGGGGGGGGGATGTGTGGTGGCGAAAGCACATTTGAGACCCGAGAATTAGGTGAAATAAAAACATTTACCTTTCAGCAGAGAGATAGACCTGAGAGCAGTGAGGGTCAAACTACAGCAAAAGGAAAAAAACTACATTCAGTTGCTGAGTGCAGGCCACGCCCAAGCTCCAAGGCAACCAAGGAAAGTAATGGGAAACACCTGGGGGGAGGTGTGGAAGGGATAGTGCAGCCACTCTCTTTAAAACCCCAGGGAATAGAGGAAAGAGGGCAGTCTGGGAGAGCAGAGCACCCGAGAAAAGCAGAAAGAAAGGAGCACCAGACTTCCTGGGAAACAGAGGGGAGTGAGTCCAGTGAGGAGGAGGAAGAAAGAACCTTCAGGAAGCTTGAAGGGAGGAAATCTTCCAGGGACAGCCTCAGAGGGAATTCCCAAAGGTCTCAGCGTACGGGAAGCCACAGTCCAGGTGGATGCCAGTGCTATAGAAGTGCAACTGGGTCTGGAGACGGGAAAGTTTTACCAGGGAAAGCTGTTGACCAGGAGCAAGGTACAAAGGCTGTGTTGCAGAAATCTGCCAGGAAGTTACCGGCTCTGAAAAGGTCTGTGCATAAAACTTTTACTGAGAGTAATTTGAAACTGTTAAGAGTCTCTGAATCGTTTACTACCAGATAAGGATCAGTACAGCTCTGCTAGGATCCCTGAGGGTAGAAGCAGCTCAGGCTGGAGGGCACTCTTAGAGTTGTTAAAAGATGTTAACCCTTCACCTGCTCAAGCTGAGGGAAGCCAGGAGACGAGGACAGGAATATGAAGCCATGCAAACAGACCCTTACTCTTCTGACCAAGAATCCATAGAATCTTGTATGGATTGCTCTTTTTCTGAGAAGGCAGTGTAAGGGCAGTTCTAAGTTTTAAAGAGAGGAAAACCAGGACTGGATTGGCTGGACAACAAGTACTTTAACTGCTGCAAAGGTTTGTGAAAGTCAGCTGTGTTAAAGTGAACCAATAACATTTAAAGCTGTGATTTGAATGTTAACCTTTTGGTCAAGAAGCAGTTCTTAAGTTTAAAGGCTGGACACTTTTGAATGAAGCAGACACCAGGCTCAAAAGTGAGCAAGAATCTTTTATGCTTTATTGTAAAACACTGACTGACAAGAAACACATGCCTATGGTTATTAACTGCCAGAAACAGTGCTATCTTGAAGTTCCTGTGAAAGCTTTGTTATGAAACTTCTTTTGTGTTGGAGAAGCATCCTATCTTTTATTTAACATGCGTTGAGCTACCAAATGCTCTGTTTGGGGGAAGTAAAATAAATTCCTGTGATTTTTGCCTTACAAACCCTCGGACTCAATTATTATACACAACTACATTTCCCAGAAGCCTCGGCTCTGGATCCTCTTGATAACAAGGGACAACAAAAGGCACTCCGCTACTTCCAGGCAACCGCCTAGGCGGTAGTGGGCGCCACAATTAACAGCAACTTTTTGTCGGGTCTCACACAACAGGGGAGAGTAATTATATTTCATCTCCCAATGTGAGCGTGACCCATTTTAATAATACACAAAATTTCAAAAACGAAACTCAAAAACCGCTAAACTTAGCTGTGCAATCCAGAATCTCCACTGCTACCACATTCCACATTAAACCGGGGGGGTTTAAATTTGGAATTAGAATGGGCGAGTTGTAGGCATTTTCATTCATGTTCCTATTCATTGGTCCACCAGCTTTTTCCTCGTAGTGCGTCATTCTAAGTAGCCAATCACAATGCAAGCAGGCATGGTGAAATACGAGCCATGGGACGCAGCGTTTTTTGGCACCAGATTCTTTTCTTTGAAGCGGGTCGCACTTGAGGCAGGGCTTCTGAGCCCGAAACACGCGTCTATGCGTAATGTGGTAGCAGTGAAGATTCTGGATTGCACAGCTAAGTTTAGAGGTTTTTGAGTTTCGTTTTTGAAATTTTGTGTATTAAAATGGGTCATGCTCACATTGCATCGGTATGCGATAATGCTATCTCCTCTGAAGGTTAGAATGCCATGGTTGGATTGCTAGCTGTAGCCTGGGTTTGTAGAGGATTGATATTGGGTTATTCCTTCTGCATGTTGCATCTGTTGACTTTATTAAGATGCTTGTTAGGAGTAAGAGGAGTAGGGTAGCTAGAAGCCCTTCCATGTTTCTGATGGGTGATGAGTGTGATGCAACTAGGTTTGTTGGTTCAATGCTATGCTGTTGGTGAGGATATTTTGTTTGTGTTATTGCTAATAGTGTTTTCTGCAATGAGTAGATGTGTTTGGGTAATGATGAGAGTAAGGTAACAGAGTTGTTGGGGATCAAATGTTTTGCCTGTGGTCTGAGGGTGTATGATAGGGAGTGCAGGTACAGAGGGATTATATACTGTTACAATTAAATGATTCAGCTTTACTGTAGACTAGATAGGCGGCTATATTATATAAACATTAAATGCTTAGTTAAGGAAGGTACTACATTGGTTTTCATATTCAAGTATAAAAATAAACATTCAGCTGGAAATACAAAGGGGCAGGAGAAAACATCAGTGCCAAAAAAATTAAAATAGCCGGTCTAATCTCCTTTAAAGTTTAGGTAAACTAAAAAGGAAATTGACACATTTATGATTAGTATTTCTTTTTTTGAATTTCAAAAATATTTTATTCAGCAAATTCAAGAATACAAACATTCAAAAAACAAACATTACTAATCAAATAAGCAAACTAAATACAGTCCACATCATGAGGAGCAAAACAAAACAAAGAATAGAAAGAAAACTGACACAAAGAAAACTGCGAGAAAAGGGAAAGCTGACCTAGTCATTTTAAACTCTTTTTTTTTACCATCTGATGACAAGAATTCAACCAAGAACTAACTATCAAACCTGTGGAGAATGTGACAAAAGAAAAGTTTCCAAGGCCGATGTTTCCAAGAAGACATACTTGGTGCCCTTAAAGGTGACTAAACATTTGCAAGGGAATTTAAAGAAAAATGCAGCACCAATAGCTAGGACGCGGGGCTTTAACAATAAAAAGCCCCGACGACGAAGCTGAGTCTTCCTGGAGATATCCGGAAACATATTAATTTTCTCCCCACAGAAAACAGCCTCTTTATTCATAAAATATAATTGTATCACAGCATTCTTTTCAACCTCAGACACAAATGATACCAGAAGTGTAGTCCGTGTTGAAATTATATCCCGAGAGGACTCAATGAACGCAGAAACGTCCAGAGAATCCCGGGATACAACAGGGGCAGCTCCAGGATTAGTATTTCTGATTTCTCCAGGACCAAGCAGGAAGTCAGTCCTCACATATGGGTGACGTCGGCGCCGACGGAGCCCTCGCGGAGCAATTTCCCCAGCTTTCAAAGAAAGCCTTTGGGAATTGCAGCGCGCATGCACGGTCCCCTTCCTGCCCAAGGGTGCCATCTTGCTCAGTCTTCTTTTTTCCGCGGAGCCCTACAGACTCTGTTTGTGATCGCCGCAGAAAAAGTTGATTTTATTTATTATTCTTTTCTCGGTTCGACGCCGGATCCTTTTCCCGCCCGGACCCGCTACGCCGGTATCGGGTCCGTTCTTTATTTTTCGTTTTTTTGTCCTTCGTGACAAGCGTTCGCGCCGTTTTTTTTTTTTCACTGGCAGTCCTGTCTTTTGACCTCGCAGGGGCCCTTTTTCCCCCGATGGCTGCCAGCGGGTTTAAAAAGTGTGATCGATGTAAGAAACTTATGTCTCTTACCGACACACACGACTGCTGCCTCCGCTGCCTCGGACCCGATCATGACCCGATGATCTGTGGTCCGTGTGGCAAGATGTCCTCAAAAGTGTTGAGGAGTCGGCAGCATCAAAGAGAACAAATCTTCTCTGACTCCGCGTCCGGCCGGGCCCGGACCTCGTCAGAGGCTTCGACGTCCCGGGACTCCAGTCCTGAGCATCGTCGGAGTTCCTCTGAGTGGGGGTCTCCTGCCCGGGAACATCATAGGAAGAAAAAACCCGCGAGGGCGGCATCGGTGGATGCTCCTGGTTCCTCGAGGGCCAGGTCGCATAGCCCCGATAGCCGTCCCGGGTCCTCGGAGTCGGAGAGGCCTTTGAAACATCCTCGTCTCGAGATGGAGTCTCCTGGACACGTGAGTACTGTAGTCCTCGTGGACTCGCCTCTGAAGGAGCCGACGTCGGGCCCGACGCTGTTGGGGCCCGAGTCTGGGTCTCCTGAGCTCGGACTCAGGTTGACAGCCTTGGAGAGCAGTTTGGCTGCCTTCATGGACCAGCAGCGGGCATTGATCGCTGGCCTCGCTGGTGCATCTGCCCCGGCCACCGGGACGTCAACGTCCAAGTCGACCCCGGAGACCGAGCCGATCCTCGAGTCCATGCGAGCTCGAGTCGATCCTCGGTCGCGGTCTCCCTCGGCCTCCCGTTCGGGACCGAGGTCGCCGACACCCTTGGCGTTGGGGCGGAGGGCATCAGTGCCCGCCCGACTGGAGCTGCTCGATTCCTCCTCTGAGGAGTCAGCCTGGGAAACGGAGGACGAAGAGTCACCTGGTACTTTTCGGACTCGGTGCATCCCATCGGACTCGCCCGAGTCCGAACCTCGGAGACGGTCTCCCCCGGAGGACACCCGGTTCTTGGACTTCGTGCGGGATATGGCCAAGGCCTTGGCATTCCCCGCAGATCCCAAGGGGGAGCCTCGAGCCGAAGAGCTCGATGCCCTCCAGTATGACTCTCCCCCGAAGGAGGCCTTTACTGTACCGGTTCCTCCGATGCTGGAGCGACTTCTCTTCCACATGTGGGAGAGCCCGGCGTCGGCGCCTGTGTTAAGCAAGCGGGTCGATTCCATTTATCGAGTCCGCAAGAGCCCCGGGTTCCAAAAGGCACAACTACCACACCATTCCATGGTGGTGGAATCGGCCATGCATCGACTCAAGAGTCAGAAGATGCACTCCTCGGTGCCTCCCGGCCGGGAGGCCCGGAACCTGGATGCCCTCGGTAGGAAGTGCTTCCAGGGCTCTATGCTTGCTTGTCGAGTCCAGACCTACCAGCTCTATATGGGCATGTATCTCCGAGACCTGGCAAAAGAAATTGCCGGGTTCTCTGCTGGTCTCTCCGAGGAACCTTTGCAGAGGTTCCAGGCCTTGTCCACTGGTATTCGAGAGTGCTCGAAGTTTATCTCTCGAGCAGCCTACGATGGCTTCGAGGCTTCGGCTCGAGTAGCCGGAGCCGGCATCGGTGCCCGCCGACAGGCTTGGCTTCAGTCATTCGACCTCGAGCAATGGGTACAGGACAAGTTGGTTGATGTCCCCTGCAGAGGTGAAAACCTCTTTGGCAAGCCCATGGCTGAAAAGGCTGCACAGATCGAGACCGAGAATCTGACCAGGACTAGGCTGTCCATAAAGACCTCTGCCCCTTCTCAGAAGAAGAAGGGCTCGGGGAAAAAGCCCTTTTACCCGAGGAAGGCGGCTACCTATAAACAATACTCTCATTATCAGGCCTCAGCAGCTCCCCAAAAGGGTCAGCAGGCCAAGGGACGGGGTAATGGGTCCTGTAGGCAGCAGGCCCCCAAGCCCACAACACCGGCCCCTGCTCAGCAGGGTGGGGGTTTTTGACTCCATCAGCATAGCCTCTTCCCCTCCGCTGGTTTCTCTCAGCACAGGAGGCCGGCTGGTCCACTTTGCCCACAGGTGGTCAGCCATCACATCAGTTGCCTGGGTGCTTCATATAGTTCAAAAAGGCTATCTTCTACACTTTCACCAGGTACCTCCCTCTTACTTTCCAGGGGAGCCTCCAAGACTCCCTATGCACAGGGACTTACTCCTTCAGGAGTTAGCAAGTCTTCTTCAGGAACAGGCTGTGGAACCGGTGCCCCACCACCTGAGGGGTCAAGGCTTTTATTCCAGGTACTTTCTGATACCAAAACAAACAGGAGGCCTCAGACCCATCCTGGACTTGCGAAACCTAAACAAGTTCCTGGCAAGGGAAAAGTTCAAGATGCTTACCCTTGGAATCCTGCTGCCCTACCTCCAGCAGGGAGACTGGCTATGCTCCTTAGATCTGAAGGATGCCTATACTCACATCCTTATTCATACAGACCACAGACAATATCTCAGGTTTGTTGTGGGAGGAAATCATTACCAGTACAGAGTACTGCCCTTTGGCCTATCCTCCACCCCCAGGGTGTTCACCAAATGCCTAGCAGTGGTGGCGGCCTATCTAAGACTTCAAGGCCTTTTTGTGTTTCCATACCTGGACGACTGGCTCATCAGGACCCAGTCTTCCCAAGAGGCCACTCAGGCCACTCATCGCACTGTGACTCTGCTCCAGCACTTGGGCTTTGTCATAAACTTCGCAAAGTCCACTTTGCTCCCCTCTCAAAATCTCGAATTCATCGGCTTAAGGTTGAGCACACTTCAGGCGCGGGCCTTCCTGCCTCTAGACAGAGCACAGAGGCTCATGGATCTCGTCAGCCACTTTCACAGCAATTCCCTGGTCTCTGCCAGGCAATTTCTGAGACTGCTCGGCTATATGGCTTCCATGGTCCATGTGACCCCCAATGCCCGCCTGAACATGCGACCTGCTCAGTGGTGCCTACGCACTCAATGGCATCAAGCCACGGGGAGCCTGGCGGATTCAGTACAGGTATCCGACCTGCTGGTCTCTTCTCTGCGGTGGTGGCTTCATCTGCCAAACCTGCTGCTGGGAGTGGATTTTCAATCTCCTCCGCCTTCTCAGGTGCTAACGACCGATGCTTCTCTCCTGGGTTGGGGAGCACATTGCCAAGGGACATGTACTCAAGGCCTCTGGACTCCTTGGGAGTCTGCTCAGCAGATAAACTTCCTGGAGCTCAGAGCCATCCGCCTAGCTCTGAGAGCCTTCTCCCACCTCACTTCTCACCAGTCTGTGCTGGTCCAGACGGACAATCAAGTTGCAATGTTCTACGTGAACAAACAAGGAGGAACAGGCTGTCAAGAGGCACAAAAACTGTGCTCTTGGGCCGTCCTACACGGCATCCTCCTCAAAGCTGTCTATCTCCCAGGTCAGGAAAATTACCTGTCAGACAAGCTAAGCAGGATCCTCCAACCACACGAGTGGAGATTGGATCCATTGGTGGTTCAGCGGATCTTTCTCAAGTGGGGCCTCCCCACCATGGATCTGTTTGCCAGTCCTCTGAACCGGCAACTTCCCAGATTCTGCTCTCGACAACCGCATCCTCTCAGAGTAGCGGCGGATGCTTTTCTGATTCCATGGTCCACAGACCTCTTGTATGCCTTTCCTCCCACGCCACTGGTGTCTCGCACGCTCTTCAAGGTTCTCAGAGACAGAGCCTCGATGATCCTAGTGGCTCCCCGGTGGCCGAGACAGCCCTGGTTCCTGCTTCTGATGCAGCTGGCGGTGGAAACTCCTCTTCCTCTGGGGTTTCAACCCAATCTCCTGTCACAGGATCAGGGGACTCTCCTACACCCCAACCTCCGGTCCCTTCATCTGATGGCCTGGTTGCTGAAAGGGTAGTCCTTGCTCCCCTCCTGCTGCCTCGGGAGGTAGAAGAGGTCGTCTTGGCCTCCAGGCGGCCCTCCACCCGAAAGTCCTACGCTCTTAAGTGGCGTCAGTTTTCCGTGTGGTGTGCTCAGCAGTCTGAGAATCCCTTCTCCTGCTTGGTGGCAGTGGTTCTGCAATATTTGCTTTACCTCTCCAATCTGGGCCTTAAGTCCAACTCTGTCAGGGTCCACCTCAGTGCTCTCTCTGCACATCACACACCGGTGGATGGCAGGCCTCTTTCCAACCACCCTTTGGTGGCTCGTTTTCTCCGAGGCCTCCTTCTCCTTAAGCCTCCTTTCCGCCCACCAGCCCCTGAATGGGATCTGAATGTGGTCTTGCAGCGGATTACCTGTCCGCCCTTTGAACCTATGGCTACCTGCCCTCTTCGTTTTCTTTCCTGGAAAACCTTGTTTTTGGTAGCCCCTTACCTCTGCTAGGCGCGTTAGTGAACTGCAGGCCCTAGTGTCTGATCCCCCTTACACTAGGTTCTACAGGAATAGGGTAGTCTTACGGACTCCCCCTTAGTTTCTTCCAAAAGTAGTTTCTCCTTTTCATCTCAACCAGGAGGTGGTTCTTCCAACCTTCTTTCCCAGGCCGCACGCCAGCCGGGATGAGATGGTCTTGCATACCCTGGACTGTAGGAGGGCGTTGTCCTTCTACCTTGACCGTACGCGGGAACATAGGAGGGCTGTTCAGCTCTTAGTTTCTTTTGACCCCAATAAGTTGGGGCTACCTGTCTCCAAGCGTACTTTGTCCATATGGGTTGCTGACTGTATCGCTTGGGCTTATGGGGCAGCCAGCCTCTCGTTGGAGGGTCGTGTCACGGCTCATCGTGTTAGGGCGAAGGCTGCATCAGTGGCTCACCTCCGCTCTGTTCCATTGGCAGACATCTGCCGGGCCGTTACTTGGTCTTCAAGCCAGACTTTTGCGGCCCATTACTGCCTGGAGAGGGAGTCCCGCAGAGACAGTGCTTTCGGTCAGGCAGTCCTCCATAATCTCTTTGAGGTTTAGGCAACTCCTACCCTCCGGCCCTGGTGTTGGGCTACCGGTCTGGGGCGTTTTCAGAGAAGATTCCTTCCTTCTGTGCTACTGAGCTAGAGGGAGCTCATTTTTCCATTTGAGGTCTCCGGTAGCCTTAAGCTAGGGAGTCCCATATGTGAGGACTGACTTCCTGCTTGGTCCTGGAGAAAGAGTAGTTACTCACCTGTAACAGGTGTTCTCCAGGAGCAGCAGGAATCAGTCCTCACAACCCTCCCTCCTCCCCTTGGAGTTGCAGTCCTATCATTTCGTTTTTGCTACTTTTTTTGCTGTCTTTTCGCTATGTCATCAGACTGAGCAAGATGGCACCCTTGGGCGGGAAGGGGACCGCGCTTGCGTGCTGCAATTCCCAAAGGCTTTCTTTGAAAGCTGGGGAAATTGCTCCGCGAGGGTTCCGTCGGCGCCGACGTCACCCATATGTGAGGACTGATTCCTGCTGCTCCTGGAGAACACCTGTTACAGGTGAGTAACTACTCTTATCCTTCCCTTTTTCATCTTAGCAAGCATGCCATATCCTCTGGAGATGGAAAGGAAATCCTCTTAATGGCTGAATTCTTCTGTAATGCCATTCTATGAAATTAAAATCGAAAGCACAGTCAACTCAAGATTTCTTGCTCTTCTAAATGATTAAAAGTTTGCTGATTTCCTACCTGCTGTCTGCTGTTCTTCCAACAATACCTGGCCACAAAACCCCAGATTACTTTGCCTCTGTGTTTGCTTGTTTGGAATTGCAGGATTGAAAAGAGAACCTGGAGTGGTAGATGATAGTTTGAGTCAGGTCCCAGCAGGATCACAGGAAGCCAGAGCCTGGAGCTGCCAGAAGAATTAGGAACAGCTAGAGTGGCCTCAGCAGGTGGGGCACAAAGAATTAGGTAAGAGACTGAAGTAGTGGCAGTATGGAGGGCCACAGAGGCAGTGGAATTGGGAAGAGGAGAGAACAGGCAGGATAGGAAGGAGAAGCAGCTGTGGGGGTTGGCAAATCTCTTAACACAGATAAACATAATATTTTTATATTAGCAAATTTGTTTTTGTATGGTAGTGCTGATTCTTTAAAATTTGCATCTGCCAGTGCATTCGAGCCACAGGCCTTTGGTAGTATATATCTAAACTAGAATAGGATTAACATTAGAAGTCTCTAGTGGTTAGAGCAGCAGGCTGAGAAATAAGGTAGTCAGGGTTCAAATCTTCCTCCTGCTGATGATTCTTGTGATCAGGGCCAGCCCACCTACTATAAGAACTAGGTGTCTGCCTATGGTGACAGACCTTGGGGAATGCAGTGTCATGCTGGCAGAGACGACAAGACAGCAGCAGAGTAGCACCCCACATGTGCATGCTTCAAGGCTTTCTGCCCCTGCCCCTTCTGACAGGAAGTTTACATTGAAGGAGGCAGATCCGATAGGCCATGAGCATATGCGTGTTGCTTGAAGGCCCACTGTTCTGCAATTCCTTTGGAGGCAGCTTTGTCTCACAGAGATGGAGGTAGGGTTGCTGCAGCAGTGGCAGGGGAAAGAGAAGAGGGGAGGGGAGTAGAGAGATGCTGGACCTGTTGAGGGGAGAAGGGCAGGGAACATGCTAGACATCTGGGGGTGGGGAAGGGAGTAGGGAAGGGGAGATTTATTTAGTTAAAAGTATTTGGTTTACCACTATTAGTACAAGAGATTGATATCAAAGTGATTTACAGTGCCAAAATAATATCTATAGAACATCAAACATCCAAGATAAATATCATGACCTAAAAATACACCCCAAAAAATCAAGACCACTTCGAAACCATATAATAGGGAGATAAGTGAAGGGAATAAATAGAACAACAAAATCCCATCGACATTGAAACAGAGTAAGATACAATAGGAGCAGATATAGGGTGCCGAATAAATATCAGCAAAATTAGTAGTCAAAATATGAGCAATGAAATAACCCTGTCTTGATACCCTTCTAGAATTTACTAAAGGAACTTTCAGCATGAAGTCTACAGGAAGCGAGTTCCAGAGCAAAGGGTCGAAGCATCAAAAAGATGCTGGACTATGGGGAGGGGGAGGTAGGGTCTTGAGCTGCCCTGAGAGTGGGGGAAGAAAACAGCTGAAGGTTTGCCTAGAGCAGCAGATATCCTTGGGCTGGTTCCGCTTATGACCTTGGGCATGTCCCATAACCCTCTATTGTCGGGTACAAATTTGGATTGCAAACCCTCTAGGACAGCAAGCCATCTTATGTACCTGATTGTAACTTGCTTTGGGCTCAGATTTGGATAAACAAGTAATTAAATACAAAATCCAAACATAGCTTGATAACATGAAGTTTATTTTTTTTCTCAACAGTTGGCTTTTCTAAGAATCAAGCAGTCTTGCAAAGCTCTGGGACTTATCTGTGTTTTCTGGATTCTGTAAGTAAATGATTTAGCTTTGCAGGTGTAATAATTTGCAAAGTCTTATTTTTATTAACCTAGTTTTCCTAGGAAAACACTGGGCTTATGATATTATTAAATCTGTTTCTCTGCCTTCTCAGTTAAAAAGGCTAAATCATTAAAAAATGGGGGGTGAGATTCCCTAATGATATTGCTGTGTTTAGATACTTTCTGAATTTTCAAAAAAGTTTTTTTTCAACATGTAGGAAATTAGATTCTAAAACTTTGAGGTTTTATGCTAATTTATGTGTCAAATGTTACATATGCATTCTAGAAGTAACAGTTTGAGGTTGAAAGTAACAAAAAACCACTTGTTTACACAAATCCCCAGATGTTTGGATGCCTTTGTTCAGTCAGTACAAAGTTCTTGCAATTCCATATGATGATTCAGCTATTGCTCAGGCAGTCATCTAAATAGTTTCTATCAAATTTTAGTAATCTAGTGGAACAGGAGAAAATTTATACATTTAGTATGTGCATAGTCATGGACCCCGATCGATAGCTTTTTCAGTGGCTAAATATATTTCCTGAAACCCACACATCCACTTTAGTCAGAGGACACTGCTCAACAATGTACCTGTGCCATTGTTGTAGCCTGGGTGATTCACTGATGCTGTGTGGCTGTATAGAGACCTTGGCCGTCTGGAGAGCCTACAGTTACCATGGAAGATTGAAATCAGGTGGGCAAATGGAAGGGGAGTGGGAATGGTTTCTAAGTGACAAACAAGTAATAATAAACATGGTCAGTTAGTTATATCCATCTTTTTCCTTCATACTTATTCATCTTCAAGGAGCCTGCACTATAAGTGAGGTGACCAGATAGCTTCTTGTCAAGGGGTACAAGCTCAGCCAGTCCTGGTCTACCCAGTGATATGCACTGAAATGTAATTCTTAGGGAATTCAGGAGTGAAAATACTATATAACTATATCTCCATGGAGGCAATTGGTTAAAACTAAACCTGACTCAACTTGTTTCTCTGGCCAGAAGCAGTATGATCATCCCAACTCTAAGCAGTAACTGTTGTAGAAATGTTTTTTCAAAATTTCAGTCATTGGTTAATATAACATAGCAACTGACAGCAGAATGACCAAATTAGCCTATCCAGTTTGTCCACATGAAATTCTTCCACTTCTATTAGATAAACATACCTACACTACCAAGTCCATTTTACCCAGTCCTTCAACCCTTTTCTTCCCAGTACTCTTCATATTAATCTGAAGTATACATATAATCTGTTAAAATACTGGCCTCCACTACCTCCATTTGTAGATCATTTCAAGCCTTTATAAAGTAGATCATAAGGGAAAGCCAACAGTTGCTCAAAAGTGCATGGTTTGGAGTAAGGTAGCTTTAAAGGATACTGTTCAAATAATATCTTAATAGTTGTTGAGGGTGTATTTAAAAAAAAAGAGCCAACAAACATGAATGATTCTGTATTATCCAATTTAGCTGTTTAGTAAATAAGAATGTAAGAACTGCCATACTGGGTTAGGCGAAAGGTCCATCAAGCCTAGTATCCTTTTTCCAACAATAACCAATCCAGGTCACAACTACCTGCCATATCCCATAAGTATCCACAATTCTAAAGTCTAATTATCTTCCAGAATAACTTGTAATCCTTAATTCAACTTTACAGAGAAGGAAAAAACATCAGAAATTATCGTCCAAACCCAGGCTGTTATATGTCAAAACATTACTGGTCAGAAGTAGCTAGTTCCATGCTCCTTATCCTTGGGGATAAGGAGTAGGTTTGTCTTGGTCTATCTTAATAATGGTTTATGGATTTTTCCTCCAGAAATTTGTCCAAAACTTTTTAAAACCTAGCTACACTGCTTGCTTTTATTATATCCTTAGGCAATGACTTCCAAAACAACCATGGCAGTCTACTCAATCATCATCATAAATCTCTTAGCTATTACCCTAATTAGAAACAACCACTGCTGCAACACCAATGCCCTTATTATATATCAACATATATATCAACACAGAAATTTTGGACCATGCTACCGATGCAGTTGTCCACGTCACAGACATGTATCTCACCTCATCAGAATACCCACTCTCACATCAAAACACCACCACTTATAAGAAGTATCTCATCACCCATGCTTAAATGCATTTTGATCAATGCACCGTCCTCCCAGAACAAGATTCCAACCTTAGTGGACTACATCATTGAAAACCATATTGACATAATGTGTATCACTGAATCATGGATCAAACTGACAGACAATGTGCTCCTTAACCAACTATCCATCCCAGCTTACAACCTTTTCAGTTGCCCCACAATAAACAGAAGGGGAGGGGGCACCCTAATTATTGCCAGAGACAACCTTCAATTTCAAACCATCAAAATCATCTCAACAGAAGATCTTGACCTACACACAATCTCCAGCAAACACACTACAGTCTGTTTGGCATATAGATTGCCATCCTCAAAAGAAACAGATCTCTCACCACTAATATAAGAAACATTTGTCCACGGCACCAATAAACACTTCCTACTAGGAGACATAAACCTCCCATTCATAAATAACAAACCATCTCCTCCTTCCTGGATGCCATGCAAGCACTCCAATATCAATAAATAATCGCTGCACCAACTCACATAAGGGGTGGAACATTAGACCTCATTTTCACACCAACTAAGTGGTCACAACTTATATCTCCTTCCTCAGCCACAAATAACAGACCAACCATGGTCCGACCACAAGGTAATAACTTTCTTCATTCCAAAAAATACCACCCAAAATTAAAAATAGCACAAAATCCATGCCCAGAGCCCCGGAGGGCAACCGGCAGTCTCCTGATGGACTGAGCATCATGGAGTCCCTGAGATAGGTGATGGAGTCTGTGGCCATGGTTGTTATCCTGGCCTTGATACCCTCGGAGACGATGGGCTAGAAGAGCCGCCTTCAGGCCCTCGAGATGCACATGGCAGTGGTCCTGGCTGCATTGGCCCCAGGCCCCCGATGCCCTTGGCCTAGTCGCCACATGCCATAAAGCCCATCCTGGAGACCCATGCACTCCCTACTGAGGCTGGGATGTCAGGTTGGCGGTCGGAATCCACACTGTTTTCTACCACCATCTCTTTGTCCAGCGTCTCGGGTTCCAATGCCTTGGCGCACCAGCACCCTCACGCAGTGCCCCATCAGTCCCATTGGCACCCAAGTTACCCACCTGATCGGAGTCAACATTAGGAGGAGGCCGCGTGTTGTTTTGACTTCCTCTTGGAGTTGGACTCCTGGGGATGGAAGACAGCTGGAAACGATGGTGTTCGAGTGAGAGTCTCCAGACCTGCCTTTGGATCCTTCCCCTCCGTATGAGTGAAGGAAGTGTCCCCCGGAGGACATGTCCTTCCAGGACTTCGCCTGGGACATTGCAAAAGCCATTCCTTTCTTGCTGGAGGCGGAGGACGAGCTGAGGGCAGAGGAGTTGGAGATCCTGCAATATCCCTTCGGCTCCCAAGGAGGCTGTCACGGTGCCTGTGCACTGGATCAAGCAGCGGCTGATGCTTAGGATGTGGGAGAACGCTCTCACAGTGCCAGCCATCAGTAGGTAGCTTGAATCCATGCACTGGGGTCAGAAGGGCCCTGGCTTTGAGAAGTCTCAGCTACTCCATAACGCCTTGGTGGTGGAATCCTGCATGAAACGGGTCAAAAGCACTAAGTCCCATTTCTTGATACCACCAGATCAGGAGGCCAGGACTCTCAGTTCCTTCAGGTGGAGATGCTTTCAGGGTTCCATGCTGGTTGCCTGTTTACTCTCCTACCAACTTTACATGAGTGTGTTCCTGAAGGACATCATGGTGGACCTGAATGAGTTCAGTTCCCTCATACCAATGGAGTGCCTCAATTTCTTCCGCACTCTGATAGGCCATGGCAAGGATTGCTCGGTATATGGTTTGTGCCACCTAAGACACCTTCGAGTCTGCTAATCGAGTGGCAGCTGTGGGCATTGAGACACACGCCTTGCTTGTTTTTAGTCCTCAAACCTGGACCAGAAGGTCCAGGACAAGCTGGCAGATGTGCCTTGCTGGGAAAGAACCTCTTCGGCAAGCTGGTTGAGGAGAGGGCAGGCAAAATCGAGAAGGGGCATGTTACCATCTCCAGGCTCTCGAGGAAAAATGCTGACCCCTCGTGGAAGAAATACCAAGGGAAAAATTTCTTCTACTAACACAAGCACAGGTAGTATTAGAACCCACAGGACACTCAGCCGAAAGCACAGGCCTTGCACCAGCAGAGGCGTGACAAGCCTCAGAATGCCTAGCCCGCTCCTCAGTCAAAGCTTGAGGTGAGGTTTTTTTGACTGGTTCCTTAGGAGCATAGCCAATGATCCAGTAGCCGACGGGGTACCACCTCAGGTGGGGGGGGGGGGGGGGGGAAAGGGCATGGCTCATCCACTTTGCACACTGGTGGCCTCTCATTACCACAGACACCTGGGTTTTCCTGCTTGTCCAAAGCAGGTACATGCTGCGCTTTGCCCAGTTGCAGCCCAGGGAGTTCCCTCTGGAGTTGCTACATCGTGGTCTCCTCTATGAGAAGGTCACTGTTCTGCTGATCGAGCTGGCCATCGAGCCTGTACTCCTGGTTTAGGTTGGGCAGGACTTCTATGCCTTCCTATTTCCCAAGAAGATGGGGGGGGGGGGGGAAGGGTGTTTCTGGTCCATTCTGGATCTGCGGAACCTCAACTGCTTTTTAGTGCAGGAGAAGTTCAAGATGGTCTCACTGTGGACATTTCTCCCTTATCTCCTCAAGGATCATTGGCTATGCTCCCTGGATCTGAAGGATCCCAATCCATCCTATTCACAGAAAGTACCTTCGCTTTGTGCTAGGGGGTCTGCACTACCAGTACTGAGTGCTTCCCTTTGGTCTTGCATTGGCCCCCAGGATCTTCACAAAGTGTCTCGCAGTGGTATCTGCTTACCTCAGGCCCCTGGGGGGTCTTTATCTTCCCTTACTTAGATGACTAGCTCATGAAGAGCTCTACACCGGACCATTCAGGTGCTCAAGTGCCTGGGGGTTGTTGTGAACTACCCCAGGTTACACCTCCAACCTTCCCAACAGCTGGAGTTCATCGGGGCTCTCCTTGATACTGGGCTTATCTCTTGATGGACCTCATGCAGCGGGTCGTGGAGGTGGTTGGCGACATCCAGCAAAAATGCCACATGGCAGCTCGGGGAATGCTGTGGATGCTCGGCAATATGGTTTCAATGGTGCATGTGAACCCATTGGCCTATCTCTGCATGCGGCAGTCTCTGTGGATGCTGAGCATTCAGTGGAAGCAGATCATGGGCCGCCTCCAGAACCTGGTGGCGGTTACCAAACCTCTCGTGCAGTCCCTTAACTGGTGGCTGGAATCGCAGAACTTACTTCGAGGCCTCCCCTTCTAATCTGCTATGCCCCACCAGATGCTCACCATGGATGTGTCCAAGTTGGGCCAGGGGCTCACCTGGACAGCCTGTGCACTCAGGCCTGCGGTCAGAACAGGAGAGCCTGCACCAGATAAACTTCCTGGAGCTTTGGGCCATTGAGAATGCTCTCAGGGTGTTCCAGATGCACCTGACCAAACCAGGTGGCAATGTTTTACATCAACAAGCAGGGGGGCATGGGACCGTATGTTCTGTGCTGGGAGGTGGTGTGCTTGTGGAAGTTCACTGCAGCCAATGGGATGGAGCTGAGGGTGATCTACTTGCGTAGAGAGCTCAATGTCCTGGCAGACTTCCTCAGCAGGGTCCTCCAGCTTCACGAATGGACCCTCAACAAGAGAGTGATGGCCTGAATTTTTCGGGAGTGGGGCACTCCATCAATAGAAGTTTTTGCCACACCGCACAATGCCCAAGTGGATCAGTTCTGCTCCAGGATGGCTGCTGGTGGCCAGCTGGCCTCAAATGCTTTCCTCCTGCACTGGGGAGTGGGGCTTCTTCACGCATATCCTCTGATCCTGCTTGTGGTGAAGATGTTGCTGAAACTCCAGGCAGATCGGGAGATCATGATCTCATCGCCCCATACTGGCCCAGGCAACCGTGGTTCCCCTTGCTGCTTCAACTCTCTGCGGAAGCCTCTCCTTCTGGGCTGCGCCCTAGACCTCATCTCAGGAGGACGGGACCTTGTTCACCTCAATGTCCGGTCCTTGGCCCTTAGTCTTGGATACTGAGCAGGTAGTTATTTCGGATTTAACCTGCCCTGGGACGTGACGGATGATCTCCAGGAACAAGCAGGAATGCAGTCTTCACATATGAGTATTGTCGGTACTGACGGAGCCTGCACGGGAACGCTCCCCAGCGTCCAATTGGAAAGCTTTTGGGAGCAGTCCATTGTGCCTGCACATCTGTCTTCCCACCTTCCCAAATCTTCTCCTTAGTTCTTCATTTTTCACAGAGCCAGCAGGGTTTTTCTTCCTGTCCCTCCGAAAAATCGTCATTTTTTGGTTTAAATCTGTGCTCTGCCTTTTTGTCTATGCCAGTACCTTCTCTGTTACTGGCCCCAATATTTTCTTTTTGTTTTACTATCTTTTTCTTTTTTCTACTTTTGGTGGTTTCTACCGCCCAATTAGGCCTAGGCCTATCTTTTTTAGCCACGGTGGAAAAACACATCAGTGGCTTCAAAAAAATATACCAAGTGCTCTGGTAAAATATTACTACTACTACTATTTAGCACTTGTATAGCGCCACGCACGCAGTGCTGCACAGTCAAGCATACAAAAGACAGTCCCTGCTCGTCAGAGTCTTGCTCATCAGAGCTTACAATCTAGGCACAATAATACAGGGTATTAGTCAAAATGGTGCAAGGCACAGTATGGTCTTTACAATTTGGTCATGAAAAATATCACTCACCGATAAACATGACTCTTGTTTAAAATATTTGTGCCTAGACCATTTACCAAATGATTGTCCTTTTTTACCAACAAATGACAAAAAGAAGCCTAAAGAACAGAGCCAGACAGTATGGTTCTCTGTTTGCCCCGTACTCATTCAGTTGCATCCGCATCATTGAGGACGTCTGCCTCATCTCTTGATTCTCAGATCTCCTCAAAGTCCAAACATAAAGCTAAGTCTAAGTCATTGGCATCGAAGAGCGATACTGCTACTCGAGGTAAGCCCTTTTATCGTCATCAGGATTCACCGAAGGGTGCATCCGATGCAGATCGGCCTGCCAAACAGCCCCGGTGGGAGGACAGCTCTCCAAAGCACAAAAGGGGCTCCAGGATGCTCTTGAGATCTCGACCTCTGGAATGCTACTGGTTCATGCTCTGGGACGGTGGCTCAAAGCTCCATGTGTGATTCTACCCAGGCATCAGCCTCCTCCCTTGACCAGTGCATCCTGGCTATCGAGAGGAACTTGGCATCACTTCTGGCAGCCTCAGAACCGGCAGTATCGACGACTCCATGAGTGCAGGCATCAGCATCCGCCTTAGGACTGATACCTCCAGAGCCGATGCCAGCCCTCAAACCTGCATCAGGGATCCTCTGATGCCTGCTTTGGAATCGACAGGCATGATTGGTACCCAACAGGCTCCCAGTACTGTACCGACCAATCATCGGTATCTGCATTGAGTCTTGACATCGGCACGAGGCTGTTGAAACTTTGAGTTTTAGTCAGAATCGGACTCCACTTCCTCCGATTCCGCTGATGTATTGGAAGATTCTAGGGGAACCGGGGATTTCCCTTCTGATCACTCCCCTCATGAGCGGTGCCGGTCCCTGTCGGAGGATGACTTTTCAAGACTTTACTCAGGACATGGCAGCAGGCCTGCAGATTCCCAGGACATTGGAAATGGAATCAAGAGTAGAGAAATTGGAGATCCTGCAGGGTCTAATGCTATGTATGTGGGAGGTCCTGCTAACGATTCCGCCTATCAGCAAACAGCTCGATGCCATGTACCAAGTTCCACCATGCCCTGGCTTTCAAAAGCCTCAGTTTCCACACCATTTCATGGCAGTGGAATCGGCGATGTGTTCCATCGAGCGTTCCATGCTTCCGGGCAAGGACTTCAGAACGCTCAATGTCTTTGGGCGTCATTGTTTTCAGGCTTGTATGCTCACTTCTAGGATTACATCGGAATTTAATAGGTCTTATTTCCCACCCACCTTCCCCAACACCCACCCACCCCTCCCTGGGGTAATTGTTGCTTTATAGGTACTTACACATCTTAGGAAAGGGGCCGCTCTCAGGTGCAGCTCTTTATCCAAATCAGTCATACATTGAAGACCTGAGATTAATTAAGCTTCAGGTGAACAAAGTATATTAGAGATATTAGATACACCTTTATTAGTATAAGCACCTACACCAACTCTTAGTGAATACAGAATTTTAAGACCTAAACACAAGCTTTAAACTAAGATGCAGACAACAGTCCAGCAGCAAGATGGGGGCTTTCCAGTCTTTTGCACTGAGTGTCACATGTATGATTTTCTCCCATTTGGTGAGAGGTCTTACGTATGCACTAAGTGCAAGGAGCTCTTTGCTCTCAGGGAACAAGTCCGTTCTCTAGAGGCTAGAGTAGCAGACCTGGAAGACATAAGAAAGACAGGGAAGTACATGGACGAGGCCTGCAGGGATATAGTCCTGAAGTCCCACCTCCAGTCTGGCAGCATCCCTGTTGCCATGGAGGAGAGAGGTCACGTGACAGGAGAGCATCACCCTGGTGTGGCAGGACGTGATCCTGTAACCAGGACCTGTCCTCCAGGTGATGTAAAACCCTCTCGCACTGAGGACGTTTCTCCAGGGCCATGTGCCCATGAGGGGAGGGTTAGGACAGCTGTTATAGTTGGTGATTCGATCATTAGACATGTAGACAGCTGGGTGGCTGGTGGACGTGAGGATCACCTGGTAACATGCCTGCCTGGTGCGAAGGTAGCGGACCTCACGCACCGCCTAGATAGGATCTTAGATAATGCTGGGGAGGAGTCTGCTGTCTTGGTACATGTCGGTACCAGTGACATAGGAAAATGTGGTAGGGACGTTCTTGAGGCTAAATTTAAGCTTTTAGGTAGGAAGTTGAAATCCAGAACATCCAGGGTAGCGTTCTCCGAAATGCTTCCTGTTCCACGTGCAGGACCCAAAAGGCAGGCAGAGCTCCGGAGTCTCAATGCGTGGATGAGACAATGGTGCAAGGATGAGGATTTTGGATTTGTTAGGAACTGGGGAACATTCTGGGGAAAGGAGGGGCTCTTCCGAAGGGATGGGCTTCACCTTAACCGGGATGGAACCAGGCTGCTGGCATTAACCTTTAAAAAGGAGATAGAGAAGCCTTTAAACTAGAAAATAGGGGAAAGCCGACAGTCGCCCAAGAGCGCATGGTTCGGAAGACGGTATCCTTGAAGGATACTACCGAAAGCAGTGAGGTTCCAAAAAAGAGTAAAGTAGCCCAAATGCCCTTGAGTATGTTGCAGACAGAGCGTAAAGATTCCAAATTACCCATGCCTACCAGTAGCCAGATTAATATTAACAAAATACAGTCTCTGAAATGCTTGTATGCAAATGCTAGAAGTCTAAACAATAAGATGGGAGAGTTAGAATATATAGCACTAAATGAGAGGTTAGATATGATTGCAATCTCAGAGACATGGTGGAAGGAGGACAACCAGTGGGACACACTGATACCTGGATACAAACTATATCGTAATGATAGAACTGATCAAATCGGAGGAGGGGTTGCGCTCCATGTCAGAGAGGGCATTGAGTCAGAAAGGATTAAAGTTTTGCAGGAAACAAAATTTGCTGTAGAATCTCTATGGATTGAAATTCCATGTATGAAGGGGAAGGTGATGGCAGTGGGAGTGTACTATCGACCGCCTGGCCAGAATGAACAAATGGATGATGAAATGCTTAAAGAGATCAAGGAAGCTAACAAACGTTACAGCAGAGTAGTGATAATGGGTGATTTCAATTACTCCAGTATCGACTGGCTCAGTGTCACTGCAGGACATGCTAGGGAGATAAAGTTTCTAGATGAAATAAATGACTGCTTCTTGGAGCAGCTGGTTCATGAACCGACCAGAGGGGAAGACATACTGGATTTAGTCCTTAGTGGAACACCAGATCTGGTGCAAGAAATAAGGGTGTTGGGACCACTTGGCAATAGTGATCATAGCATGATCGTGTTTGATTTAGGATAGGAGGAGGGATAGTAAAGAAATCCATAGTACTACCTTTTAACTTTCGAAAGGGAGACTATGATAAAATGAGGAATATAGTTAAGAAAAAACTAAAAGGAGCAGTTGCAAAGGTTAAAGACTTGCATCAAGCTTGGGCGTTGTTTAAAAATACTATCCTGGAAGCCCAGACCAGCTGTATTCCACGCATTAAGAAGAGTGGAAGAAAGTCCAAAAAACTGCCAGCATGGTTTAAAGGTGAGGTCAGAGAGGCTGTTGCTGCCAAAAAAGCATCTTTCAGGAAATGGAAAAAAGAGCCAAACGAAGAAAACTGGAAACAGCACAGGCACTGGCAAGTTAAATGCAAAGCATTGATAAGGCAGGCAAAGCAAGAATTTGAGAAGGAACTTGCTACAGTAGCAAAAACACGAAACAAAGACTTTTTCAAGTACATTCTTGGCAAAAGGCCTGTGAGAGAGTCAATTGGACCATTAGATGACAGAGGGGTAAAAGGGGCAGTAAAAGGAGACAAGGCTATAGCAGAGAGACTGAATGAATTCTTTGCTTCGGTCTTTACTGAGGAAGATGTAGGGATGTTACCCAAGACCGAAGTGGTATTTAAAGGTGATACTGCAGAGGAATTGAGAGAAATATCGCTACACCGTGAAGATGTATTACAACTATTTGATAAACTGAATAGTAGCAAATCACCTGGACCAGATGGTATACATCCAAGAGTGTTGAAAGAACTGAAATATGAGATTTCAGACCTGCTATTAGTAATCTGTGAACTTTCATTAAAATCATCTGTAATACCTGAAGATTGGAAGATCGCTAATGTAACGCCAATTTTTAAAAAGGGTTCCAGGGGTGATCCAGGAAATTACAGACCAGTGAGCCCGACATCAGTACCGGGAAAAATGGTGGAAACCATCATAAAAAACAAAATTACACAGCATATGGATAGTCATGGCCTAATGGGAGACAGCCAACATGGCTTTAGACAAGGAAGATCTTGTCTCACTAATCTGATATGTTTTTTTGAAGGTGTGAATAAACAGGTAGACAAAGGTGAGTCAGTTGATATAGTGTATCTGGACTTTCAGAAAGCCTTTGACAAGGTCCCTCACCAGAGACTTTTGGCAAAACTAAAAAGTCATGGGATAGGAGGCAGTGTACTATTGTGGCTCGGGAACTGGTTAAAAGATAGAAAGCAGAGGGTAGGGCTAAATGGCCAATTTTCCCAATGGAAAAAGGTGACTAGTGGAGTACCCCAGGGATCTGTACTGGGTCCGCTACTTTTTGACATATTCATAAATGACCTGGAAAAGGGAATAACGAGTGAGGTTATCAAATTTGCAGATGACACAAAACTGTTTAAAGTTGTTAAAACCCAAGAGGACTGTGGAAAACTGCAGGAGGATCTGGATAAATTGGAAGACTGGGCATCCAAATGGCAGATGAAATTTAATGTGGACAAGTGCAAAGTTATGCACCTAGGAAAGAACAACCCACACTATGGTTACACGATGCAAGATTACACATTGGGAACCACCACCCAGGAAAAAGATTTAGGAGTCATCGTGGATAACATGTTAAAACCCTCCGCCCAGTGTGCAGCGGCAGCCAAGAAAGTAAATAGAATGCTAGGTATCATAAGGAAAGGAATGGAAAATAAAACAAAGGATATTATAATGTCTCTGTATCGTTCCATGGTACGACCGCACCTTGAATATTGTGTGCAATTCTGGTCGCCGTATCTTAAAAAGGATATAGCGTTATTAGAAAAGGTACAGAAAAGAGCCACCAAAATGGTTAAGGGGATGGAAGGCTACTCCTATGAAGAGAGGCTACAAAGGTTAGGGCTCTTCAACCTGGAAAAGAGACGGCTGAGGGGAGATATGATAGAGGTCTATAAATTAATTTATGGAGTGGAACGGGTAAACCTAGATCAATTGTTTACGCTATCAGAATATAGAAAGACTAGGGGACATGCAATGAAGCTACAGGGTAACCTATTTAAGACAAATAAGAGAAAATATTTTTTCACTCAACGTGTAATCAAATTCTGGAATTTGTTACCGGAGGATGTAGTAAGAGCTGATAGTGTAGCTGGGTTTAAAAAAGGTTTGGACAAGTTCCTGGAGGAAAGGTCCATAAACCATTATTAAAAAGGGACCCAGGATATCAATGCTTGACCCAATACAAGCATTGTGGAACCTTTGTCTTTTGGGGATACTGCTAGGTACGTATGACCTATATTGGCCACTGTTGGAAACAGGATACTGGGCTTGATGGACCTTGGTCTGACCCAGTATGGCATATCTTATGTTCTTATACATCCTATGTGCTCTACATGGGCATGTATCTCGAGGATATCTCCAGGGATCTGGAGAACTTTGCTCCTATCCTTCCTGATGACAAACATGATGCATTTCTAGCCTTAATCAGGCAAAACCAGAATACATCTAAATTTCTTACCAGAGCATCTTTTGATGCCTTTGAGCAGAGGTCTCCAATTCCGGTCCAGGAGGGCCGCAAACCTATCAGGTTTTCAGGATGACCTTAATGAATATGCATGAGATAAATTTGAATACAATGGGGGCAGTGCATGCAAATATCTCATGCATATTCATTAGGGACATCCTGAAAACCTGACTGGTTTGCGGCCCTCCAGAACCGGAACTGGAGACTCCTGCCTTTGAGTCTTCCAGCAGGGCATCAGCAGTCTGCATTGGTGCTCGCAGAATGGCTTGGCTCCAGGCATCTGACCTTGAGCAGTGGGTTCAAGATATATTGGATAATATCACTTCCTCTGGAGAGAATCTCTTTGGAAAAGGTTGGAGAGAGAAGGCTGGCGAGATTGAGACAGATGATCTCACCCTCAAATGACTCTCCCAAAAGACGCCAGTACTCTCTAGGAGAGACCAATTCCAAGAAGTCTTTCTATCCTAAGAAGAAGAGATATTATCCTTCATATCCACCTGCAGCTGCTTATCAACCTCAGCAGCAACAGCAGAGACAACAGGGCTCTTGTCAGCCTAAGAAACTTAAGGCACCTATGCCAAAACCAGCTATGTAGCTACAGCCTGCAACTGTTTTTTGACTCCTTCCTAGAAAGCATAGCTACTCTGCCTCTGCAGGATCCCATAGGAGGCAGACTGTATTCACATAGCAGGCAGACTCTATTCTTATGTCCACAGGGGTGGCACCTCATTATATCAGAACAGTGTGCTCTCAACATCATCCAAAGGGGCTATCTGCTTCATTTTGAAAGCTTACCCCCACCACCTCCATAAGGGATTATCCTGAAAAACCTCTACAGGCCAATCTCCTGGTGGCCACCCTGTTAGCCCAGGGGGCTGTAGAAACAGTTAATCTCCTTACTTTCTTATCCCCAAAAAGACAGGAGGGGTCTAGATCTGAGGGATCTCAACAAATTTCTTGTTTGAGAAAAATTCAAAAGGATTTTCCTCGGTACTCTTCTGCCATACATTCAGAGGAATGACTGGTTGTGTTCTCTAGACGTCAAGGAGGCATACACGCATCTGCTAATCCACCCTCTACACAGAAAATATCTGCATTTTCTGGTTCAGTAGACCCATTACCAATATCGGGTACTCCCCTTCTGGCTAGCCTTTGCACCTTGTGTGTTCACAAAATGCATGGCAGTGGTGGTGCCTACTTTGGGAATCTTACTTCCCCTACTTGGATGACTAGTTAATCCTGGGAGAATCCCTAGAAGAGGTAAAACTATTTCTTCATCGCACTATTGCTGTGCTTCAAAATCTGGGATTTGTCTTAAATTTTCTCAAATTCTCACTTGGTCCCAACTCAGCAGCTCGAGTTTATTGGGGCACTTCTGGACACTCGTCAGGCCCAAGCTTTCCTTCCACAGGACTGTTTTGCCCGTCTCATCGAGCTGGCACACTCTATAAAGAGTCAGAATGCTGTGACAGCTCAAAGTGTTACGTGTTCTGGGACACATGGCCTCCACTGTCCATGTTGTCCCTTATCCCCTCCTGCACATGAGACAGGCTCAATGGACGCTCTCATCTCAGTGGACCCAGGCAGCTGGGTATGTGTCAGACACGATTTGCATTGCTCCTCCTCTTGTCAACTCCTTTCAGTGGTAGTGTTTCCCTCAAAACCTACTTGGAGGGTCACCTTTTTAGATGCCTCCACTTCAATGCACCCTGACAATGGATGCTTTCAAATTTGGGTGGGGAGCACATTTGGACAGTCTCACTATCCAAGGGCAGTGGTCACAACAGGAATCTCTTTTGCAGATCATCCTCCTAGAACTACGTGCTCTCACGAATGCCCTTTGGGTTTTTCAACACCAACTTTCAGGCAAACAGTTCTTAGTCCGAATAGACAACCAGGTGACCATGTTCTATGTGAACAAGCAAGTGGGTATGGGTTCTTATCCTCTCTGCCAGGAAGCCCTTTGTCTCTGGTTCTTCTCCATTGTACACTGCATCCATCTCAGAACGATGTATCTCCCAGGCGAACACAATCTCCTTGCAGACAGACTCAGCCGCATCCTACATCCATACGAGGGGACTCTAAATCGTGAAATGACATCTTGGATCTTCCACGTGTGGAAGATTCCCAGAATAGATCTGTTCGCTACCCAGGAGAATGCACAACTGCCGCTGCTTTGCTCAAGACGTCCCGCCCTACACAGTCAGGTGACAGATGCCTTCCTTTTCAATTGGGGAAGGGGCCTACTTTATGCATTTCCACTCACTTCCTTAATAGCCAAGATCATGTTCAAACTGCAGGCCGACCGAGGCTCCAGGCCTCGTCAACCATGCTTTCCTCATCTGCTTCGACTAGCAGAGACTCCACCCCTCAGCCTGGGACTTGCGCCCAACTTCCTCTTTCAGGATCACGAGATGCTTTTCCATACCAATCTGCAAGCTCTTCGTCTCACAGGATAGCTGCTGAAAGCATGATCTTTGCTAACCTCGACCTTCCGCAACAGGTCAAGGACATCCTACTTGCATCACGCAAGCTGTCTTGAAGACGTTCTTATGCCTTCAACTGGCACAGGTTTACCCTCTGGTGTAGCCCAAAACATATTGATCCATTTGCCTGTTCGATGGGATTTCTTTTACAGTATCTCCTCCATTTATCCTTGACAGGTCTTATCACTAATACAGAGTTCATCTTAGTGCCATCTCAGCCTATCATAGACCGGTGGACAGGCATCCTATTTCTTCACACGCTTTGCTGCAATGATATATGCGGGGTCTCCTGCTATCCAAGCCATTGATCAAACCAGCTCTGGTGGCTTGGAACCTCAACGTGGTCCTAACGCAGCTTCTAAAGCCTCCTTTTGAGCCTTTAGTCACCACTTCTTTAAAATTTGTCTCTTGGAAGGTTATCTTCATTATCACCCTTACCTCAGCTCGCTTTATCAGCGAACTGTAGGCCTTAGTGTCTTGATGCTCCTTAAACCCAGTTCTACCACATCAAGGTGGTTCTTTGTACCTATCCATACTGTACTTCCTTCCGAATGTGGTCTTTGCCTTTCATCTCAACCAATTGGTGATGCTATTGGTAATTTTCCCAAGACCGCATGCCTCTAGGTCTGAGGCAGCACTACACACTCTAGATTGCAAGCGCGCTCTGGCTTTCTACTTGGACAGAACCAAGGATCTCAGGAAATCCTCTGTTGTTCATTTCTCTTGATCCAAGTCACCTTGGACTTCCAGTATCAAAGCACACCCTCTCCAACTCGCTTGCAGACTGCATTTCTTTTGCCTAAGCTCATGCAGGACTCTTCCTTGAGGGCCACGTCACCGCTAACAGTGTGCGTGCCATGGCAACCTCAGTTGCCATCCTTCGTTCCATCTCCATTGATGAAATCTGTCATGCAGCTACCCGGTCCTGCATTCACATTTTTGCTGCTCACTACTGCCTAGCCAGGAACTCCTGTCGGGATGCTGCCTTCAGCCAGGCTGTCCTCCAGCACCTTTTTGGGACTTAACTGCAGCTCCTACCCTCCATCCTGGACTTTTCTGGCACCAGACTTTCCTGTCCTTCTGCTGCCAACTGCAATCAAGTTCAACGGGGCCATTTTGTATCCACACTTCCTTGGCTCCATCCTTTAGCCTCAGGGATACCATTACTACTAACTCAGTCGGGTACTTGGGAGCTAGTGAGTCCCATATGTGAAGACTGCATTTCTGCTTGTTCCTGGAGATAACATTGTTACTCATCTGTAACAGGTGATCTCTGGGAATAGCAGGAATCAGTTCTCACTACCCACCCTCCTGTAGGAGTTGTAGGGTATTCTTTCTTTCTCCGTCACTCAGCTACAGAGGAGAACTTGGGAAGGCAGATGTGCAGGTGCAGTGGAGTGCTCCCAAAAGCTTTCCAATTGGACGATGGGGAGCGTTCCCACGTGGGCTCTGTCTGTACTGATGATGCCCATATTCTCATTTCCTTCCCAGCACCACAAAAACCCCTAACCACCGCACCACCACTGATGCGTAAATTCAAACAATTTGATAGTAACATATTTCTTAAATAAGTTACAACTCAACTAGAAATCCTGACTAATAACAATCCCAACTTAACATCCCATATTGACGGATGGAACAATATTATCTCCTCTGCAGCCCTAGCACCTCCCAGACCACCTCCATGCAAACACCATAAAAGAGCCCCCTGGTTCACGACTTCCCTACATGAAACAAAGAAGGATCTCAAATGGTTAGAACGACACTAGCAACGATCCTGTGACCCCTCCATCCTCACCATCTAGATGGAAAAACTCCTCTTCTACCACAGAAACATTAAGAAGGAAGAGAGAATACAATGAAAATGTAATCATGCGATCCATAAACAAACCCAGGGAACTATTCTCCATTGCTAAATCACTATTAAACAAACCATCAAAACAGGAGCCAGATGCACGCAGTTCGCTCCCTTCTGCTTCTCCCTTCACTCCTCACACTTAGTGTCACTTCTCATCTCCAGGAAGAAGCAGGAATGTAGTCTTCACATATGGGTATCGTTGGTACCAACGGAGCCTGCGCGGGAACGCTCCCCAGCGTCCAATTAGAAAGCTTTTGGGAGCATCCCACAGTGCCTGCGTGCTGCCTTCCCCCCTTTCCCAACTGCCTGTCTCCAGTTCTTCGTTTTCCGCGGAGCCAGCAGGTTGTCGTTCCTGTCACCGCAGAAAAATTTTCCTATGCTCCTTTTTTGTGATCGCGTCTGCCTTCCCTCGACGCTTTACCGGTACCGCCGGTTCTTTCTTTCTTTTCAAAAAAAAAAAAAATTTATTTTTTTTTCCAAACCTTTCTTCTTCAGGTGCACGCGCCATTTTGGGCCTTAGGCCCAAAATTTCCCTTACTATGGAAAAACCCGCTTCGGGTTTCAAGAAGTGCACCAAGTGTGGCGGTACCATCTCCGTCACCGACACCCATGAGTGGTGCCTTAAATGTTTAGGTCCTGACCACTCCATTTTGGAGTGTATGGCCTGTGCCATGATGTCCAAGAGGGGCCGACAAAACCGAGCTGCTAAGCTCAGTACCCTTTTTCCCTCCGATGCAGCTTCTGTGGCATTGACGTCTTCCAGGGCTTCGTCTTCCTCCCATGGATCTCAGGTAACTAAACATAAGTCTGGCCGGTCCTCAAAGGGTAGATCTCCTTTCAAGCATCGAGATGCCTCTGGCGTTGCTCTTGAGGGTTCTGTACCGGCAAAATTGCCCCGGCGGGAGGTTTCGGCTTCAGCTTCCAAAGCATTATCGGAGCTCCAGGATTTTCTCGAGGCCTCAACCTCGGCAGAACTACTGGTGCCATGCTCTGGGGTACCGGCTGCTTTCTCCGGTACCGATACCCAGGCATCAGCAGCGTTGATAGACCAGAGGTTCCTGGCTATTGAACGCAGTCTGGCGGCTCTCCTTGCGCATTGACACTCTCGGAACCGCTTCAGACAGTTCAACCGGTACCGGCACCGACTTCGGCGTCGGTATCGGTACCGGTACCGACAGCATCGACATCGGTGTCTGCATTGCCGGCACCCAGACATGCTATGCCTTCTGGTACCGATACACCGGTACCGATTCCCCCCGGCACCGACTTCAGTTGGTACGGGTATCGTGCTGTACAAGAGCATCCAGACAGAAGGTACTTTGAATCCTTGGAGGAGTCTGAGGATTCTGACAGCTCTGTCGGTACCAGAGTACTACTCCCCGAGGAGCCGCCTTCTCCCAAACGAAGGATGTCTCCTCCAGAAGATATCTCCTTTCAGGATTTTATAAGGGAGGTGGCTCGAGGTCTTTCCATTACTGTGGCTCCTGAAACAGAGCCCAGGGCAAAGGAGTTGGAGATTCTACAATATCCCAAGGCTCCTAAAGAGGCAGCTACTTTGCCTATCCATGAGATCTTACATGATCTCATGTTAAGAATGTGGGAAACACCTCTTACCACCTCTCCTCACTCTCGTAGACTGGATACCATGTATCAAGTACCTCCGTGTCCTGGCTTCCAGAAGACTCAGCTTCCTCACTATTGTAGCGGAATCAGCTATGAGAAGGATCAGAAGTGCAAAGAGGCATGCCTCTAATCCTCCAGGACGTGAGTGTCGAACTTTTGATGCCTTTGGACGTCGTACTTTCCAGGCTTCCATGCTTTCTGCCAGGATCAGTTCCTATATTTTATATATGGGAATGTTCCTTAAGGAAGTCACAGGAGATTTAGAGGTTTTGAGCCTCCTTCTTCCTGAGGATAAGAGGCATGATTTTCTCACACTGGTTAAACATGCCCAGGATGTTTCTAAGTTTGTCAATCGTGCAGCTTTTGACTGTTTTGAGTGCATAAGCAGAACCTCTGCCATTGCCATAGGTACATGTAGAATTGCCTGGCTCCAGGCATCCGATTTGGAGCTCTGGGTGCAGGACAAACTGGGCAATATCCCTTGTACAGGTGAGAATCTATTCGGCAAAAATTGGCAAGAAAAAGCCAATGAGTTGGATGCTGACAACTCCACTTTGGATAGGTTATCCAAAGCCACAGCTGATCCTGCAAGGAAGAAATCTTTCACGAAACCATTCTTCTCCAAAAAGAAGAGGTTTTAACCCTCTTATTCTCAGCAGGGACGTTCTGCAGGACAACCTGCCCGGAAGAGTCAGCAACCACCTAAACAAAGGAAAGCAAAGACTGCTAAGCCTCAACCATCTTAGCCTCCGCAAGGCCTTTGACTTCCATCTAGAGAAAGTTAGCCTTCCTGGCCCTCAACGGACCAGAACCTTCCATCATCCCAGGAAGGTTGTGTAATTTTGCCCCCAGATGGGGGCAGATAACAGCAGAACATTGGATTCTCTCCATTATAAAAGAGGGGTACAAGCTTCTTTTTCTCTGCATGCCCCCCTCCCACAGTGGTAAGACAGTTCAATTCTCAGACCTCTCTCATCATCCTGTTAGATCAAGAAGTCACTATGCTTCTTGCCCAAGGGGCAATAGAAGAGGTACCCATTTCTCAACAGGGTACAGGGTTTTACTCCCCCTATTTCCTTATTCCAAAGAAAACAGGGGTTCACAGACCTATTTTAGATCTCAGAGAACTGAACAAATTCCTGTTCAAAGAGAAATTCAAGATGATTTCTCTGGGAACTCTGCGGCCATACCTTCAGAGTCAGGATTGGCTTTGTTCTCTAGATCTCAAGGGAGAATCGGCTTCCCCTCCTGGAGAATCGGCTTCCCCTCCTGTCCGGGCGCTTCAGGGGAGAAGCGGCCGGACAGGGGGGGAAGCCGATTCTCCTGTCCGGAGGCTCCTGCCCAATCGTGGCAGTGGGAGGCTCCTGCCCAATCGGGGCAGTGGGAGGCGGAGCAGAGCCGGCTTGAAAAGGCCAGCTCCAACAAGAGAAGAGCAGCCAGCGTTCCAGCAGCTCCCCCGATCAGGGGTGAAGCGCCTGGACAGGAGGGGAAGCCGATTCTCCTGTCCGGAGGCTCCTGAAACATGGCTCAGCCCCACTGACAATGTTCTACTCAATCAACTGGTGCCCGACACATACACAGCATACAACTGCTCGCGCACCCACAGGCGAGGAGGAGGGGCCCTCATAATAGCAAAGAGCAGCCTAAAATTCAAATCAAAAAGTAACACGGACACCCAACACTCTAACACCATATCGATTTGAAAACAAATACATGGCCATATGTCTCACCTACAGAGCACCCCATGCTCCACCTGAAGAACTAGCATCAACTCTAGAGGCAGTCTGCACAGTGAACTCCAGCCACAAACCTACAATACTCCTAGGAGACTTCAACCTCAAGTCCACCAACAAAAAAGATGCAGAAGCTTTTCTCCAAGCAATGAGTTCGCTCCAATTCACGCAAATAATCAACACCCCGACACACAGACATGGCTCCTCACCAGACCTTATCTTTGCACCCAACTACCTAACCTCAAGAGGCCTAATATCAACACGCATCATAACTCCAGTACAATGGTCAGACCATCACGTAATTGAAGTAAGCATTACGCCCCATGAGGAGAAACTAACCAAATACCCAGACAACACACCCACACAAAGAAGATTTAAATGCTTTGACAGAGACCAGTTCCTGCTGGACACAATACAAAACCTAAACGATGATACTGAGAACCTAGAATCACTAATCACCAACTGGAACAACACCATATACAACGCTGCCAAAGCAACAGAATATAGACACAGGACACCTCACTGCAACAAACTACAACACAAACCATGGTACTCTAAAACCATAAGAAATGAAAAGAGGAACCTCAGAAAGTTAGAACGGAGATGGAGACAGAACAAGTCACTCGAGAACCAGGAACTATACCTAACAAAGCAAAAACAATACAAAAACAAAAAGGGAATACCACACAAACCTCATACGCAACTCCAACAACAAACCCAGAGAATTATTTGAAATCGTAAAAGCCCTCACCAAAGGCCAGGAGACCGAAGACAAAGTGCAACTGGACCCACAAAAATTCGCGGACCACATCCAAGAAAAGTTCCACTCAGCAGACCAAACAAGACCCAGCCAAACCTCAAAGGCTGTCACACCCTTGAACACCTGGGGAACGTTCAACACCCCATCCACGGAGCAACTCTCCCACATCATCTCAGCAATTAAGACAAGCACAGCCCCCATGGATCCCTGCCCAGTGCCCTGGATCAAGGCCACCAAATCAAACTTCATCCAAACCATCCACAAGATAGTACACTCCTCACTAACACAAGGGCGCATGCCAAATCAATTGAAGCTCGCAACAATAAGACCCATCTCCAGCATACCACTCCTAGCAAAAATTAATAGAAAAAACTGTACAGCACCAACTACAAGAACACATAGACCAGTGTTTCCCAACCCAGTCCTATGGGGCACACCGGCCAGTCAGGTTTTCGGGATATCCCTAATGACTATGCATGAGATATATATGCATTAGAGATATCCTGCCAACCTGACTGGTTTGTGGCCCTCCAGGGCTGGATTTGGAGACCCCTGCCTAACACCTCTGTCATCTAAGATTGTGAGTGGGCAAGGTGCAGATGTCCAAGACATCAAAAAGGTATATAGAATGTGTCACATTCCTCCTCACTTCTCACCACCACCAAAATATTGTCTATTAGACAACTTTTTGGTGGTGGTGAGAATCGAGGAGGAATGTGTCACATTCTATATACCCTTTCGATGTCTAGGACATCTGCTCCTTGCCCACTCACAATCTTAGATGACAGAGGTGTTAGGCAGGGGTCTCCAAATCCAGCCCTGGAGGACCACAAACCAGTCAGGTTGGCAGGATATCTCTAATGCATATATATCTCATGCATAGTCATTAGGGATATCCCGAAAACCTGACTGGCCGGTGTGCCCCATAGGACTGGGTTGGGAAACACTGACATAGACAACCACGCTCCCCTGGACATTAATCAACACGGGTTCCGACCCAACCAAGGGGTAGAAACACTCTTGATATACCTTTTCGACAGCGTCCTCCGCACCATAGACAACAACAAGAAAGGCATACTAATGATATTCATTGACATCTCATCTGCGTTTGACACAGTTAACCACAAGACTCTATTGGATAGACTCCAGAACATCGGGCTACACGGTGCCACCCTGAATTGGTTCCAGTCATACCTAACCGACAGACAAGTACAGGTCAAGGTAGGATACAACACATCTCGACCCATAAGTATCAAACAAGGAGTGCCACAGGGATCGACCCTTTCAGCTCTACTATTCAACCTATACATCCAGCCAATATGTGTCATCATGAAAGAGCACCACATACATTATACAATCTACGCAGATGACATGATCTACACACCCATCTCAGTCGACAACCCGGACTACTCCAACATAATAAACTGCCTCACACAAATGGCAGACTGGCTCCAGGAAAACAACCTATCAATCAACTACAGCAAGATGGAGGCAATGATCATCACGCGAAACCCGGCCTTTATCCCCCCACCCGACATCAAGATAAAAGATGCAATTATACCCATAAAATCAGAAGTAAAGTACCTCGGAGTCACCCTGGACAAAGAACTGAACCTTCAAGCACACATTGGCAGAACAACTAAAAGCGCATACCAAAGAATGCGACTCATCAGAAGACTCAAACCCCTCCTTGACCCAGAGCACTTTCGCACCGTCTGCCAGGCTCTAATAACCCCTCTACTAGACTTCTGCAATCCAATATACATCGGGCTTCCAAAGCGAACCCTCAGACCACTACAACTGGCCCAAAACACAGCTGCCCGCATTATAGCCGGTACTACAAAACACGATCACATCACGCCCATACTGAAAGACCTTCACTGGCTCCCAATCATCTCATGCATCAAATACAAGACTATCATAAACATATTCAAGATCAGACAACACTCTTCTGCCATAATCCTACACACACTCATACAACCCGACACAAGCGCAAGGCCAAGAAGAAGAGGCACCTCCAACCGGGTTAACACCCCAAATGACTTCATCAAGACCTGCAAAGACACCGCACAACGAGCAATCTCCCTGGCTGCCCCATCCATCTGGAACTCCCTCCCAGATGATCTGAGACTAACCACAGAAATAAAGGACTTCCAAAAACAACTGAAGACAACCCTTTTCCTCAAATACTATGGACATAACCCCTGAACCAACATCCAATTCAGATCATCTGCCCCCCCCCCCACCACCCAGAGACTGTACATAAGACTGTATACCGGTAATAGCTCATGATGTATTATAGCGCACTATGTATTTAATCCAACCCTAATCTCTTCCCCGCCAACACACACGCCACACTCTACACTGCATGAAAACACTTGCCACCTTGATTGTTTGCTGTGTAAACCGCTTTGATTGAATGATAAGGCGGTATATAAATACCATTAAATAAATAAATAAAATAAGGATGTGTATACTCATGTTCTCATCCATCCAACTCACAGAAAGTTCCTTTGATTCCTTTATCAAGGAAAGCACTACCAATACAGGGTGCTTCCTTTTGGCCTGGCCTCAGCACCAAGGGTGTTTACGAAATGTGGTAGCAGCATTTCTTCGCACTCTAGGAATATTTGTCTTCCCCTACTTAGACAACTGGCTCATTCGAGCCCCATCAGAGTCAGAGGCCAGGATTTCTCTATCTTGCACAATGCGTATCCTTCAGTATTTGGGTCTGGTCATAAACATCCTAAAATCCAGCCTAACTCCCATTCAGTCTCTAGAGTTCATAGGAGCTTTGCTGGATACCAGAAAGCAAGGGCCTATCTTCCCCAGACCCGTTGCCTTCGCATGGTGCAGTTAGCTTCTCAAGCAGTGCTAAAGCCTCATCTCACTGCTCAAGAAATGTTGCAACTACTAGGCCACATGGCATCTACCGTGCATGTGGTTCCTTATGCTCTCCTCCATATGAGAGCAGCCCAGTGGACTTTATCCACTCAATGGACCCAGGCATCAGGGTGCCTCTCAGACAAAATAGCAAACACAAATCACCTTATTTTGTCCCTCCAATGGTGGCAGTCCACTCAAAACCTGTCGGTGGGGTCCCCATTTCAACAACCTTTACCCCAGGCAACTATCACGACAGATGCTTCACCAATGGGTTGGGGAGCTCATCTGCAAGACCTCTCCACCCAAGGCACTTGGACTCCACAGGAGACTCATCTACACATCAGTCTCTTAGAGCTCAGAGCAATCTTCCTTGCTCTGCGAGTGTTCCACACCCTGTTCAGCTACAAGACAGTCTTCATTCATACGGACAATCAAGTAGCCATGTTCTATGTGAACAAGCAGGGAGGAACAGGCACTCTGTTGCTTTGCAATGAAGCTTTGCGACTATGGGCCCTCGCCAGAGAGCATCAGATTCATCTCCTGGCAGGAGTGCCTAAAGGGCAGATCCTTGTGGAATTTAGTCTTCACAACCCACCCACCTCCCCTAGGAGTTGTATCTCTCTATCTATCTCTTTCTCTTTCCCTTTGTCTCAGCTTTAAACTCAACTGGAGAGTGGCAGTTGGGAAAGGCGGGAAGGCAGCACGCAGGCGCTGTGGGATGCTCCCAAAAGCTTTCTAATTGGATGCTGGGGAGCATTCCCGCCCAGGCTCTGTCAGTATCGACGATGCCCATATGTGAAGACTAAATTCCTGCTGTTCCCGGAGATCACCTGTTACAGGTGGGTACCTATGCTTTCTCTGTAAAACAGCTGTATCCTACATTGCTAATTTTGTTTCACGTAAACCGTCTTGAATCGTAGAAAGACTGTTTATAAAAAGTTTAAAATAAATAATGAGAAACTTTCTTTTTGGTGCTAGGCGCTATTTTGGGCATTAGGCCCCATTTTTCCTAAAAGATGGAAAACCAGCTAGTTGTTTTAAAAACCGTACTAAGTGTGGCGGTACCATCTCCGTCACCGACACCCATGACTGGTGTCTAAAATGTTTAGGCCCTGACTATTCTCCATCTGAGTGTCTCTTTTGTATGGGGATGACTAAAAGAGGAAGACAGAACTGAGCTGCAAAGCTCGGTATCCTCTTTTCTTCGGATGCCAGGTCCATTGCATCGACGTCTTCAAGAGCCTCGTCTTCCTCCCATGGATCTCAGGTAACTAAACATAAAAGCTGGTCCTCAAAGGGTAGCTCTCCTTCAAAGCAACGAGAGGCCATTGGCATTGCCCTTGAGGAAACTACACCGGCAAAACAGCCCCGGCGGGAGGCTTCGGCCTCCAAAGCATCAACGGGGTTCCAGAATGTTCTTGAGGCTTCGACCTCGGCAGAGCTACTGGCGCCATGCTCAGGGGTTTGGTCCGTTTTTACCTATTCCGATACCCAGGCATCGGCATCTTCAATAGACCAGAGATTCCTTGCTATTGAATGCGGTCTTGCAGCTCTCCTTACAGCTGCGGTACCATTAACACCGGCTGTTCAATGGGCACTGGTACCGATGCCGGTACCAGTACCAATACTGGTACCAGCACCGACAGTACCGGCCCCGGTGGGAATTCTTCCCATGCCTTGAATATTGTGTGCAATTCTGGTCGCTGTATCTTAAAAGGGATATAGCGTTATTAGAAAAGGTACAGAGAAGAGCCACCAAAATGGTAAAGGGGATGGAAGGATACTTCTATGAAGAGAGTCTAAAAAGGATAGGGCTCTTCAACCTGGGAAAGAGACGGCTGAGGGGAGATATGATAGAGGTCTATAAATTAATAAATGGAGTGGAACAGGTAAACGTAGATAGATTATTTACGTCATCAGAATATAAAAAGACTAGGGGACATGCAATGAAGCTACAGGGTAACCTATTTAAGACTAATAAGAGAAAATATTTTTTCACTCAACGTGTAATCAAACTCTGGAATTTGTTACCGGAGGATATAGTAAAAGCTGTTAGTGTAGCTGGGTTTAAAAAAGGTTTGGACAAGTCCCTGAAGGAAAGGTCCATAAACCATTAATAAAGAGGACCAGGGAAATCCACCGCTTGCCCCCGGGATAAGTAACATGGAATGTGTGTACCTTTTTGGGAACTTGCCAGGTACTTGTTACCTGGATTGTTCACTGTTGGAAACAGGATACTCTGCTTGATGGACCTTTGCCTGATCCAGTATAGCATATCTTATGTTCTTACATGTGCTCTGCCTTCTTTTGTGTCTCATTCCTGTTTCTGCTATGCTCTTTTCAGTTCATTTTCAATCAAGCTCCTTACTATGGAGTTTATCTGCTCTGCACCACAGGGCTTGACTCGGTGCCTATCCCTTCTGTACTTGAGCACTGTATGTGCTTTATGCATTTTCTCTGTTTCTAAGCCTGACAATTTTTTGAGAAAAGAAAAAACCCCACAGCATTTACTCTTTCCTTTTCGTCTCTCTGGGCCAGTCCAGGAACAATAAGTAGGGTAGTCAACCTCCTTCAGCAACTGAGGACTGAAAAAATCATCAAAGCTTTGCTGACAGCCTACCTTGCTGCCCCTGGTGTCAGAGAGCCAGTCTTTTCAGTCCTCAGCAGCTGAAGGACGTCTTTGCTGACAGGCTCTGAGAGGGGAAAAGGAATTTGGCTTTATTTCTCCTTGCTAGCCCTAGCTGGGTTAGTTTATCTGCCTTTCTGGTGGTCTGCCCTTTGGGGGTGCAGTTAAAAAAAAAAAAAAAAAAGTAATAAGGATAAACAGGAAGGCAAACGGTCAGTTTTGTTTTTCAAAGCCTGCCGGCTTAGCTTACATACTTGCACAGAGCAGTTGCCTTCTTCGGCGGTAGAGACAGAGCCTGCCTCACAGACCGCTTTTCTTCAAACTGGCAGATCACGGTTCTGGGAGCCCCGTAGTCCCGTCTTCTGTTTGGCCAGACTCCCAATCTTCTCGGCCGCGAGCAACGGTGCTGACAGGTTGGTGGAGAGAAGTACTTTCTAGTAGGTGTGTGTGTCTTTCTCCTTGTCGGGAGCGTCTTTTAGAGGGGCGTGTGACAGCGGGTACGAACCGGAACGGAGCAGCGGTTGCGATTCGCGGGGGTCTGTTCTCGGAGGTCCCGGGGCCTTGGTGGCAATGGAGAATGCGTCGGGGCCTTCGGGGGCAGGACAGCCTCAGGCAGTGCTTGAAAAGGCGGGAACGGCGGCCATTTTAAAGCCGGCTGCCGTTTCTCCCGCGTTGCCCCGAAAGTCGGTAAAAAAGAGGGAGAAAGTGAAGAACTCTGCCCCGGTGCTAGCGGAGGGCCCTGTGAAGGTCACAGACGTTCCGGAGGGGTTTAGCAATTTTTTCTCTCCGGATTTTATCTTATCCATGCATAAAGCTTACTGCTTAAGGTTGGAAAGGGGGCAAGGCAGAGAGGTGGGCTCTTCCCTGCCAGGGCTCTCCACGTGTTCGGCCTCTCCAGGGGATCCCGGAGAGGGCACTTCCAAGTCGGGAGTGTCTCAAGCAGGGGCAGAGGAGTTGTTGGAGCAGAGAACCCCGGAGGTGCTGGGCCCAGAAGAGGGGGAGCTTCTCTCAGAGGCTGGGTTGGATTTGTGGCCAGAGGACTTAGAGGAAGGAGAGTTGTCCTCTGGGGAGGACCCCAATCTTTTTAGGGTATTTAGGAAGGAAGAACTGGGGGCATTAATTGCGCATGCCCTAGCGGCATTGAATATTACGTTGCCGGCGGCTCCGGCGGAGCCATTGGAGGATCCCTTGTTGCAGGGGTTTCGAGCAGAGCAACGGTGTTTCCCGGTACATAGGGTTATTAAACAGATGATTGAATCTGAATGGGAGTTTCCCGAGGCTTCCTTGCGGGGGGCACGGGCGCTCAGCCGCTTATATCCGGTTCCTCAGGATGACAGAGAGTTGTTGCGTATGCCTAAGGTGGATGCCTTGGTATCGGCGGTTACTAAAAAGACTACTATCCCTGTTGAGGGGGCGGCGGCTTTAAAGGATCTGCAAGATCGAAAACTGGAGACCATTCTGAAGCAGGCCTTTGATACCAGTGCGCTGGCGTTGCGCACTTCTATCTGTGGCGCTTATGTATCCCGGGCTTCCATTTGGTGGTTGCAAGCGGAGGCTAGTCCGGGTTTGGAAGGAGTGTCTGCGCCGGAAGGGGCGAAATTGGAATCGGCTGCCGCGTATCTCGCCGATGCGTTCTACGATTTAGTACGGATGTCGGCTAAATCCATGGCGTCGGTTGTGGCTGCTCGACGGTTTCTCTGGCTGAGGAATTGGGCAGCGGACGCATCGTCTAAGTCTCGGCTTAGTAGGCTTCCTTATAAGGGTAAGCTGCTCTTTGGTGAAGCATTGGAAAAGATTGTGAAGGATTTGGGGGACTCCAAAGGCGGCCACCTTCCGGAGGACCGTCCGAAGGGGCCAAGGCGGGGCTCGTCTCAGCGGAGTCAAGGCAGAGAGTTTCGTAGATTCCGCGGGTCCTGGTTTACCCCTTATTCCAGAGGACGTTTTCTCTCTCGGGGCCAGCCCTTTCGGGGCGCTTGAGGTTTCGGACTGGGATTTGCCGGTCCTCAGTCTAGCGCCTCTAAAAAGCCACAATGAAACGAGGGAGGTCCAGGCGGAGGTGCGCATAGGAGGTCAGTTGCGGTTTTCCTCTCTGCCTGGGCCGCCATTACAACAGACCGCTGGGTACTGGAGATAATTCGGGACGGCTATTCCTTGGAGTTCGAGCAACCCCTACCGGGAGCGTTCGTTCGGTCGCCGTGTGGGGGTTCGGCGAAATCTTCGGCGGTGGTGCACACGCTTCAGCAGTTGCTGCGTATTCAGGCGGTCATCCCGGTACCTCCAGACCAGTGCGGGTTAGGTCGCTACTCCATTTATTTCGTCGTCCCCAAGAAAGAGGGTTCCTTTCGATCGATTCTCGATCTCAAGCTTGTAAACCGCTGTTTAAGGGTGCCGCACTTTCGGATGGAAACTCTGCAGTCGGTCATCCGGTCGGTGAGACCGGGGGAGGTGCTTTCGTCCGTAGACTTGACGGATGCTTACCTACATATTCCCATAAAGCCTCACCATCAAAAGTTCTTACGTTTTGCGGTGCCCATGGGTCATTTTCAGTTTCAAGCCTTGCCCTTCGGGTTGGCTACGGCCCTTCGCATATTCACGAAGGTGATGGTAGTGGTAGCGGCAGCGTTGCGGAAAGAAGGTATTCTCGTGCATCCTTATTTGGACGACTGGCTTATCTGGGCTCGTTCGGTGCCAGAGTCGCAAGAGGCCACCTCCAGGGTGGTGGCTTTTCTAGAGAGTTTAGGATGGGTGGTGAATCGCACCAAAAGTCAGTTAGCTCCGGTGCAGTCCCTGGTATATTTAGGGGCATTGTTCGACACCTCTCGCGGAGCGGTGTTTCTGCCGGAGGTCCGGATTCAAAAGATCTTGCGTCAGGTGTCCGCTTTTTTGCGCCTCCAGGAGCCAACGGCATGGAAATACTTGCAACTCCTGGGTTCCATGACAGCGACCTTAGAGTTGGTGCCATGGGCCCGGGCCCATATGCGACCGCTTCAGCACTCGTTACTGTCCCGCTGGTCTCTGCAGCTCCACCCTCTCAGCCGGCGCCTGCCTTGTCCGGTCGAGGTGGCCAGCAGTCTGGCCTGGTGGGCCGACCCCGCGCATCTCAGGGCGGGAATGCCCTTGGACCCGCCAGAGTGGGTGTTGGTCACCATGGATGCCAGTCTTTCTGGCTGGAGGGCGCATTGTCTGGCTCAGGTGGCACAAGGTCTTTGGTTGGAGGAGATGTCCCGTTGGTCCATCAATCAGCTGGAAATGCGGGCGGTGGCACTAGCATTGCAGAACTTCGAGACGCTGGTGAGCGGCAAGGCAGTGCGAGTTTTCTCGGACAATGCGGTCACCGTGTCCTATATCAACCGACAGGGAGGCACGGGCAGTGCGGTCTTGTTGGCGGAGAGTCTGGCGCTCATGCAGTGGGCGGAGGAGCATTTGCTGGCTCTTTCAGCGGCACATGTAGCGGGAAAAGAAAATGTGCAAGCAGATTATCTCAGTCGTCAGCTGCTGGACCCGGGCGAGTGGCGGTTAAACGACGCCGTCTTCCGCGACATAATGCAGCGCTGGGGTCAGCCGGTTATGGATCTGATGGCGACCTTCGACAATGCCAAGGCGTGCCGGTTTTTCAGCAGAACCCGGGAGCGCATGTCCGAGGGTCTCGACGGCTTGGTTCAGCCATGGCCGACGGGGGAGCTTCTCTATGTGTTTCCTCCATGGCCAATGATCGGACGAGTCGTTCGCCGGATTGCTTGTCATCCAGGGGACGGTGATTCTTATTGCCCCGGATTGGCCGCGACGAGCGTGGTATGCGGACCTCGTGCGCTTGCTGGTCGACAAGCCGTACCGATTGCCGAGTCGGATGAATTTGTTATTCCAGGGTCCGATCCTCATGCTGCAGGTGGATTGCTTCTTGCTTACGGCCTGGCTCTTGAAAGGCAGCGGTTGAGGCGGAAGGGTTTTTCCGCAGCGGTGGTCACTACCGTGTTACAGGCTCGCCGGAAGTCCATGTCGTTGGCCTATATTCGTGTTTGGAAGATCTTCGAACTCTGAGGGGCTTGGCATGGGGTACGGGCCCGAGCGGCGGACGTGCCGGACGTTTTGGCTTTTCTCCAAGACGGTCTGGATAAAGGTTTAGCGTCCAGTACCCTTAGGGTACATCTAGCGGCTACAGCTTGCTATCGCGGGAGAGTGCGCGGTCGGAGTTTATCGTCACAGCGAGATGTGCAACAGTTTTTTCGGGCGGTGCAGAACGTGAGGCCGCCCAGGAGGCCGGTGGTGCCTTCTTGGGATTTGAATGTGGTTTTGCGAGCTTGACGCGCGCTCCGTTTGATCCAGGGAAAACGGTGCTGCTTTGAGAGCTCTCTTGGAAAACTGCCTTCTTGGTTGCATTGTGTTCAGCTCGCAGGATTTCGGATTTGCAGGCGCTGTCCTGTAGGGAGCCGTACATTCAGTTTTTAGCTGAAAAGGTGGTTTTACGGCCGGTGCCTTCTTTTCTTCCTAAGGTGGTTTCTAGTTTTCATGTGAATCAGTCAATTTCACTGCCTACTTTTCGGTCGGCCGCAGCGGAGGAGAGTGCCATGTCCCTTCATAAGTTGGATATGGGAAGAGTACTCCACCGGTATCTCCAACGGACGAAGGCATTCCGGAAGTCGGACAGGTTGTTCGTGTTTGCAGGGGCCTGCAAAGGGGAAGCAGCCTCTAAGTCTTCAATCTCGCGCTGGGTGCAGCAAACGATTGCGGCTTCGTATGAGGCCATCGGGAAGTCTGCGCCAGAGGGGCTGAGGGCTCATTCGACTCTTGGGCAAGCGACGTCTTGGGCCGAGTGGGCCTTGGTTCCGCCGGTAGATATTTGTCGTGCAGCGACCTGGTCGTCCTTGCATTCTTTCGCGAAGCATTATCGTTTGGATGTTCAGGCTGCGAGTGACGCGAAGGTTGGCGCAGCTGCGGTTTTGGCGGGGCTGTTGGTTTCCTCCCGAGAGTAGGTACTGCTTTGGTACTGCCCTACTGTTCCTTGACTGGCCCGGAGAGACGAAAAGGAAGAAGAAATTAGACCTTACCTGCTAATTGTCTTTCCTTGAGTATTCTCCGGGCCAGTCCAGGACCCTCCCAGTGGTTAGGGGAACTTGGTTCTTTGATTTTTCTGGCCGGTGACAGCCGCGGTGATTTGGTTTCCAGGGTGGCTGGTCGGAGATTCTCTAGATTTCGCTGGGCAGGTTTTTGATTCTCAATGAAGACTGCGAGTCTTACGCAGAGGTTCTGGCTAAGGGGCTCCCGTTGCGTTCCGTACCACGTGTCCGCTCTAGGATGCTTCTTTGAAGGGGACATAGATTTTGTCATAGCTTTTGACATCGATTTTTGATTTTTGCTTTTTGATTTTGTTCTTGGATTTTTGTGCTTGACTGTTTTTGCTTCACTGCTTAGGTATTCTTAGACTGGCTCTCTGACACCAGGGGCAGCAAGGTAGGCTGTCAGCAAAGCTTTGATGATTTTTTCAGTCCTCAGTTGCTGAAGGAGGTTGACTACCCTACTGTTCCTGGACTGGCCCGGAGAATACTCAAGGAAAGACAATTAGCAGGTAAGGTCTAATTTCTTCTTCTTGGTCAGTGTGAGGCTCACTGAGGATCAAATTCATGACCCTTGGCAGCAATGGCTAGAGAGCCGCAGCTGAAGCCACAGGAGTTGCACAGTCAAGGCAGAGGCCAGGAAACCATGATCTCCTAGGCAGCAGTAGGAGAAACATGCCCCTGGAAAAGTAGCATTTGGACTCTAATCAGTGATATCGCTGCACCTGCAACATAGAGATTCATTGGCTTCTACCACGACGATGCAGTCCCAAAGGCAAGTTTCCAGCCTCTGCTCTTAAGGATCACAGGTATAATCCCTGGTCATCCTGACAACCAGAATGGGGCCACCATGGGAAGCAACACGGAAAGAGGAGATGTCATTTGAAGTACCATGTTGAAATATTTTGATAAGTAGACACACAAGCCTATCACAGCCTCATTTCTTCCTAATGTGATGGCTGCGGTTGTCATAAAGAATCTAAGACTAGCACCATGTTCTTCCTGTACCTGTCTTGCATTTTAGAGGGAGAGAAGCTCGTCTTAGGACGGTGTAGGTTTCAGAGGGAAATGAAAATCCCCAGTGAGCCTCACACTGACCAAGAAAGAGTAAATGCTGTGTTTTTTTTTTCTTTTCTCATAGACTATAATGGTGGTGAAAACCAAATAAAATATCTGATCATTCAGGATCCATGCCCATTCAGTTCATTTAGAGAGACAAACAGAGAATGGCCTTATTCATTGCTTTTTAGCCTTTGTTTTTCAACAAGTGAATATTTCTATGCTAGCAAGTTACTGGCAAGATTTATCCCTGGCTACGAGTTACAACCCATAAATTGTTATCCTGACCTCTAAGACTGTACCTGTGCTCTTAAATATGAAAAACCGTTGAGAGAAGGGCAATTGTGATCCCATTAAAAAGGGTCGTTGCACATAGCTATATGCATATGATGGTGTTTTTTTATCCACTAACTTGAAAGTTGGTTTTCAATTAGGTATGTTGCACAGAATTGTTTTTATAACCACCACAGTTTGTTGTTCTTGGCAGGCTTTAACTGCAATTAAAAGTGACGCCTTTTCTAAATGGAACTATTGCCGCAGGCATTAATGAACTTTTGATATTAATGAACTTTTGAAATGTCTTTTTGCGCTTTCAACCTTCTCCAAGCAGGTGGTAGTAGCTGAGCCCTCATGAATGCATTCTAGTAAGACAAGTAAGGGTTTTGCTTGAAGCCAAGCTCTCCAGATATCATAATATAGCATAGTTTTTCATTTGCAGTCTGAGAATAATGAGCTTGGAAGGGATCTCAAAAGGTCACTTAGGCCCCAACCTACTAAAGGGTTTTCTTGATTTGTGTCTCAGAAAAATATTTGTCTGAACTTCTTTTAAAAATCTCAGTAGACAAGAGATTGTTTACAGGTAACTTGTTCTTATACTTGACTATCCTTTCAGTTTAAAAATTGCTGTTTTCTCAAGTAAATCTTTGCTACTGCAACTAAGTTCTTGTTTTTGTTCCCAGTGGAGATAGAGAACAGTTGATTGCCACCCAAATCACAGACCATTTCTGTTTGTCATGTCACCCCTCAGTTGTGTCATCCAGTGTAAATAAAACCAGCTGTTTCTCTTAAGACATATTTAGGCTGCTGATCTTTTTAGTTACTCTCCTCTGAACCTTTTCTAGTTTATATACCTTTTGAAGTATGAGCCCCAAAATAAGTCACAGTGTATACCTAGCATACCAAGTTATCCAGGTCCAAGGGAGAGATTTTAAGTCTGTTCTGGTTTTCAAGTCAGTAGGGCTGGATCCCTGTTGGTCAGAAGTCAGGAACCTGTAGCAGAACCGCTAGAGAGACAGGACCAAGAAAAGACCAGGGATTATTTTTCTTTTGGTTGCTGGGGAATTATCAGTGGACTGACCGATACATTTCACTTGCCTTCTTGCTGTGGAACATGCAAGGCTATTACAGACTGTGCCCCTTGTTTCTGGCTGGGATGTGACTTTTTACCTCTTGTTTGTAAGGTCTCTCTGCCTGAATATTTTATTTATTTATTTTTCTTATTGTTAGAGTGCCTTACTTTTCAGTATTTTTGTTTGTGATCTTCTTCAACTCTCCCTGTTTTCAGCTGTCTCTCTCTCTATCTTCTCTTACTTGTTATCCCACCCTCCTTTCCCACAGCCCCCCTTACCCTGATCACTCACAGGTGCACCTTATCCCCTGGAATTTCTACCACTTATCCTATTATTTCTTCTGACTTCTGTGCTTCTCTCCATCTTTCTCTCTATAGCTCCTCAACACTTTCTTTTCCTATTACTCATACTCCCTAATTGTCTCCCTTCTTAACCATCACCTTAAAGCCCTTCCCCCTTATCTCCCCTTTACCATCCTCACTACCGCATTGCCTCAACTTTCTCTCTTCTCAAGCTCTTCTGGCTCTTTGTCCTAGTGAAACAGCTGTTGCCAAAGTCTCTAGTGACCTGTTCCTGGCAAAATCCAAGGACCTTTACTCAGTCCTCATCCTTCTTGACCTTTCTGCTGCTTTTGACACTGTTGACCACAACCACCTTCTTGATACCTTGTCCTCACTTGGTTTTAAGGACTCTGTGCTATCCTGTTCTCTTCTTATCTTTCCCATCGCTCTTTCAGTGTTTATTCTGGTGGATCCTCCTCTACTGCTATCCTGCTCTCAGTTGGTGTACCCCAAGGATTTGTCTTAGGTCCACTCCTTTTCTCTCTCTATTTCCAGTCCCTTGGTGCACTCATCTCTTCCCATGGCTTTCAGTACCATCTTTACGCTGATGACTCCCAAATCTGCCTCTCTACACCTGAAATCTCTCTGGCAGTCCAGGCCAGGATCTCTGCCTGCCTTTCTGACATTGCTGCTTGGATGTCTCTTTGCTGCTTGAAATTGAACATGGCCAAAACTGATGATCTTATTTTTCCCCCTAAACCCTCCTTTCTTAGTCTCTGTGGATAACTCTGTACGCCTCCCTGTCTCCTTAGCTTGCAACCTTGGGATCATCTTTGACTCCTCTCTCTGCTTCTCCAAACACATCCAACTGTTAACTAAAACCTGTCATTTCTTTCTCTACATCAACAAAATTTTCCCATTCCTTTCTGAACACCCTACTAGGACACTTGTCCACGCCTTAGTCACCTCCTGTCTAGACTATTGTAACCTACTCCTTTCTGGTCTCCCTCTAAATCATCTCTCTCCGCTTCAATTTGTTCAACAGTTTGCTGCACTGCTAATCTTCCACCAGCCTCGTCATGCTCATATTACCCCTCTTCTCGAGTCACTTCATTGGCTCCCTATCTGTTTTCACCATCCAGTTCAAACTTCTCCTGCTGACTTATAGGTGCATTCACTCTGCAGCTCCTCACTACCTTTCCTCTCTTATCTCTCCCTACACTCCTCCTCGGGAGCTCTGCTCTTCTGGCAGATCGCTTCTATCTGTGCCCTTCTCTTCTATTACTAACTCCAGACTTTGCTCCTTATGCCTGGAACAAACTACCCAAGTCTTTACGTCAAGCGTCTTCTCTGATCCTTTTCAAAACCAGGCTGAAAACTCACCTCTTCACTGCTGCTTTCGGATCTTGACTCACCTGATCTCTTTTGTGTTTCCTTGCCATTCCCCCTAGATGCATTCTATTTTTACAGCTACTATGTTATCTGTCTTGACTAGATTGTAAGCTCTGATGAGCATGGACTGTCTTTTTACATGTGTCTGTGCAGCGCTGCTTACGTCTTCTAGTGCTTTACAAATGTTCAGCAGTAGTAGTAGCAAATGTGTTTTGATATGTTATTTTTGGTAATACAGGTGTAGGTATATTACTGAGTGTCCAACTGAGAATTATTATGCAGGTATTAATTTTATCATGATTGTACTATTGTAATAGAATTTTAATGGAATATTTGTCATATTTTCAATTGGAACCAAATTCTGTAGCCAGAATCATTTGTGGGTTGAAATATAGTGACAGTATTAGGTGTTTTTCCTTAACAAGTAGGATTGAGTTGGGCACAAGGGTAGTGATGTCCTGTTGCACCGGGACAGGGCAACTCTTTCAGAGCTCAGAACTGGGTTTAAGGTTTTGATCATGTGTGCACCTCATCTAGTGGTCTGCCCAGCTCCTCATCTCCTATTCAAGATGTACTAATAGTTGTAAGAAAATTGTCCATTAGGAGTGCCTATGCTTTCAAGTGAAAAATTTACACTTGGTGCTTCGCAAATGGTCACAATTGTGTATGTGTCCGCCCACCACCATACTCTAGCACTTATACCGTTTATATCTTCTTGGAATTCAGATGTCCTTTATCAGAGTACATCTCAATGCTTCTGTTGCCTATCATGTTCCAGTACATAAGCCTTCCAGCTTCTCAGTATCCCATCATTTTACGTTTCATGAAAGGAGTTCTCCATTTCAAACCGCCACTGCAAAAGCTCCATGTACCAGCAGACCTTAATCTTTTTTTTTTTTTTTTTTTTTTTACTTTTACTTAAGCTTTTTTCAGAAATACTACATCAATTACATTGTTCTTCACTTTCAGCTAGGAATACAAACATTAACAAAAAAAAAAAAGTGCAAAGGCTATGTAAAAGTGCCAAAGAATAAAATTACAAGGTAGCTCAAACTGTGGACAAATAACTGTCAAGAGGCATCCAAATTTTCTCCACTTTCACCATACAGTTAGCAGAAACTGAAGAAACCCCTTCCATCCTACCCATCCAACAGACTGAGTTCCACCAAAAGGTGATATTTAAGGACGCATTTTTCAAAATTTGTAACACATACTGCACAGCAATGGACACAAGAAAATCAAATAACCTTTTCTCATGTTTTGATAGCCTCTCCGACAATTGGAGAGAGCGGAACAGAACAGTCTAGCATTCAGTTTGAAGATGTCACAAATGAGGGACCAGACACTGTCCCAATAATTTCTCATAAGAGCACCTCATTCAAAATATGGGTTAACATCCCAGTTGTAAATGAGCAGTGCCAGCACGTACTGTATTTGAAGACAGCAAATTTGTCTTTTTGCAGTCTTAAAGGCATCCATGCAGCATGAAGAGCTACAAAGTAGAGCGATTGGGTCAAGCTGCTTGACATAGTTGGATGTATAGTAAAATTCCAAAAGATGCTCCATTTTGTTATCTTGCTTTATTGCAGCATCAAATTCCCATGGACGTTACAATCCCACAAGAGACTGACACTGTGCATTAAAATCAGTGGCCAAACCCACCACGGAAACACCTGGCAATCAGCAAAAACCACACACCTCAGCAGAAGAAAGGACAATCAAAGTAGCAACTATACAACAAAAAGCAAACTCACAAACAGTGATGACCTTGCTCACCGTTCGACTATTTATTTATTTATTTATTATTTATTTATTTATTTATTTACATTCTCTTATATACCGCGCTATTCTACAACAGTGCGGTTTACATTGAACAAACTGAAATTACATTGAACAGGGCATTATAACTTGGAGATAACTATTTTACAGGGAACCCTTCCACCATCGACAAGGTGTTCCACAAGGGTCGTCCCTATCATCACTCATGTTTAACATTTACATACAACCCATTTTCAACATTATCAGATCATTCAAGGTTGACTGTCTAATATATGCCGATGACATTCTTCTCTTCATGCCATTCTCCACATAGCAAATGGACCTCTCTCCACTGATTGAATGTTTTAACTCAGTGTCCGAATGGCTTCTGTCCCAAAACCTCAGGATCCAACACAAAAAAACTGAGGTGCTCTTTATCACTAGAGACCAGAGTTTCTCCCTGCCACCACATATAAAATTTAAAGAAGCCGAGCTCCAAACTAAATCAACAATTCGATACTTAGGGGTCACCCTTGATCAACGTTTGGACACGAAACTACACATATCCAACATAGTCAGAGCCATATACTTCAAAATCAGGTCACTCAGACAACTTCACTCCTTATTAAACCCTGACGACTTCCGAACAGTATACCAGTCCCTAATCTTACCACATTTCGACTTTGCCAATGTCATTCTTCAGGGTCTCCCTCAGTCAACACTGAATCCGTTGCAACTTGCCATGAATGCTGCCGCCAGAGTCTTAGTTGGAGCATCAAGAAGCGACCACGTAACGCCTATCTTACTGCAGCTCCACTGGCTCCCCATACATGGAAGACTTATGTTCAAGTCCTTGCTACTCACATTCAAAGCCATCAATGGCATCACCTCCTCTTCACTAACTGATCTCATTCAGCTCATCCCCCCCAACAGATCGAGAAGAACCACATCTACAAACGCGCTGGTAATCGCAAAGGCATCAACAAAATGCACAATAGCAACCTCAAACGGGGCTTTCAGTATCTATGCCCCAAAATGCTGGAACTCATTACCACCAGGCATCCGTGCGATTACTGATTTAACACAATTCAGAAAGGCTCTCAAATTCCATTTATTTCTCCATTACTATCAGATTAACCTGACCCCTACCTAACTTTACCTCCTCCTCTCTATCTTACCATGTTAAGATAGCATCCTAAATCTTAGCATACAACTCATTGTACATATGTAAGTAGCTCCAGTTTATATATCCCTATGTTATCCAAGTTGTTGCTCCTGTTCTCTGTAAAACCAAACAGTTTGTGTTATGGTCATTTGTTGTATGTAAACCGCGCTGATGAGAAATAATGCGGTATATAAGAAATTGTAATTAATAATAAATAATAATAAATACATAAATAAATAACATGGGCTATGGAGGGTTAAGTGGCTTGCCCAAGACCACAAGGAGCACCTGTGGGACTAGAAACCCCAGTCCTTCCGGCCCAAGGTTGCTGTCCTCTAGTGGGATTTGAACCCCCGACCTTCCGGCCTGAAGTACCTTGCCCCAACCACTACTATGCCTCTCCTCACTCCTTAGACTCGCACTCGCCTCTCCTTCATTCTCAACTCCAACCTACATACAACATACATTCCAGTCATTCATACACCTCCCCCCTCAGCATAATTCCACCCTTCCATCATAGAAGCAAACCCAGACACACACAACACATCATACAAAACAAATCAAAACTAACCAATCTTATTCACTACCCAAACTAAGAACAAATCCGGTTATGTATACTTGTAAATACTCTTGTAAATACTCTTGTAAATAGTTGCAGTAATGACGTCCCATGTTTTATCCAAGTTCTCTGACCTTGTTCTCTGTAAAACCTAACAGTTTGTTGTTATGGTATGTTGTTATATTGTGAACCGCGCTGATTCTGAATAGAGCGGTATATAAGAGCCTGTAATAAATAAATAAATAAATAAATCTATAGCACCCACAAAAATACGCCCACCACTATCACAAGCGAGGAAAGCCTACTCTCTAAAATGCACCCTTCTAAATGCCAGATCTGCAAGAAACCAGATGCAGCTCCTCTCGCATATACTGCTCGACAACTGCATTACATCCTCAGCCTAACTGAATCCTGGTTCACTGGATCACCTTTGAAGGCCCCCTTCCCTCATTAGTTCTCACTTTTGCATCCACTGCCATCCCGTTGGTATCTTCCTTTTGGTATCTTGGGGTCATTTTGGACTCGTCTCTGTTTTTCAAAGAACATATTTCTACTGTTTCTCGTCATTCCTTCTTCCACCTTTGGCAGATTTGTGCTGTTCATCCTTTCCTCTCCATGCCCACCCTGGCCACACTCATTCTATCCAGGATTGACTACTGCAATATTGTTTTAGCCGGCCTTCCTCAATATCAGATCCATAGGTTACAATTACCACAGAACACAGCTGCCCGGATACTCGCTCATTCCTCACATTTCGACCATGTTTATCCTCTCCTCATGCGCCTCCACTGGTTACCTATCCGCTTTTGCATACAGTATAAGATTCTCATTTTTGTCCATAAGGTCATCCACACTGCTTCTCCCCGATATCTGCCGACCTCCTTCATTTTATGCATCCCCATTGTCTGCTCCGCTCCATCCATATCCACCAGCTGGCTCTCCCATCTGTCTCTGACTCATCTTAAGCGCACCAGAGGGGTGGCCTTTATTCTTTCTGGGACCCGCCCTCTAGAACTCTCCCTCTCGCTCTCCACTCTGAGCTGTCCTTTCCATGGTTTAAAATTGCCTTACACCTTTTTCAATTAGTCTTTAATCTCCAGCTTCCTCCCCCCCCCCCCCCGATTGGCCTGTTTGTGAGAACCCCACCCTGGTTTCCCTTAATTGTGTCTAATTATGTCATATCCTCCTATCGCTCTTCTATCCTTGTTTTCTTTTCTCTACTGTCCTGTTAATTTACTGGCGTTCCTTTCTTTTTTTCCATTCTGTAGCAGTCATATTGTTGTAAACTGCTTTTATGCTCCGTCCCTAGCGGTGTATCAAAAGATGTGAATAAATAAATAAATAAACCAACTTGCACCAGAAGACTACCATATTTTTTAAGCTCTCCAAGGACCATATGCCGTTGTGGTGGCATCTGCATCCTAACAAGAAAACACTTAAACTTCTGCACCATCTCAAAATCATCTGATAAAGGTCTCGACATGATGACTACAACAAATGACAACCTATCCATCCTTCTTGCCTACAGATCCCCAAGCGCTGACCCTGACCAACTGGACACAATCCTAGAAACCATCTGCAACAACAACTCAAACAGAAACGATCTTCTTATGGTTACACGATGAAAGGTTCCACATTAGGAACTACCACCTAGGAAAAAGATTTAGGCGTCATTGTGGATACCATGTTAAAACCCTCGGCTCAGTGTGCAACAGCGGCCAAGAGAGCAAATAGAATGCTAGGTATGATAAGGAAAGGAATGGAAAATAAAACAAAAGATATTATAATGCCTCTATATCGTTCCATGGTGAGACCGCACCTTGAATATTGTGTGCAATTCTGGTCGCCGTATCTTAAAAAGGATATAGCGATTTTAGAAAAGGTTCAGAGAAGAGCCACCAAAATGGTAAAGGGGATGGAAGGATATTCCTATGAAGAAAGGCTAAAAAGGTTAGGGCTCTTTAACCTGGAAAAGAGACGGCTGAGGGGAGATATGATAGAAGTCTATAAATTAATGAACGGAGTGGAACGGGTAAACGTAGATCGATTGTTTACCTTATCAGAATATAGAAAGACTAGGGGACATGCAATGAAGCTACAGGGTAAACTATTTAAGACTAATAAAAGAAAATATTTTTTCACTCAACGTGTAATCAAACTCTGGAATTTGTTACCGGAGGATGTAGTAAAGGCTGTTAGTGTAGCTGGGTTTAAAAAAGGTTTGGACAAGTTCCTGGAGGAAAGGTCCATAAATCATTATTAAGAAGGGACCCAGGATATCAAATGCTTGAACCAATACAAGCATTGTGGAACCTGTGTCCCTTGGGGAAACTGCTAGGTACATATGACCTAGATTGGCCACTGTTGGAAACAGAATACTGGGCTTGATGGACCTTGGTCTGACCCAGTATGGCATATCTTATGTTCTTATCTCATGCTAATAGGTGACTTCAACCTTGCCTCCACATCACCAAGCCCAGCAAGAACCTTCCTAGAAGCCATGGATTCCATGGACTACATGCTAATCATCAATCAACCCACCCACATCAAAGGGAACACCCTTGACATGATCTTCTTGCCACAACACTTACTCAACGAACACCCAATACCTCCTCCCACCACTGTCGATGTCCCCTGGTCAGACCACAAGATGATCGCTATCAACATAACACCTAAAACTCACAAACTCGGGCAATACATCTCAAAACCCACTGCATGCAAGTTTCACAAAGTGGAAAAGAGGACTTCCTTGCCAAGATTCTACCAAAACTAAAAGACACCCCTGACAACATTTATTTATTTATTTATTATTTATTTTATTTGGCCCAAGGGGGGGTGCAGGGCCATGTGCGGAGACTCGGTGCAGGACCTCATTTGCATAAGGGGCCTCATTTGCATAAATTTGTATAATGTTATCATACACTAACTTTTAGTAAACATGCCTCTTAATGAGTGTATGGATAAAGAAAGACTAAAAGATTTCTACATTACTATAATCCAGTGCCAACCACCAGGTACATTAGGAACTACTACAAACACTGCCCGTTTAGAACCCATAGCAAACCCGCTGTATTGTAACAGCACTACCAGGACTCACAAAGCACCATACTCTACCTGTCAAAAGGCAACACTGCAAATATTAAACCAATACATTTCAGAGAATAAGTGGCAAAGGTAAATAGGAATTACATATAAACAGAATACCTCAGCTCAGTTACACATGCAGAACATAGACTATCACCAAACAAGGAATCACAATTTAGAAACAGGAAGACAATAATTAAACTGGGAACCCCAAAAGCCAAACTTGGAATGTACAACAACACTGTAGAAATAAAACTATAAATTAATTTCCTCTTGTACTAAACAAAGCGCTGATGTTAATGATGCACATTTCCCAGAGCTGACATATTCCAGTTAATAAATTCAAAATAAAGAGAGATTTTTCTACCTTTTGTGCATTTTTTTTCAGTTGCAATTGCTCCAGACACTTTCTTCTGGTTTCTTTGTGTCTTCTGCTGACTCTCTATCGTATGCTGTCCATTTGTCCTTTCTTCTCTCTTCTAGATTTTCTTCCATTCTCTCTCTCTACATCTGCTTTAACATACTAATCTTTCTCCTTTTGCTCTTTCCTCATTCCTATTTCATCCACTCAAATTTTACCCCTCCATCCTCAATCCCTACTTACTCTCCCAATACCTGGCCAATTGTAGATTTTTCTTCCCTCCCACACAAAATATTTTCCCCTCTCCATTTCACTCTCCCAGCCCCATCCCATTCTAATCCTCCCCCAACATCAGCTCCCTTCTAGTTCTAGCCCCACCCAGCATCCGCTCCCTTCTAGTCCCCGCATCAGCCCATTTCCAGTCCTAGCTCCCCCATCCATTTCCAGTCCTATCCGAGTCCCTCCATCAGCTCATTTCCAATCCCAGCCCCCCATCAGCCCATTTCTAGTCATTTCCTAACCCCACCATCAGCCCATGTCAAATCCTAGCTCCTCTCCACTCAGCCCATCTCCAATCCAAGCCCCCCATGAGCCTACTTCCAGTTCTAGCCACTCCATGAGTCCAATTCAATCCAAGCCCCCACCACAACCCATTTTCAATCTTAGCACCCCCCAACAGCCCATTTCCAGTCCTATCCTAGCCCCTCCATCAGCCCATTTCCTTTCCTAGCTCCCCCCAACACTCAGCCCATTTCCAGTACTAGCTCCCTTCCCTCACAGCCCATTTCCATTCCAAGCCCCCGTCCCCATCAGCTATTTGCAGTTCCAGCCCCCCTTCCACTCAGCCCCTTTTCAGTCCTAGCCCCCCATAGCCCATTACCAGTCCTAACCACTCCTCAACCCATCTCCAGTCCTAACCCCCCATCAGCCCATTACCAGTCCTATCCCCCCCATTAGCCCATAGCCCATTACCAGTCCTAACCCCCTCCCCCCATCAGCCCAGGGAAAATTTAAAAAAAAAAAACACTGGCCGCCGTGGCAGTGGCAGAATAAAGTGTCCCGCGGCCCCCCCCCCCACACCTGCCTGGCAGAGCCCCCTGAATCACTCTCCTCAGCGCCGGCTTTCAGAGCCGCAAAGGGAGAATTTCTCTCTTGCGGCTCTGTTAAGCTCGCCGCTGCTGATGGGAAACAAGTATTTCCTGTTTCCCATCAGCCCTGGTGGGCTTAACAGAGCCGCAAGAGGGAAACTCTCCCTCCACGGCTCTGAAAGCCGGCGCCGAGGGGAGTGATTCAGGGGCCTCTGCCGGGCAGGCGGGGGAGAGGGGGCCGTGGGACACTTTATTCTGCCGGTGCCACAGTGTGAGCAGCAGTGGCAGCAGCCAGGATTTTGTTTTTTTTTAATTTTCTCTGGGCTTTTAATGAAGAATGTTGTTTGCGCGGGGCCCTGTGCACACAACATTATAAGAACATAAGAAGATAAGATATGCCATACTGGGTCAGACCAAGGTCCATCAAGCCCAATATCCTGTTTCCAAAAGTGGCCAATCTAGGTCATACGTACTGTCGCCACCTCCTGACCGGGCGTATAGCCAGGCACCAGGAGAGTGTCGCCTTGTTGCCCTTCAGAGTAAGTTTCCCAATATGGCTGCCAGCAAAGGTTGCTGGGAACTGTAGTCCACTTATCTTTAATAGGCAAAGTAGTGTGCACACAAGTGGTTTAGGCGAAACAGAGAAAATTTATTTGTTTTGGGGTTTTCCACCTCGCATTATAAGTAGCAGTGCTGAACATAAATAGGATTCTTCTCCAACACAAAGGAAATAAAGTTCACAACGTAATCACAGGTTGGTCACCATTAGCAATTAACTTCACAGGATTCGCTCACAAAGCTTAGGCTGCAAACCTTCTTTCAAATGAATCACAGGAACTGTTTTCCTCACAGCTTCCTTAGAACAAGCATAGCTTCCAAAAGTGTCCAGTAAGTTTCCTCTGCTGTGTCTTTCACTCACAAACAGCTTCCTTACTATTAAACAAACATTCACTCAGCTGTGCCTGGATTTAGCACACTTCTAGCTCATTGGCCATACAAAAAGAACATTGAATTTCTCCAGGACTATTTTCATAATCCTCATAGCCACTTCCTATCTCCATTTCTTCCACGGAGTCATCACAACACTCTTCAGAGGGTACCTGACTGTAGAGCTTACTATTTTGTTTCAGCAACAAATCATTTAACTGTTCAAGCAGCACTTTCTTCTGCTCTATTTCGTCAGAGAGCATGGACTCAGGAAATGCAGACAAGCTACTCTCTCTACAGTTTGGCTGGCTAGTTGAATTGGTTTCTCTAACAGGAACTAACCCCTTCAACTCTTTCTGGTGCAGGGATTTAGGAACACCGACTTGCCTGAATCCTGGGCCTCTCAGCTGTTCCCCTCCTTCTTGCACATAGCCATGCTGCCTCTTCTCTGCAGAAGCTTGTATCCTCGGTAGCACTTTCCTTCTTTGCTGTATTGGCCTTGGACCTGCTTCAGTCAGATCCCACAGCTCACTGCTCTGAACTCCAGCAATTCCCATCCTGCTGCTTCTCTCAGTTCTGCTGCTTCTTGTTCCTTCCCCTCTCCTTCTTCCTCTTCCTTCTCCAATTCCTTCTCCTCTAACTGCCTGTTCAAACACAGGAGTTTTAAACTGCTCTCTCCCAGGGGCCACGCCTTTCTCCCAGCACACGTGGAAGCTGCTAGGCTTCACTCTAGCCCTGACGTGCTGAAGTGGGCGGGGCTTGATGCTGGCTGTGCTCTGACTCAGAGGTTCTCGGTTGCTGGGGAAACCCTGAATGCTCTCATTTTTAAAGGGATAGGCTTCACCCCCTTGCCATTCCATTTCCTCTGAACTGGCTTCGTCATCACAGTACTTAGCAGTTTCCCCAAAAGACACAGGTTCCGCAATGCTTGTACTGGGTCAAGCATTGATATCCTGGGTCCCTTCTTAATAATGGTTTATGGACCTTTCCTCCAGGAACTTGTCCAAACCTTTTTTTAAACCCAGCTACACTAACAGCCTTTACTACATCCTCCGGTAACAAATTCCAGAGTTTGATTACATGTTGAGTGAAAAAATATTTTCTTTTATTAGTCTTAAATAGTTTACCCTGTAGCTTCATTGCATGTCCCCTAGTCTTTCTATATTCTGATAACGTAAACAATCGATCTACGTTTACCTGTTCCACACCATTCATTAATTTATAGACTTCTATCATATCTCTCCTCAGCCGTCTCTTTTCCAGGTTAAAGAGCCCTAACCTTTTTCACCTTTCTTCATAGGAGTATCCTTCCATCCCTTTTACCATTTTGGTGGCTCTTCTCTGAACCTTTTCTAATAACTCTATATCCTTTTTAAGATACGGCGACCAGAATTGCACACAATATTCAAGGTGCGGTCTCACCATGGAACGATATAGAGGCATTATAATATCTTTTGTTTTATTTTCCATTCCTTTCCTTATGATACCTAGCATTCTATTTGCTCTCTTGGCTGCCGCTGCACACTGGGCCGAGGGTTTTAACATGTTATCCACAATGACGCCTAAATCTTTTTCCTGGGTGGTGGTTCCTAATGTGGAACCTTGCATTGTGTAACCATAGTTTGGGTTGTTCTTCCCTAGGTGCATAACTTTGCACTTGTCCACATTAAATTTCATTTGCCATTTTGATGCCCAGTCTTCTAATTTATCAAGATCCTCTTGGGTTTTAACAACGTTAAATAGTTTTGTGTCATCTGCAAATTTGATAACCTCACTCGTTATTCCACTTTCCAGGTCATTTATGAATATGTCAAAAAGCAGCGGACCCAGCACAGATCCCTGGGGTACACCACTATTCACCTTTCTCAATTAAGAAAATTGGCCATTTAGCCCAACCCTCTGCTTTCTATCTTTTAACCAGTTCTTGATCCACAGTAGTACACTGCCTCCTATCCCATGACTCTTTAGTTCTGCCAAAAGTCTCTCATGAGGGACCTTGTCAAAGGCTTTCTGAAAGTCCAGATACACTATATCAACCGACTCACCTTTGTCCACCTGTTTATTCACACTTTCAAAAAAACATAACAGATTAGTAAGACAAGATCTTCCTTGTCTAAAGCCATGTTGGCTGTCTCCCATTAGGCCATGGCTATCTACATGCTGGATAATTTTATTCTTTATGATGGTTTGTACCATTTTTCCCGGTACTGACGTGAGGCTCACCAGTCTGTAGTTTCCCGGATCACCCCTTGAACCCTTTTAAAAAATTGGTGTTACATTGGCGATCCTCAAATCTTCAGGTATTAGAGATGATTTTAATGATAGTTCACAGATTACTAATAGCAGGTCTGCAATCTCATATTTCAGTTCTTTCAACACCCTTGGATGTATACCATCCGGCCCAGGTGATTTGCTACTCTTCAGTTTATCTAATAGTTGTAATACATCTTCCCGATGTATCGATATTTCCTTCAATTCTTCCGCACCTTTAAATACCACTTCAGTCATGGGTAACATCCCTACATCTTTCTCAGTAAAGACCGAAGCAAAGAATTCATTCAGTCTCTCCTCTATCGCCTTGTCGCCTCTTAGTGACCCTTTAACTCCTCTATCATCTAATGGACCAACTGACTCTCTCACAGGTTTTTTTGCTACGAATGTACTTGAAAAAATCTTTATTTTGCCTTTTTGCTTCCACAGCATGCTTCTTCTCAAATTCTCCCTTTGCCTGCTTTATAAATGCCTTGCATTTGACTTGCCAGTGCTTGTGCTGTTTCCAGGTTTCGTCGTTTGGCTCTTTTTTCCATTTCCTGAAAGATGCTTTTTTGGCAACAAAAGCCTCTCTGACCTCACCTTTAAACCATGCTGGCAGTTTTTTGGACTTCCTTCCACTTTTCTTAAAGCGTGGAATACAGCTGGTCTGGGCTGCCAAGATAGTATTTTTCAACAACACCCAAGCTTGATGTAAGTCTTTAACCTTTGCAACTGCTCCTTTTAGTTTTTTCTTAATTATTTTCCTCATTTTATCATAGTCTCCCTTTCGAAAGTTAAAAGGTAGTATTGTGTTTTTCCGTACTATCCCTCCTCCACTAATTAAATCAAAGGCGATCATGCTATGATCACTATTGCCAAGTGGCCCCAACACCCTTATCTCTTGCACTAGATCTGGTGTTCCACTAAGGGCTAGGTCTAATATGGCTTCCCCTCTGGTCAGTTCATGAACCAGCTGCTCCAAGAAGCAGTCATTTATGTCATCTAGGAACTTTATCTCCCTAGCATGTCCTGCCGTGACACTGACCCAGTCGATACCGGGGTAATTGAAATCATCCATTATTACTGCGCTGTAACTTTTGTTAGCTTCCTTGATTTCTTTGAGCATTTCATCATCCATTTGTTCATTCTGGCCTGGTGGTCGATAGTACACCCCCACTGCCATCGCCTTCCCCTTTTTACATGGAATTTCAATCCATAGAGATTCTACAGCAGATTTTGTTTCCTGCAAAACTTTAATCCTTTCTGACTCAATGCCCTCTCTAACATAGAGCGCAACCCCTCCACCAATTTGATCAGCTCTATCATTGCGATATAGTTTGTACCCAGGTATCACAGTGTCACACTGGTAGTCCTCATTCCACTATGTCTCTGATATTCCAATCATATCTAACCTCTCATTTAGTGCTATATATTCTAACTCTCCCATCTTATTTTTTAGACTTCTAGCATTTGCATTCAAGCATTTTAGAGACTGTATTTTATTCATATTAATTTGGCTATTGGTAGACATGGGTAATTTGAGATCTTTAAGCTCTGTCTGCTCCATACTCGAGGGCATTTGGGCTACTTTACTCTTTTTTGGAACCTCTCTGTTTTCGGAAGAATGTATCCTTGAAGGATACTACCAAACCATCCGCTTTTGGGCGACTGTCGATTTTCCCCTATTATGTAGTTTAAAAGCTGCTCTATCTCCTTTTTAAAGGTTAATGCCAGCAGCCTGGTTTCATCCCGGTTAAGGTGAAGCCCATCCCTTCGGAAGAGCTCCTCCTTTCCCCAGAATGTTCCCCAGTTCCTAACAAATCCAAAACCCTCATCTCTGCACCATTGTCTCATCCACGCATTGAGACTCCGGAGCTCTGCCTGCCTTTTGGGTCCTGCATGTGGAACGGGAAGCATTTCGAAGAACGCTACCTTGGAAGTTTTGGATTTGAACTTCCTACCTAAAAGCCTAAATTTAGCCTCCAGAACCTCCCTACCACATTTTCCTATGTCATTGGTACCGACATGTACCAAGACAGCAGACTCCTCCCCAGCACTATTTAAGACCTTATCTAGGTGGCGCGTGAGGTCCGCTACCTTCGCACCAGGCAGGCATGTTACCAGGCGATCCTCACGTCCACCAGCCACCCAGCTATCTACATGCCTAATGATGAATCACCAACTATAATGGCTGTCCTAAACCTTCCCTCATGGGCACATGGCCCTGGAGAAATTTCCTCGGTGCGAGAGGGTTTTACATCACCTGGAGGACAGGTCCTAGTTACAGGATCACTTCCTGCCACACCAGGGTGATGCTTTTCTGTCACGTGACCTCTCTCCTCCATGTCAACAGGGATGCTGCCAGACTGGAGGTGGGACCTCAGGACTATATCCCTGTAGGTCTCGTCTATGTACCTCTCTGTCTGTCTTATGTTTTCCAAGTCTGCTACTGTAGCCTCTAGAGAACGGACTCGTTCCCTGAGAGCAAAGAGCTCCTTGCACCTAGTGCACACGTAAGACCTCTCACCAACTGGGAGAAAATCATACATGTGACACTGAATGCAAAAGACTGGAAAGCCCCCATCTCACTGCTGGACTGCTGTCTGCATCTTAGTTTTAAGTTTTTGTTTAGATCTTTAAGTTCTTTACTTACTAAGGGTTGCCAATAAAACTGTATCTAATACATTTAATATGCCTTGTTCACCTGAAGCTTAATTAATCTCAGGTCCTTAGTGTATGACTGATTTGGGTAACGAGCTTCACCTGAGAGCACCTCTTGTCTGTTAAAATTTTTAAGTACCTATAAAGCTACGATTATCCCAGGGGAGGGAGGGAGGGAAATAACACTTATTAAAAGAGGGCTGCTACAGAGTACCCTGTCCTGTGCTGCTGAGGTAAGCTATATTCTTATTTGATTTAAATTATAGCTCTTTGCTGCTAGGCTCTAACTTATTATGAAATTTAAACTAGAAGTTCTCTGCTGGGTTCTAAATTTAACCAGAAAGCTCTATTCTGTGTTTTAAATGTAAACTAAAAGTACTTTGCTGATGCTAGGCCCTGAATGACTATTAAATTTAAACTACAAGCTCTCTGATGGGTATGAAATTTAACCAGAAAGCTCTCTTTTAAATGTAAACTTAAACTGCTGCTACTAGGCCCTGACTGATTTAACAAAAAATAGTGGGTTCACAGATTAATTAGCTTTAATAAAAATAATTCCTTTCAGAAAATTCCCAGAAGTATATACTCACAGTTGCAGATCTCTCTCCAGAAGTAACAGTCCCCTTTTCTAGTCTTTCAAGACTGAGGATCACAGAGCTCTGGTTGAGCTATTTATGCCTGTGCTGCTGAGGTAAGCTGTGACCAACTTCCTGGATGATTAACAGTCCTTGCTTGGATAGAAGGAGTCTTTCAAAATGGCCTTTTGATCTGTCACCTGGTGTTTACACCTATTGAAAAAGTTTCACAGGTCTCTTGCCCCCTAGGTAGACGGCCTCTTTGTAAAGGTCTCTAGAAGACTTTTTGCTGCTCAAAGAGTACTGACCCTGTTTTGCCTTTTGTGCTAATCTATATTCTTATTTGATTTAAATTATAGCTCTTTGCTGCTGCTAGGCTCACAATTGCAGATCTCTCTCCAGAAGTAGCAGTCCCCTTTTCTAGTATTTCTTGCTCAGTGGACGGGCCGGCCCTGTTGCAGATATTGCAAGAAAACCACCTGCTTTCAGTCATTGCACAAGACAATGAACAGCAACCCGGTACATGCCTCCGCTGAAAGACTTGAAGCGGAACCTACGCATAGCAGAAAAGAAATGAAGAAACTACAAATCAAATGACAATCTAAACACTTACAAGTACAGACTACAGGCATACCAAACAGCCACATCTCAAGCAAAAAAAGACTACTACACAAAACTAATCCAAAGCTCTTTCAATTGCCCACGAGAGCTATTCGACGTAGTGAAATCTCTAAGCAAAGATACAACACAACAAACTGAAACAACCATCCTCACTCCACAAATGTTTGCAGACTATTTCCAGACCTTAACCTCAGCTCATGCTGCCAGCACCAACCTGCTCATCAACATAACAGAACAGCAAAAGAACACACACCCAACCACATGGAACTCATTCAGTAACATCACACCTGACCACCCAGAAGAAATTATCACAATCATCAACATGACTACCTCATCACTTGACCCCCCTGTCCAGTCAGCTGGTTCAAGCTAGCAAGACAGGAACTTATATTGAAAACCATCCACCTATCATAATAAAAGGACAGATGAAAAATCTTTTGATTAGTTTTGTGTAGTTTTCTTTTTTTGCTTGAGATGTTGCTGCTTGGTATGCCTGTAGTCTGTACTTGTAAGTGTTTAGATTGTCATTTGATTTGGAGTTTCTCCATTTCTTTTCTGCTATGCGAAGGTTCCGCTTCAAGTCTTTCAAGACTGCCTCCATCTGCCCTGTAAGGAAAGGACCTCAAATGACATCAATCAACCAACTTCCTACAGACCCATAGCCAGCCTTCCCTTCATGGCCAAAATACTGGAAAAAAATAGTCTGCCAACAGCTCAATGATCACATAGGAACACACCACCCACTTGACCAGCAACAATACTGTTTCAGACCATACCATGGAGTAGAATCCCTAACGACCGCCCTTCTCAACAATCTACTTAAGGGAACCGACAAACCCAAGACTGGCTTCATATTCCTCTTTCTAGATATAAATGCATCATTTGACTCTATACCACACAACCTGATCCTCCAGCGACTGCAAGCTCTTGGAATATTAAACTCACCCCTTGCGTGCTTCGCCATACCTAACAGACCGACAACTACAAGTAAGATCTGGCCCTGGAAAATCCACCTCATACATGCGATAGAGTCCCACAAGGCTCTATCCTTTCTTCACTAGTATTTAACATTTTCCTCCAACCAATCTGAAATGTCATAAAAGCATTTAACATCCTTTACCACATCTATGCCGACGTCTTAATGATTTACGCCCCCATAAGCACATCAAACCCAGACATCACATCCATAACCAGATGCTTTTCCACAATCGGCGAATGGCTCATAAGACATAACTTGGCCATAAACGTCAAGAAGACAGTGTCCATGTACATCACAAGAGACAGCAACTTTACTCCACCGAGCTCCATAACCATCGATGGGACCCAAATTCAAGTAAAACAAGATGTATGATACCTTGGAGATACACTGGATCAACACCTCACCTTCACAGGACATATATGGAACATTACAAGGAGCATCTATTTCAAGCTCAGAACAATCAAGCACCTCTCCTATCCGACCATGACTTTTGCTCAGTCCTCCAAGCAACCATCTTCCCGTATTTCAGCTACTGCAATATCTTCCAAGGTCTTCCAAAAATGCCCGCTCCAGCTTGAACTCAACACTGCAGCATGAACCCTCCTCAACACATGACAAATGGAACACATAACCCCCCTACTCAGGCATCTTCACTGGCTTCCAATAATAGAACGCATAAAATACATATCTATTCTCTTGACCTTCAAGATCCTCAATAACTCTTCTGCATCGCACCTACAGTCCCTACTTCAGGTTTTACCTGACAACATGAAAAGATGAACCGGCTCACAGAACATGCTACATACATCATCACTAATAATGAAAACCAGCACTACCATCTAAAAAAAGAACCACGTCTCTTTACACTCCACAAGTATGGCACTCTATTCCCGATAACTACGGACCACACTGGACACAGCAACCTTCAAAAAGGCCCTAAAAACCTGCATATGCAAAGACTGCTTTGCTGACACCCTCACTCAACCAGCCCCCAATTCATCTACTTCACCTCCTCTCCCCCGCCCCCTCTCCCAAGCTCGCACCCCCTTACCCTTCCCTCCCCTGACCATCTACTCTTAATGATACCCTGAGCAAATGTTCAATGTTACCTCTAAGTTGATTTCCGTGTTTAATGTATAGTGTTTTCTTATAATGTAAACCGCTTTGACCGTAGGATAAAACGGTATAAAAAAGCTGTTAAATAAAATAAAATAAATAAGACTTTAATGAATATTAAAATGAACAGTAACTAAATCCAAGCAATGACAGACATCCTCAGACCACGGCAAGTTTCGTGCCAAGTGGTCATACCTGGAAACCTAAGATTGCGTTAAATTAAAATTTTCCATGAAACATGCAAAAGTGGCGAGGCTCCCATCTTCAAACAACTGGCCAACATTCCAAATACACTTGGCCAACCACCCCTCCCAGAACAACTTCTGCTTATTAATCCGTATTAAGGGGTTATACCAAAGGGCAGCCACAGAAGAAACAGAATAGGGAATGGAACATCTCCCATCCAATTAGTACTTTAATGGTACTAGAAGTCTGAGGAGCATTAAGCTGAGATCTCGAAATATTCATAGTAGAGAGCGACTGCATGGGAAGTGGATGCATAATCACCTTCTCAATTTCCATCCATGGGGAAACTGGGCCCTCCGACAACTACAAAGCCCATACCACAGCAGTGTTGCAGCATGGTAAGTGTGGCAGTCAGGGAACCCAAACCCCCTTTTCCCTCTTGGTTGTTTAAGCTTAGCCATGGCATTGCAGGCACTCTATTTTTCCATAAAAATTTAGTCGTCAGTCTGTCCAATTGCGAGTAGAATCTTAGATCACAAAAGCCTGGGAGTATACCCAATTTATAAACTATTTGCAGTAATATCATCATCTTGATAGTGTCCAGTCGACCCCACCTCGACAAACACAAAGATAACCCATCATTGCAGGAGAACTTTCAGCTCAGACAGAATGATATCGCAGTTACATGAAATTGTATCTTTCAAATTCATGCAGAAGTACACACCAAAATATTTAATCGTTTGCAGGGACCATTTAAGTTACCCTCCCTAAGTCACTTTGTTTGGTGAAATCATTCATTGGCAACAATTCTGTCTTCTCCCAATTCACTTTGAATCCTGCGAATGAAGAGACTTTCTTAATTGCATTAAGCAGACATGAGATGGAGGTTGCTGGGTTAGAGAGGAAGAATAAGACATCAGCATAAATGGCAAGTTTCCAATTTCCAGAAATGGCACCAATCCCAGTGACACCACGCTCCTTTCTAATGTCCAGTAGCAGAGGCTCCAATGCCAAATTAAACAACAGTGGTGATAGTGGATGCACGTGACCAAAGGGAGGTATACAATCCCTTGACCCAACGAAGTTGCTGTTTGAACCACTGGAATCTACTTCAATTAAAGAACTTCATGATCAAATTGGTGGAGGGGTTGCGCTCTATGTTAGAGAGGGCATTGACTCAGAAAGGATTAAAGTTTTGCAGGAAACAAAATCTGCTGTAGAATCTATATGGATTGAAATTCCATATAAAAGGGGGAAGGCAATGGCAGTGGGGGGTGTACTATCGAGCACCTGGCCAGAATGACCAAATGGATGATGAAATGCTCAAAGAAATCAAGGAAGCTAACAAAAGTTACAGCGCAGTAATAATAATGGGTGATTTCAATTACCCCGGTATCGACTGGGTCAGTGTCACGTCAGGACATGCCTAGGGAGATAAAGTTCCTAGATGAAATAAATGACTGCTTCTTGGAGCAGCTGGTTCATGAACTGACCAGAGGGGAAGCCATATTAGACCTAGTCCTTAGTGGAACACCAGATCTAGTGTAAGAGATAAGGGTGTTGGGGCCACTTGGCAATAGTGATCATAGCATGATCGCCTTTGATTTAATTAGTGGAGGAGGGATAGTAAGGAAATCCACAGTACTACCTTTTAACTTTCGAAAGGGAGACTATGATAAAATGAGGAAAACAGTTAAGAAAAAACTAAAAGGAGCAGTTGCGAAGGTTAAAGATGTACATCAAGCTTGGGTGTTGTTGAAAAATACTATCTTGGAAGCCCAGACCAGCTGTATTCCACGCTTTAAGAAAAGTGGAAGGAAGTCCAAAAAACTGCCAGCATGGTTTAAAGGTGAGGTCAGAGAGGCTGTTGCCAAAAAAGCATCTTTCAGGAAATGGAAAAAAGAGCCAAACGACGAAACCTGGAAACAGCACAAGCACTGGCAAGTCAAATGCAAGGCATTGATAAGGCAGGCAAAGAGAGAATTTGAGAAGAAGCTTGCTGTGGAAGCAAAAACGCGAAATAAAGACCTTTTCAAGTACATTCGTAGCAAAAAACCTGTGAGAGAGTCAGTTGGTCCATTAGATGATAAAGGGGTTAAAGGAGCACTAAGAGGCGACAAGGCGATAGCGGAGAGACTGAATGAATTCTTTGCTTCGGTCTTTACTGAGGAAGATGTAGGGATGTTACCCATGACTGAAGTGGTATTTAAAGGTGTGGAAGAATTGAAGGAAATATCGATACATCGGGAAGATGTCTTACAACTATTAGATAAACTGAAGAGTAGCAAATCACCTGGGCCGGATGGTATACATCCAAGGGTGTTGAGAGAACTGAAATATGAGATTGCAGACCTGCTATCAGTAATCTGTGAACTATCATTAAAATCATCTCTAATACCTGAAGATTGGAGGATCGCCAATGTAACACCAATTTTTAAAAAGGGTTCCAGGGGTGATCCGGGAAACTACAGACCGGTGAGCCTGACGTCAGTACCGGGAAAAATGGTAGAAACCATCATAAAGAATAAAATTACTCAGCATGTAGGTAGTCACAGCCTAATGGGAGACAGCCAACATGGCTTTAGACAAGGAAGATCTTGTCTTACTAATCTGTTATGTTTTTTTGAAGGAGTGAATAAACAGGTGGACAAAGGTGAGTCGGTTGATATTGTGTATCTGGACTTTCAGAAAGCCTTTGACAAGGTCCCTCATGAGAGACTTTTGGCAAAACTAAAGAGTCATGGGATTTTTATTTATTTATTTATTTAACAGTTGCTTATATACCGCTACCTTCCACAGATCAGGTGCGGTTTACAATGAACAAAGAATGAACAGATTTACAAGTCTGTTTTACATGGAACATTAGTTAACTAGGTACAATTTTGCTAAATACATTAAACATGAGTGGACTAAATATGGTAAAATTTGTTAAATAACAATCGAACTATTTACATAATTTGAACTATTACATATATCTATTTACAAGATTTACAAGTAGTTATTTAATCGACTTTAATTGTAGTTAGGTAGGAGAATTGGAGTTGGTGTACCCTAGGTCGCTATTAACCATTACCTGTTAGAGGTAAGGTATTTTCAAGTGTGCCAAAATGGGAGATGAATAGATATGTTTTTAATTTCTTGCGGAGTTCATTTGCATCATTTAATGCTCTTATTTCTTCGGGGAGGGAGTTCCATAGGGTGGGAGCTGCATGTGAAAACGCTTTTTTATTAGTAGTTTTTTAGTAGTTGTGAATTCTTTCGGGATCCTAATTTTATTCGTGTGGCCTCTCCGTAGCGTAGTTTGGGATGTGTCTTTAGTGATAAGTTTTGTTAAGGGGACTGGGGCCATTGTATTTAGTGTCTTAAATGTAGTGATAATCAATTTGTGATTTATTCTGGATTGAATTGGGAGCCAGTGAAGGTTTGCTAGTATAGGGGTAATGTGTTCAAATGGTGGAACCTTCATTACAATTCTTGCTGCTGCATTTTGGGCAAGTTGGAGTCTTTTAATGTTTTGTTTTGTTGTTCCTAGTAGGGTGAGATTTGCGAAATCAAAGTGTGGGGTGATGATGGCCTGGACAATGCTCAGAAAATCATGTAGAAGTACAAGAGGACGTAATTGTTTTAAAATTTTGAGTTTAAAGTAGATTTTCTTAGTGATGTTTCTAATATGTGTGTCCATACTAAGGTGTGAGTCAAGGGTGACACCTAGGTATTTCACTTCATTTTTTATAGTAATGTTGTGATTTTGGAGAGTGATGTGTGTTGGAGGTATGTAGGATTGATTTTTAGTTACTATTAATATATCCGTTTTAGAATGATTGATATGGAGATTGTGTTCCTTTAGCCAGATTGTTAATTCAGAGAAGCATTCTGTTAACAGTTGTAGTGGGAGTGTTGGGATTGTGAATGGTATGTACATCATCATGTCGTCTGCGTATATGTGGTAGTGGACTTTAAATTTCTTGAAAATGTCACAGACTGGTTGGATATATATATTAAATAGGAGGGCAGAGAGGGCGGAGCCTTGTGGGAGACCAATTTCCTGTTTGTATGTTTTAGAAGTTTCTGTGTTAGTTCGGACGGTTTGTGTTCGATCAGTTAGATATGAGGTGAACCAATTTTGTACAGTTGAGTGGGTTCCTATTTGTTTTAGTCTGTTAAGCATTAGAGCATGGTGTACACTGTCAAATGCTGCAGAGATGTCTAGAAAGAGGATAGGAGGCATTGTACTATTGTGGATCAGGAACTGGTTAAAAGATAGAAAGCAGAGGGTAGGGCTAAATGGCCAATTTTCCCAATGGAGAAAGGTGAATAGTGGTGTACCCCAGGGATCTGTGCTGGGTCCGCTGCTTTTTGACATATTCATAAATGACCTGGAAAGTGGAATAACGAGTGAGGTTATCAAATTTGCAGATGACACAAAACTATTTAAAGTTGTTAAAACCCAAGAGGATTGTGAAAACTTGCAAGAGGATCTTGATAAATTGGAAGACTGGGCATCAAAATGGCAGATGAAATTTAATGTGGACAAGTGCAAGGTTATGCACCTAGGGAAGAACAACCCAAACTATGGTTACACGATGCAAGGTTCCACATTAGGAACCACCACCCAGGAAAAAGATTTAGGTGTCATTGTGGATACCATGTTAAAACCCTCGGCCCAGTGTGCAGCGGCGGCCAAGAGAGCAAATAGAATGCTAGGTATGATAAGGAAAGGAATGGAAAATAAAACAAAAGATATTATGATGCCTCTATATCGTTCCATGGTGAGACCGCACCTTGAATATTGTGTGCAATTCTGGTCGCCGTATCTTAAAAAGGATATAGCGATTTTAGAAAAGGTACAGAGAAGAGCCACCAAAATGGTAAAGGGGATGCAAGGATACTCCTATGAAGAAAGGCTAAAAAGGTTAGGGCTCTTTAACCTGGAAAAGAGACGGCTGAGGGGAGATATGATAGAAGTCTATAAATTAATGAATGGAGTAGAACGGGTAAACGTAGATCGATTGTTTACCTTATCAGAATATAGAAAGACTAGGGGACATGCAATGAAGCTACAGGGTAAACTATTTAAGACTAATAAAAGAAAATATTTTTTCACTCAACGTGTAATCAAACTCTGGAATTTGCTACCGGAGGATGTAGTAAAGGCTGTTAGTGTAGCTGGGTTTAAAAAAAGGTTTGGACAAGTTCCTGGAGGAAAGGTCCATAAACCATTATTAAGAAGTGACCGAAGATATCAATGCTTGACCCAGTACAAGCATTGTGGAACTTGTGTCTCTTGGGGAAACTGCTAGGTACATATTACCTAGATTGGCCACTGTTGGAAACAGAATACTGGGCTTGATGGATCTTGGTCTGACCCAGTATGGCATATCTTATGTTCTTATGTTCTTAAAGTGCTTTTCCTAGTAGTTCCCTGGCTAGAAGAGTAAGTGAACTCCAAGCATTAGCAACCAAGGCCAGATTTAAGATTTTGACATCCATAGGCAAGAGCAGAGAGCAGATCCTAAAGAGCTGAGAAATGGTTGGGGAATGTCAAGAATCCCAAAGACTGAAGAGCCAGAAGAGGAAAGCCATAGTGCCACAGTGGCATTCCTTTTAAGAAGCACATGCACCCTGCCTTAAAATAAGCAGAAACGTGTTCCCCTCTGGCCTTGGGTATTTGGTGCTTTCAATATTTAGAGCCCTGGGCAATTGTCTGTTGCCTAAGCCTGTATCCATGCATGGAACCATTCACATGGTTTCATCATAACAAGGGCATTGTTCAAACTCATTCCAAGTTTTTAATTAAAGTAGCAAGATCTTTTCACATTAATGAGGAAATAGTACTTTCTATATTCTGTCCAAAACCTCAAAAGCATCCACAAGAGAGAGCCTTCCACATGCTAGTCCAGGGCTGTCAAATGCTAGTCCTGGAGCGCCACAATCCAGCCTGGTAAATCAAGATGCCCCTAATGAAAATTAATGCAAATATGCATGCAAATATATCTCATGCATATGTATTAGGGATAGCCTGAAAACTGGACTGGTTTGTAGTCCTCCAGGACTAGAGTTTGACCTCTGCCCTAGACTGTAAGCAGGCCCTCTGCATTCTACATCAAAAGAACTGAGCCAATAGGAACTCCTAGACAACTTTTTGTCTCCTTTGACTCCAATAGAATTGGAATACCATTTACCTAAAGAACTCCAGTAAATTGGTTGGCATCCTGATTCATTTCCGTTATAAACAAATGGATACTCCTCTGAACACCAAAGTAGTGTCTCTCACCAAATTAGAGACACTGCAGCTACTGTGGCTCTCTTAAAGCCTGCTTCTCTGGATAGTTTGTAAAGATTTGACATGATCAGTCTGTGTATTTTTTCATTGTGGGCTACCAGTTTTATTTAGGTGGGTTTATATATCGTTTATCTCCAGGAACAAGCAGGAATGTAGTCCTCACATATGGGTATCGTCGGTACCGACAGAGCCTGCGCGAGAACGCTCCCCAGCGTCCAATAAGAACGCTTTTGGGAGCATCCCTCAGCACATGCGCACTGCCTTCCCGCCTTTCCAACTGTCCCTCTTCAGTTCTTCGTTTTCCGTGGTGCCGACAGGACTTATCCCCTGTCACTGCAGAAAATTCCGTCTTTAAATTTATTTCTTGCGGTCGCGTTTGCCTACCGCACGACGCTTACTGGTACCGCCGGTTCTTTTCTTTAAAAAAAAAAACAACTTTGACTGTTCCTTTTCAGAAACTTTCCCTTTGGTGCTAGGCGCCATTTTGGGCATTAGGCCCCATTTTCCTAAATCATAGAAAAGCCAGCTAGTGGTTTTAAAAAATGTACTAAGTGTAACGGTACCATTTCCGTCACTGTCACCCATAATTGGTGTCTGAAATGTTTAGGACCTGATCATTCTCCAACTGAATGTCTCTCCTGCATGGGGATGACCAAAAGAGGAAGACAGAACCGGACCGCAAAGCTCGGTACCTTCTTTTCTTCAGATGCCAGATCCATTGCATACTAACAAGTATACGTGTTTGTCACCTTCCAGAGCTTCATATAACTGATTCTCATCAATTCTGGATAAGCAGTTTTTCCACATTCTTACTTAGATTTAAGTTTTGATGAACTGTAATGCTTTATTGATTAAATAACATAATTGTAAAGATCAAAAAGATAGAGAAAAAGTAGCTATTTTGGGTCATTGATGCAAGCTGAGGCGCTACTCAATCATATGAGTTCAGTAAGTCGCCCAAGTCTAGTCTGAGACCCAGTCGTTAAAACATAGGAGTTTTTAAGTTAAGAACATTATTTGCTAGCTGCATTATCCCGAAGGTGAAGAGTGGAGCTGGTTTTTGGATTTTTACTGTGAGATCCATTACATAGACATCGTCAAGGGCCTCTTCTTCCTCCCATGGATCTCAGGTAACTAAACATAAAAGCCGGTCCTCAAAGGGTAGCTCTCCTGCTAAGCATCGAGAGGCCATTGGCATTGCCCTTGAGGGAACCACACTGGCAAAACAGCCCCGGCGGGAAGCTTCGGCTTAAAGCATCGATGGGCCTTCAGGATGTTCTCGAGGCCTCAACCTCGCAAGAACTACCTGTGCCATGCTCAGGGGTTCCGGCTGTCCTCACCGGTACTGACACCAAGGCATCGGCAGCGTCGATAGACCAGAGATTCCTCGCTATCGAGCGCAGTATTGCAGCTCTTCTCTCGGCTGCGGTACCGGTGGTCCCAAGGGCACCAGTGCCGACATCGGTACCGATGCCAGTACCGACACCGGCGATGCCGGTACCAACGGTACTGGCCCCGGTGGGAACTCTTCCCATGACATCTCTGGCTGGAGTGGACAAAGCGGTACTGGGTCACCTCGGTACCGACTTCGATCGGTACCGGGATCGTGCTTTGCAAGAGCATCGAGGTCAGGAATACTTCGATTCCTCCGATTCTGAAGACTCTGACAATTCTGCTGGCACTAGAGGGTTTCTCCTAGAAGATCCCTCTTCTCCCCAACGCAGAATGTCACTTCCAGAGGACATGTCATTTCAGGACTTCATCCGTGATATGGCCAAAGGTCTTTCAATCACAGTAGCTCCTGAAGAGGAACCCAGAGCAAAGGAATTGCAAATTCTCCAATATCTTAAAGCTCCTAAGGAGGCAGCCACTCTGCCTATCCATGAAATTCTGCATAGCTTGATGCTCAGAATGTGTGAGACACCTCTGACTACTTCTCCTCACTTGATACTATGTTACTCCAGGACCAAGCAGGAAGTCAGTCCTCACACATGGGTGACGTCGGCGTCGACAGAGCCCCCATGCGGAGCATTTCCCCAGCTTTCAAAGAAAACCTTTGGGAATGCAGGCACGCATGCTCGGTCCCCTTCCCGCCCAAAGGTGCCATCTTGCTCAGTCTTCTTTTTTCCGCAGAGCCCTTCGGACGTCTGTCTTTGTCACCCGTGAAAAAAGTTGATTTTTTTCTGCGTTGGGACGAGTTTTTTTCTTCGGTTCGACGTCGGTTCCTTTCCCGCCTGGACTCGGTACACCAGTGCCGAGCCCGGATCTTTTTTTTCGTTTTTTGTCCTTAGAGACTGCGTTCGCGCCTTTTTTCTTTTCCCTGGCAGCCCAATTTTTTGATCTTGCAGGGGCCCTTTTTCCCCCGATGGCTGCCAGTGGCTTTAAGAAGTGTGATCGGTGCAAGAAACTAAATGTCTCTCACCGACAAACACGACTGCTGCCTCCGGTGCCTAGGGCCAGACCATGATTCTACGGTCTGTAGTCCCTGTGGCAAAATGTCTTCCAAGGCATTACGGAGCCGTCAGCACCAGTGTGAGAGGATCTTCTCCGAATCTGCCTCTGGCCGGGTCCGGACTTCGTCAGAGGCCTCGACGTCTCAGGAGTCTGACCCCGAGCATCGTCGGGGCTCCTCTGAAAGGGAGTCCCCCCTCAAGGGAGCATCGAAGGAAGAAGAAACCCACGAGGGCGGCATCAGTGTACGCTCTTGGCTCCTCGAGGGCCAGGTCGCATAGCCCCGATCGCCGTCCCGGGTCTTTGGAGTTGGAAAGGCCTGCAAAGCATCCTCGTGTGGCGTCGGAAGCCCCGAGTCACGTGAGTACTGTAGTTCTCGTGGATTCTCCTCCGGGGGAGCCGACGTCGGGCCCGACACCGTCAGGGCTCGAGTCGGAGGCTGCTGGGTCTCCTGAGCTCGGACTCAGGTTGACGGGCTTGGAGAGCAGATTGTCTGCCTTCATGGAGCAGCAGTGGGTGCTGATCACCGTTCTCACCGGCGCATCTGCCCTGACCACCGGGACATTGACGTCCAAGTCGACCCCGGAGGCTGAGCCGATCCTTGAGACCATGCAAACTCGAGTCGATCCTCGGCCGAGGTCACCCTCGGCCTCCTGTTTGGGACCGAGGTCGTCGACGCCTGTTCCCTCGGCATCGGGGCGGATGGCGTCGGTGCCCGCCCACTTGGAGCCACTCGATTCCTCCTTGGAGGAATCGGCGTGGGAAACAGAGGAGGAGGAGTCCACTGACATCTTCCGGACTTGGTGCATCCCTTTGGACTCACTGGGATCCGAGCCTCTGACAAGGTCCCCACCAGAGGATACCAGGTTCTTGGACTTCGTAAGGGACATGGCCAAAGCACTGGCATTCCTTGCGGACCCCGAGGAGGAGCCTCGAGCTGAGGAGCTTGAGGCTCTGCAGTATGACTCTCCTCCCAAGGAGGCCTTTACTGTCCCGGTTCCTCCGATGCTGGAGCGGTTGCTCTTCCGCATGTGGGAGGCGCCTGCCTCGATGCCGGTTCTAAGCAAGCGGGTCGATTCCATCTATCAAGTCCGCAAGAGCCCCGGGTTTCAAAAGGCACAGCTACCGCACCACTCCATGGTTGTGGAATCGGCCATGCATCGCCTGAAGAGTCAGAAGATGCACTCCTTGATGCCTCCCGGCAGGGAAGCCCGGAACCTGGATGCCCTCGGTAGAAAGTGCTTCCAGGGCTCTATGCTTGCTTGCCGTGTCCAGACCTACCATCTGTACATGGGCATGTACTTTCGAGACCTGGCAAAGGAGATTGCCGGGTTCTCTGCTGGTTTGTCCGAGGAACCTTTGCAGAGGTTCAAGGCCTTGTCTTCTGGTATTCGAGAGTGCTCGAAGTTTATATCTCGAGCAGCCTACGATGGATTTGATGCTTCGGCCTGGGTAGCAGGGGCCGGCATCGGTGCACGCCGTCAGGCCTGGCTACAATCCTCGGACCTCGAGCTATGGATACAGGACAAGTTGGTTGATGTCCCTTGCCGAGGTGAAAACCTCTTTGGCAAGCCCATGGCCGAAAAGGCTGCAGAACTTGAGACCGAGACTCTTACCCGGACAAGGCCGTCCAGGAAAACCTCTGCCCCTTCTCAGAAGAAGAAGGGCTTGGGGAAAAAGACCTTTTACCCGAGGAAGACTGCTGCCTACAAAACCTACCCTCACTACCAGGCCTCTGCAGCTCCCCAACAGGGCCAGCAGGCCAAGGGGCAGGGTCATGGGCCCCGTAGGCAGAAGTCTCCCAAGCCTCCTACCCCGGCTCCTGCTCAGCAGGGAGGGAGTTTTTGACTATGCCAGCATAGCCTCTCCTCCTCTCCAGGGCACAGGAGGCCGGCTGACCCTGTACGCAGACAGGTGGCCAGCCATCACTGGGGATACTTGGGTGTTACGCATCATTGAAAGGGGCTATCTGCTCCACTTCACCCAGATACCCCCCTCCTACTTTCCAGGGGAGCCTCCAAGACCCCCTCTGCACAGAAACTTACTCCTTCAGGAGTTGGAAGGTCTGCTAAGGGACCAGGCGGTGGAACCGGTGCCTCACCACCTGGAAGGGCAAGGCTTCTACTCGAGGTACTTCCTGGTACCAAAAAGAACAGGAGGCCTCAAACCCATCCTGGACCTGAGAAATCTGAACAAGTTTCTGGAGAGGGAAAAGTTCAAGATGCTTACCCTTGGAATCTTACTGCCCTACCTCCAGCAGGGAGATTGGCTATGCTCCTTAGACCTGAAGGATGCTTATACTCACATCCTCATCCATTCAAGTCACAGACAGTTCCTCAGATTTGTGGTGGGAGGAAGACACTTCCAGTACAGAGTGCTTCCTTTTGGCCTCACCTCCGCCCCCAGGGTTTTTACAAAATGCCTGGCGGTGGTTGCGGCCTACCACAGGAACCAGTGGATCTTTGTGTTCCCTTACCTGGACGACTGGCTTATCAGGGGCCAGTCTCCACAAGAGGCCAGGCAGGCCACCTTCAGAACCATATCCCTGCTTCAGCACCTGGGGTTCGTGATAAACTTCCCCAAGTCCACTTAGTCCCCTCGCAGGATGTGGAGTTCATAGGGGCAAGATTGGATACCATCCATGCAAAGGTCTATTTGCCTGTGGACAGAGCTCACAGGCTGATAAGTTGGCCGGCCAGTTTCGGGCAAACTCTCTTGGCTCCGCCAGACACTTCCTCCGGCTCTTAGGTCACATGGCTTCCACGGTGCATGTCACCCCAAATGCCCGTCTGCACATGAGGCCGGCTCAGTGGTACCTCAGGGCACAGTGGCTACAAGCCACAGGGAAATTGTCAGACAAAATAAAGGTGTCCAAACTCTTGGTGGACTCCTTACGCTGGTGGAGGCATCTCCCAAATCTGTCAAGGGGTGTTCCCTTTCAGGCCTCCCCACACACTCAGGTACTGACAACCGATGCTTCCCTGCAGGGCTGGGGGGCACACTGCCAGGGGGCCTGCACCCAAGGCCTATGGTCTCTGTGGGAGGCCGCCCAGCAGATCAACCTGTTGGAATTGAGAGCCATTTGACTAGCCTTATGGACTTTCTCTCAGATCCTGTCTCACCAGTCTGTCCTAGTTCATACGGACAACCAGGTGTCTATGTTCTACGTCAACAAGCAGGGAGGCACAGGATCCAGACTTCTGTGCCTGGAAGCACAAGCTCTCTGCTCTTGGGCTATCAAGCAGGACATGACCCTCAGGGCGGTCTATCTCCCAGGCCAGGAAAACTACCTGGCGGACAGGCTAAGCAGACTCCTGCAACCTCACGAGTGGCAGTTGGATCCTCTGATAGTTCAGCAGATCTTTCTGAAGTGGGGAATTCCGACCATGGATCTTTTTGCCAGTCCACTGAACAGGCAACTACCCCAGTTCTGTTCCAGACAACCGCACCCTCTGAGGACGGTGGCAGATGCATTCCTGATTCCCTGGTCAGAAGGACTGCTGTATGCTTTTCCTCCCACACCTCTGGTAGCCCGGACTCTCTTCAAAATCCAGCAGGACCGGGCCACGGTGATCCTGATAGCCCCCACGCAGCTGTGGTTCCCTCTTCTTCTGCAGTTGGCTGTGGATACTCCACTTCCTCTGGGGCTGCAACCCGACCTTCTGACTCAGGATCAGGGGTCCCTCTTGCATCCCAACCTCAAATCCCTCAATTTGATGGCCTGGCTGCTGAAAGAGTAGTCCTTGCTCCCTTACTCCTACCAAAGGAGGTTGAAGAGGTGGTGTTGGCCTCCAGGAAGCATTCCACTAGGAAGGCCTATGCTCTGAAATGGCGTAGGTTCTCCACTTGGTGTTCTCAACAGCAAGAGGACCTCTTCTCCTGCCCGGTCCAGGTGGTGCTACAATACCTGCTCCACCTTTCCAACCTAGGACTTCAGTCCAACTCTGTCTGGGTTCACCTCAGTGCCCTCTCAGCTCACCACTCGCCGGTGGATGGACAATCTCTCTCAGGCCACCCTCTGGTGTCTCGCTTTCTCAGAGGCCTGTTTTTGCTTAAGCCTCCTCTTCGTCCACCGGCCACTGAGTGGGATCTCAATGTGGTCTTGCAGCAACTGACTCGCCCACCTTTTGAGCCGATGGCAACCCGCCATTTATGTTTCCTCTCCTGGAAGGTGGTGTTCCTTGTGGCACTCACCTCGGCTAGGCGGGTGAGTGAGCTTCAGGCGCTGGTCTCGGATAGGCCGTATACCAGGTTCTATAAGAACAGGGTAGTCTTGCGGACTCATCCTAAGTTCTTTCCCAAGGTAGTGTCCTCCTTCCACCTCAACCAGGAGGTGGTACTTCCAACGTTCTTTCCCAGGACGCACATCAGTAGGGCAGAGACTGTCTTGCATATCCTGGATTGTAGAAGGGTGCTGTCCTTTTACCTTGAACGTACGCAGGGGCATAGAAGGGCTTCTCAGCTCTTCATTTCCTTTGACCCTAATAAATTGGGGTTGCCTGTCACTAAGCGTATGTTGTCCCTCTGGGTGGCAGACTGTATCGCCTGGGCATACAGGGCAGCCAGCCTCTCCCTGGAGGGTCATGTCACGGCCCACCGGGTCAGGGCGAAGGCCGCATCAATAGCTCACTTCCATTCTGTTCCGTTGGCAGACATCTGCCGGACCGCTACTTGGTCTTCAAGCCAGACTTTTGCGGACCACTACTGCCTCGAGAGGGAGTCCTGTAGGGACAGTGCTTTCGGGCAAGTGGTACTCCGTAATCTCTGAGTTTTAGGCAACTCCTACCCTCCAGCCCTGGTGTTGGGCTACCCATTCAGGTATGGTTTCAGAGAAGATTCTCTCACTGTTGCTGAGGCTCTAGAGGGAGCTCTATTTTTCAGCCTGGATTCCTGGTAGCCCAGAGCTAGGGAGTCACCCATATGTGAGGACTGACTTCCTGCTTGGTCCTGGAGAAAGAATAGTTACTCACCTTTAACAGGTGTTCTCCAGGAGCAGCAGGAATCAGTCCTCACAACCCTCCCTCCTCCCCTTGGAGTTGCAGTTGTATATAGTTCATTTTCTTTTTGTGCTGTCTTTTAGCTATGTCATCAGACTGAGCAAGATGGCACCTTTGGGCGGGAAGGGGACCGCGCATGCGTGCCTGCATTCCCAAAGGCTTTCTTTGAAAGCTGGGGAAATGCTCCGCATGGGGGCTCCGTCGACGCCGACGTCACCCATATGTGAGGACTGATTCCTGCTGCTCCTGGAGATCACCTGTTACAGGTGAGTAACTACTCTATTGAGTTCCACCATGTCCTGGATTTCAGAAAACTCAGCTGCCACACCATTCAATGGTAGTGGAATCAGCCATGCGTAGGATGAAAAGTGCAAAGAGGCATGCATCCAATCCTCCAGGTCGTGAATGCAGGACTCTGGATGCTTTTGGGCGCAGAACCTTTCAAGCTTCCATGCTTTCAGCTAGGATCAGTTCATATATCCTATATATGGGAATGTTCCTCAAAGAAGTCACAGGAGATTTGGAACTTATGAGCCCTTTTCTCCCAGATAAGAGACAAGATTTTCTTGCTCTAGTTAAGCATGCTCAGGATGTCTCCAAGTTTGTCAATCGTGCAGCCTTTGACTGCTTCAAATGCATCAGCAGAACTTCGGCTATTGCCATTGGCGCACAACGGATTGCCTGGCTACAGGCATCAGACTTGGAGACTTGGGTACAGGACAAGTTAGGCAACATTCCTTGCATGGGGGAGAATCTCTTCGGCAAGAACTGGCAGGAAAAGGCTAACGAGTTAGATGCTGACAATTCTACCTTAGATAGATTATCAAAGTCTACAGCCACTCCAGCCAAAAGGAAGCCTTATAAAAAACCCTCTTTTAGCAAAAAGAGGAAGTTTTATCCTTCCTATACCCAGCAGAGTCAGACTCCAGGTCAGGTTGCCCAAAAGGGACAAACACAAAAGAAACCAAAAGGCCCGAGAGCCCAACCAGCTCTCCAGGTTCAGCCCCCTCAAGGACTTTGACTCCTACCTAGAGAGCTTTGCCTTCCTGCCTCTGAGGGGTCCCAACCCCCCAATATTCCGGGCAGGTTATGCCACTTTGTCAACAGATGGCATCAGATAACAGCAGAAGATTGGACTTTGTAGGAGAGGGGTACAAACTTCATTTTCACAGCATACCCCCTCCTACAATTCTAAAGCAATTCAATTCACAAACCTCTGCAGACAATCTGCTAGATCACGAGGTTTCCACACTTCTTGCCCAAGGGGCAATAGAGGAAGTACCCATTCTTCAACAGGGTGCAGGGTTCTACTCCCCCTTTTTTGTTATTCCAAAGAAAACAGGAGGATACAGACCCATTCTAGACCTCAGAGAATTTCAAAATGATTTCTCTAGGAACTCTTCTGCCATACCTTCAAAGCCAGGACTGGCTTTGCTCTCTAGACTTAAAGGATGCATACACTCACATTCTCATCCATCCAGATCACAGGAAATTTTTACGTTTCCTTTTCAGGGGAAGACATTTCCAGTACAGGGTTCTTCCTTTTGGTCTGGCTTCAGCAACAAGGGTATTCACGAAATGCATAGCAGTAGTAGCTGCATTTCTACGAACCCTGGGAATTTTCATCTTCCCTTACTTAGACCACTGGCTCATTCGAGCCCCCACAGTTGCAGAGGCCAGCACTGCACTGTCCTGTACAATGCGAATCCTCCAATACTTGGGATTGGTAATAAACTTCCCGAAATCTCAACTAGTTTCTTTCCAATGCCTAGAATTCATAGGAGCCTGTCTGGATACCAGACAGGCAAGGGCTTTCCTTCCACAAGCCCGGTGTCTTCGCATAATGCAGCTAGCTTCCCAAGCAGCAGGCAAATCCTCCCTCACTGCTCGGGAGCTACTGCAGTTACTGGGACACATGGCATCCACAGTTCATGTAGTCCCATATGCTCGCCTCCACATGCGAGCAGCTCAGTGGACCCTCTCCACACAGTGGACACAGGCCACAGGTCATTTGTCGGACAGAATAACAATCTCTCAATGACTAATTTTGTCCCTCCAATGGTCGCAATCACTAGAAAATCTGACAGTGGGGTCTCCTTTCCATCAACCCCTCTTTCAGGCCACCCTAACAACAGATGCATCACAGGTGGGTTGGGGAGCCCACCTGAATCATCTCTCTACCCAGGGCACCTGGATGCCACAGGAGGTTGGTTTACACATAAACCTCCTGGAATTAAGAGCAATTTATTTAGCTCTTCGGGTGTTCCACGCCCAGCTCAGCTACAAGACAGTCCTAGTCCAGATGGACAATCAGGTAGCCATGTTCTATGTGAACAAGCAGGGCGGAACAGGCTCTTTGTCGTTATGCAACGAAGCTTTACGACTGTGGGCCCTCGCCAGAGAGTATCATATTCACCTTCTAGTGGTATATCTTCCAGGCATTCAAAACCTTTGGGCAGACAAACTCAGTTGAGTACTGCTACCTCACGAGTGGTCACTCCACCTAGACCAGATGGCAAAGATATTTAATCTCTGGGGCACTCCAGACATAGACCTCTTTGCAAGTCCACTGAATGCTAAACTTCCCCGGTTCTGTTCCAGGATTCTGGCGCACAACTGTCAGGCAAGGGATGCCTTCCTCCTTCACTGGGGTCAGGACTTCCTTTATGCCTTCCCACCCATTCCCCTCATCCCCAAAACAGTCTTCAAGCTTTAGAGAGACAGGGGTCACATGATTCTTGTAGCACCACGATGGCCACGCCAAGCGTGGTATTCCCTGCTTCTGCATCTCTCTTAAGCGGCACCTCTGGAGCTAGGGCATGCTCCAGATCTCCTTTCCCAGGAGAACGGGACGCTGGCACCCGAATCCCCAGTCCCTGCACCTCATGGCCTGGTTGCTGAAGGCTTAGACCTCCAGGTTTTCAACCTGTCCCAGCAGGTAAAAGATATCCTTCAGGCATCTAGGAAGCTTTCCACAAGAAGATCTTATGTCTTCAAGTGTAAACGTTTTACTATATGGTGCTCCAAGAGGGGATTAAACCCCCTGGTCATACCCTTAGAATCGATACTAGAGTATCTCCTTCACTTATCGAATTCTGGGTTAAAGACCAATTCCGTAAGAGTCTATCTTATTGCAATTGCAGCTTCTTATAAGCCTCTAAATGGACAACCAATTTCCTCTCATCCACTCCTATCAAGATTTATGTGAGGCCTTTTATTAACTAAACCTCACATCAAGCCACCACCGGTGGCATGGGATCTAAATCTAGTTCTCGGGCAGCTCATGAAGCCGCCTTTTGAGCCTTTAGCAACAGCAGCCCTTAAGTTTTTGACCTGGAAGGTCATCTTCCTAATTGCAATCACCTCTGCCCGTCGCATTAGTGAATTGCAAGCTTTAGTGGCTGATCCTCCTTATACTAGGTTTCATCAAGATAAGGTTGTTCTTCGAACTCACCCACATTTTATGCCAAAGGTGGTTTCGCCTTTTCATTTAAATCAATCAATTTACCTTCCTGTATTTTTTCCGAGGCCTCACGCCTCTAATGCAGAAAGAAATCTTCATACTTTGGATTGTAAAAGGGCCTTTGTCTTTTACATACAAAGAACACAGCAACATAGAAAGTCCTCACAACTTTTTATAGCTTTTGACCCTAGTCATTTGGGACTTCCAGTCTCCAACAGAACTTTATCTAAATGGATTGCCCAATGCATATCCTTTGCTTATGAGAGTAAGGGTCTTCCTCTTCAGGACCATGTCACAGCTCATAATGTGAGAGCCATGGCAGCTTCTATGGCTAATCTCCACTCTGTGTCTATCGATGACATTCGTCGAGCAGCCACCTGGGCTTCGGTACACACCTTCACAGCCCACTACTGCCTAGATAAAGCCTCCCGTCGGGATGCCTTCTTTGGCCAAGCTGTTCTTCAAAATCTCTTTCAAACCTAAACCAACTCCTACCCACCAACCCTAGTGGGATGCCAGAGATCCATGGGAGGAAGGATTCTGACCTTCGATGATGGCACCTTCCTGGGGCTATCTCCCTGGCATGTTCAGCTAGGGAGTCCCCATATGTGAGGACTACATTCCTGCTTGTTCCTGGAGATAGCGTAGTTACTCACCTGTAACAGGTGATCTCCGGGAGCAGCAGGAATTTAGTCCTCACAACCCACCCACCTCCCCTAGGAGTTGTCTCTCTCTCTCTTTGTCTCTTTCCTCTCTCCCTCTATCTTTTCACTCAGCTACAAACTTAACTGAAGAAGGACAGTTGGAAAGGCAGGAAGGCAGCGCGCATATGCTGAGGTATGCTCCCAAAAGCGTTCCTATTGGACGCTGGGGAGTGTTCCCGCGCAGGCTCCGTCGGTACCGACGATACCCATATGTGAGGACTAAATTCCTGCTGTTCCCGGAGATCACCTTTTACAGGTGAGTAACTGCTTTCTCCGAGCCAAAGCGACTTGTAAAACTTGCATCCATCACCCCATTATAATACATCAGATTTTATCAGTTGCGTGTTTAGTATTTTAGTCAAATAGTATTTCCAACTTCACATAGGCCTATTGGCTAGTTCAGCCATATAAATTTACTGTTAGCAGCAGAGCACACACATACGTAAGTGTCATCTTAATACAAAATATAACTGTTTAGTTTAGTAAAATGTGACCACTTGCTCTACAAAAGCTAAAAGTAATAATATTTATTTTATTATATTTATTAGTATATAGCTCATGCCTTTCCAGTAGTAGTTCAAAGCGAGTTACATTCAGGTACAGTAGGTATTTCCCCTATCGCTAAAGGGCTTACAATCTATGGGCCTGATATTCAATGCCCCTCAGTGGGATATTCAGCAGTGCTAACCTGATTAGTGCCACTGAATATCTGCAGGTGCCATTGCTGCACTGGGGGGCATTCCGGGTCAGCACCTGTCGATAACTGGGCAGTGGTGATATTGAGCCGCTGACCAGTTTAACTACATCTGGCAAAAGTCAGGCACAGTAAAGACTGGCCTATATTTCCCTGCCAAAGCTGACTGGGCAGTAGCTCAATATCACCACTGCCTGGTTAGCTGTGCAGCAATCTGGGCAGCCCAGATATTCAGTGCCGGAGCCCAGATATGGCCCTGGCATTGGATATCCAGGTTTAAAGTTCAGCAGCAATGGCTAGCCACATTACATAAGAACATAAGAGATGCCATACTGGGTCAGACCAAGGTCCATCAAGCCCAGTATTCTGTTTCCAACAGTGGCCAATCTAGGTCATATGTACCTAGCAGTTTCCCCAAGGGACACAGGTTCCACAATGCTTGTATTGGTTCAAGCATTGATATCCTGGGTCCCTTCTTAATAATGGCTTATGGACCTTTCCTCCAGGAACTTGTCCAAACCTTTTTTAAACCCAGCTACACTAACAGCCTTTACTACATCCTCCGGTAACAAATTCCAGAGTTTGATTACACGTTGAGTGAAAAAATATTTTCTTTTATTAGTCTTAAATAGTTTACCCTGTAGCTTCATTGCATGTCCCCTAGTCTTTCTATATTCTGATAAGGTAAACAATCGATCTACGTTTACCCGTTCCACTCCGCTCATTAATTTATAGACTTCTATCATATCTCCCCTCAGCCGTCTCTTTTCCAGGTTAAAGAGCCCTAACCTTTTTAGCCTTTCTTCATAGGAGTATCCTTCCATCCCCTTTACCATTTTGGTGGCTCTTATCTGAACCTTTTCTAATAACTCTATATCCTTTTTAAGATACGGCGACCAGAATTGCACACAATATTCAAGGTGCGGTCTCACCATGGAACGATATAGAGGCATTATAATATCCTTTGTTTTATTTTCCATTCCTTTCCTTATCATACCTAGCATTCTATTTGCTCTCTTGGCCGCCGCTGCACACTGGGCCGAGGGTTTTAACATGGTATCCACAATGACGCCTAAATCTTTTTCCTGTGGTTCCTAATGTGGAACCTTGCATCGTGTAACCATAGTTTGGGTTGTTCTTCCCTAGGTGCATAACCTTGCACTTGTCCACATTAAATTTCATCTGCCATTTTGATGCCCAGTCTTCCAATCTATCAAGATCCTCTTGCAATTTTCCACAATCCTCTTGGGTTTTAACAACTTTAAATAGTTTTGTGTCATCTGCAAATTTGATAACCTCACTCGTTATTCCACTTTCCAGGTCATTTATGAATATGTCAAAAAGAAGTGGACCCAGCACAGATCCCTGGGGTACACCACTATTCAGCATTCTCCATTGGGAAAACTGGCCATTTAGCCCTACCCTCTGATTTCTATCTTTTAACCAGTTCCTGATCCACAATAGTACACTGCCTCCTATCCCATGACTCTTTAGTTTTGCCAAAAGTCTCTCATGAGGGACCTTGTCAAAGGCTTTCTGAAAGTCCAGATACACAATATCAACCGACTCACCTTTGTCCACCTGATTATTCACTCCTTCAAAAAAACATAACAGATTAGTAAGACAAGATCTTCCTTGTCTAAAGCCATGTTGGCTGTCTCTCATTAGTTTATGACTATCTACATGCTGAGTAATTTTATTCTTTATGATGGTTTCTATCATTTTTCCCGGTATTGACGTCAGGCTCACCGGTCTGTCGATTCCCGGATCACCCCTGGAACCCTTTTTAAAAATTGGTGTTACATTGGCGATCCTCCAATCTTCAGGTATTAGAGATGATTTTAATGATAGTTAACAGATTACTAATAGCAGGTCTGCAATCTCATATTTCAGTTCTTTCAATACCCTTGGATGTATACCATCCGGCCCAGGTGATTTGCTACTCCAGCTTATCTAATAGTTGTAATACATCTTCTCGATGTATCGATATTTCCTTCAATTCTTCTGCACCTTTAAATACCACTTCAGTCATGGGTAACATCCCTACATCTTCCTCAGTAAAGACTGAAGCAAAGAATTTGTTCAGTCTCTCCGCTATCGCCTTGTCGCCTCTTAGTGCTCCTTTAACCCCTTTATCATCTAATGGACCAACTGACTCTCTCACAGTTTTTTTGCTACGAATGTACTTGAAAAGGTCTTTACTTCGCATTTTTGCTTCTGCAGCAAGCTTCTTCTCAAATTCTCCCTTTGCCTGCCTTATCAATGCCTTGCATTTGACTTGCCAGTGCTTGTGCTGTTTCCAGGTTTCGTCGTTTGGCTCTTTTTTTCCATTTCCTGAAAGATGCTTTTTTGGCAACAACAGCCTCTCTGACCTCAACTTTAAACCATGCTGGCAGTTTTTTTGGACTTCTTTCCACTTTTCTTAAAGCGTGGAATACAGCTGGTCTGGGCTTCCAAGATAGTATTTTTCAACAACAGCCAAGCCTGATGTACGTCTTTAACCTTTGCAACTGCTCCTTTTAGTTTTTTCTTGACTGTTTTCCTCATTTTATCATAGTCTCCCTTTCGAAAGTTAAAAGGTAGTACTGTGGATTTCCTTACTATCCCTCCTCCACTAATTAAATCAAAGGCGAATATGCTATGATCACTATTGCCAAGTGGCCCCAACAACCTTATCTCTTGCACTAGATCTGGTGTTCCACTAAGGATTAGGTCTAATATGGCTTCCCCTCTGGTCGGTTCATGAACCAGCTGCTCCAAGAAGCAGTCATTTATTTCATCTAGGAACTTTATCTCCCTAGCATGTCCTGACGTGACACTGAGCCAGTTGATACCGGGGTAGTTGAAATCACCCATTATTATTACTGTGCTGTAACCTTTGTTAGTTTCTTTGATTTCTTTGAGCATTTCATCATCCATTTGGTCATTCTGGCCAGGCGCTCGATAGTACACCCCCACTGCCATTGCCTTCCCCCTTTTACATGGAATTTCAATCCATATAGATTCTACAGCAGATTTTGTTTCCTGCAAAACTTTAATCCTTTCTGACTCAATGCCCTCTCTAACATAGAGAGCAACCCCTCCACCAATTTGATCAGCTCTATCATTACGATATAGTTTGTACCCAGGTATCACAGTGTCCCACTGGTTGTCGTCCTTCCACCATGTCTCTGATATTCCAATCATATCTAACCTTTCATTTAGTGCTATATATTCTAACTCTCCCATCTTATTTTTAGACTTCTAGCATTTGCATACAAGCATTTTAGGGAATGTATTTTATCCATATTAATTTGTCTGTTAGACATGAGTAATTTGGGATCTTTAAGCTCTGTCTGCTCCATACTTGAGGGCATTTGGGCTACTTTACTCTTTTGTGGAACCTCTCTGCTTTTGGTAGTATCCTTCAAAGATACGTTCTTCCGAACCATCTGCTTTCCCCTAATATCTAGTTTAAAAGCTGCTCTATCTCCTTTTTAAAGGTTAATGCCAGCATCCTGGTTCCATTCCGGTTAAGGTGAAGCCCATCCCTTCGGAAGAGCCCCTCCTTTCCCCAGAATGTTCCCCAGTTCCTAACAAATCCAAACCCCTCATCTCTGCACCATTGTCTCATCCACGCATTGAGACTCCGGAGCTCTGTCTGCCTTTTGGGTCCTGCGCGTGGAACAGGAAGCATTTCGGAGAATGCTACCCTGGAAGTTCTGGATTTCATCTTCCTACCTAAAAGCCTAAATTTAGCCTCCAGAACCTCCCTACCACATTTTCCTATGTCATTGGTACCAACATGTACCAAGACAGCAGACTCCTCCCCAGCACTATCTAAGACCTTATCTAGGTGGCGCGTGAGGTCCGCTACCTTCGCACCAGACAGGCACGTTACCAGGCGATCCTCACGTCCACCAGCCACCCAGCTATCTACATGCCTAATGATCGAATCACCAACTATAACGGCTGTCCTAACCCTTCCCTCATGGGCACATGGCCCTGGAGAAACTTCCTCGGTGCGAGAGGGTTTTACATCACCTGGAGGACAGGTCCTAGTTACAGGATCACTTCCTGCCACACCAGGGTGATGCTCTCCTGTCACGTGACCTCTCTCCTCCATGGCAACAGGGATGCTGCCAGACTGGAGGTGGGACTTAAGGACTATATCCCTGTAGGTCTCGTCTATGTACCTCTCTGTCTGTCTTATGCTTTCGAAGTCTGCTACTTTAGCCTCTAGAGAACGGACTCGTTCCCTGAGGGCAAAGAGCTCTTTGCACCTAGTGCACACGTAAGACCTCTCACCAACTGGGAGAAAATCATACATGTGACACTCAATGCAAAAGACTGGAAAGCCCCCATCCCGCTGCTGGACTGCTGTCTGCATCTTAGTTTTAAGTTTGTGTTTAGATCTAAGTTCTTTACTTACTAAGGGTTGCTATGGATATTTATACTAATAAAACTGAACCTAATATGTGTAATATACCTTGTTCACCTGAAGCTTAACTAATCTCAGGTCCTTAGTTTATGACTGATTTGGGTAATGAGCTTCACCTGAGAGCACCTCCTGTCTTTTAAGATGTGTAAGTACCTATAAAGCTACGATTATCCCAGGGGTGGGTGGGAATTAACACTTATTAAAAGAGGGCTGCTACACAGTACCCTGTCTTGTGCTGCTGAGGTAAGCTATATTCTGATTTGATTTAAATTATAGCTCTTAGCTGCTGCTAGGCTCTAACTTCTTATGAAATTTAAAGTACAAGCTCGCTGCTGGGTTCTAAATTTAACCAGAAAGCTATTTTCTGTGTTGTAAATTTAAGCTAAAAGAACTTTGCTGATGCTAGGCCCTGAGTGACTATTAAATGTAAACTACAAGCTCTCTACTGGGTTCCAAATGTAACCAGAAAGCTCTCTTCTGTGTTTTAAATTTAAACTAAAAGTACTTTGCTGTTACTAGGCCCTGAGTGACTATTAAATTTAAAGTACAAGCTCTCTGCTGGGTATGAAATGCAACCAGAGAGTTCTCCTCTGTGTTTTAAATGAAAACTTAAACTGCTGCTACTAGGCCCTGACTGATTTAACAAAAATAGTGGATCACAGATTAATTAGCTTTAATACAAAGAATTCCTTTTAGAAAATTACCAGAAGTAAATACTCACAGTTGCAGATCTCCCTCCAGAAGCAACAGTCCCCCTTACCAGTCTTTCAAGACCACATTAGATCAGCCAGCTGCCGCTGCTGAATATATTAGGCCCTATGTTTGTATCTGAGGCAGTGGAGGGTTAAGTGACTTGCCCCAGGCCACAGGGAGTACCACTGGGATTTGAACCTGGTCTATCTGGTCCCAGGGCTACTGCCCTAACAACTATGCTCCCCTGTATTGATTTAAATCCAAACATATATTCTGTATCCCCAAATTCCTCTAGTCTCTCCCCAAACAGTAGGTGCAGAACAGTGCCAGGACATTCCTCATAGAACTTATTATACAAAAGAAATATGTAAAAATATTTGATTCAAGTGTCATGTTGCTAACTGCAACATAAACTCTCTCAGTACCAGGCATATTGCAAAGAAATAGAAAATCCTACAGAACAGTCACTCAGGACCCAGAGCAAATGTACCATGTCAGCACAATAAGGAAAAGTCAGTATTGTAAATATTGTGAGTAGAACAGAGACTCTCATCAACTACAGAATAAGTGACCACAAGTGAAAAATGAAAATATATAGACAAAATTAAACTGAAACACCAAGAAGCCAGGCACTGCATGCAGTGCAACACCAGAGAAATGGAAAGTGATGCATTTCCCTTTGCACTGTACAAAATATAAGGACAGAAAATGTCAGGACTAGCCTTAAGGAGAGGATGCAGCCAGGGAAGTTGCCTTGGACTCTCAGGCCAGAAAGGGGCCCCATGTTTGTTTGCCCGACGTTGAAGAAAGCATATCCTGCTTACAGGAAAATATCCACAATGTGAAATTCCTACTGGCACATAAGAAGAAAATATGGACAAAACCAAAATATTGTGAAGATTATTTGCTCTCTTAAAAACAAACATCAGTCTATAAATTCTTAATAAATTTGAAAAACAGTCCAGTATTTCAAAATAACTTTAACCAAATTGGAAAAAGCATTAAATGATGATGTGCACACAGTACGTCTCGACTGATCTCTTGACGATGGTAACAATAGTTATTGACGGTCTGCATAAGTAGCTGCTCGATAAGCCTTCATTACTAAAGAGGGCGGATAACCTCGTTGTATAAAACGCTGTTGTATCTCTGATGCATGGTGGTGAAAGGTATCTTTTTGTGAACATAAATATTTCAAAAGCAAAAACTGTCCAACCGGTGAAGAAGTCAAAAACTATTGTTCAAAATGATTTACATAAATATTGGCCAAATCCGGAGCCATGGCCTCTCCCATTGCCATTCCTTTTATCAGAAAATAAAACTGATTAAAAAAGTACGTTTCACCCTTGCTGTCTCCCTTGATCTTTCTGCCGCATTTAACCTTGTCGACCACCGCACCCTCATCTCATGCTTACACGATGCCGGCCTTGCCGGCACCGTTCTTCACTGGTTTCACTCCTTCCTCTCTGGCCGCTCCTTTTCCGTTTCTTCTGGGTCCATTTCCTCACCTCCCGCTCCCCTCCCCTGTGGCGTCCCCCAAGGCTCCGTCCTTGCACCCCTCCTGTTTAACATTTTCCTAGCTCCCCTCACTCTCTTGGTTCAGCAACATGGTGTTTCTTCCCACTACTGTGCCGAGGACATCTTTCTCCTTTATCATACTGACTCAGACACTTCCGATATTACTCCCCTTAATAACTGTCATTCCTCTGTGGCATCCCTGGCTCTCCTCTAATTTCTTACATAATAACCTCTCCAAGACCTCAGCTATTTGGTTTACTGCTAATAGTCCTATTCCCTCTTACCCCCCTACTTTCATCCTCCCCCCATTCCTCTCGTATCCTCTCTGCGCTACCTTGGTGTAACCCTCGATTCCTCCCTGTCTTTCAAGGCTCATATCTGTTCTGTAATCCAACGCTATTTCTTTTACTTTAAAACAACTTCACTCTGTCCGCCCCTTTCTCTGTCCCTCATCGATGTCTACCCTTCTTTCTCTTGTTGTTTCCTGCTTAGACTATTGCAATGCTTCTCTGGCCAGTCTCCCCAAATCTCAGCTCCATCGTCTACAACAAGTCCATAACACTGCCGCACGTATTCTTACCTACTTCTCTCGTTTTGATCATGTCACCCCCATTCTCATCCGTTTGCACTGGCTCCCAATCCCCTTTCAGATCCACTGTAAACTTCTCCTTTTTGTTCATAAGTCTATTCACACCGGCACCCCCTTTTATCTTGCCGATTTGATCCATCTTCACACTCCCCACCGTTCCCTTCGCTCCATTCATGCAAATCGTATGGTCCTCCCTTCCCCCTTCCAGGCACGTCTAGAATCCACCCGTTCCTCCGCTTTCTACTTCCTTGGCCCTTGTCTCTGGAACTCGCTCCCCCCAGACCTCCGCCTAGAGCCCTCCCTCAAAACCTTCAAAGCAAACTTAAAAACCCACCTATTCTGTCTAGCTTTTGACCTTCCTCCTCCAATCTCCCCTCTCTCCCCTCCCCCCCCCCGGTGATGCTCGCTAGTCCATCTTCTCCTGTTGCCTCTCCTACTTTTTTTTCTTCTTAATCTCTTTTTAATTCTTTCCTATCCTATCAAATAATGGTGTTCTTTTCTACCTTTAGCAGCCTTTTTTTGTTGTAAACCGCTCAGACGCTGTTGTGATGAGCGGTATATTAAGCATCCTAATAAACAATAAACCAATTGTCATTGTGTCAATGAGAAATGTTGTAGGAATCTGACAGTGAGCTGGACAAGTAACCAATAGAGTTTCCACTATAGATAATATACCTCTTGAGGAATATTTGAGTAAAGTGATTCAATATCGCTACTAACCAGGATGACATTTTCACGATTCAGTTTGTTCAAGCATGGAAATAATATCAGCTGAATCACGTATATACGATAAACTTTGTTGAAAAAAGGGATACAAAAAATAATCATAAAAAACTGACAAAGATGCCAAAAGTGATTCCTTAGACTTAGAGGAAACACTAGGTTGCCCAGGAGGAGATTTCAAATTCTTGTGAATTTTAGGTAATAAATAAAACACTGGAGTGCAAAGGTGGTTGTCAAAAAAGCCAGTTCCATAGCAGTCAAAAAGCCAACTTTCGAAGCGTTCGGCAAAATCTTATCTACTTGTGTTTTAATCTCAAAAGTGGGATTTTATACCACAGATTTATAGTATGAGACATCAAAAAGTTGTTGCAATGCCTCAGCCCTATAAAATGATGTCTCCATCAACACAATTGCACTGGCTTTATTGGCAGGCTTTATCACCACTTTTGTATCATCCCGAAGATCACAAATTGCTAGTTGTCTTCTCTTGTGAGATTAAAAACCTTGAGGGGGGATATTCAGCATTGGTGGCTAGCACTTGTAAAGTGCATAGCCATCGCTGCTGAATACTAACCCCAGATATTCAGTGCTGGGGCCATATCTGTTCACTGGCATTGAATGTCGGGGTCACCGCAGAAGCTGGAAGCTAATCGGCCAGCCTTTGCCATGCCTTACTTTACCTGCTTTTCGCTATCCAGGCAGTGGCTCAATATTGCCGCTGCCCGGTTAGCAACAGTGCCGCCTGTGCTTCACCCCGGAACGCCCATGACATGCCCTGATGCTAAGTGCTTAACATCAGAGCTTGTAGTGGTGGAACCTGTGGCTATATACAGTTGAATCAACCATGTTTGTGCCATTGAGTATCCCGTTCAGTGGCATTTACACCGTCAAACTGTGTAAATGTCTTTGAATATTCCTCTTTTTTTAAATCTTCCAGGAAAGTTGAATCTTTTATCTTTATCTTTATTAGAGTACTTGATTTACCACATCTTTGAAACATCAGGATGATTTACAATATAGCAAAATGCACAGTGGCCAAGGTCAGAAACAGACCAGTTTCTGAAAAACCTGTATAGCCTCATCATATAAACCAGGTGGAATCCACTTAGAAGGTTTACTAACCACTGATAAATCAATATTCATATCTTGGTTAGCAAAAACATATTTTACTCATAGAAGGCAAATGAATTGAGACAAGACCACTTGCAATTGTGGAGTCAAAATCGATTATAGGACAAAAGGAGACTTTATTGCAATACTTGTAAATGTATTGGAGAAAGAACTTTAGAAGGTAAATTTATCACTGCTGATTCCTTGTTGGTAACTTGGTGACTGAATGTTTGCTGTACACATATGGGTGACTCCAGCAACATCTTCTGCTACGGTTCCCTCTATGGCCTAGAAAATCTGAAGAAAATCTACTATTACACTCATTCCCTGACTAGCTCTCATCTGATGAAGTCTCAAAAGTAACTCGATGCAGTCTTCGCGGAGATCTCTTATCAGACCAGAGGCAGCAGAAGGGCATTTTCTTTGAGGGGGGCCCAAGCACTGCCCTAACTCTGCCCAAACCTCGCCCCACGGGGAGAGACCTTTCCTGTTAGTAGACAGAAAAGGTCTTGCTGCGATTGTGACTTCTGCCTGTGAGGGATGCGATCCCCGCAGGCAGACTGCTGGCTGCTATCATTGCAGAGACCCTTCCTGTTTGCCCATCGTGTAAGATCCGCTTGATCTGGAAGAGGTGAGTGATTGGATATGAGATGGTATGTTTTTTATATGGTATGTTTTTTATATGTGTTTTTTGTTTAAATGTATTTTCTTTTTGTTCCCAGAGAACTCATTTTGATGCAGCAGTTGTGGAACAAATGACTCCTCTTGACAAAGGCACGTGCCAAAATGCTAGTGTTGGGGCTGCTGATTTTTGAATTCGAGGCAGATCACTGATGATTGCCTTAATACTTGGAGTTCAGAAAGTGGAAACCTCCTTTGAATCTGAGGATTTAAAAGCTACGTTTTCTGAGAATATTGAATCTGAGGATTTAAAAGCTATGTTTTCTGAGAGTATTTCTTTTATTTATATTGTGACCAGCAGGGGCTGAACTGTGGCTAAGGCTAACAGTCAGACTGCTGGGACTGACCCTCTTTGTAGAAAGTAGTAGTTGTGAGTCAAGTGGTCAGGTTTTCAAAAGGATTTATTCCCCTCCCAGGGTTGGATTCTCAAAGGTATAATATACAAACAAAACTTAGGACAAAACCATATACACTGGTAAGGAACTGAAGAAACTCAAATATAGCATCTTGCCTCTTAAAAGGAAATCATAATCAGTGGTACTATTTTACACAGCATACGGTTCATCTGATATTCAGCAGTCTTTCCTCTGCTTCTCACAGCGCTCTCAAGCAACGCTCAAACTTTGGCTTTAGCATAGAGAAGAAATCTTATCAGACAAAATTTGTGTACAATCCATGGCTTCCTCAATAGGAGATTCAACACAAGCATCTAGTATCATAGGTTCTTGCTGTGCTCTTTCATTACAAACATCTTCTTTAAAACATGAAGTTTGTACTTTTCTCAGTCCCGTCTCTTCAGCAGGCTCATCTAGACAGCCTCCTCTAAAGCAGGGTAAATAGCTATCGTATGACTCATAATAGCAGGGAGGAGAGACACCCTTCTTATGATAGGCTTTTCCCTTAAAGCTTCTACGTGTCCTACCTTCCCAGTTGGACTGTGAATCACAGAACTGTTCTCTTCTATCGTGAGAGGATTTCTCTCTAGGAAGTTTCCTTCGGGGTTTAACTGGTAAGAACTCTTCACCCTCAGACATACAGATATCTTCAGCTGCTTGTTTCTCCCTTTCTAGGGCTTGTACTTGCTTCAAACTGCCACACTTTTCAGATACATATGGTTTTCCTTTCACTGCTCTCCACTCACTCTGCACAGCCCGGTGCCTTGGCAAAACAAACTGGGTCACAGGAAACAAATCCTTACAGCTGACCTCTCTGTGTGAATTCCTCCGTAGTTCTCTGTGTGAACTTCTCTGCAGCTTCTTGCATGAACCCTCCTGCAGCTCTGCATCAGTGTCTGTGTCCTCTGAATCTCTGGAGTCTCCTGAGTCTCCAGAATCTCGGGAGTCTCTGCAATCTCCTTCCTCTCTCCCTGAGCCAGGTGAGTCTAACTCTGACTGCTCTAAGCATTTTTATACTGTTTCCTGGGCGTTCCCTTACACAGGTGAAAGCTGTTTGAGTCAAGAGCTGGTGAATGTTTTCCAGCTGGGCGGGGCTTCAGACCTCGTGTCTGAGTCTGTTTACGTTGCCTATGGTAACTGGGAATCATGTGGCTTGCCTGCCTGTCAGAATCTAAGCTGAAGCTAGCAGATTTCTGTGCTCTTGAGGCAAGGGACAGCTCTTCCTCCTTACAATATATATAAAAAAAAAAAAAAAAAATATATATATAAAATTAATAGTGAAGGTGTTGATTTACTAGCTTCATAAGAAGTAGATGATTAAATTTAGAGCAGATGATCAGTTTTCTGAATATTTGATCATTTGCTCATTATAGGATAATACCTCTTACACAACAGAAATTATCAAATTAGAATCTTTTGTGTGACATGATTAATGATCCACCTTGTTCATTTATAAATAAGGTTCTTCAGTTGCCACAAGGAGGCAAGCTCCCAAGGCATGGATGTCTTGGTTCAGCCCTGGCCAAAGCAGTTCTGCTATATGTATTTCCCCTGTGGCCTCTCATGAGAAGAGTACTTTGTTGGGTTGGGCGCCATCAGGATCCAGTGGTGCTGGTGGCACAAAATTGTTCCAGGAGGCTGTGGTATGTAGCTCTCATGCGCCTCCAGCAGGAGCCCCCTCTACGGCTTTTGTTGGTGTGAGGGCTTTTTAAGCAGGGGCCAATCTTGCTGGATGATCTGGCCCCTTCTTGCTTTGGCCTTGCTCTTGAAAGGAGATGTTTATCGGAAAGGGTTACTCTCCAGCTGTGGTTTCTGTGCTTCTAAAGGTGAGAAGAGGTTCTATGTCTCTTGCCTCTATGCATGTCTGGCATCTGTTTGAGCACTGGTGCCAGGAGCACCAAGTCAGTCCTAGTACTCTGGACTTGCCAGCCCTGCTCTTCTTCCTCTAGAATGGCTTTGACAAGGGCTTGCCCCTCAGTTCTTTAAGGGTGCAGGTAGTAGCCTTGGTTTGCTTCAGAGGATCGATAGCGAAGTGCTCTTTGGCCAGTTTTTGCAGTGAGTTGAGCAATTGTGTCTACTCTTATACTCAGTGGTTCCTTTTTGGGACCTCTGTTTGGTTCTTCGTGCCTTTTTGGCCGTGCCGTTTGAGCTCTTGAGAAGGGCTACACTGAAGGACTTATTCCTTAAGACTTCCTTTTTGGTTGTAATCTGCAAGGCGAGATGCATCTTGAAATTGCAAACTTTGTCCTCCTCAGAGGCCGCCATGTATTTGCGGCCTGTTCCTTCGTTCTTACCTAAGGTGGTATTTGTTTTTCACATCAATCAGTCAGTCTGTTTGCCAGCGTTCTCTAAAGACCAGTGCCAGGGGAAGGACAGATGTTCTCCTGGTGGATGTTAGGAGGGTTCTTTTTCGGTACTTGAAGGTTACCACCTCCTTCCTTAAGTTGGACAGAATTTTTGTCCTTTTTGCAGGCCCACGAATGGGTGAAGAGGCCATGAAGTCTAATTTGGCCCACTGGATAAAGGAGACGATAGACTCCAGCCTATCGTGGATCTAGCTGGCTCCAGAGGATCTGTGTTCACATTCCACACAGGCTTAGGCTTCCTCCTCGGCAGATCACAGTGTGGTTGCCCCCATAGACATGTGTCAGGCGGAAGCCTGGTCATCACTTTCCACTTTTGTCAAGCATTATCACTTGGATGTCCATGTGCAGGTGGACACGGCCTTTGGTACAGAGATCCTCAAGTCTGCCATATCGTCTTCCTGCCCATTGGAGGTGTAGCTTTGGTATGCCCCACTTGTCTGAATGGGCCTAGCAAGAAGATATGGAAGGTGGCATTTTACTTAACTGATAATGTTCTTTCCTTGCTAGGCCAGTCCAGGATCTGTCCCTGGAATCTGTTAAGATCTTTTGTGATCAGTTATGATCTACTCTGATCTGCTATGAGCTGATATGTACCTGCTCAGATTTGGTCTGAGCTGCTATGATCTGTGATGATCAGCTATTTTCTGCACTTTGGCCCTGCAGGTCTCATTCCTCTTGTTTAGCCTTTGGCTGACGGGATGTTCTGTATATAGTTCTTTTTCTCTGGCCAAAGGTGATTATCAGTGGCTTGGATATGAATACAGAGGTAGTACGACCTCTAACTGTTCTAAATATGGTACAAGATGAGGTCATGAGAAGACTCTAGATTTTTCTGTGTCTCCATTTTTGCTAATGGGGGACACAACTTACTTGTCTGGACTCAAGGAAAGGACATTACCAGGTAAGTAAAAAGTCACCTTACTGTAGATAGTGGAATTGATCAAGAACACAATCCCTCCCACCTCCCTGAGAGTTGTCATAATTCTTGAGATTTGAAACTGAAGTACAGAAGAGACTGCATGCAGGAAATGCTGCACATGCTTGGAACTTTCTACTTGATTCCGGGCTCTGGAGGAGCTGTTTTGTTCTGGTGCCATTGGATGATGATGCCACTTACAGTATGTGCCTGATTAATCCTGCTCTACATTGAAAACACGTATTAAAGGTGAGTAACAATGCTGTTTACACTGGCTTTCTTTTTCTTAACAAATGCTTTAAGGTTGCTGGCCTGTTTGGATAAGATTGCTGTGATATCTGAAGATCAAAGTGCACTCAACAAGCCAAGAGAGCTCTTTGACATTGCAAAATCTCTCCTAAAAGAACCGACCAGTGCAAACCCGCCTGACCAACTATGCCCACAGAGCATTGCTGACCATCTCAATTCGAAACAAGGAGTAACCTCAACCGCAAGCCACTATCCACCCACACTGGCATCTCAGAGGCAGCCATCGGAAATATGGTCACTTTTCAATCTACCATTTTGTGCAAACATTGAGGATACAATCAAGAGCCTTAATACAGCTACAATCCCCATTCGACCATTGTCCAGTTTCCTAGCTCAAGCTAGCCAGATCAAACCTCAGCCCCTATCTGCAATCCATAGTGCATGCATCCCTTTTTCAGGGTCTTATGCCCACTACCCTGAAACATAGTTCAATCCGTACATTCCTCAAGAATTCCGAGCTGGATCCTTCCTCCCTCAATTCCTATAGACCAATCTTCAGTATACCATTCATCACTAAAATAATTGAAAAGATAGTTCAACTTCAACTCCAAGATCATCTTACTGCCCACGCCCCTCTGAACCCTCACCAACATGTGGTTTAGACAGAACCATGGAATCAAAACCCTCATCACATCCTTTCTGGATACCCTACTAACTTGCATACAAGACACCTTCCAGGGATTCATACTCATCCTGGACATTTCTTCAGCTTTCGACTCCCTCCCTCAGCACCTACTTTTGCAACGCCAAATATATGCTTAAATGGTTCTGCTATTACCTACTCAACTGAAGACAGCAAGCAAAGATTTGTCAGAAGCTATCCTTCCCATTTACCAAATCCACAGGAGTACCCCAGGGTTCAAACCTTTCAGCTCTCCTGTTTAACATATTCATACAGCCAATATGCAATATTTTCACGGAGCACAAGATGCTTTACCAGATCTACGTGGATGACATAATGTTATTCACCCCATTCAAAATCACAACACCGGACCTCACATCCCTGCACAGTTGCTTCACAAAAGTGAGAAAATGGCTGCACCTCTACAACCTTTACATCATTATGAACAAGAGAGAAGCACTTTCTTTTCTAACCTAGCCTCCTTACCGCCACAAACCCTGAGATTTGACAATATTAACATCCGAGTTATGTCTGACGTCAGATACCTCGGGCTCATCATAGATTAGCAACTGAATTTCCATAGTGACATAAGGTAAATCTCCTCAGTTTACCGCAAGCTAAGAGTTCTGAAGAATATTCATCCTCTATTAACTCCTGACCTCTTCCGGACTGTGTGCCAAGCTATGATCACCCCCACACTAGATTATTGTAATATCAAGGCCTATCTAAGCACTCCCTTCACCCCTTGCAAATGGCACAAAATACTGCAGCCAGAAGAATCCATGGCGCCTCCCAACAAGACCAAAAATACCCCCATCCAACAGAGCCTCCACTTGCTACCGATTGCTGCAAGAATCCGATTCAAGGCACTTACTTTTACATTCAAAGTCCTGAACAGTGAACTAGTCACATGCTTGTAGTCCTTGATCTCCAGACCCAGAAAGGAGAGGCCCCTATGACACCTCACCAACAACCTTCTCTTCATCCCCATTCAGAAGACTAAGTCCAAAAGGTCCAAGCAGTCTCACTCTTTGCGCCCACCCTGTGAAATTCCCTATCCCTAATCTCGGAGCATATTCCGATCTGAGTACCTTCAGGAAGAGTCTAAAAACGTATCTTTCAGTTCCTCTTCAACACTTACCCGGTCCCAGAGACATAACCTACAGCAATCATGATCCCCTTCCCACATAAACCCTTTACACATGATGGTTGCTGTCATCATACTTACTAACCTGTACATAGTTAGGTCACAAACATGTTTGACCTGTTGTATTACACTGTTCTGTATCTACTTCCATGCTATTTCATTCTGTGTTCTGTGTATGATCACCGGGCCGCACTCAGTGCCCTGGTGAGTTTGTTCAGTGTACACCGCTTTGAATTGTAGAAAAGCGTTATAAAAGTGAGCTTAAATAAATAAATGCTCGCATGGAATTGGACCCTGTTATCTACAAGCATATTTATTTATTTATAGCAATTTATATTCCACCAACATATAAACTAAACATATGCTGCATTATTTAACAAATAGTGTATTGAATACCTTATATGCTGTCTCATACTCTCTCTTCTTCTAAGGCAGGTTTTTTTTTTATCCTGTCTTTGAAATAAGCCCATCTTTCTCCAGGAACAAGTAGGAAGTCAGTCCTCACATATGGGTGACGTCTGTGCCGACGGAGCCCTCGTGCGGAGCAAATCCCCAACTTTCTAAGAAAGCTTTTGGGAATTGTATCGCGCATGCGCGGTCCCCTTCCCGCCCAAGGGTGCCATCTTGCTCATTCTCCTTTTTTCTGCAGAGCCCAACGGACGTGGTCCCATAGTCACCGTGAAAAAAGTTGATTAAAGTTAGAAATTTATTTTTCTTTGTTGCCGATTCAACATTGGTTCCCCTTCCCGCTCTTGGCTCGGTACACCGGTATCGAGTCCGGTTTGATTTTTCAGTTTTTATCCTTCGTGACTAGCTTTCGTGCTCTTTTTCTTTTTCACTGGCAGCCCGGGTCTTCGACCTTACAGGGGCCCTTTTTCACCCCAATGGCTGCTAGCGGGTTTAAGAAATGTGATCGGTGTACGAGGTTAATGTCCCTCACCGATACACATGATTGCTGTCTCTGGTGCCTTGGGCCTGACCACGAACCGAAGGTCTGTGGCCAATGTAGCAAAATGTCCTCGAAGGCCCTGAGAAGCCGCCAGCAGCAGCATGATAGGATTTTTGCTGAGTCCATACCCTCCCGGGCCCGGACCTCGTCTGAGGCCTCGACATTTTATTTATTTATTTTTATTTATTTAGCAAGCATTTGTAGCCCGCTCCTTCCAGCGATCAGAAGCGGGTAGGATTACTATTGTGAAACTGCCGAATCAAGGCAGGTACAAATTTTGTTTACAATACAGATTGTCAGAAAAGCACATCATACAGAGTTAACACTTCTTAGCTATGGGGGAGTTCATTTACATATATACATAAATACATATATACAGGATAAGCTTTTTGGCCACAGTGGTCAGGGGCTGCTCCATCTGTGGATTTAGTTCAGGTTGAAATGAGATTGGAAAATGTGCGTTTTGAGTTTCTTTCTGAAGTCTAGAAGGTCATTGCTAGCTCGTAGTTCTGGTGGGAGTTGGTTCCACAGTGTTGGTGCCACATATGAGAAAGCCCTGTGGCTGGTGTTAGCTTTGGCAGATCTTATATCTGTTGGAGTGTGAAGGATGTTGGAATTGTGGGTTCTTCTGTTTCGGGTAGGAGGTTGCGATCTTACTAGGTTGTTGAGGAAGGAAGGTGCTAAGTTGTGGATGGGTTTGAAGGTGGTTGTTAGTATTTTGTATTTTGTTCGAGCTGTTATGGGTAGCCAGTGTAATTGAATTAGCACTGGTGTGATGTGGTCACTTAGATTTTTCTTCATTATGACCCTGGCAGCTACATTTTGTGCCATTTGTAATATGTTTAGGGTTTTTTTAGGTAAACCTTGTAGGATGGCGTTGCAGTAGTCAAAATGTGGCATGATGAGTGCTTGGGCCACTGTTCTGAAGTCTTGGGGATCAATAATATTCCGAATGGGTTGGAGCACTCTAAGCTTGTGGAAAACTGCTCTGTTGGTCTTTCGGAGGTGTTTTTCCATCTTTAGGTCACAGTCAAATGTGGCTCCTAGATACTTTATTTCTTTTTTTGTTTGGTAAGTGTTGTTACATAGTGTTATTGATGTGGGTGGGTCAAAATTCGGTTCTTTGGAGATATACATTACTTCGGTTTTTTTGTGATTAATTGACATACTACTTTGTTGCAACCAGTCTTGCATCTCTCTGATACATGTCTCTAGTGGGTTGTAGTCAGGGTTTTTAGTGTCTAGTTGTGAGTATAGCATGATATCATCGGCATAGATGTGGTAATTAATTTCGTGTCGTGAGAAAAGTTTGCATAGTGGCTGCATATATATGTTAAACAGAAGTGCTGAGAGTGCAGAGCCTTGGGGGATTCCCTGCGTTTGGGAGAAAGATTCTGCTTTTTCTCCGTTGAATTGAACCTGTTGTGTTCGATTTGAGATGTAGGATGAGAACCATTTTAGTGGTGTTCCTGTTATTCCTATTGATTTTATCCTATTTATGAGGGTCCCATGATTGACTGTATCAAAAGCAGCGGAGATGTCAATGAATACAAGAATGTACATTTTCTTTTTGTTTTCAAGGCCCTTTAGGAGGTTGTTAAGTAGGACTAGTAACAGGGTTTCAACTCCATGATGTTGCCTGAAGCCATATTGCTGGTCATCAAGAGGAGCATTGTCAGTCAGATGGTCTTGGAGCTGTAGAAGGACCGTTTTTTCTATGATCTTTGCCAGGAATGAGATACTTGATATGGGACGGTAGGACGCTGGGTCTTCTCCGTTGAGTGTAGTGTTTTTTAGGATCGGTCTAATGACTGATTTCTTTAATTCTGAGGGCATGATTCCTTGTTGTAGGGATAGGTTAACTATGTGTGCTATGTGAGGTGCTATGTCTTGTTTCACTGCCTTGATCCAGGATGCAGGACAGGGGTCTAGTGGGGAGGGGTGCTTTTTAGGCTTGTGACAATGGTTGTGATTTGCTGGGTTCCTATTTTGTGGAAGTGCTCCCATAACTGGTTTTGCGTCGTGTTATTCTCACTTCTGATTTGTGGTGTTGGTGGGGGGGGGGGGGCGCGGGGGGGGAGGACTAGGGGCCGTAAGTTTGGTTGCGTAGTGGTTTGCCAGTGTTTGGACCTTGATGGAGTTGTTGAGGTTGGCATTTTGGTCGGTTTTGGTTAGTGATTTGACTAGTTCAAATAACTCTCGCGGGCGATTGATCGCCTTGTTTAGGATGTTGGTGTGATGTAATTTTTTTGCATTGTTCACGTCGTCTTTGTACTTTGCGAGATGGGCCATGTATTTAGTTTGAGATCGGAGGATTTGGTTTGTCTCCATTTTCTCTCTATTTTACGGAGCTCCCTTTTTGATTTTATTAGAGTTCCTGTGTACCAGGGTTCCGAGTTGATCTTATGTGGGTTTGTTGTGTGTTTCAATGTTGGGTTAGATGTATTTTGGATGTGTGTGTTCCATCTGTTAGTTAGTTCGTCGAGGTCTGTGGAATCTAGGTTTATGTGGGATGCAATGGTGCTTATGAGGTGTTCCTCGTTGAGTTTGCTGAATTTCCTAATGGGGTTGGTCATTCTCATCTCCTTTGAGTTTTTGGGTTGGCACTGTAGTTTAAGTTTACAGTTGATTTGGTGGTGGTCTGACCATGGTACTTGAGTTATGTTTATTATAGGTGGTTCATTGCTTTGTTGTGGATTTCTGGGTATGAAAATCATATCTAGGATGTTGCCTCTATCGTGTGTGGGGTTGCTTACTATTTGTTGGAAACCCAATTGGTCGATGGCTTCATAGAAGGAGTCCGTGTGGGACGGAGGAATTGATGCTAGGTTCAAATCTCCGAGGATGATTTGGAATTTTTTGCTTTGTGTGGATGTGATGGTTTCTAGTGCTGTGGCTAGTGTTTCGTGCTGTGGTGAGGGAGGTCGATAGATTAGGCAGATGGATAATGCCATGCTCTCGACTTTGAGTAGGTCAAGATCGGGATTTGTGACCGTAGATGTGGTTGTGAGTTGAAGGCTGGTTTTGGCTGCTATAAGGACTCCGCCTCCTCTTCTGTTGATGCGTGGGCAGTTGTATAGTTGGTATCCGGGCTTCTGTATTTGGTTCATTGTTGCAGGGTCTGAGTCAGTGAGCCATGTTTCTGTTATGCATAGGATATCTGGTTGTTCGTCAGTTAGAATGTTGTGGATAATATGCGTTTTATTCCTTATTGACCTAGCATTAATAAGGATAATGTTACATGTGTGATGTTCTGGGTGTGTTGTTCGTGTGAGTTGTATTTGGGATCCAATAGTGTTCTTTGCTTTGGTTTTAGGGTGTTTTTGTGATCTATTTCCTTTGATATGGGTGTGTCGTTGGGGTAATTTGCTTGGCGTTTGTGTGGTGGTGATAGGATTTAAGTTGTATTGATGCAGGATGGGTAATGGTGGGGGGGGGGTGGAGAAGGTAGATTGGTGTATATAGTAGAGGAATGCAGTATTGTGAGTGTGGGATGGTTCTATATGAGGATGTCAGTATACACATGCACAAAATCAGGAAAGTGTGAGCAGGCTTCATTTTATGTCTGCCAGAAATACTTGGGTTTTTGGATTCGTGTGGCGCAGTGTGGGGTGTAATCAAGGCAGCTGGCCTAGAGATGGGTTAGTGTAGGCCGGCAAGATAGTTGTTGGGTACCAACAGTTTAGCAGGGATAGATGGGTTGGGGTACAGTGTTTCTTATTACTTTAAACAAAATAGGGATACAGTCCTAACGTTCCTTATCACTCAGTATAAACAGATACAGTATTGTGCGATACAGTCCTATCGTTACTTCTCACTCAGTATAAACAGATACAGTATTGTGCGATTCAGTCTTAAGGTTAGTGCAAGAAGGTTATTGGGTTACTGCATTGAAATGTAACAACTTGCTGGTTAGAGACACTTTGTTTCATTTAGCTCTAAATAAACAGTAGTAGCCTTTATAGTTGGTAGGGGTTTACAATGTAACAGCTGGCTTGTGGGGAACAAGGCTTGTGACAGTGGGGAATTTAACACATTATATATACAGTGGTATGTTGGCTCCTACTTGGGGGGGGTTAGGCCAGGGTTGCACAGTGGTCTTTTGCGTCAGGAGGTAGATAAGTCCAGTAATTGTTTTACCTGGGTGATATCGTTGTAGTTGAAAGCTCTTGATATCAAATTTTGGTCCAGCTATGTGAAACTCGTGGAGCGTGGTGGTCGGGACCGGCGAGCTCAGACCCGGCCTGGGGAGCTCAAGCCGTCAGTCATTTGATTGTTGCACTTTCGCTTTCTGGACGTTATCGGAGTTTTGGTCATGTGAGTCAGGCTTCTTGATACTTGCAGCCTTGTCGCGGTTGAGAGGGTGATGTTTCAATCGCGCCTAAGCTCCACCGCCTAAGGGCCACCGCCAAAGGGCCCTCTGGCGAGGCTCTCAGGCGCGGGCCCGCCCTGTAGGGACGCCGCTTTTATGCGGTTCTGCCTACGTGCGTGTGAGCCTCCCACTGCCTGGATTGGGCAGGAGTGTGTGGAGGGAAGGCTCCCACTGCCCGGATTGGGCAGGGGTGTGTGGAGGGAAGGCTCCCACTGCCCGGATTGGGCAGGAGTGTGTGGAGGGAAGGCCCCCACTGCCCGGATAGGTCAGGAGAGTGTGGAGGGAAGGCTCCCACTGCCCGGATTGGGCAGGAGTGTGTGGAGGGAAGGCTCCCACTGCCCGGATTGGGCAGGAGTGTGTGGAGGGAAGGCCCCCACTGCCCGGATTGGGCAGGAGTGTGTGGAGGGAAGGCTCCCACTGCCCGGATTGGGCAGGAGTGTGTGGAGGGAAGGCTCCCACTGCCCGGATTGGGCAGGAGTGTGTGGAGGGAAGGCCCCCACTGCCCGGATTGGGCAGGAGTGTGTGGAGGGAAGGCTCCCACTGCCCGGATTGGGCAGGAGTGTGTGGAGGGAAGGCTCCCACTGCCCGGATTGGGCAGGAGTGTGTGGAGGGAAGGCTCCCACTGCCCGGATTGGGCAGGAGTGTGTGGAGGGAGGCCCCCACTGCCCGGATTGGGCAGGAGTGTGTGGAGGGAAGGCTCCCACTGCCCGGATAGGGCAGGAGTGTGTGGAGGAAAGGCTCCCACTGTCCGGATAGGGCAGGAGCTTCACCAAGGCGGTTGGAGGGCTAGCGGCGCTCAGGGAATTGTCTGAGCCTGAGCAGCGTCAGGTTTCCTCGGAGAGGGGGTCTCTCTCACGGGAACATCGGAGGAAGAAGAAATCCTCGAAGGCGGTGTCATTGGATGGTTCCAAACGGCCTGGTTCCTCGCGGGACCGGTCATGGAGCCCGACCGCCGGCCCGGATCCTCGGAGTTGGAGTGTCCAGCAAAACGTCCTCGAAGGGACCCGGAGCAGCCGAGGCAGGTAACGTCCTAGTTGAGGACTCTCCTCCCGGAGAACCGGCACAGGTCCAACAGTGTCTGGACCCAACCCGGGAGCTGCAGAGCCTTGTGAGCTCGGTCTCATAATGGTGGCCCTGGAGCGCAGCATGCCTGCCTTCATGGAGCAGCAGCAGGTGCTGAAAGCTGGTCTAACCGGTCCTTCTGCCCTGACCACTGGGCCCCTGACGTCCAAGTCAACCCCGGAGGCCGAGCCGATCCGATCCTCGAGACCATGCGTACTCGAGTCGATCCTTAGCCGAGGTCTCCCTCGACCTCTTGTTCAGGAACGAGGTCGTCGACGCCGATTCCACCAGCATTGGGGCGGCCGAAGCCCTCTAGGCCGGAGCCACTCGATTCCTCTTCGGAGGCATCAGGCTGGGAGACTGAGGAAGAAGAGTCCCCGGACACCTGCCGGACCAGGGACGTCCCATCCGATTCCCCAGTGTCCGAATCTCAGAGAAGGTCTTCCCCCGGAGGACACTAGGTTCTTGGACTTCATAAGGAACATGTCAAAGGCTTTGGCATTCCCTACGGAGTCAGAGGAGGAGCCTCGAGCCGAAGAGCTCGAGATCCTCCAGTATGACTTTCCCCCTCAGGAACCCCTTACTGCACCAGTGCCTCCGATCCTGAAACAGCTGATTCTCCGCATGTGGGAGACGCTGGCATTGTCGCTGGTGATCAGCGGGCAGATCGACTCGATGTATCGAGTCCGCAAGAGTCCTGGGTTCCAAAAAGCGCAACTGCCGCACAACTCCATGGTTGTAGAATCGGCCATGTGCTGGCTCAAGAGCCAGAAGACGCACTCCTCGGTGCCTCCTGGCAGAGAGGCCCGCAACTTGGACACCCTCGGCAGGAAGTGGTACTAGGGTTCTATGCTGATATGTCGGATCCAGGCAAACCAGCTGTACATGGGTATGTACCTGCGGAATCTGGCAAAGGAGATCGCCGGGTTCTCGGCTGGTCTCTGAGGGACCTTTGCAGCCCTTCAAGACTCTGTCCACTGGAGTCCTTGAGTGTTCGAAGTTAATGACTCGAGCGGCCTATGACGGGTTCGAGGCGTCAGCCCGGGTAGCTGTGGCTGGCATCGGTGCACGCTGCCAGGCATGGCTACAGTCGTCGGACCTTGAACAATGGGTTCAGGACAAGTTGGTCGACGTCCCGTGCCATGGTGAGAACCTCTTCGGCAAACACATAACCAAAAAGGCTGCTGAGATTGAGTCCGAGTACATGGCCAGGACACAGCTTGCGAAGAAGACTTCTGCCCCTTCCAAAAAGAAGGGCTCGGGTAAGAAGCCCTTTTTCTAGAGGAATGGTGCTGCTTACCAAAGCTACCCCCCATTTCAGGCCTCCCCGACTCCCCAACAGAGGCAGCAGGCCAAGGGACAGGGGCATGGCCCGTGTAAGCAGAAAGCCCCCAAACTCCAGGCATCGGCTCCGGCCCAGCCAGGTAGTGGCTTTTGACTCTCAAGGCATAGCCCCTCTCACCACAGGAGAACGGCAGTGCACGGGGGGAAGGTTTTCCCTGTATGCCCACAGGTGGCCGGCCATCACCAAAGGCACCTGGGTTCTTCAGATAATCCATCAAGGCTATCTGCTCCATTTGACCCAGGTACCTCCCCCTTACTTTTCAGGAGAGCCTCTCAGGTCTCCCCTTCACTGGGACCTTCTTCTGAAGGAGTTAGCAGGTCTTCTTGAGGATCAGGCGGTAGGACCGGTGCCCCACCACTTACAGGGCAAGGGCTTCTATTCCAGGTACTTCCTGATATCAAAAAGGACAGGAGGCCTAAGACCCATCCTCGACCTGCGCAACTTAAACAAATTCCTGGTGAGGGAGAAGTTCAAAATGCTCTCCCTTGGAATATTGCTGCCTTACCTCCGTCAGAGAGACTGGCTATGCTCCTTAGACATAAAGGATGCGTATACACACATCCTAATTCATCCAGACCACAGACAATACCTACGCTTTGTGGTAGGGGGAAACCACTATCAGTACAGTGTGTTTCCCTTTGGCCTGGCCTCCGCCCCCAGAGTATTCACAAAGTGCCTGGCAGTGGTGGCCGCCTTCCTCAGAATACAAGGAGTTTTTGTCTTCCCCTACCTAGACGACTGGCTCATCAGAGCGACGTCAGCCATGGAGGTCCAACAGGCCACATCTCGCACCATTCAGGTGCTTCATCATCTAGCGTTTGTAATCAATTACTCCAAGTCTACCCTAAGGCCCACTCAGCAACTAGAGTTCATTGGGGCCAGACTAGATACCCTTCAGGCAAGGGCTTACCTGCCTGTGGACAGGGCACAGAGACTTCTGGCTGTGGCACGTCAAGTGAGTTGCAGGTCCCACATATCAGCAAGACACTTCCTGCACCTACTCGGCCACATGGCCTCCACAGTCCATGTGACACCAAATGCCCACCTCCACATGCGAACAGCTCAGTGGTGCCTCAGGAACCAGTGGACAGAGGCCACAGGCAGACTCCGAGACAGAGTCAAGGTATCCAGAAGACTGGTGCAGTCCTTGGCCTGGTGGCTTCAACCAAAACACTTGGTGGCAGGGGTGACCTTCCAGGCTCCTCAACACACGAGGATCCTGACTACGGATGCATCCTTGCTGGGCTGGGGAGCCCATTGCCAGTGACTTTGTACTCAAGGTGTGTGGTCTCCATATGAGAACACACAACAGATCAATTTCCTGGAACTTCGTGCCATTCTGATAGCTCTACAAGCCTTTTATTTATTTATTTATTTATTTTTCTTATATACCGCGCTATTCATCATCAGCGCGGTTTACATGTAACAATAACTGTGCAGTGAAGACAATCTACACTGAACTTACAATATAACAGAAATGTACAGTTTTAACAGGATAGCTACATTACAAATAACATATGTTAAAGAGAAACTAACTATTTACATGTTGGCTTATCTGAGAATTGTAGTCGGTTTGGGTGGGAGTTAACGCTATTTGTCAGGTGGAACAGGGTCTGGTATGTTCGGTTTCAGTCCTGTATGATTGTTGCTTGGGTTTTGTCTATGTACTACTGGGCATGTCAAGGTGTGGATGGTGATCTTGGTCTGCGTAGTGCTGCAGGAAAAGGTGATGTTTAATTGCTTTCCTGAATTGGTAGAGATCCTTGATGGCCCTGATGGCAGGAGGTAGGGCGTTCCAGCACGTGGGTGCATACAACGCAAATGCTCTGCTCCTGGCTGTTCATGAGCATTTCGTGATCTGCTTTGGGAGTATCAAGTTGTTGATGGCCACTGATCTTCTTGCCCTGTTAGGGGGAGTAAGCTGAATGAGGTCAATTAGTGATGTAGAGGAGCATTTGTTAATGGCTTTTGTCTAACTTTGGCTCATCAACCTATACAAACAGACAACCAAGTAGGGATGTTCTATGTGAACAAGTAGGGAGGCACGGGGTCCCGCATTCTGTGTCAGGAAACTCTGGACCTGTGCTCCTTTGCAGTCCAGCACGACATGCATCTGAAAGCAGTTTATCTGCCAGGCCAGGAAAATTACTTAGCCGACAGGCTAAGCAAGATTCTCCAGCCTCACGAATGGCAGCTGGATACGAATATGGCCCAATGGTTCTTTCAGACCTGGGGACAGCCGACACTGGATTTGTTTGCGAGCCCACACAACTACCAGTTGTTCCGGTTTTGCTCCAGACAGCCACATCCAAACAAGGTGGTTGCCGATGCCTTTCTCATCTAATGGTCTGTGGGCCTCCTGTATATGTTTCCTCCGACACCTCTGGTGGCCAAGACCCTTTTCAAAATTCTCCAGGACAAGGCCTCGCTCATTCAGGTAGCCCCCAGATGGCTGAGGCAACCCTGGTTTCCGCTTCTACTTCAACTAGTGGTGGAAGCCCTAATCCCTCTGGGATTCTGTCCCAACCTCCTGTCTCAGGAGGGGGGGCACTCTTCTGCACCTCAACCTCAGCTCCCTCAACTTGATGGCATAGTTGCTGAAAGGGTAGTTCTTGCACTATTCCTCCTTCCCAGAAATGTGGAAGACGTTTTGCTGGCCTCAAGGAGGCAGTCAACTAGACGGACGTATGCTTTTAAGTGGCATAGGTTTGGGGTGTGGTGCGAACAGCAGAAAGAAAATCCTCTCTCCTGCCAGGTTGCAGTGGTACTGCAGTATCTTCTCCATCTTTCGGATTTGGGCCTTAAGTCCAACTCCGTCAGAGTTCACCTCAGTGCCCTGGCTGCACATCACTTCTCAGTGGAAGGAAAGCCTCTTTCTGCACATCCTTTGGTGTCCAGGTTCCTGAGAGGCCTACTTCTGCTGAAGCCCCCAGTTCGCCCTCTGGGATTTGAATGTGGTGTTAGGACAGCTTACTCGTCCGCCATTTGAGCCGATGGCAACCTGCCATCTATGCTACCTTTCTTGGAAGGTAGTTTTCTTGGTGGCACTCACCTCGGCTCGGCGAGTGAGTGAGATTCAGGCTCTGGTGTCTGATAGGCCTTATACAAGGTTCTATAGGAACAGAGTGGTGCTCTGAACTCACCCCAAGTTCCTTCCGAAAGTGGTCTCTTCGTTCCACCTCAACCAGGAGGTAGTACTGCCTACCTTCTTTCCCAGGCCGCATGCCAGTCGGGCAGAGACAGTTCCGCATACCCTGGACTGTAAGAGGGCATTGGCCTTCTACATTCAGCGTACACAAGGCCATAGAAGGGCTTCTCAGCTCTTTGTATCCTATGACCCCAGTAAGCTGGGGATGGCTGTCTCCAAACGTACGCTGTCCACCTGGGTAGCGGAGTATATTGCTTGGGCATACAGGGTGGCTGATCTTCCGTTGCAGGGTCGTGTTACGGCCCACCGGGTTAGGGCTGTGGTGGCATCAGTGGCTCATTTCCGCTCTGTTCTGCTGGCAGACATCTGCCGAGCCGCCACCTGGTCTTTGGGTCAGACTTTCGCAACCTACTAATGCCCGGATTGGGAGTCCTGACGGGGACAGTGCTTTTGGCCAGGCTGTACTCCGTAACCTTTTTGAGGTCTAGGCAACTCCTACCCTCCGACCCTTTGGTGTCAGGCTACCGGAGTGTTACTGTCTCAGTTAGATTCTTATTGTGGCTGGCTGCGGCACTCGTAGAGGGGAGCCTATGTTTCAGCTGTGGGTTCTCGGTAGCCTATAGCTGGGGAGTCCCATATGTGAGGACTGACTTCCTGCTTGTTCCTGGAGAAAGCTTAGCTACTCACCTGTAACAGGTGTTCTCCAGGGACAGCAGGAATCAGTCCTCACAACCCTCCCTTCCTTCCCTTGGAGTTGCAGTTCTACTATTATTTTTATTTTGTTCCTTTTGCCGTCTTTTTAGCTGTGTCATTTGACTGAGCAAGATGGCACCCTTGGGCGGGAAGGGGACCGCGCATGCGCGATGCAATTCCCAAAAGCTTTCTTAGAAAGCTGGGGATTTGCTCCACACGAGAGCTCCATCGGTGCTGACGTCACCCATATGTGAGGACTGATTCTTGCTGTCCCTGGAGAACACCTGTTACAGGTGAGTAACTATGCTGTCATCTACAAGGAAAAGGAGTTTTTTTGTGTTGAACATACAAGTTGGAATTCTTGGATGCTAGGACTAATTATCTGCTTTTTTGTAAATGGTTAAATCTTGGAGCCCAATATTCAACTGCGGCAGTCAGTGTGTTTTAAAATGCTTGACTGCTGTTGTTGAATGTAAAGCCAGATATTCAGCGCCAGATTCTATCTGGCTCTGAATATCCAGTTTCATCCACAGTTAGCAGTGATGCTCAGCTGCTGACTGGATAACAAGTCCACATGAAGGTAAGGACAGCCATTCACTTGTCCTAACTTTGTACAGACACTAATCCGTTTGGTGGTCTGAAAACCCCCGTTGACTGGACTGGTGCTGGGACCATCCTCACCCCACTAACAGACTTTCCTGGCATTGACCAGACAGTGCTACAGGGGTCAGGGGGAACATTCAGTAGCCCTGTCCAGTTAGTGCCACTGAGTATCCCTCTTAGTGAGGTTTATCTGCTGACTGGATAAACCCTTTTGTATATTGGCCCATTGTTTATCATTATAGATGAGGGTTTTTTAAAATGTATTTTTTGTTATATATTGTAACTAGGGCACTCAATTTTATTATTTAAGGGTTTTTTATACCGCCTTATGTAACACAGGTACACTAAAAAATTTTTTTTTTAAACTGCCTCTAATGTTTCGATTGATTTCTACGTTTTTTGGTGCGCTGAATCCAAATCTGGTAACCAATTTGCTCCATCACGTACAGATTTTTTGCTACATTGGGTTAGCAGTTTGAGGTGAACGTTTCAGATTGAGTGCAATCGAGATAAAAGTTTCTTGGATGAATTCTTTATACTAATTGTTTAGTAGTTATTCAAATAAGAATAAAGAAAATTGTAACAAGGCAGCACATAAGAATAGAGTAATGTCAACAAAACACACTGTGATGGTAGCAAAATTGTCTGCACTTAAAACAGCCACATACATGTGCACAAACATTGAGCATATAAGAGCGAGGTTAGACACAAAGCAAAGCAAAGAAATGTGCAAAAAATGTTGTACAGGTATGTATGTAAGAATAGAAAACGCAAACCGCACCATTGCAATACATGAAGACAAACACCCGATGGTGTGAAAATAAAATTCTAATAAATGAGATCCGACACTGTGGTAATAACTAGCAAATTTTTATTTCAAAGTTTAGTAAAAACACGATATTTGTCAACACAGTTTAGATTTTAAAGTCATTCTTGGGTCAATCAATCTCCTGGTGGGCCCGTTTCTTCTTCCCCGAATGCTTCTCTTGGTGCGCTGCTTGGCGTATTTTTCATCTGGGGTTTCCTGCAGCAGCAACCAGCAGAAATCAGCCATCATAGTGGTGTTCCATCTTCCTTGGTACCTTCTCTCTGCGTCCTTGATGTCCTGGTGAAACCTTTCACCTTGTTCTTCACTGTACGCCCCCAAGTTTTCGGGAAAGTAGTTCACATGGGAGTGCAAGAAATGGACTTTCAGGCTCATGTTACAGCCTTGTTCTTTGAAGGCATTGAGCATCCTGGCAACAATATCCTTATAGTTCTCATCCCGCCTGTTCCCCAAGAATTTGAGAACAACATCCTTGAAGGAATCCCAGGCTTCTTTTTCCTTCTCAGACATCGTTTCAGCGAATGCTCCATCTGAAATGAGTTTCCTTATATCAGGGCCAACAAACACTCCTTCCTTTAGCTTTGCTTCAGAAAGTCGGGGGAACTTTGATCAAAGGTACCGAAAGCACTCACCATCTTTTGGTAGGGACTTGATAAATTGCTTAATGAGACCCAACTTAATGTGGAGAGGAGGTAATAGAATTTTATCACGAGGTACCAAGCTCTCATGAAGAACATTTTTCTCACCGGGTCTCAAATACTCCCGAATTGGCCAGTCTTTTTTCCCCCAGTGTAGGTCGCGGGCCCGGCTATCCCACAAGCAAAGGAAGCAGGGATATTTGGTGAAACCGGATTGCTGCCCTAATAGCATGGATAGAATTTTAAAGTCTCCACAAATCATCCACTTATGCTCATCATAACGAATCTTCTGAAGAATCAGGGCCAAATTCTCGTATTTTTCTTGGAGAATAACAGAGTGAGCAATAGGAACTGAAGCGAATGTGTTGCCATTATGAAGAAGAACACCTTTTATGCTGTCTTTTGAGGAATCAATGAACAGCCGCCATTCAGCAGGATCATACTTGAGTTTAAACTTTTCCATCACTCCGTATATATCGTTGCAAAATACCAAATCTTCCTCTTTGCTGAAATACTTCAAAAATTGTGTCTTGCGGTTGGCGGTACCAATAAAAAGTTGTTCCTGGTGACAATAGATTTTTCTGTTTAAGCCGAGAACCTAGCAGTTGGGCAGCATCTTTTGGGAGTCCTAAATCCCGGACTAAATCATTCAATTCAGCTTGAGAGAAAAGTTCAGGTTTCGGATCTGGTTCAGTTTCAAACTCGGAAGTACTGGACTCATCGGGAAAAGCCATCTGATGAGTCTCATCATGATCAGAACCGTCCACACAAATATGATCCAAAGATTTTGGTGGTTCAGGCACAGGTACTTCGTTGCTATGAGGCATAGGCCTAATTGCTGAGGGAAGGTTGGGGTAACTTATTACGTTCTTATTTTTTAAGTTGTATCCCTTCACAATGCAAGAGCAAAAATAGCAGTCACTGCTGTGGTCTCTTTGTTCACGCCACATCATAGGTATTCCGAAACGAAATGCTTGTTTTTTACCTTTCATCCATAAGCGTAGATCTTCCTCACATGTCTTGCACAGTGTGAGGAGCCCACGGTTTGTCTTGATCGCCTAACTTCAAACCGAAATAGGCGAAATATACTTTTTTAATAAATGCAGAAATGTTCTTCTGCCGCTTTTTCACGGTATATTCCCCACAAATAAAACAAAAACTGTCCGGAGAGTTGACGCAACCTCTGGCTCTGTGAGCCATCAAAAATACACAGCACTGCAAACTACAACTGTAGTGAACCACTTCGGAATAAAGCTGGATTACGACTGAGCAAACAAAAGGTAATAATGAACTTGCAAGAAACTGAAATTTGACAGGAACGTTCATGTCGCAACCACCGTGTTTGAGTGAGCGAACGAGGCGAGGCGAACAGGAAAGAACATGCGCCAGCGCGAGTACTGGATTTAGCCCCCCGCCTCCCAATTGTCCTATTAATGTATAAAATGAATACAAAACACTCTAAAATATCATGAGGGAGTGTTTCTAGTTAGTTAACCATTACAACCTCTATTTTGGGCCAAGAAAATAAACTGCAGTCGGCTAAAAAGAAATTATGTGAACATCCCTTATATGGGTAAGAAATCTAATTTTGCAAGAAAACGTGACGTGATGGAACATTTTGGCTATTTTTCCTGGATTCAGCACCCCAAAATCTATAGGAATCAGTTGCAAAACTGGAGGCAGTTTTTTGGTAGTGTACCTGTGTAATCAATGCGGTTTACAGTGTGAACAACAACACAGTAAAACAAAAACAACTTTAAGTTTTTTTTGTGGTTTTCAATATATTTGATATATTTCATTTATGGGAAACATTTTATAATTAGTCCTCGCAGAGATTCTTGCTAAATCACTTGAGGAAGCAAATACATTTAAATAAATATGAGTGGAATATTAAGATATATAGCTAATATACAAGAGACAAGCATCTTACTGTAAGGCTGAATATGGGTGGCCTCAGGTGTAACATAAAGAAATATTTCTTCACTAAAAGAGTAGTAGATGCTTAGAACAATAGAACACCTATTAAGTTGAAATGGTAAAGGTAAAGCCAATATCACACTTAAAGAAAGAATGTTATAAGGAGAGAAGATTTTTAGTAATGGGTAAGTACGTAAGAGTAAAGCTAGTGATCATATAGAGCAGTGTGTCTCAGACCTCCCCTAGAGTTGGGCTTTTAGGATTGCCACAAAGAATATGCTTGAGAGAAATCTGCATGTACTGATTGCCTGTTGCATGCAGTCTGTCTCATGCATATACTTTGTTGTGGTGGTCCTAAGACCTGACTGGCTGAGTGTGTTTAGGGGAATATAGATGGGATCGAACTTATGGTATTTCATCATGGTAAGTTTCAAAGTTGTTTACCTATGTAAAAGGTTTGTTGAAAATTCCCTCCCTCCCCTTCCCTGCTACATGTGTGATAAGTATCTGCTGTCCCTCCACCACCTGAACACTGAAGCTCTGCATGTAAAATTGCCACCTGCATATTCCCTGTTTTATTGAATAAGTTCATTCAGTTGCAGTGTCCATCTCAGAGGCTGATGCAGCAAAGTGCATTGCCATTACTGCAGGTGACAGCACAGTGTTTGTGCAAAATTTGCTATGCTAGTGTGGAATCAGAATGCAGGAAGGATCTAACATGAGCATAATAAATGCACTATAGCCTGCGCTAATGGCAGGGCACAGCACATTTAAATCAATTTCAGTGGATGATAATGAAGCAATTAGCTATGCCACTCAGATGCTGGGATTTTTACCATGAGATATGGAGACTTTAAGGGTTAGCTCATAGATCTGTGGTCAGTGCTGGTGAGGATTTTTTGCCTGTTTTTTTTTTTGTTTTTTTTTTTTTGTTTTTTTTGAGTTCACAGCCCCTGCAAATTTTTTTGTCTTTGCTGAAGATTGTGCTGAAAAGAAGTCGGGGAAAGTGTGCTTGGATAATGCTATGTGCATGTGCTGTTATGCTATCTGGCGCATAAGCAGCGATGTTAGTCTGTGCAGAATTTCTGTAGAGAATATTATAGCTACTTATGAACCAATATTTCTCCAGGAACAAGCAGGAAGTCAGTCCTCACTTATGGGTGACGTCAGCACCAATGGAGCCAACGCGGAGCAATTCCCCAACTTTCAAAGAAAGCCTTTGGGATTGCTGCAACACATGCGTGGTCCTCTATCCACCCAAAAGGTGCCATCTTGCTCAGTCTCCCTCATCCCTCGGAAAAAGTGTGTGTTTGTCGGCCTCTGGCCTGTGTTTTTTCCGGTAACACCGGTCCTCTCCTTTACTTTTGAGTGAGGGGACGTCCTTTTTGTTTAAAAAATTTTTCTTTTGTGGGCTTCCCACCCTTTTCGTCAAGCGCTGGCCTCTCGGGTCTTCGGCCTAGCAGGGGCCCTTTTTGCCCTAATGGCCATAGGTTTTAAAAAAATGCGACAGATGCTCCAAAAATATGTCGCTCACAGACACCCATGACTGCTGTCTCCGGTGTCTGGGCCCGACCATAACCCAGAGCTCTGCTGTCTTTGCAAGAAAATGTCCTCCAAGGCCCTGTTAAGTCGTAAGCAGAAATCCAATGACATTTTCCGTAAAGTGTCCCTGGAATCCCCAGTGGCGCCCTCGGTCGTACCTCCGTTGGTGGCATCCCCCACTTCGGCCCCGCGTTCAAGGCAGCACTCCAATCAGGGGTCCCCTGAAGTGGAGAGGCGCAAGAAGAAGAATACCTCAGAGTCTCTGTCTCTGACAGGGGCTCCAGACATGCGCAAGCGCTCCCGCGCTCGGTCGCTTAGCCCTCCCCAGCGTTCCCAAGAGTCTGACAAGGAGCGGCTTCGAAAGGTACCTCGTACAGATACGGAGGCCTCCGGTGACGGTGCCTGGTCTCCTGAGAGTTCTCTTGGTGAGGATCCCCTCTCCTCGTCTACGCCCGACCCAGTAACCCCTTTGTTGGCGGCGCAGGGACCCACGCCCACATGGGAGTCCCGCATGCTGGCACTAGAGCGCAGCATTTCTGCCTTCTTAGCTGCCCAGCAGGTGCTCATGCCCAGAATGAGAGGGGTACCTAAACCTGCCCTGGAAACCCCCGAGAGCCGTGGGCCTCGTGAGGGTCCTAGGCGTCAGTCTCGCTCGCCTTCCCATTCCTCGGGAGCGAGATCCTCCAAGGCCTTTGGTTCCAAGCGGGCTTCGGCCTCCAGATAGGGCAACCAGTCCGAATTGGACTCCTTCTCGGACCTCTTGAACTGGGAGTCGGAAGGGGACACCTTCCCGGAGACCTGTGCCCACCTGGACCTCCCTTTAGACCCGTCTCCACCCACCTCTCAGAGGCATTCACCGCCCGAGGACACATCCTTTCTGGTGTTCGTACGGGACATGGCGCAAGCCCTCAACCGTGCTACGCAGGCTGAGGAGGAACCGTGGGCTGAGGAGCTTAACATCTTACAGTTCGAGTCCCTGCCTTGGGAGTCTCTTACTGTCCCAGTTCCTCTCATCCTGTCCAGGCTGCTGCTCCACATGTGGGAGGCACCTGCTTCGTTGCCCATCATGAGCAAACACCTCGATGCCATGTATAGGGTCCAGTGAGGCCCGAGGTTCCGAAAGACCCAACTTCCTCACACCTCCATGGTTGTGGAATCGGTGATGCGGAAGCAAAAGAGCCCAAAGTCGCACTCTTGGGTCCCGCCGGGCAGGGAGTCTAGAGCCCTCAGCACCCTTGGGTGCAAAGCCTATCAAGGATCCATGTTCACATGCCGTATCCAGGCTTACCAATTGTATATGGGCATGTTCCTGCAGGACCTCGTCAAAGAGCTCAGTAATTTTTCCGCAGGTCTCGGCAGTGAGCCCCTCCTCAGATTCCAAACCCTCCTGAGGTCCGTCGTGGAATGCTTGAAGTAGCTCTCCCACGCCACATATGATGGATTTGAGTCCTCCGCCCAAGTGGCGGCAGCAGGCATCGGGGCCAGGTGTGGCTCCAGTCCTCGGACCTAGAGCAGTAGGTCCAGGAGAAGCTCCTGGACGTCCCCTGCCTAGGTGGACAAGTGTTCGGCAAGCCCATGGAGGACAAGGCCGCCAAAATAGAGACTGAGTTCGTGACTTGGACCCGCCTCTCGCGTAAGACCTCTTCTCTCCCTCAGAAGAAACAGCAAACTAAGAAGCCGTTCTTCCAGAGGAAGGGGCTCCCCTACTGGGGATACCTGCCCATCCCCGTGCTGGCCTCCGGCACACAGGGAAAGGGTGGAGTGCATGGCCACCGCAAGCTTAAAGAACCCAAGGCCCAACCCTCGGCGCCACCCCCAACCTGCTCAAGGGTTTTGATGCCGATGGCATAGCCTCTCGCTCCCCAGCAGTACTTCCGCTGGGGGGGGGGATGTCTGTCCCTTTTTGCCTCCCACTGGGCGTCGATCACGTCGGACACCTGCGTCCTCCGGGTGGTCCTGGACGGGTATCGTCTTTACCTGGACAGGCTTCCTCCTCCCTTTTCCCAAGCGGAGCCTTCTCGGCTCCCCTCGCACCAGACTTGCTTGCAACAGGAGATGACCAACCTCCTCGCCCACCAGGCAGTCAAGAAAGTACCACCGCACCCCCGAGGCCACGGGTTCTACTCCCGTTACTTTCTTGTTCCGAAGAAGACAGGAGACCTACTCCCCATTCTCCATCTCAGGAACCTAAACAAGTTTCTGGTGCTGGAGAAGTTCAAAATGTTATCACTTGGCATCCTGCTGCCCTTCCTCCAGCAGGGGCGATTGGCTATGCTCCTTAGACCTAAGGGACGCTTACACCCACATTCTAGTCCACCCCCAGCACAGGCAGTTCCTGCACTTCAGAGTGCAGGGAGAGCATTACCAATACAGGGTGCTCCCCTTCGAGCTCACGTTCACTCCTTGGGTCTTCACAAAGTGTGTATCCACGGACACCGCCTTCCTCTGGCGACGGGGCATACCAGTCTTCCTTTACCTAGACAACTGGCTCGTCACGGGGACTTTGGCTGAAGAAGCCCACCTGGTGGCGTCGCGCACGATTCTCCTCCTCGAACACCTTGGCTTCCTGGTAAACTACTCCAAGTCCCACCTCGAATTGGTGCAGACCTTTTGAGTTCATCGGTGCACTCCTCAACATGGAGCGGGCAACCGTCTTCCTGCCTGTGGATCCCTGGCAGCCCAGATCCAGAGCAGAGTTTGAGTCTCGGCGTGGGCCATGCTTTGCCTCCTGGGACACATGGCCTCCACCGTCCATGTTGTCCCCCACACCCATATGCAGATGCGAACGGCCTAGTGGTGCCTTAGAATGCAGTGGAGCCAGGCCTGTGGTCGCCTCAGGGACCCCATACGGGTCTCCCGAAGTCTCCACAGCTCCTTGGAGTGGTGGCGAGATCCCCGATGCTTCAGTCGGGGAATGCCCTTCCAGGCCCCGCAGCACGAGCTCGTCCTGACGACAGATTCTTCTCTGCTGGGTTGGGGAGCCCACTGCGGCGCATTGTGCACCCAGGGGCAGTGGTCGCCCGAAGAGTCTCAGCAGTGGATCAACATGCTCGAGCTTCAGGTGGTCCAGTGGGCCCTGAGGGCCACCTGAGAGGGAAGTCGGTGCTCGTGCAGACTGACAACAATGTCCATCCAAAATCATTAATGTAGACCCCCCGGTGATGGGCCCCCCCCTTTTTTTGATTCCCCACCCCCTGTTATATGTCCCACCGCTTTGACCCGGTGAAAAGCGGGATACAAATACAGATAAATAAATAAACAGGTTAGCCATACACAAGGAGGGGGGAACAGGCTCTCTCCTCCTCTGCTGGGAGACGATCCTCCTTTGTTCATTTGCCTTTCGCCGGGGGATGTCCCTCTAAGCAATCTATCTCCCGGGCCAAGACAATGTCCTCGTGTCAAACTCAGCAGAATCCTCCGCCCACACGAGTCGTGCCTGGATCCGGAGGTCACCAGCCTCTTGTTCCATTGGTGGGGGACTCCGTCCATGGACCTGTTCGCCAGCCCGGTGAACACGCAGCTTCCCGGCTTCTGCGGACTGGTTCCACACCCAAGCAGAGTGGCCCCGGATGTGTTCCTCTTGAACTGGACCTCCGGGCTTCTTTACGCTTTCCCTCCCACTCCTCTCATTGCGAGGACCCTCCACAAGATTCAGCGGGAATGTGCCTCAGTGATTCTCGTGGCCCCTTCGTGGCCTTGACAGCCTTGGTTCCCGCTCCTGCTCCGTCTGTTGTTCGAGCCCCCAGTCCCCCTGGGCTGCGTCCCGGACCTGCTAATGCAGGAAGAGGGACAGGTGCTTCACCCGAATCTGGCCTCGCTGTCCCTTACGGCCTGGCGGCTGAATGGGTCTCCTTAGCCCCGCTGCACCTCCTGGTTTATGCGTCAGATAGCATTCCAGTACATGCACATGAGTGCCATGCTGTCTTTTGTGCACAGGATGGAAGTGCTGCTAGTGCAGACCCCTATGCGAATGTGCCTGGTTTGCTTTCCTTGTTTAGCACAGATTTTTGTGTAGAGCTCATTTGCATGTTTGCTTACACCATCGCTGAGCAAAACGTCTGCACTAAACTTGCGTTAGGAAATCCTGCACTAGAGCTTTAGTGTGTATTGTGTGTGTATGTATGGGTGTGCTGTGTATGTATTGTGTCTGTGATGGGGTAGCTGGGGGGTGGGGCATTTCCGGAGGATATTGCTTTGGAAATTAGTGACAGTTGTGTGGAGATGGCTTTGGGGTGGGTAGGAGTAATTTTCAGGGTGGTAGAGCAGTTACATGGAGAGTTTTTTTGAGGTAGTGCTTTTGAATGGGGGAGTATTTGAGAGATGGCCAATTTCGGGGGATATTTTTGGTGGGGGCAGTTTCCTGGGTAGTGGGGCAGCTATGGAGGAGTAGTTTTTGAGGTGGGGCAATTGTGGGTGGTAGGGCAGTGTGAGAGGTATTTTTTTTAGGAGTGGGGCAGTTAAAAAGGGAGGGTTTTTTTTAGGGGTGGGGTGTAGATTGGTAGGGCATTTACGTTAGGAGTAGTTTTTGGGGGTGGCACAGTTGACGGGGCTGTGGAGCAGTTTTGGGCGGTTAGTTTTGTGCAGGGTGGAGTAGTTTGGGGGAGTCATTTGCAAGGTGTGAAGGGGTATTTTTGGGAGTGGGGGTGAGGCACTGTGTGAGGTAGTGGCAGTTATGGGATGAAGTTTATTAGGGTGGGACAGTTTGCAGTATGATGAATCAAACACAATCAAGACACAATCAAACACAATCAAGAACAAGTTGATGGCAGATCTCCAGGAACAAGCAGGAATGTAGTCTTCACATATGGGTATCGTCGGTACCGACAGAGCCTGCGCTGGAACGCTCCCCAGCGTCCATTTAGCTTTTGGGAGCATCCCACAGCGCCTGCGTGCTGCCTTCCCGCCTTTCCCAACTGCCTCTCTCCAGTTCTTCGTTTTCTGCAGAACGAGCAGGTCGTTTTCCTGTCACCGCAGAAATTATCCCATATTTTTCATTCTTTTTTTGTGGTAGCATCTGCCTTCCTCGACGCTATACCGGTACCGCTGGTTCTTTCTTTCTTTCTTAAAACCCCCCCCAAAAAAACCAAACTTTGTAATCTTTTTCTGGATTTCCAGCCTTTTTTCTCTCGGGTGCCACGTGCCATTTTGGGCATTAGGCCTAATTTTTTCCTCAACATGGAAAAACCCGCTTCGGGTTTTAAAAAGTGTTCCAAGTGTGGCGGTACCATCTCTGTCACCGACACTCACGAGTGGTGCCTCAAATGTTTAGGTACTGACCACTCCATCTCAGAGTGTGTTGCCTGTGGGATGATGTCGAAGAGGGGTCGGCAAAACCGAGCTGCTAAGCTTAACACCCTTTTTCCCTCCGATGCAGCATCCATGGCATCGACGTCTTCCAGGGCTTCATCTTCCACCCATGGATCTCAGGTAACCAAACATAAATCCTCAAATGGAGATCTCCTTCCAAGCATCGAGATGCCTCTGGCGTTGCCCTTGAGGGACTTGTACCGGCAAAATTGCCCAGGCAGGAGGCTTTGGCTTCCAAAGCACTATCGGGGCTACAGGATGTTCTCGAGGCCTCAACCTTGGCAGAACTACTGGTGCCGTGCTCTGGGGTACCGGCCGCTTCGTCCGATACCGACACCCAGGCATCGGCAGCGTCAATCGACCAGAGATTCCTGGCTATTGAATGCAGTCTGGCGGCTCTCCTTGCGGCATCGGTGCCTTCGGGACTGCTTCAGACAGTTCAACCGGTATTGACACCGGTTCCGGCACCGATATCGGTACCGGTACCGACAGCATCAACATCGGCGAGTGTGCTACCAACACTGAGTCATGCTATTTCCTCTGGTATCGACAGGCCGGTACCGGACCCCTCCAGTACCGACCGATCGGTACCGGTATCGTGCTTTACAAGATCACCCGGACAGAAGATATTTTGAATCCTCCGATGACTCTGAGGACTCTGACAGCTCTGTCGATACTGGAGTACTTCTCTCTGAGTAGCCTTCTCCTAAACGTAGGATGTCTCCTTCAGAGGATATATCCTTTCAGGATTTCATCAGGGAGGTGGCTAGAGGTCTTTCCATCACAGTGGCTCCTGAAACAGAGCCCAGAGCAAAGGAGTTGGAGATTTTACATTATCCTAAAGCTCCCAAGGAAGTGGCTACTTTGCCTATTCATGAGATCTTGCATGATCTCATGTTAAGAATGTGGGAAACACCTCTTCTCATTCCCGTAGGCTGGATACCATGTATTGAGTGCCTCCTTGTCCTGGATTTCAGAAAACTCAGTTGCCACACCACTCCATAGTGGTGGAGTCAGCTATGAGAAGGATCAAGAGTGCAAAAAGACATGCTTCTAATCCTCCAGGATGTGAATGTAGGACTCTTGATGCCTTTGGGCGTCGAACCTTCCAGGCCTCTATGCTTTCTGCCAGGATTAGTTCCTACATCTTATATATGGGAATGTTCCTTAAGGAGGTTACAGGAGATCTAGAGCTTATGAGCCCTCTCCTGCCTGATGATAAGAGGCAGGATTATCTTACATTTGTCAAACATGCCCAGGATGTTTCAAGTTTGTTAATCGTGCAGCTTTTGACTGCTTTGAGTGCATAAGCAGAACCTCTGCCATTGCTATAGGTGCTCATAGGATTGCCTGGCTCCAGGCATCTGACTTAGAACTCTGGGTACAGGACAAACTGGGGCATATCCCTTGCACAGGCGAAAATCTCTTTGGCAAAAATTGGCAAGAGAAAGCTAATGAGCTGGATGCTGATAACACCACTTTGGATAGACTATCCAAGGCTACAGCTGATCCTGAAAGGAGAAATTCCTACAAGAAACCATTCTTCTCTAAAAAAGAGGTTTTACCCCTCCTATACCCAGCAGGTGCATTCTGCAGGTCAATCTGCCCGAAAGGGACAGCAGCCCCCAAAGCAAAGGAAATCAAAGACTGCTAAGCCTCAACCTGCCCAGCAGACCCAGCCTCCACAGGGGCTTTGACTCCCATCTAGAGAACCTGGCCTTCCTGGCCCTTAACGGGCCAGAGCCTTCCACCATCCCAGGAAGGTTGCGTCATTTTGCCCCCAGATGGGGGCAGATAACAGCAGAAGAATGGACTCTTTTCATTGTAAGAGAGGGGTACAAGCTTCATTTCTTCAACATGCCCCCTCCTACAGTGGTAAGACAGTTCAATTCTCAGGCATCACTCAACACTCAGTTGGGTCAAGAGGTCAGTTTACTTCTTGCCCATGGGGCAATAGAAGACGTACCCATTTCCCAACAGGGTACAGGGTTTTACTCCCCTTATTTCCTTATTCCAAAGAAAACAGGGGGACACACACCCATTTTAGACTTCAGAGAACTGAAAAAATTCCTGTTCAAAGAGAAATTCAAGATGATTTCTCTGGGAACTCTGAGGCCATACCTTCAGAGTCAGGATTTGCTTTGTTCTCTAGATCTCAAGGATGCGTACACTCATGTTCTCATCCATCCAACTCACCGAAGATTCCTTCGTTTTCTTTTTCAAGGAAAGCACTACCAATACAGGGTGCTTCCTTTTGGCCTGGCCTCAGCACCAAGGGTGTTTACGAAATGTATGGCTGTAGTGGCAGCATTTCTTCGCACTCTAGGAATATTCCTCGTCCCCTACTTAGACGACTGGCTCATTCAAGCCCCATCAGAGTCAGAGGCCAGAATTTCCCTATCTTGCACAATGCGTATCCTTCAGTATTTGGGCCTGGTGATAAACATCCCAAAATCCAGCCTAACTCCCACTCAGTCTCTAGAGTTTATAGGAGCTTTGCTGGATACCAGAAAAGCAAGGGCCTATCTTCCACAGGCCCGCTGCCTTCGCATTGTGCAGTTAGCCTCCCAGGCAGTGTTAAAAACTCATCTCACTGCTCGGGAAATGTTACAACTCCTAGGCCATATGGCATCTACCATGCACGTGGTTCCCTATGCTCGTGTCCATATGAGAGCAGCCCAATGGACTCTGTCCACTCAGTGGACTCAGGTATCATGCTGCCTATCAGACAAAATAGCAAACACAAGTCGCCTTATTTTGTCTCTACAATGGTGGCAGTCAACCCAAAACCTGTTGGTGTGGTCCCCTTTCAAGCAACCCCTACCCCAGGTCACTCTAAAAGACGCCTCACAGGTGGGTTGGGGAGCTCATCTGCAAGATCTCTCAACCCAAGGCACCTGGACTCCACAGGAGACCCACTTACATATCAATCTCCTAGAACTCAGAGCAATCTTCCTTGCTTTTTGAGTATTCCGTACCCAGCTCAGCTACAAGACAGTCCTGATTCAGACGGACAATCAAGTAGCTATGTTCTATCTGAATAAGCAGGGAGGAACAGGCACTCTGTCGCTTTGCAACGAAGCTTTGCGACTATGGGCCCTCGCCAGAGAGCATCAGATTCATCTCCTTGAGGTGTATCTGCCAGGCATTCAAAACTCTTGGGCAGACAGACTCAGTCGAGTTCTGCTTCCACACGAATGGTCTCTCCATGCAGACCAGGTAGCAAATTTTTTCAAATTTGGGGAACTCCGGACATAGACCTCTATGCAAATCCGTTGAATGCCAAACTTCCCCGGTTCTGTTCCAGAATTCCGGCTCAGGGTTCTCAGGCCAGGGATGCTTTCCTCCTCCATTGGGGTCAGGACTTCCTATATGCCTTTCCACCCATTACCCTAATTCCCAAAACCCTATTCAAGCTTCAGAGAGACAAAGGCCACATGATTCTCATAGCTCCACATTGGCCACGGCAGGTGTGGTACCGTCTACTCCTGCATCTCTCTCAAGCTCCATCTCTGGAGTTAGGATCTGCTCCAGATCTCCTGTCTCAGGAGGACGGGATGTTGTGGCATCCCAATCCCTACTCTCTGCATCTCAGGTCCTGGTTGCTGAGAGCCGAGACCTTCATGGTCTTAACCTTTCTCAACAAGTAAAGGATGTCCTTTGTGCTTCCAAGAAACCTTCCACAAGACGCTCTTATGCTTTCAAGTGGAAAAGGTTTTCCATATGGTGTTCGCAAAAGGGTCTTCACCCCTCTGTGATACCTCTGGAATCATTACTGGAATATCTCCTTCATTTATCTAATGCAGGACTTAAGACTAACTCAGTAAGAGTTCATTTAAGTGCTATTTCAGCTTCTTTAAAGCCTTTAAATGGGCAGCCTATTTCCTCTCATCCTCTCATAGCGAGATTTATGAGGGGCCATCTTCTAACTAAGCCTCCCATTAGGCCACCTCCAGTGGCATGGGACCTGAATCTAGTTCTTGGGCAGCTCATGAAGCCGCCTTTTGAACCTTTAGCTACTACCTCCTTGAAATTCCTTTCCTGGAAAATTATCTTTCTCACTGCAATCACATCAGCACGTCGCATCAGTGAATTGCAAGCATTAGTGGCTGATCCTCCTTACACGAGGTTCCATCATGATAAGGTAGTCCTTAGGACTCATCCACACTTTATGTCGAAGGTGGTCTCAGCTTTTCATTTAAACCAGGCGGTTTACCTGCCTGTATTTTTTCCAAGGCCTCATGCTTCAAATGCAGAAAGGAATCTTCATACTTTGGAATGTAAAAGAGCACTTGCCTTTTACTTACAAAGGACACAGCAATATAGAAAGTCCTCCCAACTCTTTGTTGCTTTCGATCCTTCTCATTTGGGACATCCAGTCTCCAAGAGAACATTGTCCAACTGGATTGCACAGTGCATTTCTTTTGCCCATCAGAGTAAGAACCTTTCTCTGGAAGGCCATGTCACAGCTAACAATGTGAGAGCCATGGCAGCCTCAATGGCTCAACTACACTCTGTGTCTTTTGACGACATTTGTCGAGCAGCTACTTGGGCCTCGGTTCATATCTTCACAGCCCATTACTGCTTAGACAAGGACTCCTGCCAGGATGCCTTGTTTGGTCAGGCTGTTCTACAACACCTGTTCCAAACTTAATCAACTCCTACCCACCTTTCTCCAGGACCAAGCAGGAAGTCAGTCCTCACATATGGGTGTCATCGACGCCGATGAAGCCCCAGCGGAGCATTTCCCCAGCTTTCTATGAAAGTCTTTGGGAATGCAGGCACACATGCGCGGTTCCCTTCCCGCCTAAAGGTGCCATCTTACCTCGGTCTCTCTTTTTCCGAGAAGCCCACCGGACGTGTGTCCTGTCATCCCGGATAAAAGTTTGATTTTTTTGGCTATTCTCGCAATTTTTTCTTCTCCGGTTCGACGCCGGTTCCCCTCCCGCCGGGTTCGGTACACCGGTATCGAGCCCGTTTCTTCTTTTTCGGTTTTTGCCCTTCTTGGCTGGCTTCGCGCCCTTTTTTTGCTTTTTCCCTGGAAGGCCGGTCCTTTGACCTCGCGGGGACTTTTTTCCCCCCGATGGCTTCCAGCGGTTTTAAAAAGTGTGATCGGTGTAAGAAGTTGATGTCTCTCATTGACACACACGACTGCTGCCTTCGGTGCCTTGGTCCTGATCACGACCCTAAGACGTGTGGATCATGTGGGAAGATGTCTTCCAAGGCACTGCGAAGTCGCCAGCAGCAGAAAGAAAGGCTTTTTTCTGACTCAGCCTCCGGCCGGGCCCGGACCTCGTCTGAGGCCTCGACATCTCGGGATTCGGATCCAGAGCGCCGTCGTGGCTCCTCGGACAGGGGGTTCCCCGACCGGGAATGCAAGAGGAAGAAGCGGCTCGTGAGGGTGTCATCGGAAGAGGTCCCTGGCTCCTCGAGGGCCAGGTCTAAGACTCCCGACCGTCGCCCCGGGCCCGTGGAACAAGAGAAGCCTGCCAAAATTCCTCGCGTGGAGCCGGAGTCTGCTGGACATGTAAGTCCTGTAGTCCTCGAGGACTCTCCTCCCGGAGAGCCGACGTTGGGCCCGGCGCCGCCGGGGCCCGAGTCGGTGGCTGCTGCGTCTTCCGAGCTGAGTCTCAGGATGACAGCCTTGGAGTGCAGACTGTCTGCCTTTATGGAGCAGCAGCGGGCACTGATGGCCAGCCTGTCTGGCGCATCTGCCCCGACCACCGGGACATCGACATCGAAGTCGACCCCGGAGACCGAGCCGATACTCGAGACCATGATGGCTCGAGGTCGACCTCGGTCACGGTCTCCCTCGACCTCCCATTCGGGACCGAGGGCGTCGACGCCGGTGCCTCCGGCGTCGGGGCGGGTGCTCCTGGGCCCCGCAGGGTCGGATCCTGACTCCTCGTCGGACGAGTCCGCCTGGGAGACGGAGGATGAGGAGTTCCCCGACACATTCAAGACTCGGTGCATCCCGTCGGACTCACCGCAGTCTTAACCCCGGAGTAGATCCCCTCCGGAGGATACCCGGTTCTCGGAGTTTGTCCGGGATATGGCCACCGCGTTGGCTATCCCGGCGGACCCCGAGGAAGAGCCTCGAGCCGAAGAGCTCGAAGCCCTGCAGTACGACTCTCCTCCGAAGGAGGCCTTTACTGTCCCGGTTCCTCCGATGCTGGAACGGCTCCTCTTCCGGATGTGGGAGGCACCGGCTTCGGCGCCGGTTCTAAGCAAGCGGGTCGATTCGATTTATCGACTCCGGAAGAGCCCTGGCTTTCAGAAGGCGCAGCTACCACACCATTCCATGGTTTTGGAATCGGCCATGCATCGCCTGAAAACTCAGAAGATGCACTCTGCGGTGCCCCCCCGGCAGGGAGGCCCAGAACCTCGATGGTTTTGGTAGAAAGTGCTTCCAGGGCTCGATGCTTGCTTGCTGTGTCCAGTCTTACCAGCTGTACATGGGCATGTACTTGCGAGACCTGGCCAAGGAGTTGGCCGGGTTCTCTGCTGGTCTCTCCGGGGAGCCCTTGCAGAGATTCAAGTCCTTGTCCTCGGGAATTCGGGACTGCTCCAAGTTTATGTCCCGCGCCGCCTACGATGGCTTCGAGGCTTCGGCCCGAGTTGCGGCAGCCGGCATTGCGGCTCGACGCCAGGCATGGCTGCAGTCATTGGACCTCGAGCCATGAGTTCAGGACAAGTTGGTCGATGTCCCTTGCCGAGGTGAGAACCTTTTTGGCAAGCCCATGGCCGAGAAGGTCGCACAGCTTGAGACCGAGCACCTTACAAGGACAAGGCTGTCTAGAAAGACCTCTGCCCCTTCTCACAAGAAGAAGGCCTCGGGTAAAAAGCCCTTTTACCCGAGGAAGGGCACTGCCTACAAACAGTACCCTCAGTATCAGGCTGCCCAAGCTGCATCCCAGGGTCAGCAAGCCAAGGGGCAGGGTAATGGGCTCCGTAGGCAAAGGACCCCCAAGCCTCTGGCCCCTGCTCCCACTCAGCAGGGTGGGGGGTTTTGACTCCTTGAGCATAGCCTCTCAGTCCCTGCTCTCCCAACCCTGAACAGGAGGTCGCCTCGCCCTCTTTGCCCACCAGTGGCCCCGCATCACTGGGGACATTTGGGTGTTAAACATAGTCCACAGGGGCTTTGCACTACACTTTCACCAACTGCCTCCTCCATATTTTCCAGGGGAGCCTCCAAGGCCTCCCCTGCACACAGATCTTCTCCTCCAGGAGCTCCAAGGTCTGTTGGTGGACAGGGTGGTGGAGCCTGTGCCCCTTCAAATGCACGGTCGAGGGTTCTATTCCAGATATTTCCTGGGACCCAAAAGAACCGGTGGCCTTCGACCTATCCTGGACCTCGGGAATCTCAACAAGTTCCTAGAGAAAGAAAAGTTCAAGATGCTTACTCTTGGAACACTTCTGCCCTACCTCCAGCAGGGAGATTGGCTATGCTCCTTAGATCTAAAGGATGCGTACACTCACATCCTCATTCATCCAGACCACAGAGAGTACCTCAGGTTCATTGTGGGAGGAAACCATTATCAGTACAGGGTACTGCCTTTTGACCTAACCTCTGTCCCCAGAGTCTTTACCAAATGCCTGGCAGTGGTGGTGGCCTACCTGAGAAATCAAGGCATCTTTGTCTTTCCCTATCTGGACGACTGGCTCATAAGATGTCAGACGTGCCAGGAGGCCCGACAGGCCACCCTCAGAACTATTGCTCTTCCTCAAAGCTTGGGGTTTGTAATAAACTTCGCAAAGTCCACTTTGCTCCCCTCCCAGAACTTGGAGTTCATAGGGGCAAGGTTGGACTCTATCCTGGCAAAGGCATTCTTGCCAGAAGACAGAGCCCAAAGACTGATGGACTTAGCAAAACAGTTTCTCAGCGGATCAGTGGTCTCCGCCAGACTCTGCCTGAGGCTGCTTGGCCACATGGCTTCGACAGTTTATGTAACCCCCAATGCCAGGCTCCATATGTGGCCTGCACAGTGCTGCCTTCGGAGTCAGTGGTCACAGGCCACAAGCAGCCTCAGAGACAGGATAAGGGTGTCCAGACCTTTTCTGGACTCCCTCAACTGGTGGCTGCAACCAACCAATCTACTGAAAGGGGTGCCTTTTCAAATTCCTGGGTACACAGTGGTACTGACCACAGACACCTCCCTGCAGGGCTGGGGGGCTCATTGTCTGAACAAGTGCACCCAGGGCCTGTGGTCTCCCTGGGAAGCCGCACAGCAGATCAATCTCCTAGAACTCAGGGCTATTCGATTGGCACTCAAAGCTTTCTCTCTTGCCCTGGCTCATCAATCTGTCCTGATTCAGACAGACAACCAGATAGCCATGTTTTTTTGAACAAGCAAGGCGGGACTGGGTCCAGGCTCCTTTGTCAGGAGGCACAGGACCTTTGCTCATTTGCCCTCAAGCACAACATGCTCCTCAAGGCTGTGTACCTTCCAGGCCAGGAAAACTACCTGGCCGACAGGTTGAGCAGAATTCTGCAGCCCCACGAGTGGCAGATGCATCCTTTGGTAGTTCAGAAGATCTTCCTGAAATGGGGTCTTCCTTTGATAGATCTGTTTGCCAGTCCACTGAACAAACAGCTGCCTCAGTTCTGCTCCAGACAGCCGCATCCTCTGCGGGTAGCAGCAGATGCTTTTCTGATACCATGGTCTCAGGGCCTCCTGTATGCGTTTCCTCCCACGCCTTTGGTGGCCCGAACTCTGTTCAGAATTCTTCAGGACAAAGCCTCAGTCCTGCTGGTGGCTCCCAGGTGGCCGAGACAGCCTTGGTTTCCACTTCTCCTTCAAATGGCGGTGGATCCCCCCCTGCCCTCTGGGGTTGCAACCCGACCTTCTCTCCCAGGATCATGGTTCCCTTCTGCACCCCAATCTCAAAGCTCTCAATTTGATGGCCTGGAGGCTGCAAGGGTAGTTTTGGCTCCCTGGGGCCTACCTCAGGAAGTTGAGGAGGTTGTCCTAGCCTCTAGGAAACAGTCCACTAGGAAAACCTATGCTCTCAAATGGAAAAGGTTTTCTGTGTGGTGTCAGCTACGTACAGAGGATCCCTTCTCCTGTACTGTACCAGTAGTGCTTCAGTACTTACTGCACTTATCCAATCAGGGACTTAAGTCCAATTCTGTTCGGGTCCACCTATCAGCTCTAGCAGCTCACCACTCACTGGTGGAAGGACATTCTCTCTCGGTTCACCCCTTGGTGTCCCGGTTTCTCAGAGGCTTGCTTTTACTCAAGCCTCCAATCCGTCGTCCTGCTCCTGAGTGGGAGTTGAATGTGGTCTTGCAGCAACTGACTCGCCCACCTTTTGAGCCGATGGCTACTTGCCCTCTACGCTTCCTGTCCTGGAAGACCCTCTTCTTGGTAGCCCTATCCTCGGCCAGGCGAGTGAGTGAGCTTCAGGCCCTGGTCTGTGACAGGCCTTACACTCGCTTCTATAGGAACAGGGTATTCCTTAGGACTCATCCAAAGTTCCTTCCAAAGGTTGTCTCCTCCTTCCACCTTAACCAAGAGGTGGTTCTTCCAACTTTCTTTCCTAGGCCTCATGCAAGCCAGACTGAAGCAGTTCTGCATACCCTGGACTGTAGGAGGGCCTTATCCTTCTACCTTGACCGTACGCAGGGGCATAGAAGGGCTACTCAGCTCTTCGTATCTTTTGACCCTAATAAGTTGGGGTTGGCTGTGTCCAAGCGTACCTTGTCCATCTGTGTGGCTGATTTGTATCACCTGGGCTTACAAGGCGGCTGACCTTCCTTTGCTGGGTCGGGTCACGGCCCGCCGTGTCAGGGCAATGGCTGCTTCAGTGGCTCATCTCCGCTCTGTACCGTTGGTAGACATCTGCAGGGCTGCAACTTGGTCTTCAAGCCAGACTTTTGCGGCCCATTACTGTCTGGAGAGGGAGTCCCGTAGGGACAGTACTTTTGGCCAGGCAGTACTCCGGAATCTCTTTGAGGTTTAGGCAACTCCTGCCCTCCTGCCCTCTGTTGGGCTACCGGTGGAGGTTGTGTCAGTGAAAAGCCTTTCTTTGATGCTGGGACTAGAGGGAGTTCTCTTGTTCAGCCTGGGTTCCTCGGTAGCCCAGAGCTAGGGAGTCACCCATATGTGAGGACTGACTTCCTGCTTGGTCCTGCAGAAAGAGTAGTTACTCACCTGTAACAGGTGTTCTCCAGGAGCAGCAGGAATCAGTCCTCACAACCCTCCCTCCTCCCCTGGGAGTTGCAGTTGTACCTAGTTTGTTTTTTCTTTTTTGTGTGCTGTTCTTAGCTATGTCATTTGACTGAGGTAAGATGGCACCTTTAGTCGGGAAGGGAACCGCGCATGCGTGCCTGCATTCCCAAAGGCTTTCATAGAAAGCTGGGGAAATGCTCCGCTGGGGCTTCATCGGTGTCAATGACACCCATATGTGAGGACTGATTCCTGCTGCTCCTGGAGAACACCTGTTACAGGTGAGTAACTACTCTTTCCCGGTAGGATGCCAGAGATCCATGGGGGGAAGTGGAGCCCTTTCACAGTGGCACACAACTTCTGGGGTCTCTCCCTGGCATCGGTAGCTAGGGAGTCCACATATGTGAAGAGTACATTCCTGCTTGTTCCTGGAGATAGCATAGTTACTCACCTGTAACAGGTGATCTCTGGGAACAGCAGGAATTTATTCTTCACAACCCACCCACCTCCCCTAGGAGTTGTATCTCTCTTTTCTTTTCTTTCCCTTTCTCTCTCTTTGTCTCAGCTTTAAAACTCAACTGGAGAGAGGCAGTTGGGAAAGGCGGGAAGGCAGCACGCAGGTGCTGTTGGATGCTCCCAAAAGCTTTCTAATTGGACGTTGGGGAGCGTTCCCACGCAGGCTCCGTCGGTACCGACAATACCCATATGTGAAGACTAAATTCCTGCTGTTCCTGGAGATCACCTGTTACAGGTGAGTAACTATGCTTTCCGGAGATGTAAATTTTTGGGGTGAGGCATTTGCAGGATGTTTTATTTTGGGATGAGGATAGAAGTGGTGTGATGGGGCAGTGTGGGGATGTAAATTTTGGAGGCGAGGCAAGTTTCAGGGTGCTGAGGCAGTCATATGGGGGTATTTTTTTGTGTGGTTGCATTTGTCAGATTGGTAGAACAGTTGTGAGGGAGTAGTTTTTGAGTGGGGAGCAGTTTGGGAGTTGGGAGAATAGAGAACAGGGAGAAGGAGTTTGAAAGGAACAATTCCCGCACTGCCATTTTTCACTATATGTAAGTTTCTATGCTACAGAAGTTGGAATTCCTTCTCCCACAAAAATACATTGGGTTAGTTTTTTTTTTTTTTTTTTGGTGGGGCTTATTTCTCTGGAATCCCAAGTCCATTTTTTTTTACCACTTGGCTCCACAAGCCAGATTTTATCCCATTCTCTTTGATTTTCAGAATTATTTTGCAGACAGACATTCTTGACCCCTTTTGTATAATTCTTTCCAAATTCCATTGGATTTGAAAGAATAAAAACAAATTGTAGCTATCACAGTAACAATATAAAATTCATTTTCACTAAAAGTACCATAGGGTGTGTTGAAGTGCACAGTGCCTATAGAATTAAAATACAGACTGGCCAACTCTACTACTAAACAACTCAGTGAAATGGGGTAAATGAAGCCCCAAAAGTAACCAGTAATCTAGGAGATGCTCTGTGTTAAGGCAGTTTATTAGCAAAAAGTGCTCCGGGTGCTTCTCAAAGGAGTGACGTGTCAAGGCACTGAAATGGTTTTCCCTGTCCTCTGGTGATATGGACATTTAATTTGGACCAGGCTTTGCCCTCTCTAGTCATTGAGTTTGCTGGTGGTCTCAGTATTCCATTGATCCCAGCATCAAGGTGTTAAGGTGGTTATCTGACTTCTTGGTGATGGCAAGGCTTCTTCCTCTTTGGTCACTGGCAGAGTCTCAAGGTTCTCGAAACATGTTGGCAGGGATTAAAATGGGTCAAAGAGGAGTAACTGTTTTCACTTGTTCTTGATTGTGTTTGATTCATGTATACTTAAGTGCATGTTTTATAGATGTAATTGTGCCAGAAAGAAAGAAAATAACATTCCATAAATGACATTTATTTTCAAGGGTTGTTTTGCAAGTTAGATTAAGAAAGTCCTTTGTCTCATGAACCAATCTTGAATGAGTGAAAAAGCATGCACAATAAATTACTTTTCATAGACATCTTACAATATCATAATGAATTATATGTAAGTAACACGATGATGAATCCTTAAAGATTTTTTTTAATGCACCAAGTTATGTAAAAGTGCAGTGAGAACAGAGTAGCTTTTGAGTCCCAAAATTTCATTGTTTTTATGTTGTTGTTTTTTTGCTTTGACAATGTGAGCCTTATTTAAATATAGCATGCATGCTAGGGTCAGCTGCAAGGAATTTAGAAAGCAGAGAGCAGAAGTAAAACAACTGCTTTAAAAAAAAGTTTGATATGCTGACTTTGTAAGTGACATTAGCTTGGTCTGACTTCTGTAACCGGGGTGTCTGATCTAGCACGAGCCAGAGAATGTCTGTCTGAGAGGTGACTTGGGTCATGGGCCCCCACTGACGAGAACACATCTGTGCTTGTTTAGAAGTCCCTGTTGAATTTTCACTCTGAAAAAGACCTTCTTTCTTCCTTCTTATTTGAGTGTGCCTCATGTAACAAGGAATATGTTTGTAATTACCCAGTGTTTGCGAAACCTGGAATATTGTGTCCACTTGATTCAGACATATTCATCTGGATTTTATATGCTGCCTTATGTTAATAAGTTGCTGCTGTTGCTTTTGATATTTTTTAGGGTTATTAAAGTTGGGTCACAGACATGTTTTGATGCCCGTTATTTTATGAATGTGTTAAATATAAGGGAAAAGAGCTTATGAATTGTTTACAAATGATTTGAACTTTTGCCTACTATCTTTCTGGATCTTCCCCTCCATCGTATAGTCAACTTGGGAGGAATTTTTATTTTTTTGGCAGCCTTAAGTAATCTCTATCTGATATTCTGCACTTTTCTCCTCTAGACTCTGAATTGCTTGTAAAATTCAACTTCAAAGTTGCTAGCAGTATTTATTTATGGTGAAAGCAGTGAGTATGAAACTGGGATACCAGCAAAATCACATCTACTCTGCCACCACTTAAGTTTATTGCCTGTTACAGTTTTCCATCACACAGTTAATTTGAACATGATTTGAAATTGTTCAGCTAGATCTGAATTTAACAGCCAGAAGTTCTCTGTGACAGGAACTTTGTAACCAGCACAGGACACTGGTAGCTCAAGTCATTGCCATCCTGTGTCAAATGAGTTGGTAGTCTTCTTCCAGTTCCCAATGAGCAGATGACCAAATCATTAAAAAAAAAAATCCCCTTTGCAATTTGGTATGAAGCAGAATCTTTTTCTTTAAGAGAAGGCTGTGGGACGGGTTCCAGAACTCAAAATCAACAAGTGCTTCTACTCCAGATATCTCTTAATTCAAAAGCTGGCAGGAGGTTTCAGACTGAGCTTGTATCTTAAAGTTTTGGAGAAATTACCTTGTTGAGAAAAGTTCAATATTAATTTGCTGTACGCCATGTTTTCCCTCAAAGATAAGGAAGACTAGTTGTGCTCTTGGCCTCTCACAGATGTGTGTAACTCATATATTTCATTGACTTATGGTATGAATAGGCCTTCCTTATCGTCCCTCCAGTCTAGTCCCGAACCTCTGGGCTGTGCTGCTCCTCCAGCAGCTTGGAGACTGAGAAACGTCATCCTTTTGTGATGTCACTGGTATATCCTGCCAGGAGCCGCCTCCTTCCACCAGTTACCTCAGTCTCCAAGCAGCTTGTGGGTCGGTGAGCCTGGAGGTCCGGGCTCACTAGAGGAACAATTAAGGAGAGGTTATAGGGCTTAGTTTTGAATACGGGTTAAAAAAAAAAAAAAAAAAAAAAGATGTTTAAGTTTAGTGAACTTGTACCTTTAAATTTAGCCGGAGGCCTCCCCCCTTCCCCCCCCCCCCGCCCCACGGTGAATGTGGGCAGTGCATTCGTCAAGAAAGCAGTCTGCGAGACAAGCAGAGCTACGGTCCCTTAACCCACATTATTGGGTGAGGAACCGGAGCAGTTTTCAGCCGGCGCACACAGAGGAAGGTGCCTGTCAACGCGGTGAGGCTGTCAAAGGGGACATCCGGCAAAGTAAGCTGACAGATCTCTCTTTCCCTCTTGAGCTGCCTGGCTCCCAATGCTGAAACTGGGTTTAGCCGGTTGAGCGTGGAGAGAGGAACGCTCGAAGTAAACTTTGGGGCAGACAAGGTAAGAGGGGCAGGATCGGAGCGGCAACTTGGTTGAGGTGATTTGGGCACGCAGAGTACAGCATGTCTAACCGCGTGTCATCAGCGTGGGAAGCGCTGGGCTGCATGGGGGGCCTGAAATAGTGTGTTTTTTTTCAGCAGGAAGCTTTGTTTTTAATTTTAAAGTTCACATTCTAGCTCGAGGCGCTTAGGCTAAGGCTCTACATTGTTTTTGGGGAAAAAAAGGTAAAATAAAAACAGGAAGATTTTTGTTTAAAGGGATAAATCTTTTCAGTTCTAGTCTGTGGGTGAGGTCCAGGGTACATTAGATCTCCAGGAACAAGCAGGAATGAGTCTTCACATATGGGTACGTCGGTACCGACGGAGCCCGCGCGGGAACGCTCCCCAGCATCCAATCAGAACGCTTTTGGGAGCATCCCACCACGCCTGCGTGCTGCCTTCCCGCCTTTCCCAACTGCCTCTCCTCACTTTTCGTTTTTCCGCGGAGCTGGCAGGATGTACTCCTGTCACCGCAGAAAATTCTTTTATTTTTTTGTTTTCTTGTGGTCGCGTCTGCCTTTCCCGACGCCACCGGTACCGCCGGTGTTTGTTTCTTCTTTTTTCTTACAAAATTTCCTTTCTGAGGAATATTTTTTCTCTGTTAGTACCTGACGGTTTTTTAGGCCTGCTAGGCCTACTCACTCTCCTTCATGGAAATACTAGCCACTAACCCTAAGAAATGTTTAAACTGTGGCGGTACTAAATTAATTGTAGACATTCATAATTGGTGTCTACCCTGTCTGGGTCCTGATCACCATCCGCTGGAGTGTTCCTTTTGCAGCGGTATATCCAGAAGAAGTCTTTAGCATCGAGCATGTCTCGATACGTGGTCCCCATTAAACTTCACGGTACCAGCCAACGCTCCTTCACAGAATCAGGTAACCCAAAAACAGTCTGTTAAGACTAGCCAGGCCTCGAGTGATAGATCTCATGCTCAGCATAGAGATGCCTCCGGAGTTGCCCTCGAGAACACCTTGGCATTAAAACCCCGGTGGGAGTCTTCGGCCTCCAAAGCCTTTATGGGGTTTCAGGTTGTTTTGGGGGTTCTCACCTCTACGAACATACCTGAGCCATGCTCGGTGGCGGCATCCGCTTGGGGCGGTACCGATACCCCGGCATCAGCAATGGTGTTGGATGAAACATTCCTCACCAAAGATCGCAGTCTAGCGCTCTCGGTTCCTTCGGGGCCGACTGAGCCGCTGCTGACCGATCTTCCAGTATCGGTATTGATCCCGGTACCGGTACTGCTATCGACGCCGGTACCCTCCAGATATGCATCGATAGACTCACTTCCTTCGATGCCGAGTCTGGAATCGATCTCTAGTCTGGATGACTGGGTACCGACTCGTCTCGGTACTGACTTCAAACGGTACCAAAGACATTCTACCGATGATCAAGGTCTGCTATGTTCGGTTACTTCGGTACCAATACAGCTATCACAGACTGATCTTCATGTATCGGTATCAACGACGGTACCAGTCTCGGTACCGGTATCGACATCAGCATTGGTGTCGGTACCTCCCATGCTCATTTCAACCGGCTCGCTTCCTTCCATACCGAATTTGGAATCGATCCCTAGCATGGACGATTTGCTACCGACGGGTTGCGGTACCGGCTTCCAGCGGTACCGACAACTATCCTTCAAGGACAATCTGATGCTCCACCCCTTCAGATCTTTTATTCTAGAGAATCTGAATGAACCGGTGGGTACTAGAGCCAGTTCTTCAACAGATCTAGTTCTTACTCCTCTTTCTAGAGGACTCCCCTCTGGGGAGATTTCTTTTCAAGCATTCTTGCTTGACATGGCAAAGTTACTTGCCATTTCTATACCTGGTCAATATCCTGCACCAGGGGATCCAGAATCTCTGCAAATCCCCTACAATCCAAAGGAAGTCATTATGTTTCCTTTGCATCAGACCTTGCAGGATCTCCTATTTAGAACGTGGGGAGCTCCTTTAACGGTATCCCCACCTACTAGGGCAACTGATCTTCTATACATGGTGCCCCCTTCTCCAGGGTTTCAAAAGCCTCAGCTCCCTCACCATTCTATTATTGTAGAATCAGCAATGAGGCGTGTTAAGAGTACTAAGAAGCACTCTTCTTATCCGCCAGGTCGTGAGGCTAAGACTTTAGATGCCTTTGGATGCCAAACCTTCCAGGCATCCATGTTTTCAGCAAGAATTCTCTCATATATTTTCTGTATGGGATTATCTCTTGAGGAGGTCACAAAGAATTTACTACTTTTGACCCCTTTCCTTCAAGAGCCTAAAAGAGCAGATTTTTCTATATTAGTCAATCATGCTCAAAATATTTCTAGTCTCCTTACTCGTGCTTCCCTGGATTCTTTTGAGTCTGTTAGCAGAACTTCTGCTATAGCCATAGGAGCACGACGTAGAGCCTGGCTCCAAGCTTCAGACTTGGACAAATGGGTACAAGATAGACTGGGAAATACTCCTTGTACTGGAGAAAATCTCTTTAATAAGGAGGCTTTACTCCAAGCTGCTCAGTTAACTACTGACACTATTGCTTTCAGAGGCTTGTCTACGCCTTCCTCTATCCCAGTTTGTAGGAAATCTACTAACAAACTTTGTTCCCTTAAAGGGAGAAAGTTTTATTCATCTTCTACCCATCATACAGATGTTCCCAGACAAGGGAAACATCCAACCAGGCTAAGCAAACCACAACCTCAACAGGTTCAGAAAACCCAGCATCCGCAGGGCTTCTGATATATTATTATTACATCTTTCTTTCCTGTTTGGGGTTTAGAGCCTGTAGTCTGCTTCTTCTTAATAGAAGCATCTACACTGTTTCCATCCTAAACTCTAGACATGGATCTCTTCTCAACAGACATCCATTCTTTTGTTCTACGAGCTCTTAGGATGATCATGCTTATAAGTAACAGGGGTTTTTCTCTTCCTCCTGGGAAGGAAAAGAAGTGTAACAACTATCAATAGGATAGTTTCCTGTTCCAGCATGTATCATCATACCTTTCCAGGGACTTAACATTTCGTAAGTCTCCTTCAACTCTGTCTTTACCTGCCCTCTTACTAAAACATTTTGTTTGTAAGAGTGGTACCATTTAGCTGGACGGGTTTTTTCTAAAATCCCTGTAGGTCTTTACCTATTCCAGTAAGGGGTTTCCTTTTCAGAGTTGTCTCCCCATTTTCAATCTTACTTGGGTCAGCTTATCAGTCAGTAAGGGAGTCTTGCCACTCCTCCTTATGTCTGTTCATTCTTTTCTGCTGCCTTGGTAATAACTGCAACAGCAGGACTTCCTAGTGGATACCCACTGGTTCTATTTACCAAGTACCCAAGGTTTGTCCTCCATTAGCAATCCTTTTTGGTCTTAGTAGTAAGTCCAAAACAGGTCATTGACCTTTATTTTTGGAAACCCTCTTACTACAGGCCTATCGGTTTCATTTCTATTCCTCGCCATCTCCAATTCTTTGGACATTGGCAGATTGGTTTTAAGTTACTTACTGGCTTTTAGACAGCCAGTTTTTTCTTCTAACCAACCTGCAGCATGCTCTCTGCAACTCTACAGAGGAGCTCTGCACTATAGGCCCTTGCTAGAGAGCATTTGCATCTTCCTAGCGGATAATCCTAGATGGTTAGGAAAGCCTCATCCAGTCATGCCCCCTCATGACTGGTAGGGTTTTCCTACCTTACCATCCCTTGTAAGGTCTCCTTTTAAAACGAAGGACACATGCCTTACATCACATGAAAACCTAAAGAATTGCTCAGTTCCCTGGTTTCGTCCACATCTCCACTGGACTCCTTACCAGGGATATTTTTCTTTTTTTGTACAGCTCGTCCTTATATGGTTCCATTTTTAGTTACCATACTACAGTTCTAGAAGAACCTGGACTTGCTGCCTGCAGACTGAAGATATCATCTGCACTTTTTTCACGTAAGCCATCCTGGTTATTCAAGGGCTAGAATTCCTGAATGAATCTAGACTGCTCCTTCTCAAAGAGAGCATTCCCCTGACTCTGTCAATCATAACCAGGGAGAAAGGTTTCCTTACATCTCTTCAAGCAGGTATTACCCTTCTTGTTATTAGATGCACCTTTCTCTCTCTACATACTCCTATGTGGGTATATTATATGGGCATGTTTCTACATACATATGTAAAGACATATATATGTCTATATGCAGATATAGATAGATAGATAGATAGATAGACATAATATGTATCTATGTGTATTTATGCCCATGTATTTCTCTCTATATATATATCCACATATATATATATATGTTAAGACATATCGTCATAGGTAGATATGTAACTAGATACTATCTATCTGTCTAGGTTCATATATACATATATTCCTATATGACTCTGACAGTTGGGCACTACCCTTATCAATGCTGTGCCAGCATGCATAGGGTTCTACATATACAACCAATTTCTTACCATAACCCTTCAGGTTTAGGTACCTCTGAAGCTCTCCATGTATCATTATCTTTTCTACCTTACATCAATTAGGAAAGATGTTACTGATCTTCAGTTAATGACAGGCTATAACGCCTCAGGCATCTGTCCTTATTTCTCATTGGATACAGGGGTCTTCTATAACCCTTCTCTCCTACAAGGGCTATTTTTTCTATTTGTCCATCCAAATTGGTCAAACGTATCGCTTTTTGGTCCTAGGATTATTTTAGTCTTGAACCAAAAGACTTAAGCCTTGTCTGATACAGCCTTCTGTGTTTCCCGCTGAAGTCCTTCCTCATTACAACACTCAGTTTTTTCCTGGGGCTACTCTCACCCTTGATGGTTCTAACCTTCACCTGTCTTTCTACAGTTTGGTTACCTCTACTTCACAGTGAGGTACTCCTTGAGGGTTTTCTACTGGTTCTTCTAACAGATCCATATGACACTCAATAAACATTTTACAATACCTTCAGGTGAGGTCCATATTGGAATATGACTCTCCAATCTTTTCTTATTATGATCATCTACACCTAGACTCCCATCCGGAAGTCCTGGTTTAGTTTAGCTGTTTTCACAGCATTTCTCTTTTTATTTCAACTACAACCTTCCATCCCCAGGATGCCTGAGGTTCTAAAAAAAAAAAAAAAAAAAAAAGAATGGCTCATCTTAGATTCGCAACATGCTAGGACTCCCTCCAGGCATCTTAGCTTGGGTGTCCCCATATGTGAAGACTCATTCCTGCTTGTTCCTGGAGATAGCACAGTTACTTACCTGTAACAGGTGATCTCTGGGAACAGCAGGAATAAGTCTTCACAACCCACCCACCTCCCCTAGGAGTTGTATTTCTCTATCTCCATCTTTCCTCTCTCTCTCTCTCTCTCTCTTTGTCTCAGCTTTAAAACTTAACTGAGGAGAAGCAGTTGGGAAAGGCGGGAAGGCAGCACGCAGGCGTGGTGGGATGCTCCCAAAAGCGTTCTGATTGGACGCTGGGGGAGCGTTCCCCAGCGGGCTCCGTCTGTACCGACGTACCCATATGTGAAGACTTATTCCTGCTGTTCCCAGAGATCACCTGTTACAGGTAAGTAACTGTGCTTTACTCAGGGGCGCAACACCGTGTCAACGGGATGCCTTCTAGACCGCAGTGCTTAGTCTGTGGTGCTAGAAGAGGAACAGTGTCTGAGACAGGAGTTTGTAGGGGCTGCGTGCAAGAGGCAGCCGCTATGGATCATGCCGTGGAAGTGGTGGTGGATGGTCCAGGAGCCGCGGTAGTCCTACTGGACCCACTGTCCCTAGATTTACTACTTGGGGAGCCCATGGTGGGGACTTCTTCCACTCCAGATCTTCCCTCCTCGCAGGCGGTCTTGCCAGGGGATGTGGCGACAAATCTTTTCGCAGGAGTTTGTTGCGCTTATACAGCAATCTTAGTGTGGTATGCAGAAGAGGCAAGCAAGCAGTGCTACAGCATAGTGGGGCAAAAAGAGGCCTGTGACCCCTCTGCCTGCAGGGGCAACAGCAAGCCTGGCAAAGAGAGCCAGGATGGAAGAGCAGAAGGAACAGTCGGTGACCTCAGAGGGACTTCACTTCGACGAGTGAGAACCCTACTTGGAATTGGACGATGAGTTAGAGGAAGGAAAGCTCACGGACAAAGAGGACCAGGCTAGAGTAGTCCACGTGTTCCGGAGAGACGAGTTGCCAGCACTCATTGCAGAAACGCTAAAGGTGCTTAATATGCCATCTCCTGGACCAGCAGAGGATGAGACCTTAGAGGATCCGTTACTGCAGGTCTTTAGAAAAACTTAGAGAGCTTTCCCGATTCACAGAGTGATTCGAGAAATGATTCAGGAACAGTGGAACATGTCAGAGGCAGCTCTCAAGGGCTCCAGAGTTATGGGCTGTCTTTACCCGCTGGTTGATCAAGATCGGGAGTTGTTTAAGTCTCCCAAAGTGGATGCAACTGTCTCGGCAGTTAGAAAGAAGACTATTATTCCAGTAGAAGGAAGCGCGGTCCTCAGATACCCAGGACAGGAAACTGGATACCTTGTTGAAACAGGTTTTCGACGTCAATGCCCTGTCTGTTCAGGCAGCTATTTGTGGCGCATGGGTGGCAAGAGCCTGCCTTTGCTGGTCACAACGCATTCAAGGAGAGCAGGGAGAAGACACGACTGCTGAAGCTTCCAGGCTGGAGTCAGGGACAGCTTATCTGGCCGATATTCATTATGACCTTATTCAAGGATTATCGAAAAGCATGCCATCGGTTGTAGCGGCAAGATGGTATCTTTGGCTGCGCAATTGGGCGGCTGATAGATCTTCCAAAGCTAGATTAAGTAAGCTTCCTTTTAGAGGAAGGCTCTTGTTTGGGGAAGATTTAGAAAAGCTGGTAAAGGATCTGGGTGAATCCAAGGGTGGAAGGCTACCAGAAGACGAGCAAAAGCAGGGGCGGTCGACTCCTACAGCCAAGGGTCAGCAAAGGGAGTTCCGTCGGTTCCGTTTCCCGAGATTTAATCAAGCGCAAAGAGAACATTTTCCCAATAGAAACCAGGGGTTTCAAGGCTTTTGGGGAGCAGGAAGAGGATTTGGGGCCTCTTCCTCCTCCTCAAACCTTCGAAAGTCGCAGTGAAGTCAAGGGGACCCAGGTAGTCTTGGTGCCTGTAGGAGGTCGGCTACGGGATTTTTACCCTGCCTGGGTCCAAATTACATCAGACCAGTGGGTACTGGAGGTCATTTGAGAAGGTTATGCGTTAGAGTTTCAGCGGCTGGTGAAAGATTCATTCGTTCAGTCACCATGCAAGGTGCCTGCCAAGTGCGCCGCAGTGAGAGAGGCTGCTCAACCTCAATGCAGTAGTACAGGTGCCTCCAGACCAATGCGTCTTCAGTTGATACTCCATATACTTCGTAGTCCCGAAGAATGAAGGGAAATTTAGGCCGATTTTAGTTCTCAAGAGAGTAAATCGTTGTCTTAGAGTATCTCATTTTCGTATGGAAACCCTTGTCACGCCCTTAGCCCCTTACATTAGTATGGAGGGGCGTGAATTTATTTTTGTCACTGTGGTGCTTCAACTTTACGGCCTTTTCTAACTGGATGCCTTTAAATGCATTCTGGGAAAGGTAGTTCAGTTAGATATCCTTTGGGCTCAGATGAAAAAAAACACCTTTAGTTGTAGTTGGGTTTGAGCGTGTGCAATTTATTCATTAGCACAAAAAGACACGCTAAGGTTCACAGATCCACCTTTTAAGATATTTTCACCAGGAATTCTTGTAACTCATTACAGGATAACTTGAACTGAAACATACAGCTTTCCTCAGCTTAATTAACTGCACCTGCTTTCAGCAGAGCTTTTCCGTGCAGATCAAAACAAACAGAAAGAAACTTTTAAACCAGGTTTCTTTTCCCTTTCCAGTCCAGAACAAATACCTGGCTATCTTGTATGCTTAAACTCAGCACTTCATACAGATAGTCCAATTCATACAAGCAGATAAAAACTCTTTTCCAGGTTTTCTCAGCAGTTTAGACAAACAAAAGCAGTTCTTACTTCCTTCAATTGTAACGGCAACCAAACTGAGCTCGGCACTGCTCACAGCTGTTTCTCAAAAGACAATCAGGAAGATTCAGCTTTGCACTGCGTCACACTTTTCCTGAGCTTAGAGCATTAACAAGCAAACACAGCTCTCAGGGCTTTGGACACTGGAGGCTTCTCTTTTCGGTTGACATCCAACTCATAACCATTCTTAATTGGCAGACTGGCATGCAGAGCAGTCCATGTATGAGACCTCTTCATCACAAGGTAAATCTGGCTCTCCCAATTTCATTGGTTCACTCTCTAGCTCAGATTCAGAATACTTACTTGACTGCCTTCTTCTATGATTAAGGCTGTCTCTGGCCAATACGTATTGCTCCTTATTAGCTAAGCTTCTGGGACTCATACCTTGATCAAAGCCTGTAGAAGCTTCACTCCTTACATGCTCTGGCCACCATCTAGCACGTCCTGTTCTCCAATTAGTGTCTCTGGCTCTCACTGCTCCATTCCTTGAGTAGGCAAAACCTCTGCTCTCTCTATCCCTCTGGTTAGCAGTTGCAGCACTCTCTGGTCTCAGGAGTCCTGCTTGCCCCTCCTTGTCCTCTTGCTCCTGCTTCTCCTCTTGCTCGACTGCTTTCTCCTGCTGGACTTGCTGGTCTCTCTGACCTAACTGAGCTAAACTTAAACCCCTCAGGCTCCTGCTCCACCCTCTCCTCTCTCAGGTGAGAAAGATCAAACTCCCTCGTGGCAGCTGTGTGATTAGGGGATGCAGTGATGTAAGGGTTCCTTACCCTAAGCCTGTATTCCCTATCCTTTCTACCACTAGGGGCACTCTGTTCCTCATTGTAGCCAGGAAGTACTGGCTTTCTAGGAGCAAATGGAGTTTTAAGTCCTGGACCTTTTAAAATGGGTCCCTTTATTAAGGTAAATTCTTTCTTTTTACCCCTCTCTTCTAGGTCCTGATAAGCTTCCTTTTCACACCCTGCGGTCGGTGATCGTGGCAGTGAGAAAAGGGGAGTTCCTTATGTCCCTGGATTTGTCAGAAGCGTACCTACACATTCCCATAAGGCAAGGACATCAGAAATTTCTCAGATTTGCGTTTCCTGTAGGACATTTTCAGTTCCGGGCGTTAGCGTTTGGACTAGATAACAGCGCCACGAACGTTCAGCAAGGTGATGGTGGTAGTAGCGGCAGCATTGCGAAGGAGGGGGTTCTGGTGCACCCTTATCTAGACAATTGGCTGATCCGAGCGAAGTCCAGGGCCGAAAGCGAGATGTCTACAGCCAGAGTGGTGTCATTCCTACGGAGTCTCTGTTGGGTAGTCAGTATGTCAAAGAGCAAGTTGGTTCCGTCGCAAAGTCTAGAATACTTGGGAGCTCGGTTCGATACAAGCGCTGGAAGAGTCTTTCTGCCGCAACAACGAGCGATGGGATTGCGGAGACTAGTCCGACAATTTCTAAACAGAACAACTCCCACGGTGTGGCAGTATCTGAAGTTGGGACCATGGCGGCGACTCTGGAGATGGTCCCATGGGCGAGAGTCCACATGAGGCCGTTGCAGAGGGCATTGCTCAGATGGTGGTCACATCAAAACAATCCTCTGTCTCGGAGACTGCCTTGTCCGACAGAGACGTGTCAAGCTCTTCAATGGTGGTTACTTCTGGGCTATCTGGAAAAGGGGAGGCCTTTGGAAGCGCCGTGTTGGTTACCCCTAATGACGGACGCCAGACTCCTGGGCTGGGGGGCTCATTTCCAAGGAAGGTTCGCACAAGGATTGTGGACCGATCGAGAGAAGGCCTGGTCAAGTCAACAGGTTGGAATTGTGAGCAGTAACGTTGGCTTTGCAACTGTTTCAACCTTATCTCCATGGGAGTGCCATTCGGGTGTTTTCCAACAAAGCAACCGCTGTAACCTATATCAATCAGCAAGGCGGAACCAGCAGTGTACCGCTGGAAGCTGAGGCCGAACAGTTGTGCGAGTGGGCCGAAGTAAATCTTCTGGCTTTGTCGGCAGCGCATGTAGTGGGAGTGGACAATGTGGAGGCCGACTTAAGTCAAGTGAAAGTAGACCCGGGGGAGTGGGTCCTCCATCCGGAAGTGTTTGAGATGCTGGTGCGGCGCTGGGGAACGCCAGTAATGGATCTCATGGCAACGTTCCAGTCGTCAAAGGTCAATTGCTTTTACAGCAAAAGAAGAGAAAGGATGTCGGAAGGCCTAGATGCCCTCATACAGATCTGGCCAGTGGAGCAGCTCCTGTACGTGTTCCCTCCTTGGGTGTTAATAGGGAGGGTGTTGCAACGTATCGAGCGACACAGAGGACAGGTGATATTGATAGCGCCGGATTGGCCAAGGCGGCCTTGGTACGCGGATCTGATGAGGCTCTTGGTAGAGAAGCCATGGCATCTTCCTCTTCAAAAAGATCTGTTATCTCAGGGTCCTCTGTACATGCTTCACGTGGATCGGTTTTTGCTTACGGCTTGGCTATTGAGAGGGCTAAGCTGAGGACGAAGGGATACTCCGCATCGGTGATTTCCACCTTGTTGAAAACAAGAGATCTACCTCTTTGGCATACTTAAATATGGAAAAGCACCTCCGCATCACAAATCGGGCCATCTTCCGCAAATTAAGAATCCTGCAACCACTTCGGAGCATTATCGACCACGCCGACTTCAGGACAGTAGCACAAGCCCTCATCATCCCCCACCTGGACTACTGCAACGCCATTTTACAGGGTCTGCCCAAAAAAACGCTTAACATTCTGCAACTAGCACAAAACGTGGCGGCTAGAGTTATCATGAAAAAAGGCCTAACCGAACACATCACTCCAGTACTAATCGAACTTCATTGGCTCCCCATCAAAGCCCGCATCCAATACAAGCTCTTAGTAACCACGTTCAAACTTGTTTACAACATAGCACCCTCATACCTAAACACCTTAATATCCGAGCAACCAATCATCAGAAACAGAAGAACAGTAAATAGCAACACCCTCCATGTCCCGAATAGCATGAGAAATTGCAACGCAAACACCTCCAACAGAGCGTTCTCATTTACTGCGCCAACACTCTGGAACCAACTGCCCTATGAACTAAGAGCAAACAAAGACTTGAAGGACTTCAGGAAGAAGCTGAAGACTCACCTCTTTAGAACTCACTTCAACCTGACCTAGTCAGAGTATGTAATATACGTGTATATGGATACATGAAAAGCCTCCACTAGTACAATCCAATGTAGATACGTAAAGTCTCCTCTTATACAATCAATGTAAAAATTGTAATTGCTTGTTGTGCCTTTCACCCCCCCTGAAATCAATGTATGTTCAAATTCCGGCCTGTACAGCCGCCCCATTATGTATAGAATACCGCTGCTGATCGCTGGAAGCAGCGGGATACAAGTGTACACTAAATAAATAAATAAATATGTTCACATCTGGTGTGTATTTGAAGCATGGTGTGTGGACAGACAGTGCGAAGCGTTAAAAGCGTCAATTCTGCAGATTCTGGCATTCTTGCAGGATGGTTTGGAGAAAGGCTTAGCGGCCATATCCTTGAAGGTGCAGGTAGCAGCATTGTCCTGATATAGAGGAACGATAGGCAGAGAAGCGCTCGGGGGGCATCATGATATTGAGAGGTTTTTAAGAGCAGTATCTCTGTTGAGGCCGCCATGTAGACAGTTATTACCAATGTGGAATCTCCCTTTCATGTTAGAGGCATTGGGGCGTGAGCCATTTGAACCATTGTCGTCATTAAAGGACCTGACTCTCAAGGTAGTATTTCTGGTAGCTATTTGTTTGGCTAGGAGAATCTCTGAGTTACAGGCTTTATCTTGTAGAAAACCTTTTCTGTCTTTTTATGATACAAAGGTAGTTTTGAGGCTGGTGCTGTCCTTTTTGCCCAAAGTATTCTCGGCGTTTAACGTGAAACAAGTAGTTTCTTTACCAGTGTTCAGTGAAGAGACGGATGGTTCTTCCACGGGGAGGTTACATCTCTTAGACGTTCGTCGAACATTAAAGATGTATATCCGAAGGACAGCATGTTTCTGCAGGTCAGATAGACTATTTGTCTTGTTCGGAGGGGCGAGAAAAGGAGAAGCAGCATCAAAAGCTTCCATCGCCAGGTGGATTAAAGAAGCCATAGCGTCGCGTATGTTTTGAGAGGTAGAGTGGTGCCAGAAGGGCTGAGAGCTCATTCGACAGGAGCGCAAGCAGTGTCCTGGGCCGAGTTCCGGTTAGTACTAGCAGTAGAGATTTGTAAGGCAGCTACCTGGTCATCATTAAACTCCTTTGTCAAGCATTACTGTCTGGGTGTTCAGGTGGAAAGGGATACGTGTTTTGGATCAACGGTGCTTCAGGCTGGTCTAGCAGGTCCCTCCCGTTGATTTCTTTCACTGCTCTGTTACATTCACAGAGGTTTGGGACTAGACTGGAGGGATGATAAGGAAGGTGAAATTAGACTTACCTGCTAATTGTTGTTCCTTGAAGAACTCCAGTCTACTCCCATATCCCTCCCTGGGTTTTTTTCTGTGGACTAGAGCCTAAAGCTACTAAAGTATATCAGGTAAGATGTAGATGCAGCTTGGTGGCTTAAGGTCCATAAAGGCAGCTTCTATGGATGGGGTCTTATGTTTGGGTCGCTATCCTCCATAAAGGGGGAGGGTAGGCCAGTGGTTTTAACTAACATTAGTATGAACGAGGGGGAAATCAGAAGAAGAGATAATTTCTCCCTTAAAAGTTATTAGTTCAGTTAGTTACAGTTTTGTTGATAGTGTTTCACTACTTAATTGTTGCTCCGGTGAGTCTGCATTGTCAATAGATTACTGGTGGAAGAAGGCGGCTCCTGGTAGGATATACCAGTGACATCACAAAAGGATGACGTTTCTCAGTCTCCAAGCTGATGGAGGAGGTGCACAACCCAGAGGTTCAGGACTAGACTGGAGTTCCTCAAGGAACAACAATTAGCAGGTAAGTCTAATTTCACCTTTGTGTGTACTTTAGCTGGTCACTATTTTGTAAATATGCATGTAAGTCCAATGGCATGTACTTTCACCATGGGCATGCATAGAGACGAAACATAAATTTATGCACGTAAGTTATGAAATATCTATAACTTACACGCATTATTTAGAAATCTAGGCATGGACATTTATACCCTAGGGCTGGTATAAGTACCTGCTCGGAGATTTAACATTCACTTTTGGACACTCATACCCCTATTTTATAATGTAAAGTATGTGGATACTTAACTTATAAAGTAGGCAAGATTGGCATGGCTTTAACTAGGCATGAATTTATAAAATTACCGTGATGGATGGCAATTTGATATTCTCTGTGGACAAGCATGAAAATATCCTCATGTATGGGTGACATCATCTGCAGAGCTTTTGGAAGCTCTAGTATGCCTGTGCACGCCTTCCTGCTAGATGCTGGGTGCCATCTTAGCCTCAGCCCATTTTTTTTCATGGAACCCTTTGGACATGTTTCTCAGACTTGCATGCGTATTGCGCCATAATGGCTTCCTTCAGTGTTTTTCCTGCCATTCTCTGTCTCAACCTGTCTTTGTGGTACTTTTCCTTCCAACTTAGATCCCTAAATAGGTTTCTTGTGCCATTTTAAGGTTTCCTTTCCTTTTCCGTAATGCCTTAGCCCCCATAGGCCCCTTGGCATTCCAGTTGGGATAAACGTCATTTTTCTTAAAGATCAAGCCAATTGATTTCGCTGTGGCTATTTTTTCCGGATGAGAGGTCCCATAAATTTGCCAGCGAGTTTAAAAAGTGTACCAGGTGCTCAATGGCCATATCCATAATGGACACGCAAAACTGGTGCCTCCAACGCTTGGGACCCAATCACAAGCCCTCTTCTTGTAATTTGTGTATGCAAATGTCAAAAAGAGGGCTCAAAAGTTGAGAGAAAAAGTATGACAAACTTTTGCTCCATCAATATTGGATTGGCAGCATCAGTCTCCATGGCTTCCCCCAGGAGCGCCCCTTTGAGCTGCCCTGAAGTGAGGAAGGCTCAACCTGATTAGTGCTGGAGTAGCAGCTCCAGCCTTCCTTTAGCTGAGACCAGTCTGTCTATACACCCTCACAGATTCTAGGAACATTGGCTGATTGTACTGTGACCTTCAACACCTTCAAACATGGCAGCTATGGAAAATCGCCTTTTGAGGGCTGTCGGGAAAAGAATCATGATGTTCTTCACCATGCAGCAAGTCATAGCCTCGATGCAAGTAGCCATGGCATCACCAGCCATTGACCCTATCTTTGAAAAGCACATTGTGCCTGTGGGAGAGGCATCAACATCGAGGCATCAATATGGCCCAACACCGATACCTGCCTGGCTGATATCACTCCTCCAGCACATCAGGGACCAATGTACCCCCGATGCCTAGGAAGTCATTGGTGCATCAATGCTGCTGAAGGAGCTCCCACTGCACACAGTGAAGGAGTGTTGACAAGGCTTAGACTCAGAAGTACTTTGAATCAGAAGGCTGGATCACAAATGAGGAATCTGAGGTTCCATTAAAGGTTGGCTGTCCAGAACTCTCCTCTGAACCCTCTCCTCCACCTGAGAACATGACCTTCCATATTTTTTTTTCAGGATATGGCTAAGGCCATACTTTTTTTTTTTTTTTTTTGAGACTGAGGATGAGTCTATGGAAAAGAATTGGAGATCCTGCTGTACTTCAAAACCCCCAAAGAAACAGTGACATTGACAGTGCCCGTGCATAGCATTCTTCAGAGGATACAGATGAGAGCATGGGAAATTTCCTTCAGTGCGCCGTCAGTCAATAGAAATATTAAGAACATTAGATATGCATACCGGTCAGACCAAGGTCCATCAAGCCCAGTATCCTGTTTCCAACAGTGGCCAATCTAGGTCACAAGTACCTAGCAGTTTACCCAAAAGACACAGGTTCCACAATGCTTGCATTGGGTCAAGCAGTGGATATTCTGGGTCCCCTTTAATAATGGTTTATGGACCTTTCCTCCAGGAACTTGTCCAAACCTTATTTTAAACCCAACTACACTAAAAGCTTTTACTACATCCTCCGGTAACAAATTCCAGAGTTAGATTGCACGTTGAGTGAAAAAATATTTTCTCTTATTAGTCTTAAATAGGTTATCCTGTGGCTTCATTGCATATACCCTAGTCTTTCTATATTATGATGGCATAAAAATCGATCTACGTTTACCCATACCACTCCATTCATTAATTTATAGACCTCTATCATATCTCCCCTCAGCTGTCTCTTTTCCAGGTTGAAGAGCCCTGTCCTTTTTAGCCTCTGTTCATAGGGATATCCTTCCACCCCCTTTACCATTTTGGTGGCTCTTCTCTGTACCTTTTCTAATAACGCTATATCCTTTTTTAAGATATGGTGACCAGAATAGCACACAATATTCAAGGTGCGGTCGCACCATGGAACGATACAGAGGCATTATAATATCCTTTGTTCTATTTTCCATTCCTTTCCTTATGATACGTAGCATTCTATTTGCTCTCTTGGCCGCTGCTGCACACTGGGCGGAGGGTTTTAACATGTTATCTGCGATGATGCCTAAATCTTTTTCCTGGGTGGTGGTTCCAAATGTGGAACCTTGCATCGTGTAACCATAGTTTGGGTTGTTCTTTCCTAAGTGCATAACTTTGCACTTGTCCACATTAAATTTCATCTGCCATTTGGATGCCCAGTCTTCCAATTTATCAAGATCCTCTTGCAATTTTCCACATGGGTTCCTCATGGGTTTTAACAACTTTAAATAGTTTTATGTCATCTGCAAATTTGATAACCTCACTCTTTATTCCCTTTTCCAGGTCATTTATGAATACGTTAAAAAGCAGCGGACCCAGCACAGATCCCTGGGGTAGTCCACTATTCAGCTTTCTCCATTGGGAAAACTAGCCATTTAGCCTACCCTTTGCTTTTTATCTTTTAACCAGTTCCTGATCCACAATAGTACACTGCCTCCTATCCAATGACTTTTTAATTTTGCCAAAAGTCTCTCATGAGGGACCTTGTCAAAGACGTTTTGAAAGTCCAGATACACTGTATCAACTGACTCACCTTTGTCTATCTGTTTGTTCACACCTTCAAAAAAAACATAACAGATTAGTAAGACAAGACCTTCCTTGGCCTAAAGCCATGTTGGCTGTCTCCCATTAAGTCATGACGGTCTACATGTTCAGTAATTTTGTCCTTTATGAAAGTTTCTACCATTTTTCCCGGTACTGACGTCAGGCTCACCGGTCTATAGTTTCCTGGATCACCCCTAGAACCCTTTTTAAAAATTGGCATTACATTGGCCATCCTCCAATCTTCAGGTATTACAGATGATTTTAATGATAGTTCACAGATTGCTAATAGTAGGTCTGCAATCTCATATTTCACGTCTTTCAATACCTTTGTATGTATACCATCCAGTCTAGGTGATATACTACTCTTCAGTTTATCAAATAGTTGTAATATATCTTCCCGATGTATCAATATTTCTCCGGGAACAAGCAGGAAGTCAGTCCTCACATATGGGTGATGTCGGCGCCTCCGGAGCCCAGGTGGAGCAAATCCCCAGCTTCCCGCCCAATGGTGCCATCTTGCTCGGTCTCCTTTTTTCCGTGGAGCCCACCAGACGTCGTCTGTTTCCATCCCAGAAAAAGTTGAATTTTTCAAGTATTTTTGCTTGTCTCCGGTCTTACGCCGGTACCTTTTCCGCCCCGACCTCGGTGCCTCGGTATTGGGTCGGTTCCTTTTTTTACTTAAAATTTTCATTTTTCTCTGGGTGTCTTCGCGCCTTTTTTCTTCACTGGCAGCCCCAAGGGTCTTCGACCTTGCTGGGATTCTTTTTCCCTCTATGGCTACCAGTGGGTTTAAAAAGTGCGATCGGTGTGGGAAGATTATATCCATAACCGATACGCATGACTGCTGCCTCCGGTGCTTCGGCCCAGACCATGACCTGGTGGTCTGTGGCCTGTGGAAGAAAATGTCTTCAAAGGCCTTGAGGAGCTGCCAGCAGCAGCATGACAATTTTTCCTGACTCTCCCATGCCTCCAAGAGCCAGGACCTTGTCTGAGGCCTCGATACCTCGGGAGGAGCGCTCCGGACACGGGTGTCGTCGTGGGTCCTCGGAGAGGGGGTCTCCCTCGAGGGAGCAAAAGAGGGAGAAGAAACCCTCGAAGGTGGCATCTCCGGATGGCTCCGATCGACTGGGATTCTCCCGGGGCTGGTCACAGAGCCCCTAGTGTCCAATTGAGACGTCGGAGAGGGAGCGTCCAGCCAAGATTCCTCGAAAGGACGTGGTCGCGGATTAGCCTAGCAAGTACACACTGTCTTCATCGAGGATTCCCCTCCGGGGGAGCCGGGCTTGGGCCCGAGTCTCCACGACTGGAGTCCAGGATGGCGGCCTTGGAAGCGCAGTGTCACTGCCTTCTTAGACCAGCAGCAGGCACTGATGGCCGGCACGTCCGGTTCCTCTGCCCCGACCACTGGGCGTTCAACGTCAAAGACGTCCCCGGAGGTTGAGCCGACCCTCGAGGCCATGTGGGCTTGGGTGGATCCTCAGTCGAGGTTGCGCTCGGCCTCCTGCTCGTTGGGGCCGAGGTTGTCACTGACGGGTTCGGGGCTTGCGACGCCGGTGCCCTCGAGGCACGAGGAACACAGCGAGTCTTCCTCGGAGTCCTCCGACTGGGAGACCGAGGAGTCCCCCCAGACACCCATCGCCACTGTGACATCGCTTCCGATTCCCTGGTTTTTGAGCCTTGGAAAAGGTCCCCACCAGAGGGTATTGGCTTTTTGGACTTCGTCCGGGATATGTCCAAGGCCTTGGCTTTCCCGACAGAGTCCGAGGAGGATCCTCGAGCCGACGAGCTCAAGATCCTCCAGTACGAGGCTCCCCCTGGGAAACCCTCATGGTGCCCATTCCTCCCATCGTGCAACGGCTTATGCTCCGCATGTGGGAGATATGCCGGTGGACAGCAAGCGGCTCAACTTGATGTATCGAGTCCACCAGAGCCGTGGGTTTCAGAATTCACTACTGCCACACAACTCCATGGTTGTGGAGTCGGCCATGCGTCGACTGAAGAGTCAGAAGGTGCATTCCTCGGTGCCCCCCAGAAGGGAGGCCTGCACCTTGGATGCCCTCGGCTGAATTGTTAGATCCAGGCCTACCAGCTGTACATGGGAATGTACCTGAGAGACCTGGCGAAGGAGCTCACCGGGTTCTCAGCTGGTCTCTCCGAGGAGCCTTTGCAGTGCATCAAGAGCCTGTCCAAAGCCGTCCGTGAGTGCTCCAAGTTTATGACTCAGGCGGCCTATGACGGTTTTGAGTCGGCACCTGGGTAGCTGCAGCGGGCATCAGTGCATGCTGCCAAGCTTGGCTCCAGTCATCCGACCTCAAACAGTGGGTACAAGACAAGTTAGTCGATGTCTCGTATCAAGGGGAAAATCTCTTCGGCAAACCCATGACCGACAAGGCCGCAGAGCTGGAGACCGAGTTCATGACGAGGACTAGGCTCTCCAAGAAGACCTCTGCCCCTTCCTGAAGGAAGGGCTCGAGTAAGAAGACCTTTTACGCAAGGAATTCCGCTGCTTACTGATCTACCCCCTTACCAGGCCTCCCAGCTCCCCAACAAGGGCAGCAGGCCAAGGGACAGGGGCATGGCCCGTGTAAGCAGAAGGCTCCCGGGCTCCGGGCCAGCCTGGAGGGGGCTTTTGACTCCTGCAGTACGGACCCTCTCCCACTCTGAGCTCCGCAGCCTACAGGAGGTCGCCTCACTTTTTATGCCCACAGATGGGAAGCTATCACCACTGATTCCTGGGCATTAAAGATGATCAGGGAGGGTTACCACCTCCACCTGAGCCAGATAGCGCCGCATTACTCCCCGGGAGAAACCCTCAGGTCTCCCCTTCACCGGGACCTTCTTCTGAAGGAATTGGCAGGCCTTCGAGAGGATCAGGCGGTGGAACCAGTGCCCCACCGCCTCAAGGGCAAGAGGTTCTACTCCAGGTACTTCCTCGTGCAAAAGAGGACAGGGGATCTAAGGCCCATCCTTGAATTCCTGGTGAGGGAGAAGTTCAAGATGCTCTCTCTTGGAACATTGCTGCCTTACCTCTGCCAGGGAGACTGACTATGCTCCTTAGACCTAAAAGATGCCTATACTCACATCCTCATCCATGCAGTCCACAGGCAGTACCTACGGTTTGTGATGGGGGGGGCATTCATTTCTAATACAGGGTGCTTCCCTTTGGCCTAGACTCAGCCCCCAGGGTATTCACAAAGTGTTTGGCAGTGGTCGCTGCTTTTCTCAGGCTCCAGTGGATATTTGTCGTCCCCTATCTCGATACTGGCTCATCAAGGGCACTACAGTCCCCAAGGTGCAGCAGGCCACAGCACATACCGCCCAGGTCCTGCAGCACTTGGATTTCATGATCAGCTACCCCAAGTCGCAACTTTTCCCGTCACAAGGGCTGAAATTCATTAGGGCAAGGATCGACACCCTTAAGTCAAAGGCCTTCCTACCGCAGACAGGGCAGACAGGCTCGTGGCGTTAGCCAGGGATATACAGCACTGTCCCTCGGTGCCAGCCAGGTATCTGCTGTGCCTTCTCGGGCACATGGCCTCCACGGTGCATGTCACTCCAGATGTCCGCCTCCACATGCGAATAGCACAGTGGTGCCTCAGGGACCAGTGGTTCCAGGCCATGGGATGTTTCCAGGACAGAGTCTGAGTGACCCTACAGCTGGTAAAGTCCCTGATCTGGTGGCTGTCGTCCCGGCACTTGGAGGCGGGGGTGCCCTTCCAGGCCCCCCACCACTCGAGGGCTCTCACCACAGATGCCTCCCTGCTGGGCTGGGGAGTCCATTGCGAGGGCTACCGCATCCAGGCCACTTGGTTCCCGGATGACTGCACTCAGCAGATCAGCCTCCTGGAGCTGCGGGCCATTCATCTCGCATTGAAGGCCTTCCATCATTGCCTGGGCCACTGGTCAGTCCTAGTTCAGATGGACAACCAGGTGGCCATGTTCTATGTGAGCAAGCAGGGAGGTAGAGGGTCCCGTACCCTTTGCCAGGAAGCCATGAATCTGTGCTCTTATGCAGTTCAACAGGGCATCCTCCTCAGAGCGGTATACCTGCCAGGCCAAGATAATTTGCTGGCTGACAGATTCGGCAGGATTCTCCAGCTGCACGAGTGGCAGCTGGACCCAGGGGTCACCAGTAAGCTTTTCTAGACCTGGGGGGAACTGGTGATGAACCTGTTTGCAAGCCTGGACAATCACCAATTACCCCATTTCTGCTCAAAGCAGCCTCACCCCGCCAGGTTGGCCGCCGGTGTCTTCTTGGTCTCGTGGTTAGAGGGGCTTCTATATGCTTTTCCTCTGATACCTCTGATCGCCAGGACTCTATTCAAGATTCTCCATGACAGAACCTCTGTCATCTTGGTGGCTCCAAGGTGGCCCAGACAACTGTGGTTTCCACTGCTTCTGCAGCTAGCGGTGGAGGCCCCCATACCCCTGGGGGTCTGCTCCACGGCTCCTTTCTCAGGACGGGGGTGCTCTCCTGCATCCCAACCTGGCTCCCTCTCGCTGACGGCGTGGCTGCTGAGAGGTTGAATTTATCCCCGCTTCACCTCCCGAGAGAGGTGGAGGATGTTCTCCTAGCCTCGCGTAAGACGTCTACCAGATGGGCCTATGACTTTAAGTGGCCTAGGTTTCCACTTTGGTGCTCTGAGCTGGGGGCTGATCCCTTTTCTTGCCCGGTGGTCACGGTTTTGCAATATCTGCTCCATCTCTTTCATGCAGGGCTCAAATCTAATTCTCTAAGAGGACATCTCAGTGCTCTAGTGGATGGGAAGCCCCTCTCGGCCCACCCAGTGGTATCCTGCTTCCTTAGGGGTCTACTCCTGTCTGAGCCCCCAGTTCGCCCCTGGGCATCTAAGTGGGATCTCAATGTGGTTTTGGAGCAGCTCACCCTGCCGCCATTTGAGCCTCTGGCTACGTGCCACCTTTGCTTTCTCTCCTGGAAGGTGGTTTTCTTAGTTGTGCTCACTTCTGCCCGTAGGATGAGTGAGCTCCAGGCCCTTCTGGCTGAGGCGCCTTACACCTGGTTTTACAAGAATAGGGTGGTGCTTCGCACGCATCCCAAATTCCTTCCGAAGGTGGTGTCCTCTTTCCACCTCAACCAGGAGGTGGTCCTCCCTACCTTCTTTCCCAGACCGCACGCCAGTCGAGCGGAGACTGTCCTCCAAACCTTGGACTGTAAGAGAGCCTTGTCCTTCTATATCCAATGCACTCAAGGCCACCGTAAAGCCTCTCAGATTTTGTTTCCTATGATCCCAGTAAGCTGGGGGAGGCAGTGTCCAAGCATACGCTGTCCACCTGGGTGGTGGATTGTATTGCCCGGGCTTATGAAGAGGCAAGGCTTCCGCTGGAAGGCCGGGTCAAGGCACACCATGTCAGGGCTATGGCGACATCAGTTGCTCACCTGCGTTTCGTCCCTCTGGCAGACATCTGCCGGGCTGCCATCTGGTCTTCAGTCCATAGCTTTGCAGCTTATTACTGCCTGGATAGAGAGTCCCGACGGGACAGTGCCTTCGGCCAGTCCATGCTCCATAACCTTTTAGGGGTCTAGGCAACTCCTACCCTCCGACCCTTCTGTGTTCAGGCTACCGGAGTGCTAGTTCATTTGGACACAGAGGTCCTGATTAGTCCGTTATACGGATTTCATTGCTGCTGCTTGTGGCTTTTCACGAGGGAGCTTTTTTTGGCTTTAGGTTCTTGGTAGCCTGTAGTTGGGGAGGATTGACTTCCTGCTTGTTCCCGGAGAAAGCGTAGTTACCTATAACAGGTGTTCTCCGGGGACAGCAGAAATCGGTCCTCACAACCCCCCTCCTCCCCTTGGAGTTGCAGTCATACCATCTTTATTTGGTTTTGCCGTCTTTTAGCTGTGTCATTTGAGTGAGCAAGATGGCACCCTTGGGCGGGAAGGGAACCATGCATGCGTGGTAGCAATCCCAAAGGCTTTCTTTGAAAGCTGGGGATTTGCTCTACCCGGGCTCCGTTGGTGCCGACGTCACCCATAGGTGAGGACTGATTCCTGCTGTCCCCGGAGAACACCTATTACAGGTGAGTAACTATGCTTTCTTTCAATTCTTCCGCATCATCACCTTTAAATAGCATTTCAGTCATGGGTAACATCCCTACATCTTCCTCAGTAAAGACCAAAGCAAAGAATTCATTCAGTCTCTCCGCTATGGCCTTGTTATCTCTTAGTGCCCTTTTTACCCCTCTATCATCTATTGGTCCAACTGACTCACAGATGTTTTTGCTACGAATGTACTTTTTTTTTTTTAAGTCTTTATTATGCGTTTTTGCTTCCACAGCAATCTTTTTCTCAAATTCTCTCTTTGCCTGCCTTATCAGTGCTTTACATCTAACTTTCCAGTGCTTGTGTTTCCATTTTTCATCATTTGGCTCCTTCCATTTCCTGAAAGATTCTTTTTTTGCAACAGCATCTCTGACCTTACCTTTAAACCATGCTGGCAATTTTTTGGACTTCCTTCTACTTTTCTTAAAGCATGGAATACAGCTGGCCTGGGCTTCCAAGATAGTATTTTTTAACACCCAAGCTTGATGTAAATCTTTAACCTTTGCAACTGCTCCTTTTAGTTTGTTCTTAACTATTTTAATCATAGTCTCCCTTTTTGAAAATTAAAAGGTAGTACTGTGGATTTCCTTACCCTCCCTCCTGCATTTATTAAATCAAACGCAGTCATGCTATGATCACTATTGCCAAATGGTCCCAACACCCTTATCTCGTGCACCAGATCTTGTGTTCCACTGAGGACTAGGTCCAAAATGGCTTTCCCTGTGGTCGGTTCATGAACCAGCTGCTCCAAGAAGCAGTCATTTATTTCATCTAGAAACGTAATCTCCCTAGCATGTCCTGCTGTGACACTGACCCATTCGATACCGGTGTAATTGAAATCACCCATTATTATGACTGTGCTGTAACTTTTGTTAGCTTCCCTGATTTCTTTGAGCATTTCATCATCCATTTGTTCATTCTGGCCAGGTGGTCGATAGTACACTCTCACTGCCATCAGCTTCCCCGTCTCCTTTTTACATAGAATTTCAATCCATAGGGATTCTACAGTTAATTTTGTTTCCTGCAAAACTGTAATCCTTTGTGATTCATTGCCCTCTCTAACATAGAGCGCATCCCCTCCACCAATTTGATCTGTTCTATCATTATGATATAGTTTGTACCAGGTATCAGTGTCCTACTGGTTATCCTCCTTCCACCATGTCTCTGAGATGCCAATCATATTTAACCTCTCATTTAGTGCTATATATTCTAACTCTCCAATGCTATTTTTTAGACTTGCATGCAAGCATTTTAGAGGCGGTATTTTATTCATATTTATCTGGCTATTGGTAGGCAGGGGTAATTTGGAATCTTTAAGTTCTGTCTGCTCTGTACTCAAAGGTATTTGGGCTACTTTTGTCTTTATTGGAACCTCTCTGCTGATATGCCCTAACTTCAGTCTTTGGCTAGTATCCTTCAAATATACATTGTTCCAAACCATGTGCTGTTGGGTGACTGTCTGCTTTCCCCTATTATCTAGTTTTAAAGCTGCTCTATCTCCTTTTTAAAGGTTAATGGCAGCAACCTGGTTCCGTCCCAGTTAAGGTGGAGCTCATTCCTTCGGAAGAACCCCTCCTTTCCCCAGAATGTTCTCTAGTTCCTAATAAATCCAAAACCCTCATCTTTGCATCGTCTCATCCACGCATTGAGACTCCAGAGCTCTGCCTGTTTTTTGGGTCCTGTGCATAGAACGGGAAGCATTTCAGAGAATGCTACCCTGGAAGTTCTGGATTTCATCTTCCTACCTAAAAGCTTAAATTTAGCCTCCAGAACCTCTTTACCACAGTTTCCATTGTCATTTGTACCAACATGTACCAAGACAGCAGACTTCTCCCCAGCACATCTAAGACCCTGTTTAGGTGGCGCATGAGGTCTGCTACCTTCGCACCAGACAGGCATTTTACCAGGCGATCCTCACATCCACCAGCCACCCAGCTATCTACATGCTTAGTGATCGAATCACCAACTATAATGGCTGTCCTTTCCTCGGGCGCACATGGCCCTGGAGAAACCTCCTCAGTGCGAGAGGGTTTTACATCATCTGGAGGACAGGTCCTAGCTACAGGATCACTTCCTGCTGCATCAGGGTGATACTCTCCTGTCACGTGACCTCTCTTCATGGCAACGGGAATGCTACAAGACTGGAGGTGGGACTTCAGTACCATTATCACTGTAGGTCTCGTCTATGTACCTCTCCGTCTTCCTTATGTCCTCCAAGTCTGCTACTCTCTACCCTTCAGAAATTGGACTCGTTTCCTGAGAGCAAAGAGCTCCTTGCACCTTGTGCACACGTAAGATCCCTAACTAACTGGGAGAAAATCATACATGTGACACTCAATACAAAAGACTGTAAAAACCCCCATCTCGCTGCTGGACTGCTGTCTGCATCTTAGTTTTAAGGTTGTGTTTTTTGGTATTTAAGTTCTTTACTTACTAAGGGTTGCTGGGGATACTTATACTAATAAAACTATATCTAATAAGTTTAATGTACGTCGATTGCCTGAAGCTTAATTAATCTCAGGTCCTTAATGTATGCCTGATGAGGATAAACAGCTGCACCTGATAGTGAATATGGCACCTCCTTTCCTTTAAGAGGTTTAAGCACCTATAAAGCTATGATTATCCCAGGGTTGGGTGGATGTTGGGGAGGGAGGAGGGGAAAGATTACTTATTAAAAGCTGGCTACTACACAGTACCCTGTCCTGTGCTTAGAAGTTAATCTGTGACCAATTTTCTGGGTGATTCACACAGCCCTTGCTTGGATAGACGGAGTTTTAGGTTCTAAATTTAACCAGAAAGCTCTCTGCTGCATGTTAAATTTAAACTGAAAGCTCTTTGCTGCTACTAGGCCCTGACTAAGTATTAAATTTAAACTATGAGCTCTCAGCTGGGTTTTAAACTTAAACTGAAAGCTAACTGTTTTTTATTTAACTTATTTAACTAAAAGCTCTTTGATGATACTAGGCCCTGACTGATTTAAGAAATACACTGGATTCACAGATTAATCAGAATTAATCTAAAGAATTCCTTTTTTACCAAAATTTAGAAAACTTTCCAGAAGTAAATACTTACATTTGCAGATCTCTCTCCCGAAGTAGCTGTCCCTTTATGTAGTCCTTCAAGACTTGAATGTACTGAGTTCAGAAGGCTCCCAGATTTGTGAGGACCCATCTTCCACACCACTCTTTGGTTGTTGAATCTGCTGTCAAAGAATCCAGGCATTCCGAGGCACAGTCACTCAATCAATTCTTTTGGGACGAAAGTGTTTCCCAGTGCTGGCCTGTTACTAGCTCTTCATGGACATGTTCTTGAAGGACATCATATGTCACCCTTATGATATGGCCACGTTTCTCCCTCAAGAGAAACTTGAGCAATATCATTCCCTGGTGATTCATGGTGAGGACTGTTTGAGCTACCTATGACATCTTCAATACTGTATCCAGAGCCTCTGCAATAGGTATTGGTGCTCAGAGACATGCCTAGCTCCTGTTTTCATACCTTCAGTCATCTATGCAGGACAAGCTTACCAACGTGCCATGCTATGGAGAGAATCTCTTCAGATAACAGGTAGATAAGTAAGCCGGCTTCATAGAAAAGCAAGCTGTAACTTTGGAATCTCTCAAGGTGCACATCAGAGCCAGCCTTCTTTTGCAGGAGGTATCAAGATGGCAGTCAAAGAAACACTTAATACACTCAAAGATAAAAGTATTTCCCTGGTTTCCACTACTCACAGTCCATGCAGACTCTTCAAGAACACTTAAGCAAAAAAGGTCTCAGAAGACCCTATCTGTTCCTCACAAAAACCAGGGACGAGGTTTTGACTGGTTCCTACAGAGCGCAGCCAATCTTTCTGTAACTTCAGAAGAGGGCATTCCCATTGGGGGAGGGAGGGGGGGGGGTAAGCTGACACTTTTTGTCCAGATATGGCCCCTTATAACCTCTGAGACTTGGGTCTTCCAGATCATCCACCAAAGAGGCTACAAAGTGCATCTATTTGGCCTTCCTCCAAATTCTCCTCCAAGCGTTCCATCCACAAACTCTTAGCATCAAAGGGATTTAGCAATTGAGCATGTTCCACCAGGGCAGGAAGGGTGAGAATTTTATTCAAGGTACTTCCTGGTAACCAGAAAGACGGGGGGATACCATCCCATCCTAGATCTAAGAGACCTGAACAAATATGTGGTCAAAGAAAGGTTCAGCATGATTTCTCTAGGCACTCTGCTTCCCTTTCTCAAAAAGGAAATTGGTTATGTTTTCTGGCTGTAACATTCATTTACATCCTAGGCACAGGAAGTACCTAAGATTCATTGTATGAAAGCATCACTTCCACTATCGCGTACTACCCTTTGGCCTCAAGTCAGTGCCTCATGTCTTTGCAAAATGCCTTGCCATGGTAGCAGCATTTCTGTAAAGACTGGGAGTGCATGTTTTTTTCTTGCTTGGATAATTGGTCACTCAAGAGCGCCACTCAGAAAGGAACTCTTGAATCTGCTTGCATTACCATTTAGGTATTGGAACTACTAGGGTTTGTAATCATTATTGTAAGTCCCATTTTTACTCCTGTCTGCATCCTTTTCCACACATTCCGCTTTGATCATGTTACCCCTCTTCTTTTACACCAGCATTGGCTCCCTATTCTGTATCATATACAGTTTAAAATTCTTATTTTCGTGCACAGAACTATTCACACTGGTGTTCCGCTATACCTTGCCGACCAGATACGTCTTCATACTCCCCATCGTTTTCTCCGCTCTATACACTCTAACCGTATGTTCCTTCCTTCCCCGTCTCAGGCCCACTTAGAGTCCACACGATCATCCGCTTTTTACTTCCTTGGACCACGACTCTGGAACTCGCTCCCCCCCTGCCCTCCGATTCAACCCCTCTTTCAAATCCTTTTAAACTCAATTAAAAACACACCTCTTCTGTACAGCTTTTGATCTTCCTCCCCCTTCTTCTCTCCCTTCCCAAGTAGCAAGAATACAATAAATTAATCATTTCTCTTTTCTTTTATTGGTTGTCTTGTCTTCCTCTTTTCTGACTCTGTCCTTTCTCCCCCTTTTTAAATTTTTAAATTGGCGTTCTCTTTTTCTGCAGCATTTTGTAATTTTTTGATTTTTAATTTGTAAACCGCTCTGATACCCTGTAACGGGCGGTCTATAAAGTTTTAAATAAACATAAACAAACATAAACTCCACCCAACAACTGGAATTCATCAGAGCTCTGCTCGACACGACTCAAGTGAGAGTTTTTCTGCCGTACAACAGACTATCCATATTGACAGGAATTGTGAGGGAGAGTCAGTTGGCTTAGCAGACATCAGCTTGCACCATATTGAATCTACTTGGCCACATGGCCTCAACAGTTCATGTGGGGCCCTTCATACATCTCCATATGAGATGGGCTCAGTGAACCAGTGGTCTCAGGCCATAGGTAATTTCAATGATGACGTGTTGGTCACTACCCCACAGGTTTAGTCTCTCATTTGGAGGACCATTCCCAAAAATCTGACCAAAGGTCTTCCCTTCCAAATTTTTCCACGCAAAAATCTGCTGACAACAGATTCATCCAAACTGGGATGGGGAGCTTATCTCAATGGGTTTCACACTCAGTGGTCCCTCCAAGAAAGCCTCGATCAGATCAGTTTCTTGGAGCTCTAGCAATAGCAAATGCTCTAAGGGCTTTCAAAGATCAGTTGTCCAACCAAATTGTTCTCATTCAAACTGACAACCAAGTCGCTGTGTTCTATAACAATAAGCAGAGAGGAATGGGGTTGTACCTTCTGTATTGGGAAACGTTCAGGATGTGGAACTTTGCCATCTCTCACAGGATGGAGTTAAGGGCCACCTATCTGCCAGGGGATCAGAATGCTCTAATGGACAAACTGAGGCATCCTTCAACCTCACGAGTGAACCCTGGACAGGAAAGAGGTTCTTTGCATCTTTTGGGAGTGGGCACCACCTCGATAGATCTCTTTGCCATGTCTCAAAATGTCCAAGTGGATCAGTTTTGCTCCAGCATGGGAACACACAGCAAACTAGACTCTGATGCTTTTTTTCTCGATTGGGGGGAGGGGGGTCTTCTGTACATGTATTCTCCAATACCTCTTACTGCCAAGACTCTTCTGAAACTCAAAACAGACAGATACAATGATTCTCTGGGAACAAGCAGGAAGTCAGTCCTCACATATGGGTGGTCCCCATCCCGCCCAAGAGTGCCATCTTGCCTCAGTCTCCTTTTTTCCACGGAGCCCACCAGAGGTCTGTCCCATTTCCCTGGAAAAACATGTCTTTTTGTCTTAAAACATTTCCTTTCCATAATGCGTACTGGTTCCTCTTCCCATTCCCAAGCCAGTTCACCTTGGCATCGCTCCTCGGGTTCATTCTCCTTGGTTTTTCTCGACCAGCGCTTTGCGCCCTTTTTGGCCAGCAGGCCTCTGACCCTCACCTGGGTTCAAGGACCCATTTTTCCCAGTGGCTTCAAGAAACGTGATCGGTGCAGTAAAATGATGTCCTTTACCAATTCACATGACTGCTGCCTCTGGCCAGTCCACAACAACTTGAGCAGTGACCTTTGTAAGTCCATGTCCTCAAAGGCCATCAAGAGCTGCCAGCTGCAGCAAGAAAGGTTCTTCTATAGATACGACTCTGCGCTGTAGTCTCTGGTGACACCATGCTCCAGGGCGCCCTCTGGTACTTCGGTGTTCCACAATGCCAGGGCTGCCTTGGAGTCCCGTGGCCGCGGCTTCTGCGAGAGGAACTCCCTGGAGGTAGAACGCTGGGGAGATGCTTCCGTGTGTGCTCCGTCGGTGTCATCACCCATATGTGAGGAATGATTCCTGCTGTCCCCAGAGAACACCTAAGAACATAAGAACATAAGATATGCCATACTGGGTCAGACCAAGGTCCATCAAGCCCAGTATCCTGTTTCCAACAGTGGCCAATCTAGGTCGTACGTACCTAGCAGTTTCCCCAAAAGACACAGGCTCCGCAATGCTTGTACTGGGTCAAGCATTGATATCCTGGGTCCCTTCTTAATAATGGTTTATGGACCTTTCCTTCAGGAACTTGTTCAAACCTTTTTTAAACCCAGCTACACTAACAGCCTTTACTACATCCTTCGGTAACAAATTCCAGAGTTTGATTACACGTTGAGTGAAAAAATATTTTCTTTTATTAGTCTTAAATAGTTTACCCTGTAGCTTCATTGCATGTCCCCTAGTCTTTCTATTTTCTGATAATGTAAACAATCGATCTACGTTTACCCATTCCACTCCATTCATTAATTTATAGACTTCTATCATATCTCCCCTCAGCCGTCTCTTTTCCAGGTTAAAGAGCCCTAACCTTTTTAGCCTTTCTTCATAGGAGTATCCTTCCATCCCCTTTACCATTTTGGTGGCTCTTCTCTGAACCTTTTCTAATAACGCTATGTCCTTTTTAAGATACGGTGACCAGAATTGCACACAATATTCAAGGTGCGGTCTCACCATGGAACGGTATAGAGGCATTATAATATCTTTTGTTTTATTTTCCATTCCTTTCCTTATGATAACTAGCATTCTATTTGCTCTCTTGGCCGCCGCTGCACACTGGGCGGAGGGCTTTAACATGTTATCCACAATGACGCCTAAATCTTTTTCCTGGGTAGTGGTTCCTAATGTGGAACCTTGCATCGTGTAACCATAGTTTGGGTTTTTCTTCCCTAGGTGCTTAACTTTGCACTTGTTAAGCCATAAATGATCTAATTACTCCATCCATATAAGAATACATAACATTAAGTTTATAACTTCCCATGTGATTTTGTTAAAACTCTTAACGTATTTTTCTATGTAGAAACTGGGTCTCAGACTAACAGGAGCTATGGCATTAACTTTTTAACCACAACGCTCCGATTTGCATCAACGACCCTTTTTTTTGTTATTTTGTTAATTCACTTAATTCAATTTAAAATCAAAATCGTTCAAAAAACCAAGCAAGTCAGGCTTATCTTAAGTGAAAAATCCCAATGCCAGTTTCAGCGCTGCTGCGTTTCACGAATATATCGTTTCTTCAGGGGTTGTGCACTGACTTTCACAGTTGTCAATATCAACTAGGAAAATAAACAGAACATTGTCCAGTTAGTAACCCACAATTCAACTAGTTGTTTTATGAAGAAATATATATGTATAACATCCGCATTGAAAAAGATAACTCAGATGCCAAACTGCTCACCACAGACGGCCCCTGCTGACTAATTTCTCTGGCAGTGTGAAAAGACGCCGTGCATGTGGCTTAGACAGGAGGAGAACCGGTAAATATTGAATGATGAATAAAAATCCTTATTAACTTAATTGGATTAGATACACAAATTCCAGTCAATTTGGGAGTTGAGACCCCCTGGAGAGATGGTTTGCAAAATGAAAATCCAGCGTTGTTCTTTATAAATCAACGTTTGGTCTAAGGTTTTACCTCCGCTGCTTTTAAGAACTTGTTCTACACAGAAACACCGAAGATCAGTGAATGCATGATTATAGGTCAAACAGTGTTCTACAATTGGTGCTGTCAGTTTTGCAGCGAATTCTACTCCGATGTTCAGCCAATCTCACTCTAAAGGGACGCAGTGTTTTACCTATATATATCAATTGGCAAGGGCATTGTATAGCATATATGACCTGTGAAGAAGAACAGTTAGTCGAATGCCGTAGAGGGTAATCTTTTCCATGATAATTAAAAGAAGAAATCTCCCAATTCACCTCACATAGGGAACATTGACCACATTGTATGTGACCCATTGATGCAGTTGAAATGAGATCAGTTGTAGAAGGAACTACCGCAGGACAAAGGATTTCTTTTAAATTGCGATGACGTGTCCACACACAACGAATGGATTTATCTCGCAGGGCCGGAATGCTATGGATCACATTCATATGCTGTTTGATGATTTTCGCAATGTCTTTACTGTATGGCGAATATGGGGTCACTAAATTGATAGAAAAGTCAGTCGGGGCAGATAATTTTGGAACTAAAAGAACCTCCCGATGATTATACAAGGCACATTTATATGCCAATTCAATTGTGCGTTGTGATAAGGAAGCTTATCATAGCTCAGGAAGGAGCTATAGAAAAGGTGAAGTGACTCTGAACAAGCAACCTGTCAGTTCTGGTAGAATTAAGAAAACAGAATTTTCCCATAAAAGACTACCAGTCCCAGAATGCACCAGGTTTCCAACAGCCATTAGAGGAGCTGAAGTGGGGAAACGTGTGTTCAATCAGGAGGGCTATGAGGTAATCCCTAAGCACTCATCTCAAAGGGCAGGGCCTGATTCAGCACAGCTGCGCTGTGTTAGGGAGGAGCACTCATCAAAGCAGAATAAGAGTAGAGTTTATTCTGCAGATGACCATCTTCATGATCACCTTGGATATACAGAGAAGGATCATCAGTTTCATCTGAAGGATTATCAGAAGCAGAAGCCAAACCGGACGGACAGAGAGGGAAAGAGACCCTCTGGAAGAAAGAGGAGAAAAGCCTTTGAGAGGTCTAGAAGAGTCCAAAGCAGTACGTATACTGGGAGGTATTCCAAGGGCCAGCATACACCATTGGACTGGGGAAAGCCAGAGGAATGGTGCTGCAGAGCTAGGAATCACCAGAGGCTACATGTGAGGGAGACGGCTGCACGTGGAAGGGACCCTAAGATCCGTGCCAGAAGGTATGTGAAGAGAGATCCAGTGTCCAGGGATCTGGATTGGAAGGCTGGACATAAGAACTGGACTACATACTGGCCAGGCTATATAGAGAGGAACTCTAGCAGCAATGGAAGCTCAGGTATGAACACTGATCTATGCCCTAGCTATAACCTTGAAAGACAGCAGGGAAACAAGTATTCTCCTGAAAATGCTCCATTGAGAGATTCATCTGTGCCAATCCATGATATTGAACCCATGCTTGTTGAACAAGGGGGAATAATAGCAGATGAGGATCCTGTTTATATGGACTGCTCTCTATCTAAACTCCGTTGGTAACTTTCTGTTATAAAGTACAGCAACCATCACAAAGAAATACAAATTTGTTCTTTAATCTACTCAGAAAAGCTCCTGAAGCAGGATTTGACCCACACAGTGGAAGGCAAGCCAGCTAAGGGGTTTCAGCTGGTGACTGCTAGCAATTAAGCCTCACCTAATTGCTTGTGAGCTAGGAGAGAATCTAGTCTGAATCTGTGTGGGAAGTAATCAGAAGTTAATCTGAAAAGAACAGTTTGTTTCTTGCTTTGTGGCTTTTCATTTGTTGTTTTCCTGATTTTGACTTTGTTTTTCCAAGTTAACACTGAAAGCAAGTAACCTAATTTATGTGCTACCAAGCATATCTGTGTTGGGAGAAATAACCCCATAAATAAATATCTTATTGGCTTTACCCAAGAGCACAACTAAATTATTGTCAGCAGCTGTGTCTGGTGTGAATGAACTACATTGCCCACAATACCTTGCAAATCATGTTCCCTGTAAAATAGTTATCACCAAGTTATAATGCCCCGTTCAATGTAATTTCAGTTTGTTCAATGTAAACCGCACTGATGCAGAATAGCGCGGTATATAAGAGAATGTAAATAAATAAATAAAATAAATAAATATAGAAATATGCACTTGCCAAGAGTGTGAAGATTCTCACCCAGGCAGCCGTCTGACAGCGTTTAGGGTATCCCCTTTCAGATAGTTTCAATTTCATTATGTTAGCTTGAACTTTAAATTTGCGCAGATGAGTACAATTCCTCCGATACCGGAGGAATTGAGAAAATGGAAGACCATCTTTCAATCTTCTGGGATGTAAACTGTCATAATGTAACCTTGCATTGCGATCTGTGGGTTTACGAAACACATTTGTTACCCAACCGCTAGTGCTCTTAGTTATCTCCACATCCAAAAAAGCAATTCTCTCTTGACTGTAAGTGCTAGTAAATTGAATAGTAGCTTCCCGTTCATTAAGCCAGCCCACAAAATCTAATAGTGATTGTGATGTGCCAGACCAGATAACAAAAATGTCGTCTATGTACCGGCACCAAAGGCGAACATGTGAATATAAAACAGATTGTGGTAGCCATTCTGCTTCAAAAGCAGCCATATAAATGTTGGCCACAGAGGGGGCGCAAGTTGCGCCCATCGCAACCCCCATTTTTTGATGGTAAATCCGGTCATTGAACTGAAAATAATTATGAAACACTAGTTCTGCAATTTTATCCAAAAAAGACAACTGTTGTACAGACATATCAGGTCGAGCTTTCAAAACAGACATTACTTCATTGTGAGCTCGTGCTTGGGGGATGTTGGTGTATAACACATTTACGTCAAGAGTGACCAGCCAGATATCCGATTCAGAGCTGCAGTGCGCGGTTGTTTCCAATAGCTGTAAAAAATGCATAGTATCTCTAACATATGAAGGGATGCGAGAGATCAGAGGGCGCAAAAAAGAATCTAAATAGATGGACAATGGTTCTAAAAGAGATCCCCTCGTCGAGACTATGGGCCGTCCCGGTGGATTATGCAGATCTTTATGTACTTTTGGCACCAAATAAAATCGTGCCACCATTGGATCAGATGGATTCAAAAATCTCCATTCCTTCATAGTTAATAATTTTATCTTCAACGCTTCTGAAGTAAATGATTTAATTTGTCCTTGAAGTAGTTTAGTAGGATCTGTGGGCATACTTTCATAGGTACATATATCATTCAGCTGTTGATATGCTTCTTGGAAATAGCTAGTTTTGCCCATGATAACAATTGCGCCACCTTTATCAGCCCGTCTGACCACCAGGTCATGACGGGATTGAAGCTCTTTCAAGGTATCCCTTTCATCTGTAGTAAGAGTGTTCCATTGAGTCTTTTTAGAACCGATATCAATCACTGAAGAAAGATCCTGTAATACCATAGTACGGAACAATGCTAGAGCTGCTGGTAAAGGGCCAGGGGGAGACCAAGACGATCGTAGTGGTAATTTTATACGATCAGGCGCCAGCTGATCTAAATCACCCCTTCCCGCATCATTTTCCCCCCCAAAATTTTTTAAATGTAATTTCCGAATGAGATGTTCCAAATTGACCCGGAAATTAAACATATCAAATCCTACTCGTGGCACGAACGACAATCCCTTTTCTAACAGTTGTATATAGGTTTCAGGAAGAGGTTGTTCAGAAATATTCAGTACTATGGAAGTGGTAGACGCATTTATCGCCGTCTGGTGGACGTGCGTTGTGGTTCGTGTTTGTTTTGTTCTTTTTTCTTCTTGACATGCCCCTCTCTTCCTTCTTGAAAATCCTGCTTCTTGGGATCACTGTCTGATCCCGAAGTATACTCCGTTTCGGAACTATCTTCAAACGTGACCTTTTTCTTGTCTTTTCGTTTCGGGTTCATCCAGGGATAAACATATCCCGTGGTGTAGTCACCATAGTCACGTTTGAGTTTATTAGCTTTCAACTGAAACTATCTGAAAGGGGATGCCCTAAACGCACAATTGAATTGGCATATAAACGTGCCTTGTATAATCATCGGGAGGTTCTTTTCGTTCCAAAATTATCTTCCCCGACTGACTTTTCTATCAATTTAGTGACCCCCATATTCGCCATACAGTAAAGACATTGCGAAAATCATCAAACAGCATATGAATGTGATCCATAGCATTCCAGCCCTGCAAGATAAATCCATTCATTGTGTGTGGACACGTCATCGCAATTTAAAAGAAATTCTTTGTCCTGCGGTAGTTCCTTCTACAACTGATCTCATTTCAACTGCATCAATGGGTCACATACAATGTGGTCAATGTTCCCTATGTGAGGTGAATTGGGAGATTTCTTCTTTTAATTATCATGGAAAAGATTACCCTCTACGGCATTCGACTAACTGTTCTTCTTCACAGGTCATATGCTATACAATGCCCTTGCCAATTGATATATATAGGTAAAACACTGCATCCCTTTAGAGTGAGATTGGCTGAACATCGGAGTAGAATTCGCAGCAAAACTTTGACAGTACCAATTGTAGAACATTGTTTGACCTGTAATCGTGCATTCACTGATCTTCGGTGTTTCTGTGTAGAACAAGTTCTTAAAAGCAGCGGAGGTAAAACCTTAGACCAAACGTTGATTTATAAAGAACAACGCTGGATTTTCATTTTGCAAACCATCTCTCCAGGGGGTCTCAACTCCCAAATTGACTGGAATTTGTGTATCTAATCCAATTAAGTTAATAAGGATTTTTATTCATCATTCAATATTTACCGGTTCTCCTCCTGTCTAAGCCGCATGCACGGCGTCTTTTCACATTGCCATAGAAATTAGCAGGGGCCGTCTGTGGTGAGCAGTTTGGCATCTGAGTTATCTTTTTCAATGCGGATGTTATACATATATATTTCTTCATAAAACAACTAGTTGAATTGTGGGTTACTAACTGGACAATGTTCTGTTTATTTTCCTAGTTGATATTGACAACTGTGAAAGTCAGTGCACAACCCCTGAAGAAACGATATATTCGTGAAACGCAGCAGCGCTGAAACTGGCGTTGGGATTTTTCACTTAAGATAAGCCTGACTTGCTTGGTTTTTTGAACGATTTTGATTTTAAATTGAATTAAGTGAATTAACAAAATAACAAAAAAAAGGGTCGTTGATGCAAATCGGAGCGTTGTGGTTAAAAAGTTAATGCCATAGCTCCTGTCAGTCTGAGACCCAGTTTCTACATAGAAAAATACGTTAAGAGTTTTAACAAAATCACATGGGAAGTTATAAACTTAATGTTATGTATTCTCATATGGATGGAGTAATTAGATTATTTATGGCTTAACTGTGTTATTACTCTAAAAAATACAGACCATTTTGATTGTAACTTTGCACTTGTTCACATTAAATTTCATCTGCCATTTTGATGCCCAGTCTTCCAATTTATCAAGATCCTCTTGCAATTTTCCACAATCCTCTTGGGTTTTAACAACTTTAAATAGTTTTGTGTCATCTGCAAATTTGATAACCTCACGCGTTATTGCACTTTCCAGGTCATTTATGAATATGTCAAAAAGCAGCGGACCCAGCACAGATCCCTGGGGTACACCACTATTCACCTTTCTCCATTGGGAAAATTGGCCATTTAGCCCAACCCTCTGCTTTCTATTTTTTAACCATTCCTGATCCACAGTAGTACACTGCCTCCTATCCCATGACTCTTTAGTTTTGCCAAAAGTCTCTGATGAGGGACCTTGTCAAAGGCTTTCTGAAAGTCCACATACACTATATCAACCGACTCGCCTTTGTCCACCTGTCTATTCACACTTTCAAAAAAACATAACAGATTAGTAAGACAAGATCTTCCTTGTTTAAAGCCATGTTGGCTGTCTCCCATTAGACCATGACTATCTACATGCTGAGTAATTTTATTTTTTATGATGGTTTCTACCATTTTTCCCGGTACTGACGTGAGGCTCACCGGTCTGTAGTTTCCTGGATCACACCTGTAACCCTTTTTAAAAATTGGTGTTACATTGGCGATCCTCCAATCTTCAGGTATTAGAGATGATTTTAATGATAGTTCACAGATTACTAATAGGAGGTCTGCAATCTCATATTTCAGTTCTTTCTATGAACTTATAGGTGAGTAACTACGCTTTTTCATCGCTCCTTACTGGCCACAACAGCTGTGGTCCCTTCTGGAACTTTCCATAAGGGAAGCAATGCATCTAGGGCTGGCACCGGATCTGATATTGCAGGAGAACGGGACATTGTTGCATCCCTACATCAAATCCTTGGCCCTCACAGCTTGGATGTTGAGAGGCAAACATTATCTGCTCTTAATCTGCCAGATGGTGTCACCAGTGCCCTCTTGTTATCCAGAAGGGGCCTTAGATTTTCAAGTGGAGAATGTTTGCTGTCTGATGTGAATGGTTTTCCAAATGTGCTTTTGTCTGTCCCACCCAAACACTTTTTGAATACTTCCTATACCTTTCAGAGTCTGAACTTAAGTCCATCTCTGTAAGGGTGTATACCTCAGTATAATTGGAGCTTATCACCGTGGTGTAGAAGGTAGACCCATCTCTGTAAAGACTTTAGTTGTTCACTTCATGCAGGGCTTGCTTCTGCTTAAACCACCCTATAAGTCACCTGTAGTGTCTTAGGACCTCAACGTGGTCCTAGCACAGCTCATGAAGACTCCTTTCAAGCCACTCAATACCCACCTTCTGAAATTCTTGACCTGGAAAGTTTTATTTCTCGTGGCGGTCACTATTGCACTTAGAGTGAGTGAACTTCAAGGGCTATTATTTCATCCACTTTACACTAATTTTTTTTCACAATTGAGTGGTACTTCATATCTATTCCAGGCTTCTCCTGAAGATGGTTACGGAATTTCATCTTAACCAGTCACTTGTCCTTCCAACATTATTTCCAAAACCAATCTCAGGCCGGAGGGTCTGGGATTTCTAGTCCTATAGGCACTCCTTGTGGTCTTGGGCAAGCCACTTAACCCTCCATTGCCCATGTTCCCTGTAAGTATTAGCGTATGTGTCTCATATCCCCTCGTGTTAAATGTATCCCCCAATTGACCGCTTTGACCCGGTGAAAAGCGGGATATAAATACAGATAAATAAATAAACCATATTCTCACAAAGGGGAAAGTGCGCTACACATGTTGGACTGCGAAGGAGCCTGAGATTTCTACTTGGACCGGATGAAAGCCCGTAAAATGTCCATCCAGTTTTTTTTTCTTTTGACCCCAGCCATAGAGACAAAAACAAACATTTCTTCTGGTACATGTAAAGCAGGAAGCCAGAGGAGGAGTCAGTTGGACCATTAGATGATCAAGGGGTAAAAGGAGCATTCAGGGAGAACAAAGTCATAGCTGAGAGACTAAATTAATTCTTTGCTGTGATCTTACCCAGGGCAGAAAGGATATTTAAAGATGATGAGACAGAAGAGCTAAATGAAATCTCAATGAACCAGGAAGACGTTTTAGAACAAATTGATAAACTAAAGAGCATCAAATCACCTGGACCAGATGGTATACATCCAAGAGTGCTGCCACAGAAGATATCATTGTCATTATTTTTTCTGCTTATGACCTTGCCTATGAGGTGTGATCAAAAAGTATCAAGACTTATACAACACAAGAAATATAACACCAACAGTTATTGTACTTAGTCTCCTTCAAAGTAGTCCCCTTCCGATAAAACACACTTCCTCCAGCATTCCTGCCACTGCTGGAAGCAATTTTGAAATGTCTCTTTCATTATGCTGTGAAGCTGCTGTGTCAAACTTTGCTTAATGGTCTCCGAGTCATCAAATCTCCTTCCTTTCAGTAGTAATTTCCGTTTTGGAAACGAGAAAAAGTCTCACGGTGCGAAGTCAGATGAGTATGGAGGCAGACGGATTTGCTTGATTTGGCATTTGGCCAAGAACTGCTGGACAACATGTGATGCGTGAGCTGGGGTGGTATAGTGATGGAGCAACCATTCATCAATCCTGTGCAACTCTGGCCTCTTACGACGAACTGCATTTCTCAAACGAGTCAGAACGTGGGCGTAGTACTCCTTATTGATGGTTTGGCCTTTTAGAGCATACTCATGATAAACAATACCCTGGTAATCAAAGAAAACTGAGCATGACCTTGACATTGCTCCTTACCTGGCGGGCTTTCTTGGATCTGGGAGAGTCTGGAGTCTTCCATTGTGAGGATTGAGCCTTACTTTCCGGGTAATAACCATAAACCCATGATTCATCACCAGTAATAGTTTTTTTGATGAAATTGGAGTCATTTTCAATGTATTCCAACAGCTCCCTGCCTGCACACAGGACAGGAGTTTCGGCACAAATTTTGCAGACACATCTCGTCCCCATATAGACAGTAAGAATGGACTGTACTGACCCGAAACTTATGTCCATGTCCTCAGCAAACTCCCTGATAGTCGGTCAATGATTTGAGTGCATTGCAGCACGTACTTCAACTTTGTCTTCATTCCTGCTCATGGATGGCCTTCCAGAACATTCGTCAGTGTTAACCCTTTGGTAGTCCTCTTGGAAACGTTTGTACCAATCATAAACTCAAGCACGATTCATGCATTCATTGCCATATACTTGCTGTAACTTGTCATAAGTCTCTTTGCACAAATCTCCAAGTTTCTGGCAGAATTTAATGCAAATTTGCTGTTCAGTTTTTTCATTTGTCATCTGACAAATTGCTTTTACACAATACCAAACATCACATGATTAAAAATAAGTACAGGTGTGCTGCAGCCACGCTACACTCTGCACGTGCAGAGCACATAACTAGGTCACTGCATGCTTAATAGCATCATGGTGCGATGTATTGTTATATAGCTACACAAGTCTCGATAGTTTTTGATCGTACCTTGTATTACGGTCATTTGGGGCAATTGTTCTTCTCCTCCACTCAATCCCCATTTCAAGTGTCATCCCCAGGTTCTTGTACCCTGTATGGAGGACTGGCCCAAGGGTTTCTGCCGTCATTGGTAGAAAGCCCAACCTCGTCGTCCCCACAGCTGCTACCACCGCCACCACTTCCCTCCTCCCAGCTGCCGCTGATTCCATCTTGGGAGGAGGGCGGGCAGCAGCAGTATTTCCAAAAGCGGTAGCTTTTTGCTGCCTCTTTTGGAAATACTGCTGCTGCCCACCTCCTTCCCCCCCAAACAGAATCGGCGGCAGCTGGGGAGGGGGGGGGGGGGGCGCGGTGCCACTGCCCATATGTGCCGCGGCCTCTTAGCTTGCCTAGTGGACAGGCTGGCCCTGCCTGTATGACACGAACTTCCTCTTCCTCTAACCTGGCCACTGTACCCCCTGCACCTTCTTTCAGTGCCACCTGCAGACTCCTTAACTGCTGCTCGGTCCAGTCTAAACTGCTCTCATTAATGATTTGATTTCACTGTACTCGCTCGATCTTCTTTTTCTTTTACAGATGTAGTTTAAGGACAGGGAGGAAGCTATATTACATCGTTGTCTTCCCTTTGGCTTTACCGCCCTGTCTACCTCTCACTTCAACAGATCTGGAGGGGGAGTAGCTGTAATGTTCGGAGAGTCCCTAAACATCTCTGAAATCCCTTCTCATTTCCTTCATTATCCAGAATGCCTTCTCCTTCGGTTTTCGCACCCATATTCTTTTCATGTCTTGCTTATCTATGCTTCTCCTTCACTGTCTACTCAACTGTGAGACACTCTGCTAACTACTCTGAGACCTTCACTTCATTCCCAGATCTATTAGTATTTAGTGACTTTGATTCACCCATTTGCCCTCATGACAAGATATTTCTTGCCCAAGTCTCTGATCTCTTTTTATCTCAGTATGTCCCCTTTCACACTCATACCGCCGAACACACACTGGATTTTCTCCTCATCACTTCTGCATCCTGCTTACAGCTCTTTTCTCTTTGGAATCTGCCTCTGCTCTGGACAGATCATTTTTCTGTTCTTTTCCAGCTATCTTACCCTTCCTCTCCCACTATTTCTACTACTTGCTATTCATCATCGCAGCCATGGCATCGAATCTCTGCTGCTACTCTACAAGCTTTCCCACTATCTGATCAGTTATTTCCTCTTGAATTTGAATCCCTATTAGTAGATGAACAGACCTCTACATGGAACTCTTATTCTTAGCACAACCCTCGATTCATTCGCACCCCTTTCTTCTCAACCCATGTCAGCATCCCTGGTTCCACGCTGTTTTTCATATTCTTAGGAGCCATTTATGTGGAACAGAGCATCTCTGGCATTGCTCATTGTCATCTTCTGCTTCATTTAAACAGGCCCACTCTGACTACCGGCAAGCTATTCTTTCTGCAAAAAATGATTACTATAGTCACCTCATTTCTTCTGCAAGTAATCAACCCAAGAAGCTCTTCTCTTTAGTCTCTCATCGCCTTCATTCTTCCTCTTCAGTTTACCCTTATGACTGTTGAACTACTAGCGCAGTATTTCTTTGATAAGGGCCATCAATTGCGTAGGAACCTTTTCTCTCCCGATTCTCCTGGACATCCCTCTTCTCCAGATTCTTCTGCGCCAGATCCCTTGTCTACCACGTCTTGCAGGTTGCCTCCAGTTTCTATCTTTCTTACATCTGATCACACTCTAATCCTTTCACTATGTCATCTCTGACAACGGCTGTCTCCTCTTCCCAAACCACTTGCTCCTCCGATCCTATTCCAGCTTGGGTCCTGAGCCCTCTTTAGCACTTTTACCACGGGTTCATTCTCTTTGTAATAATGGTCTGTCTTCTGGCATTTTCCTTAAAGCTGGAAATCTGTCACTGTTCATCCACTTTTTTTTTTATTAAGCATTTCTGATATACACTCCACATTAAATATGGAAAGCCAAAATTGAAAAAGAAACAAGGCAACAAGAACATAACTTCCCAAAGGAAGAAGGAAAAAGCAAAATACTAAAGCCCACATCATGAGAACAGTGTCAGCTTATATATAACAGACATCATCGAAGAAAAACAGGCACTTAACAGCCATTCTAGGAGGAGATAATACGATTTTGTCCACACCTATTTTCATTACCGTTGCTTATCCAAAAGAAATTTCTCCAAGTGAGAAATCTCAAGGAAAACAAAAGTCTGCCCCTGCAAGGTTATAACACACTTGCAGGAGAAGCGCAGAAAAGAACCACCCAGAACCAAAACTTTGGGCTTCAGTTGAAGAAACTGCCTCCTCCTTAACTGGGTCACCCATGTGTCATCAGAAAACACATTGAATTTTTGCCCACAAATCACAGCATCTTTACTCTTAAAGAAAAGTTTTTTACATTTGACAGCTTCTGAGGTAAAAGTAGCTAGCGAGGTGTTAACGCTTATTGATCATGTCAGAAGAATCTTCAAGAGACTCTAAAATTTCCAACAGTATAGCAAAAGCAATCAAAAGACCCTTCATCAGTAGCGACTACCTTAGACCTAAGGGGCACATAATTTGCTTGAATAATATCAACAGGATCTGTCTACTTAAGAATCTCAACTAAGTACTTTTTTAACAAGATTTCAGGAAAGAGCAAGTGAGTTTGTGGAACATTCAAAAACCGAAGATTCCGGAAATGAGAGATTCTCAAGTGCATCTAGCCTAGCATGCATAACCAAAGAATCATTGATGTGCGAAACATTAGTAACGCTGGCAACTTGAACCTGGGAATCCATCCGTGCCAGAGAATTCTCCAGCCCAGTAACTTTAGAGTCCAAATCAGTTAATTTTAACACAGTTTCCTAGGTAAAATTACATAAAGAAACTACCATAGAGGAAAGTTTCACATCAGTACTCCTGATAGCCCCAAATAGGGGTCTCAGAGTTATTTCCCCATTAGGGGAAGCTTCTGGAGGCAAAGTTGCATACAAAGAATTAACCATCACTGGAACAGGAACTTTAACCTGAGGCTTAATCTCACCAAGTGAAGATGAAGTACCATTCAAAATCATAGAGGATAGCAGTGGCAATGGGTGTGGATGTGGTGTCCGCCCTCTTGAGCTCAAAGAAGCTCCATCAGGCAAAGACTGACCACAGGCATGGGGGACAAGATGTTTGTCAATAGGCCCTACAGTCGTACCTCTAGATACAGCGTCCCCCTTTCCACCTCCCTTGTTCTTCTGCTTCTCCATCCTATTGAGCGACGAGTAGGGAGACAGTACCAGGTGACCTCAAGTGCACCAAAGGGGCATGTCTGAAGGGGCATGTCCTGCCCCTTTGGTTTGCGACCTGCAGGCCACAACACACGACCACTGCTCTTATGCCGGAAGAGAGGGCTTTCTGCTGCCAGCAGGGTCGTCCTCCAGTGTGCCTGCAGGAGTTGGAACACCCGGAAGATGCAAACACTGGCAAAGCAGGTCTGTCGCAAGAGGCAAATGACAAGCCCCAAATCCTCCACACCAGCAAACCAATGGCTGATCCCTCATCCACTTTTAAAGAATCCCTTGTTTGATCCTTCTGTCCGGGCTAATTTTCATCTTGCCTCTAATCTTCCCTTTCTTTTAAAACTGTTGGAAAAATTGGTATTCCTGCAACTCTCTCACCACCTTACTCAAATCAACTTGTTGCATCTGTGACAATCTGGTTTCAGAGCTGGTCACAGCAGTGAAACAATCCTCTTATCAGTACTCAACAAACTTCACTCTTCTCTAGACAAAGACGATATTTCTCTGGCTATTTCTTTGGGCCTTTCCTGTGCTTTTGACATGATTGATTATCCTCTTCTCTTATCACGTCTGTCTTCTACAAGTCTTCATGCCTCCGTTCTTCACTGGTTCCACTCTTACCCCTCCTCTCGCTCTTATGCCTCATTTCAGAGGTCCTCTTCCTCTCACTTCCCTCTTTTGTGGGGTCCCTCAAGGGTCTGTTCTGGCTCTCTCGTCTTTAAAGTTTTTCTTGCCCCTCTTGTCACTCTTATTCAGCAGCAGGGTGTCTCTGCATACTTTTATGCACATAACATTCTGCTGCTATTTCATGCTCAACTTTCTATTCCAGATCTCACTCCCATTAATTCATGTCTGACTGTGTTTGCATCTTGCCTTCATGATAATCTACACCAGTGGTTCTCAATCCAGTCCTCTGGGACCCCCAGGCCAATCAGGTTTTCAGGATATCTACAATGAATATGCATGACATAGATCTGCATGCACTGCTTCCATTGTATACAAATCTATCTCAGGCATATTCATTGTGGATATCCTAAAAACCTGACTGGCCTAGGGGTTCCAGAGGACTGGGCTGAGAACCACTGGTCTACAACTTAACCCTTGCAAAACATCTGCTATCTGGCTCACGGGATCCTCTTTTTCATCTTGTCTCATCATCTCTTAATGGTTTTCCTATCCCTATGGTCTCTTCTGTCAAATATCTTGGTGTCACTTTTGATACTGCCCTTACCTTTCACACTCACATTAGTGCTGTTGTGAAGCGGTCTTTTTATTCCTCAAGCTAGATAATTTCAATTCAATCCTTTCTTCTTCCTTCTTCCATTGTTACTCTTCTTCTTACCTTGGTAATTTCAAGGCTAGATTACTGTAATGTAATTTACTCTGGTCGTCCCCATTTCCAAATAAAGTGCCTTCAGGCTGTACAGAACACAGTCATCTGTCTTCTGCACCATGCCACCAGATCAGGTCACCCTGCTCCTTATTAGATCTCACTGGTATCCATTGTCACACTGTACCACAGTTTAAATTACTTACCATTATTCATAAAACCTTGCAGTCCGGCTCCTCTGATTATTTGTCATCTTATCTGCTCCCAAATGTGCCATCTATAGCTTCTTAGGTTCTATTCATGCAAATCCCCTCCATCTGCCTTCCACTACATAAGCCGTCTCAAAAGTACCCGGCACTCAACATTTTTCTTCCTTGGTCCCTTCCTTTGGAACTCCCTCCAGGATTATGCTCCTTCTCTCCCCTCCCTGCCCAAACCCTCTATTCTTGTCTCACTGTCCTGTCCTGTCTATGCTATGGCATTCCTTTCTACTACTTTTAATTTTTGATTGTTTTTTTTTTATTGTACACCGCTTTGATGTAATGGAAGGCAGTTTATCAAGTCTTTTAATAAACCATGAACTTTCAGAAAGTGTCTGCAAAGTCCCATATCAGAGACTCAGGAGGTAATACTTTCAGCAATGGCCTATGGTAGCCTATAGATGGGGAAAAACATAGGAGATATAGTTAATAAATCTATTACATGAAGAAATGAACAAAACATTTAGGACCAACGGGTAGGTCATTTTGAGTGGCTATGGCATATGTGATGATACAACCCTGGAAGGTTCACCGTGGCTGTATCCTATGGGTAATTTGAAAATTCATAATAAATGTTTTACCATTTGCAATATTCCATATGTGCTATATCTACTGATATGTCTATCTAAGAAAATATATGTAGGTAGTAGAAAACAAACAGTGAAGATCCGTTTGCAGGAATACAAAATCAATGACAGCACCGATAGTACAGTATTTAGAATATTATCATGTAGTTAAGAATTCACTTGAGGTTAGTGAAGGAGTAGCCTTGTTGTTATGGCAGCCGTCAACAGTGAGAGAGACCAGAATTCAAATCCCTCTGGTTGTCCTTGTGGCCTTGGGCAAGCCACTTAACCCTCCATTGCCTCAAATACAAACTTAGATTGTGAGCACTTTGGGGACAGGGAAATGCATACTGTACCTGAGTATAACTTGCCTTGATCTTCTCCTGGAAAGGTGTGAGCCAAATACTACCACTTAACCCTCCATTGCCCATGTTCCCTGTAAGTATTAGTGTATGTGTCTCATATCCCCTCGTGTTAAAATGTATCCCCCAATTGTGTTGTGACCACTTTGATTGAAGGATAAGGTAGTATACAAAATTGTCTAAATAAATAAAATAAAATAAATAATAAATAAATGGAGTGTGTTTGAGGATATACTGTGGAGAGTGATTGATCATGTTTCCCCATTGATCCGAGGTGGGTGATCGTGAGGTGAGACTCAGTTGTAAAGAACAATATTTGACATTTCAATTGGAATAAATCAGTAAATTGATTTGGTATACTTTGATATGAAAGCATCTGTTCCTTGAAGACGTGATGTCAGCAAGTGAGGCTAGCATAAAAACGCCACGGCCATTTTGATTAGGTAAGCCGGTTGAATCTTGTAGCTTAGATAGAAGGAAGCTGAAAATGATCAGACCTACAGGAGGACTGATTTCAGATAAATGACTGAATATGCTATAACCTTGATGTAGAACTGTGTATAAATCACTGAATTCGAAACACGACATTGTCAGTTGAGGTTGAATTAAATTGTTGAATCTTTAATAAGGTAGAAAATAAAAAAAATAAAATAGATCGAAGGCAAGAATCTAAACTAGTAGTTGATGCTGTTTTGGTCTAAATTGGTCTGACAAAAACATGTTTTGAATACTAGTTGTGCAGAGGTAATTTGAGATAACATATTGTGTGTTTAAATATCCTTGCACATTGTCCGTTGTGTTTTTGGTACATAGAAACAGGATGGCAGAAAAAGACCACATGGCTTATATAGCCTGCCCTTCCATATCAACTACTACAATAGTCCCCTATTTTCCTTTTCAGATCCTCTTTGTTTGTCCCATGCTTTTATGAATTCAGATACTGTCCTTATCTCTACCACATCCACTGGGAGACTATTCCATGGATCCACCACTCTTGCCTTAAAGAAATATTTCCGCATATCACTCCTGAATCTATCCCCTTTCACCCTCGACCCGTGTCCCCTTGTAGCAGAGCTTGCTTTCAATCGAAAGAGGCTCTCCTCCTGTGCATTTATACCACGGAGGTATTTAAATGTCTCAATCATATCACCTCTATCCCGCCTTTCCTCTAACATATACATATTAAGATCCTTAAGTCTATCCTCATATGCTTTATATCGAAGACCACTAACCATTTTAGTAGCCACTCTCTGCACAGACTCCAACCTGTTTATATTCTTTTGAAGGTGTGGTCTCCAGAATTGCACACAATATTCCAAATGAGGTCACACCAAAGACTTATACAGAGGCATTATTGCCTCCTTTTTTCTGCTGGCCATTCCTCTCCCTATGCACCCAAGCATCCTTCTAGCTTATGCCATCTCCTTTTCTACTGTTTAGCTACTTTAAGATCATCAGACACAATTACGCCCAGGTCCCACTCTTCTTTTGTGGACAGAAGTACTTCACCCCTTACACTGTACTGCTCCTTTGTATTATTGCAGTCCAAATGCATGACCCAGGATTTTTTAGCATTTAAATCTCAACTGCCAAATTATCAATCGTTCTTCAAGCTTAGCAAGATCCCTCCTCATGTTATCTACCCCTTCCTGGGTGTCTACTCTATTGCAGATTTTGGTATCATCTGTAAAGAGGCAAACCTTACCAAACAGCCCTTCCGCAATATCACTAAAAAAAAAGATCTTAAAAAGTATCGGACCAAGGACAGATCCCTGCGGCACACCATTGGTAGCCACCTCCTCCTCTGAGTGAGCTCCATTTACCTGTACCCTTTGTCGCCTCCCACTCAACCAATTTCTAACCCAATCAATAACTTTAGGGTCTATTCCTAGGGTGCTTAGTTTATTTATAAGTCGCCTTGCGGAACGGTGTCAAAGGCTTTACTGAAATCCAAGTACACCACATCTAGGGCTCTCCCTCAGTCCAGCTCCCTGGTCACCCAGTCAAAGAAATCAATCAGATTTGTCTGCCAAGACCTGCCTCTAGTGAATCCATACTGCCTCCGATCCTATAATCCATTGGAATCCAGGAACCTCACTGTTTTCTCTTTCAGCAACATTTGCAATAATTTACTCACCACAGAGGTTAGACTAACCAGCCTGTAGTTTTCGACCACATCCTTACTTCCACTTTTCTGTAAAGAGACCACATGTGTCTCTTTCCAGTCCTCTGGCACCACTCCTGACTCCAAAAAGGCATTGAAAAGGTCAGTCAGTGGAGCTGCTAGAATGTTCCAAAGTTCCTTCAGTATTCTCGGATGTATCCCATCCGGTCCCATTGCTTTGTCTACTTTTAGTTTAGCTAGTTCCACACGAACACAATCTTCTGAAAATATTTTTTAGATACCTGTCGTTTCTGTTCCTATTTGTGGATGTTTTCTGAGCTCCTGCTCCTGGCCCTTTGGGACATGTCAGGAAATTATGACCTGGATTGGCCATTGTTGGAAACTGGGCTTGATGGGCCTTTTGGTCTGACCCAATTTGGCAGCTCTTTTTTTCATATGAGAACCTCTGCAATGATTATGCCTGAAGACACTCTCGGCTCTGAGCCTCAAACTTACAACCCAGTGTAGAAGAGCAACTCACTGACATGACATGCTGGGGAGATAATCTCTTCAGAGACAAGAGTCAGGAGGCTGCTACCATGATCAAACAGCTTATTGATGCCTTGCGATCCCTCTCCAGGCTTACTACCAATCTGGCCTCCACTTCATAGAAACATAGAAACATGATGACAGAAAAAGACCACAAGGCCCATCTAGTCTGTCCTTCCATAACAACAACAAGGAGATTCCAGAGCGGAGGAGAGAAGTGGTGCAACTATTCAAATAGGCTTAAGGAGGTTCCAGGATGGAGGAGATCCTACTACTCTCACAAGCATAGTTACTGCCTCCTCCACTCTTCCTAGCTGAAACAGGCCACTCGATCCCACCCAAGGCAGCAGAGGCTTAAGAAGGGCCAACCATTTCTTTAGCCAAAATCTGGGACAGGGTTTTGACTGGCTCCTTGAGCATGACCAATCTACCAGTACCAAATTCGGACTCCCTCCCTGTCAGAGGAAGGCTGACTGTCTGCAAACTGCTGGCCCGTGGGTATGCAGCATGGTCCGCTTCGGTTATGAACTGCATCAATTTGATTTCCATTCAAATTCATACCCATTCATATTCATTTCTTCTTCTGTCCGCACCAGGAGTTACTTCTACAGGAAATCTCCGTCTTGTGCATGGCAGACGTCATCGCACATGTGCCACCAGAGCAGGAAGGGCAGGGGTAGATCTGAGAAATTGGAATCTGTTTCTCATAAAAGAAGAGTTCAGAATGCTTTCACTCAGCACCCTGTTCCCCTTACTACAAAAAGGAGGTTGGCTATGTTCTCTGGATTTCCTGGATGCCCATATGCACATCCAGATACATCCCAGTCACAGGAAGCAACTCAAATTCATCTGAGGAGAAATGCAACTTCAAATACCACATTTTAGAAACATATAAACATAACAGAAAAAGACTGCATGGCCTATCTAGTCTGCCCTTCCATATCAACCACTACAACAGTACCCTTTTTTCCTTTAGAGATCTTCTGTGTTTGTCCCATGTTTTTTTAAATTCAGATACTGTCCTCCTCTCCACCACCTCCACTGGGAGACTCTTCCACGCATCTACCACTCTTTCCGAAAAAGAAATATTTCCGCATATTACTCCTGAGTCTATCCCCTTTCACCCTCATCCTACTCCCCTTGTAGCAGAACTTGCTTTCAATTGAAAGAGACTCTCCTCCTGTACATTTATGCCACGGAGGTATTTAAATGTCTCAATCACATCTCCTCTATCCCGCCTTTCCTCTAAAGTGTACATATTAAGATCCTTAAGTCTGTCCTCATATGCTTTATAACAAAGATCACTAACCATTTTAGTAGCAACCCTCTACACAGACTCCAACCTGTTTATATCCTTTTGAAGGTGTGGTCTCCAGAATTGCACACAATACTCCAAATGAGGTTACACCAAAGATTTATATAGAGGCACTATCACCTCCTTTCTTCTGCTGGCCATTCCTCTCCCTTTGCACCCAAGCATCCTAGCTTTCGCCGTTGCCTTTTCGACCTGTTTAGCTACTTTAGGATCATCAGACACAATTGCACCAAGGTTCCGCTCTTCTTTTATGGACAGAAGTACTTCACCCCCTATACTACTACTACTGAGCATTTGTATAGCGCTACCAGTCGTACGCAGCTCTGCGCAGACATGTAAGAGACAATCCCTGCTCATCAGAGCTTACAATCTAGTCAAGACAAAACACAGAGGGTGTAAGCAGGGGTAAAAACAAGAGAAAGAAAAAGGAGATCAGGTGAGTCAAGATCCAAAAGCAGCAGCAAAGAGGTGAGCTTTCAACAAGGATTTGAAGAGGGTTAGAGAAGGTGCCTGGCATACAGACAGAGGTAATTTGTTCCAGGTGTTAGGTGCAGCATAGTGAAAGGAGCGAAGTCTGGAGTTAGCAGTAGAAGAGAAGGGCATAGATAGAAGCAGTTTGCTACCATATCGCTCCCTTGGATTGCTGCAGCCCAAATGCATGACCTTGCATTTTTTAACATTAAATCTCAGCTGCCAAATTCTAGACCATTCTTGAAAATTAGCTAGAATCCCTCCTCATGTTATCTACACCTTTCTGGGTATCTACTCTATTGCATATTTTGGTATCATCCGCAAAGAGGCAAGCCTTACCTGACAGCTCTTCCGCAATATCACTAACAAAAGATGTTAAAAAGAATCAGACCAAGGACAGATCACTAGGGCACACCACTGGTAACCACCTCCTCCTCAGAGTGAGCTCCATTTGCCTGTACCCTTTGCCGCTTCCCACTCAACCAATTTGTAATCCAAGCAGTAACTTTAAGTTCCATCTCTAGGGTGCTTAGTTTATTTATAAGACTCCTGTGCAGAGCGGTGTCAAAGGCTTTACTGAAATCTAAATACACCACATCTAGGACTTTCCCTTGGTCCAACTCCTTGGTCACCCAGCCAAAGAAATCAGTCAGATTTGTCTGACTAGACCTGCCTCTGAATCCATGCTGCCTCAGATCCGGTAATCCGTTGAACTTCAGAAACCTCATCTCTAGGAACAGGCAGGAATGTAGTCTTCACATATGGGTGATGTTGGTACCGATGGAGCCCGTGCGGGAATGCTCCCCAGCGTCCAATAGGAAAGCTTTTGGGAGCATCCCACTGCGACTGCATAGCTGCCTTCCCGCCTTTCCAGCTCTTCCTCCTCAGTTCTTCATTTTCCGCAGAGCCGACAAGAAGCAATTCCTGTCATCGCAGAAAATTTGTTTTTTTCCTTATTTTTTGTGGTCGCATCTGCCTTCTCGTTGACACTGATACCGACCCCATCGGCGCTCACTTTCTTTCTTTATTCTAAAAAACCCCCAAAACTTTTCTGAGGGAAGAAACCCTTCCCTCAGGGCGCATTAATGCCATCTTAGGCTTAGGCCTTTTTTCCCCAAAATGGACAAACGAGCCAGTGGTTTAAGAAGTGTTCCAAGTGTGGCAGTACAATTTCAGCCACGGACACCCATGACTGGTGTCTAAAATGTTTAGGACCGGATCATCCACAGTCAGAATATCCTCTCTGTAGGAAGGTGACAAAGAGAGGCCTGCAGAACAGAGCTGCGAAACTCGGCACCCTCTTTGCCACTGATGCAATGTCGATAGCATCGACATCATCGAGAGCTTCATCTTCCTCCCAGGGATCTCAGGTATCGAAACCCAGGTCTTCATCGAAGACTAGCCAACCCTCTAAGGGTAGATCTCCTTCTAAGCATCGAGATGCCCTAGGCATTGCCCTGGAGGGGGACACTCCGGCCATACAACCCCGACGGGAGATCCTTGCCTACTAAGCCTTACTGGGGTCCCAGGATGCTCCAGAGGGCTCTACCTCCGGAGAGCTCTTGGTGTCATGCTCAGGGATCATGGCCTGCAACTCCGGTACCGATACCCAAGCATCGGCAAGCTCCATGGAGCAACGTATCCTGGCTATTGAGCAGAGCTTAGCGGCCTTACTAGCGGCTTCCGTAACAGTAAAGCCTCTACATTCAATTCCTCAGCCATCGGTACAGATAGTGGTACCAAAAGTGCCTGCATCGACTTTTTTGCTGCTTGCCACACTGCCACCCATGCTGGCCCTCAAATCCTCTGATACAGAGGTTCCGGCACCACAACTTTCAGATGCTGGCTTCGAGCAGTATCAAGTATGTGCAGAGCGCGAGCACCCTGCCCGTCGATACTTCGAGTCTTCTGACTTTGATTCATCGGATGAAGAATCGGCCAGTACCCGGGAAATGAGAACTCTACTGAAGTATCCATCTCCGTCCCCACAGCGTTGCATGTCCCCTCCGGAGGACGTGTCTTTCCAAGACTTGCTCAAGACCTGTCCATAACGGTGACTTCAGAGAAGGAACCTAGGGCTGAGGAGCTCGAAATTCTTCAATACCCTGCAGCCCCAAAGGAAGCTGCTACTCTTCCTATTCATCGAATACTTCGCAACACTGTTCCCTCTAAGCTGTGCGCGCGCACACACCTCGCCGAGCGAGCGCACATACTTTACAAGAGAGCGCACAAAAGTTACAGCTCTGATTCTGATAGAAAACAACACAGACGTCTTAAAATTTAAAAGTTATGATTGTAATTACTAGAAATTTCCTGCTTCATTTAGTAATCATCTATTTTCATTTAATTTGATTAAAATCAATGTGGTGTACATACTGTATTCTGACGTGTAGTCAAATTTTAAAGTATATAACTCCGAGTGTCGATATGTGGTGCACAAAAATTTAACCTTCCTTCAAAAGCTGCACACAGCTGATATTTTATGCACACACAGCCTACAGAAAATTAGAGGGAACATTGCTTCACGACCTTATGCTTCAAATGTGGGAGAAACCCTTAACCATCTCTCCACATATTTGAAGGCTCGATACAATGTACCGGGTACTGGAGTGCCCCGGCTTCCAGAAGACGCAATTACCACACCAGTCCATGGTGGTGGAATCGGCAATATGTTGAATTAAAAGTGCTAAAACGCATTCCTCAAACTCTCCAGGCAGGGAATCGCGAACCCTCGATGCTTTTGGTTGTCGATGTTTATAGGCCTCCATATTATCGGCCAGAATCAGTTCCAACATACTCTACATGGGTATGTTCCTTAGGGAGGTGGCTAGGGATTTGGAGTTGATGGCTCCTTTTCTCCCTGACGACAATAGAGCTGATTATCTCACCCTGGTGAAGCATGCCCAAAATGTTTCCAAATTTGTTAACAGGGCAACTTTTGACTGTTTTGAATGCATCAGCAGAACTTCAGCTATATGCATTGGTGCACTCAGGTTTGCTTGACTCCAAGCCTCTGATCTTGAACAGTGGGTTCAAGATAAGCTGGGTAATATACCCTGCACAGGTGAAAACCTTTTTTGTCAAAGACTGGCAGGATAAGGCTTCTCAGTTAGAATCTGAGAACACCACTCTTAATAGACTTTCTAGATCTACTGCCAACCCAGCAAAGAAAAAGACATAGAAGAAACCCTTTTTCAATATGAAAAAGTACTATCCTCCTTACACCCCTGCGGTACACTGTCCCATCCATGCTCCCCAAAAGGGGTAGCAACAACCAAAACAGCAAAGGAAGGATCAGACTCCCATGTCTCAGCCAACCCAGGAGACCAACCTTCTCAAGGTCTTTGACTTCTTTCTGGAGAACATAGCCGTCCTGCCTCTGTAGATTCCAAATCCCATCCGCAATCCCGGCAGACTGTCACTTTGCCCACAGGTTGCATCTTGTAACATCAGAACACTGGACTCTCTTCATAGTAAGGGAGGGGTACAAACTTCACTTCTGAAGTCTATCCCCCCAGTCCTCCTCCAAGAGAGTACAGTTCTCAACCCCCTCTCACCACTCTGTTATTGCAGGAGGTCACTTCCCTTCTCTCACAGTGTGCAATAGAGGAAGTGCCACTCTCCCAGCAAGGTCTGGTCTTCTGTTCTCCTTACTTCCTCATTCCAAAGAAGACAGGGAGATACAGGTCCATCCTGGTCCATCCTGGACCTCAGAAAACTGAAGAAGTATCTACTTCAGGAGAAATTCAAGATGATCTCCCTAGGTACTCTTCTCCCTTATCTCCAGAGTCGGATTGGCTCTGTTCTCTAGATCTAAAGGACGCATTTACTCACATTCTTATCCATGCAGAACACAGAAGGTTCCTGCGTTTCCTGTTTCAGTGGAGACATTAGTACAGAGTCCTATCTTTTGGCCTGGCTTCTGCCCCAAGAGCCTTTACAAAGTGCATGGCAGTGGTAGCTGCATTCCTAAGGACTCTAGGGATATTTGTCTTCCCCTACTTAGATGACTGGCTCATTTGAGCAAGCACATCTCTAGAGGCCAGTCTTTCTCTCACGCACACCATGCAGTTGCTGCATTACTTGGGATTTGTAATAAATCTTCCAAACTCCCATCTCATTCCCTCTCAAACTCTCGCATTTATAGGGGCTCTCCTAAACACTCAGCAGTCGAGGGCTTTTCTGCTCCAAGCCCGTTGTACTCGACTCATTCAGCTTGCATCCCAAGCATGCCTCAAGACCTTTCTCACTGCTCGAGAAATGCTGCAACTCCTGCATCTACTGTACATGTGTTTCCTTACGCTCGTCTGCATATGTGTGCAGCTCAATGGACCCTGGCTTCCCAGTGGTCTCAAGCATCCGGTCATTTGGGAGACAGGATAATATACTCCACACGTCTCATCTCGTCTCTCCAGTGGTGGCAATCCCCAGATCACCTTCTCGTAGGATCACCTTTTCAGAAGCCTCCACATCAATGTACCCTGACGACGGATGCGTCCAAATTGGGCTGGGGAGCTCATCTGGACAACCTCTCCACTCAGGGTCTTTGGTCTCATCAGGAATCACAACTTCACATAAATCTGTTGGAACTCAGAGCCATCCACAATGCTCTCAAGGTGTTTGATAACCACCTCGTTTCTGCACAGTTCTAGTCCAGACAGACAATCAGGTAGCCATGTTTTACTTGAACAAGCAGGGCAGAACAGGATCTTGGACACTTTGCAACGAAGCCCTACACCTGTGGTTCTTCGTCATTCAGCATCAGATTCACCTACTTGCGGTGTATCTCCCAGGCAAAGAATCTTTTGGCAGACAAACTCAGTTGAGTACTGCTACCCCACAAATGGTCTCTCCATGCTGACAAGGTTGCTCACATTTTCAGATCTGTGGAACCCCAGATATCCTCAAAATGCCAAACGTCTCCGCTTCTGCTCCAGAACGTCTGCTCAGAACAACAAAGCGGGAGTTGCCTTTCACCTTCACTGGGGTCAGGGCTTCCTATATGCCTTCCCTCCCATTCCCCTCATCCCCAAAACTCTTGTCAAACTCCAGAGAGAAAAGGGCTCCATGATTCTTATAGCCCCGCATTGGCCACGACAACCATGAGCTTAAGAGCATAAGATATGCCATACTGGGTCAGACCAAGGTCCATCAAGCTCAGTATCTTGTTTCCAACAGTGGCCAATCTAGGTCATAAGTACTGTCATGAGGGCATCCCCTGGTGACCATTCAAAGTATGGGCATGCTCCACGATAGAAATTATTTAGGGAGCGTGATGAAATGTAAGGTCCACGAATGGCGAATGGTCTTACTTATTTCCAGCTTCCTATGAGAGCTCAATAATCAAACCAAGTGTAGGGAAAACCAGGCTTTATTCCCCGTTTGTGCAAGGGTTCAAATAAGACATTGAGAAATCAAAAGAATGTCCTTTGTTTCAAAAGATACTAGTATTAACAAGCTGACAAATTGTTAAACTCCACAATTAGTGCAAGGGTTAATCAGAGGAATTCACTTCATTCCAACACAATAAGAATTAAACAAACTTCTTCTCAGTTATACAGTGGCTACAGATTCTAGGCTCGTGGCCATGCACAAACCACAATCCATTTCTTCTGGTGGAGGAATGGGAACAGTAGTTATATTCAATTTCCATGGATTCTGCTCCACTACATTCATCATCAGAGTAGTCACTGTCCCTGTCTGCTACAGGTCTATGTGAAGTGTCTCTAGGCTCTTGCCTCCAATAAGACTGTGTTTTAAGTTCTCTGGGAATTTTCTGAAACCACCCTGGTTTCTTCTTCCTTACAAACTGAGTATTGGTTTTAGCAGTGCCTCTAGGAGTTAAGCATTCAGTATCATGAATAAAGCTTTCATACCTGGAGCCTCTGTGGTTTGAATCCGTGGAGCTTTCTCTCCCAGAAACGTTTCTCCTGCAACAGGTTCTCTGCCGACAAGCTCTAGGCAGGGCTGTGCTTTCTGGCAGCTTGGTAAAACCTGGTGTGGATTCAACTTTATGCTTCGGTAAGAACTTAGCTTTGTCAGAAACTGCTTTTCCTTTGGTGCCTGGTAAAACCTGACTAGTATTACCCAGAGACTGCAGGCTTTCCTCCAAACCTATCTCTCTGGTTTTCTGGATACGTCTCTCTGCCTTTGAATCAGGAACGTTGTTGGGACAGGGAGTGGCACACTCTCTAGCCTTAGTGCTTTCTCCAGCAGACTCCTTCTGAACAGCTGCTCGCTTAGCCTGGCCCTTCTGAACTCCACCTTTGTGAACTCTGTTCCTTTGGGCTTGCTCAGGTAGGATTCTTTCTCCAAGTCCTTCTCCTTCTCTTAGAGCTGCTCCTTCCCTCAGAGCTGCTCCTTCTCTCTGTCCTCTCCTTTGAGGTGTTCCTCTCTTCTGTCCTTCTCCTGCAGCCGTTCCTCTCAATAGAGGGGTTCCTCCTTTGCTAGCATTCAGTTTCTGCTTATAAAGGAATCTTTCCTTTGAAACTCCCGGGCTCATTCCCAGGTGCAAGTCATTAGCTCTCTTAGGCTCATTAGCTCCTGTATGATCACTCCTGCCCCCTCTAGCTGTGCCTTGAGGTAACTGCACATCTAGATTTCTCTGAGAAACAGGGTTTCTTTTCAGGTTTGCATCTTTATTGATACCCACTTCATGACAGTACCTAGCAGTTTCCCCAAAAGACACAGGTTCCTCAATGCTTGTATCAGGTCAAGCAGTGATATGCCGGGTCCCTTTTAATAATGGTTTATGGACCTTTCCTCCAGGAACTTGTCCAAACCTTTTTAAAACCCAGCTACACTAACAGCTTTTATTACATCCTCCGGTAACAAATTCCAGAGTTTGATTACACGTTGAGTGAAAAAATATTTTCTCTTATTAGTCTTAAATAGGTTACCCTGTAGCTTCATTGCATGTCCCCTATTCTTTCTATATTTTGATGGCATAAACAATTGATCTATGTTTATCCGTCCACTCCATTCATTAATTTATAGAGCTCTGTCATATCTCCCCTTAGCTGTCTCTTTTCCAGGTTGAAGAGTCCTAACCTTTTTAGCCTCTCTTCATAGGGGTATCCTTCCATCCACTCTATGATTTTGGTGGCTCTTTTCTGTACCTTTTCTAATAACACTATATCCTTTTTAAGATACGGCGACCAGAATTGCACACAATATTCAAGGTGCGGTCGCACCATGGAACGATACAGAGGCATTATAATAATCTTTTTTTATTCCCCATTCCTTTCCTTATGATTCTATTTGCTATTTGCATTCTATTTGCTCTCTTGGCCGTCACTACACACTGGGCGGAAGGTTTCAACATGTTATCGATGATGACACCTAAATCTTTTTCTTGGCTGGTGGTTTCTAATGTGGAACCTTGCATCGTGTAACCGTAGTTTGGGTTGTTCTTTCCTAGGTGCATAACTTTGCACTTGTCCACATTAAATTTCACCTGCCATTTGGATGCCCAGTCTTCCAATTTATCAAGGTCCTCTTGCAATTTTTCACAATCCTTATGGGTTTTAATAATTTTGTATGATCTGCAAATTTGATTACCTCACTCGTTATTCCCATTTCCAGGTCATTTACGAAAATATTAAAAAGCAGAGGACCTATCACAGATCCTTGGGGGTACTCCACTATTCACCTTTCTCCTTTGCGAAAATTGGCCATTTAGCCCTACCCTCTGCTTTCTATCTTTTAACCCAGAGGTTCCCAACTCCAGTGCTGGAGGGCCAAACACCATTCAGGTTTTCAGGCTGTCCCTAATAACTATGCATGAGATACTTTTGAATACAATGGGGGCAGTGCATGCAAATGCATCTCATGCATATTTATTAGGGACAGTTTGAAAACCTGAATGGTGTTTGGCCCTCCAGGACTGGAGTTGGGAACCTCTGTTTTAACCAGCTCCTGATCCACAATAGTATATTGCGTCCTATCTCATGACTTTTTCATTTTGTCAAATGTCTCTGAGGGACCTTGTCAAAGGCTTTCTGAAAATCCAGATACACTATTTCAACCGACTTACCTTTTTCTACCTGTTTATTCACACCTTCAAAAAAACATAGGAGATTAGTAAGAGAAGACCTTCCTTGGCTAAAACCGTGTTGGCTGTCTCCCATTAAGCCACGACTATCTACATGTTCAGTAATTTTGTTCTTTATAATGGTTTCTACCATTTTTCCTGGCACTGACGTCAGGCTCACTGGTCTGTAGTTTCCCAGATCACCCCTGGAACCCTTTTTTAAAATTGGTGTTACATTGCTCATTCTCCAATCTTCAGGTATTACAGATGATTTTAATGATGGTTCACAGATTACTAATAATAGATCTGTTATCTCATATTTCAGTTCTTTCAGCACCCTTAGATGTATACCATCCAGTCCAGGTGATTTGCTACTATTCAGTTTGTCAATTTATATTCAGTTAAAGGGATACTAAAAGCAGAGTTTTAAACCTACAGCAATAGAGAAAAAATACTACCTCTTTTGAAATAAAGCACCAAAAAGAATGTACCTTTTTTTAAAAACGCACTAAAACCCCTTTTAAGAGCTCTCAGGCAAAGAACTAGTAAGTAAAAGCTACACACCCTTACCTTTGCTTGTAATGCAGAGCCTCTATTAGGAATGCTCTTTACCCTTGTGTCTGTTCCTTGAGTTTCCTCCCATTTTCTCACCACTTTTGTAAAGTGGCAGTGCATGTTTCCCTGCTTGGACGATTGGCTCTACTCAAGAAGGTTTTCAGGAATCCATACGCATTACCATTTGGGTGCTGTAGCTACTAGGATTCATCAGCAATTATTTTAAGTGCAATCTAACCCCATCTCGTCAATTGGACTTCATTGGAGTACTGCTAGATATGACTATGATAAGAGTTTTTCTTCCCCACAACTGTCTCACCTACTTGGTGCAGCAAATGGGAGAAACTTTCATGAGTTAGCGAGGACTATGTTAAGAATGTTTGGCCACATGGCCTCCACAGTCCATGTCACTCCCATGGTATGTCTCCATTTGAGACAATCTCAGGTTAACTGTTGTTATACTGTGACCACAGATCAAAAAATGTGTTTAATATGTGGAAAAAGACTTCAGAGAATTATGGCCTTGATGTTTCAACAATTGGGCTGACCAGTACTCTATGAAGAATTAAAAAATCTCAATTTATGTGAAAATTTATTTAGTGAATTTGTGAGTGTGTCATATTCCCATATATCCAAATATAAGTGAATAGAAATTCTTTAATCATTTTGCCAATGAATTGTTACTTACCTGAACACTGAGTGTGAGAGAAGCCTGAGTTATCTCCAGGAACAAGCAGGAATGAGTCTTCACATATGGGTACGTCGGTACCGACGGCGCCTGCACGGGAACGCTCCCCAGCGTCCAATCAGAAAGCTTTTGGGAGCATCCCACAGCGCCTGCGTGCTGCCTTCCCGCCTTTCCCAACTGTCTCTCCTCAGTTGTTCTTTTTCCGCGGAGCCAGCAGGTCGTGTTCCTGTCACCGAAGAAGAATTTCCTTATTTTTTCTTTATTTCTTTTCTGTACGCATCTGCCTTCCTCGACGCTGTACCAGTACCGCCGGTTCTTATTCTTAAAAAAAAAAAAAAAAAAAAAAAGACCTATTTTTTCTTCAGGTGTACTTCAGTTTTGGGCCTTAGGCCCAAAACCTTCTTTCTTAAATATGGAAAAACCGGCCTCAGGTTTTAAGAAGTGCACTAAATGTGGCGGTACTATATCCGTCACCGACACCCATGACTGGTGTCTCAAATGTTTAGGCCCTGACCATTCCATTAAAGATTGTGTGTCCTGTTCCATGATGTCTAAGAGAGGTCGACAGAACCGAGCTGCCAAGCTCAGTACCCTGTTTCCCTCTGATGCGGCTTTGGTGGCATAGACGTCTTCCAGGGCTGCTTCTTCCTCACATGGATCTCAGGTAACTAAACATAAATCCAGCCGGTCCTCGAAGGGCAAATCTTCTAAGCATCGAGATGCCTCTGGCCTTGCCCTCGAGGATTCTGCACCGGCAAAATTACCCCGGCGGGAGGCTTCGGCTTCTAAAGCATCATCATCGGGGTTCCAGGACGATCTAGATGGCGTGGCCTCAACAGATCTCCTGGTGCCATGCTCTGGGGTACCGGTGGCCTCCACCGGTACCGACTTCCAGGCATTGGCAGCGTCGATGGATCAGAGGATTCTGTCCATGGAACGCAGTCTGGCGGCTTTCCTTGTGGCATCGACGCCCGTGGTACTGCAACAGACTACTCCGCAGGTACCGGCTCCAGTATCGCCATCGGTACTGATTCCGGTACCGGTGGCATCGACATCTGCATCGGTGTCAGCCATACCGGTACCCTACTCTCTGCAGCCCTCCGATACCGATGATTCCTGATACCGACCCCGGTCGGTACGGGTATCGGGCTTTGCAAGAGCATCCCGACTGACGATACTTCGATTCCTCTGATGACTCTGAGGATTCTGAAGAGTCTGTCGATGCAGCGATGCTTCTTCCACAGGAGGAGTCCTCTCCTAAACGAAGGATGTCTCCTCCAGAGGACTTGTCTTTTCAAGACTTTATCAGAGAGGTGGCTCGGGGTCTCTCTATTACAGTAGCCCCAGAGTCAGAGCCTAGAGCTAAGGAGTTAGATATTCTACAATATCCTAAAACTCCTAAAGAGGCAGCTACCTTGCCTATTCATGAGATTCTGTATGATCTCATGTTAAGGATGTGGGAAGCACCTCTAACCACCTCTCCTCACTCTCGCAGGTTGGACACCATGTATCGTGTCCCTCCTTGTTCTGGTTTCCACAAAACTCAGCTTCCTCACCACTCTATTGTGGTTGAGTCTGCAATGAGAAAGATTAGAAGTGCCAAGAGACATGCCTCTAATCCTCCAGGACGTGAATGTAGAACCCTGGATGCTTTTGGTAGAAGAGTCTTCCAAGCTTCCATGCATGCTGCGAGAATTAATTCTTATAGTCTCTACATGGGAATGTTCTTAAAAGAAGTCACTGACCATTTGCAGACTTTGAGTCCTTTTATGTCTGACAATAAAAGGCAAGAATTTCTCTCTGGGCTCAAACATGCCCAGGATATATCCAAATTCTCCAACCTTGCAGCTTTCAACTCCTTTGAATGCGTAAGCAGAGCCTCAGCTATAGCTATAGGTGCACATAGGATTGCTTGGCTTCAAGCATCTGATTTGGTAGACCTGGGTCCAAGATGAATTGGGAAATATCCTTGTACAGGGGAAAATCTGTTTGGTAAGGATTGGCAAGCAAAAGCCAATCAAATGGATGCTGAAAATTCTGCTTTGGATAGACTATCCAAATCTACAGTTGCTCCGGCTAAGAAAAGGTTGTTCAAGAAAACACCTTTTTCTAAAAAGGGAAGATCCTATCCTGCTTATAGTCAGAGAGCATCTTCTGCAACTCAGTTCCCTTCTAAACGTCAGCAATCCTCCAAACAGACCAAGGCCAAGGCTGCGAGGCCTGCTCCAGCCCAGCAGTCTCAGCCCCCTCAGGGCCTTTGACTTTCTGCTAGAGAACTTAGCCTTCCTGGCTCTAGAAGGACCAGAGCCCTCCACCATTCCAGGAAGGTTATGTCACTTTGCTCCCAGATGGGGGCAAATCACAGCAGAGCATTGGACACTCTCCATCATAAGAGAGGGGTACAAACTTCATTTTTCCAGCTTGCCCCCTCTCACAAGAGTGCACCAGTTCAATTCTCCAACCTCCCTCCTCAGCCTATTAGAGCAGGAGGTTGCCACTCTTCTAGCCCAAGGGGCAATAGAGGAAGTGCCTTCTCAACAACAAGGCACAGGGTTCTACTCCCCCTATTTTCTTATCCCAAAGAAAACAGGGGGCTTCAGACCCATTTTAGATCTCAGAGAGTTGAACTGATTCCTAGTCAAGGAAAAATTCAAGATGGTTTCTCTAGGAACTCTGCTGCCATACCTTCAGAGTCAGGATTGGCTTTGTTCTCTAGATCTCAAGGATGCGTACACTCATGTTCTCATCCATCCAACTCACAGAAGGTTCCTTCGGTTCCTTTTCCAGGAGAAGCACTATCAATACAGAGTGCTGCCCTTTGGCCTGGCCTCTGCACCAAGGGTGTTCACGAAATGCATGGCAGTGGTTGCTGCTTTTCTGCACACCCTGGGAATATTTGTCTTCCCCTATCTGGACGACTGGCTCATTCGAGCTCCCACTCAATCAGAGGCCAAGACTGCTCTAACCTGCACAATGCGTATCCTTCAATATTTAGAGCTGGTAATAAACATCCCAAAATCCAATTTGATCCCTACTCAGTCCCTGGAGTTTATAGGGGCATTGCTGGATACCACAAAAGCAAGGACCTTTCTCCCCCCAGGCCCGCTGCCTTCGCTTGATGCAGTTAGTTTCTCAAGCAGAGTTGAAACCCCTACTAACTGCTTGAGAAATGTTACAGTTGCTAGGCCATATGGCTTCCACCATTCATGTGGTACCATATGCTCGCCTTCACATGAGAGCAGCTCAGTGGACTTTATCCACCCAATGGACCCAGGCATTAGGCTGCCTGTCAGACAAAATAGCAAACACAAGTCGCCTCATTTTGTCCCTCCAATGGTGGAAGTCCCCTCAAAACCTCTTGCTGGGGTGTCCTTTTCAACAGCCTCTACCCCAGGCAACTCTTACAACAGATGCTTCTCCAGTGGGCTGGGGAGCTCATCTTCAGGACCTCTCCACCCAGGGCATCTGGTCCCCACAGGAGACTTGTCTCCACATCAATCTTTTGGAACTCAGAGCAATCTTCCTTGCTCTACGAGTTTTCCACACCCTGCTCAGCCACAAGACAGTCCTTGTCCACACGGACAATCAGGTAGCCATGTTCTACCTAAACAAGCAGGGGGGAACTGGCTCTCTGTCGCTTTGCAACGAAGCTCTGCGACTATATGGGCCCTCGCCAGAGAGCATCACATTCATCTTACAACCCCAATTCCCTACTCATCTACTTCCCTCTCCCTGTATTTCTCTCGCTTCCCCTCCTCCCCCTCCCTTCCCCCCTCCCTTCCCCCCTCCCTGCCCCTTCCCCCCTCCCTCCCCCCCTCCCTGCCCCTTCCCCCTCCCATCCTCTCTCCCCCCCTGCTACAGAATGAGACAGGTAAAGGGCATCCCCTCCCCATGATGTTACTAAGAAGGAGAAGATAACAAGTCCCCATGTTATAGGAGTGGACCTCTTTATATATCTCCAGTTAAGTTAGTGATGTTACCGGCAATGAGCCATATTTTAATACAAAGGGTTCCCAAATCTGTTCAAATTGGGGCAGGCATATCCTTCCAACCACCACCCTCTGTTCCATTCTGTATAGGCCCCACATATGGCCCCATGACAATACTGGAGGCGCTACCTGCTTCCAGGCAGTCGCTAATGTCAGTCTGGCTGTGTTCAGACCATGGCGAATCAACACTAATTGGGGGGTATGTCCTCTAGGGAACTTCTTCCTAAATAGAAAAATACCCGTGTCCCAGGGGATATTCAAACCTATCATTTGTTTCAAAAGGTATTGTATTCCTCACCAAAAGCCCTGGATGCAGGGGCAGATCCACCATACATGTGCCAAGGTGCCCTTCCTGCCGCATCTTTGCCATCATAACTCTGATGCCCCTGGGAAAGCTCAAGCCACTCGTACAGGCATCATGTACCACCCATATATTAGCTTATAACTGTTTTCCCTAGCATTAATAGCCACTGAGCTTCTCCAAAGCCGACTCTCAATCTGCTTCCACTGCTGCACGGTGTACGAGAGGTGCAGTTCTTGCATCCACTGTGTTCTATGTTTACCCTCCCCAAAGCATTGTCTCTGCAGTTCTGCATACAGGGCCACTATAAGATCTTTAGTGTTAGTATGCTCCTCACATAAGTGTTCAATATCCATCAGATAGCGGGCGACTTGTTGTTTAACATCCTGTCTCCCCACCCAGTGCATAACCTGCACATAATGATAAGCATGGTGTTGCAGTATATCAAATTCCCCCTGCAAATCACAGAAGGGGCGAGGTACACCATCTTTATAATTGGCCCACTCGACTGAGCCCCTTATGCCCCCACTGTCGGAATGCCAAATCACCCATACCCGGAGGGAAGGCTCTGTTATGAGCTATAGGTGCCAACAGGGACAGTGCCACTCCCTCATGGGCAAAAGTAGTGATCCCAGCATTGGAGGGTATGAGTTATCTATGGATTATCAACACACAGACCCCCCCTCATTTTCGTGCAGAGCCACAGGCGGTCACCTAATCCAGGTCCCCCCTGACAGGTCCATTTCCATTTTCACCCAACACTTAGTGCTAGCAGAATTCATCCACTCAACTCCTGCACGGCATTGCGCCGCCGCATAGTACCAATGAAGATGAGGGACTCCCATTCCCCCCCTCCTTGGGTGAGCATACAGTATCCATCAAGCTATTCGAGGGCAGTTAAATTTCCATATGAACTTCATTATCAGTGTTTGCCAGGACTGTAAGGCACCTCTTGGTAGGGATATGGGGAGTACCTAGAAAAGGTATAAGAATCACGGTACTACCACCATTTTTGTGACAGCAATGCGTCCAAACCATTAAACCCGTCCATGACGCCAAGTCCCTTTTAACCTGCTGGATCAAGGGCCCAAAGTTCGCCCAATACAGTGCCGCCCTATCTACCGTGAGATATACACACAGATAGCGAAGGGCTTTATCCACCCATCTAAAGGGAAGTTGCGTCTTCAGCTGCGCACACACCGCCTCCTCAACACCCACATTTAGGATTTCCGACTTAGTGTAATTAACCTTAAATCCTGAACCTTGCGAAAAAGCTGCAAAGATGTGCATTGCACGGGGAAGGGGGAGGCTTCAGGCCTAGTTAGCACTTTTTCCAGATGATATCATATTGTCTCTATTTTATACTCATGCGAGCCCACCCATACTCCGGCTATACCAGGATGCTCACGGAAGCTTTGTGCCAGTGGTTTCATTGCTAATGCAAACAAAAGGGGGGATAGTGGGCACCCCTGTCAAGTACCCCTCTCCATTTCAAAGCTTTGCAATTGGCCCCCATTAACTTGAATGTTGTCTCGGGGCCCTCGATAGAGACCATGCACCCATTGCAAAAAATGGGGTCCAAACCCCATTTTATCCAAGACGCGCCACAGGAAACCCCAACTGACCCTATCGAACACTTTCTCGGTGTCAACGCCCACCAAAAGTGCTGGTTGGGGATCATGTCATGCTGCATGTATCACTTGCAGCATCCACCGAACGTTGTCAGTGGCCTGACAACCAGGCACAAAACCAACCTGGTCAGGGTGTACCAGGTCTGGAAGAGCCAAATTTAGCTGGGTGGCCAGCACAGAGGCCAATATTTTAACATCCATATTTGACAAGGAGATGGGGGCGGTATGATGCTGCCTCTTGAGGTGGTTTATCTGGTTTAGGTATTACTGCAATGATTGCCTTGAGCTGTGTGATGGGCAGCAACGACGCTCGCAACACCTCATTAAAGAGCACAGCCTGAGTGGGCGCCAGTTGAGCACTATATTTTTTATAATACTCCAAGGGAAACCCATCCCCACCAGGAGCCTTCCCAGCAGTCATTCGGTGGATAGCCCCGTCCACCACCTGCACCGTAATCTCAGCCTCTAATTGTTCCCTATGCAGGTCTGTAAGGCGCAGCAAAGGGATATCATGAAGATATCCATCCACCTGATTGGGGCTGAAGGGCTCCGCTTTGTACAGGTGTGCCATGTAATCAGCAAACACTGTGTGTATCTCCCGAGACTCCACCCATAAGATCCTTGATGAGTCCCTAATCTCACGCACTGTTGGCGAGGTTTGCTGTTTTTTAAGCCTCAAGGCAAGATAGCGCGCAACCTTGTTTCCCTGTTCATAGAATGTTTGATGCAGTCTACGTTGCATGGTATCTAAATCCTTTTGCACATAAGCATCTACAGTAATTGAGTTCGGATCTCCTGCCAATGATGTCAAACCCGCTTGGAACCAGTCTGTGCATATTCCAGCTGGAGACGCCTGGCCTCCCCTTCCAATCGTTGAGAGTCCTTTGCCCAGGCCTTCCAAGCCCGGGCTGCCTCAGCAATAAGGCGTCCTCGAGCTGTGGCCTTAAAAGCATCCCAGACCACCGGCAATGCAACCTCCCCTGTTACATTCAGCTCAAAAAATTCTTGTATAAACCGGCCATGGTCTCGCACCGCAGGGGCCCGACAGAGAAAACTCCATCCAACCGCCACATCGTCCTCCTATCTCCCCCAAGATCACAAGGAAGGGAAATCCAGCAGGGGGCATGGTCTGACCATGTTAAGGTGCCGTGCCCCGCCTTCCCCCCTCCCCCGGTCATCAGTTGCTGGTCCAGCAAAAAATAGTCAATACGCGTGTGAGTCTGATGGACCGGCGAGTAGTAGGTGTAACTTTTTTCCCCCCCGGTGAGAGTCCCTCCACACATCCCGCAGGCTTAAAGCCATCATAAACATTTGAAATGCCAAACTAATTCCACTTCCCTCCTGGGTATTCTTCCTTGTGGAATCCAGGTGCGGCGTCAGATGAGCATTGCAATCCCCCCCTAAAAGAACAGGCCCTTTTGTAAACTCAGCTAGGACAGATTTCAACCTTGCATCTGACCTTCATTGGGCGCATATATGTTAGCCAAAGTGAGAAGACGCCTACCCAGATGAACATTCATAAAAAGCCAACTCCCCAGTGTGTCCTTACTCACTTCTTCCACCCTTATGGGCAAGGCCTGATGCAACAGTATGGCCATTCCACCTTTCTTCCGGCCCTGTACATCTGACGATATCCACACCTCAGAATAGGGCTTACGCCTCAGCCAACCCTGATTGGCGCAGCAAAGGTGTGTTTCTTGCAGAACACAAGATCACCCTTCAAGGTCCCCAACTCTTTAAATAATAGAGAACGCTTTCTAGAGGAGTTGAGACCTTTTGCATTAAAGGAGATAACTTTCAGCATAGTATATCATTCTCCCTGCTTCTCTCCCCTCCTAAAATCTTGTGCTTCACTTGTGCTATGAAAGTGCCATACCCAGCCTCAAGCACTAACGGTTCCTTCCATAACTGCCTCCTCCTGGTTTCCCTTCACAGAGAACCTCCTTCCTCTCTTGGCCCCCTTGTCTGATTTCCCCTTTCTCCGCCCTCCCTACCCTGAACCCATCGCTTTCCTTCCTTCCCCCATTCCCCCCCCCATCTTTTCCATACACTCGCCCACAGGGCAAGGTTCTGGAATGACTACCCCAAATCCAGGCCACCCAAACCCCCTCCCACCCCATCCGTTCCAAAATTATCCCCTTTGCCAGTACAAACAGCATCAACAATTAGCATGATATCATACAAAAAGAAGGATGCCAACTATAAGAGAAATAACAAGAAAAAAAAGGAATAAGATAAAATAAAATAAGATGAGATAGCTACACCAAGTCCAGGCATTCACCCAACTGTAGTAACTGTCCACATAGAAGTCCTCTTCTTTGGTGGTCCCAAACACTGGTCCGCAATACCGTCACGATCTCTCTTACTGCAAATTCCACTTATCTCCCAAGTGGCATTCAAGCAGGAAGGTTCTCCCTCCCAAGCAATCCAGTACTTATGGAACATTTTTTCCCACTCGTTTCCATTTCTTATTCTGAGCCCTGGGGGCCGAGACCACTGGTGCTGCATTACCTTCCACGAGGACTGCTTGTCAGTGCTCTCCACACCTCTGTATGGTCTTTGCAGAGATCTTTTTAGTGGCCAACAAAAAGTTTATTCAAAAGGGAAAGGACCATGAATAGCGAATCTCCTCTTTGCTCAGCACCTCTATAACCAGTTTTATCTCCCGTCGATGCACCAACGTGAAAATTGAAAGGCCCTGGTAGAGTGAGACAGCTGCTTCCTGATATTGTATAGTTTTCTTATCCCGGCCTCTCCTTAACAACAGCTCTGCATTATTGTAACATAGAAAGCGGGCAATAACATCATGAGGCTGATTATTAGGAGGTTTACCCAGTGCCCGATGTACCCATTTAGTCTCCATACTAGCCCTGTGGGACTGAAACTCCTCTGGTCAAAAGTTCCTTGGTTAAAGTTTGCACCGTTTCAACCAGTTTCTCAGCCCCACCCGCAGATTCTGGTATGCCTCTGAAACGCACATTATATCTATGAGCCCGATTTTCTATGTCATCAATCTTATAGGTAAGTTCCATCGTTTGAGAATGTTGTCTGTCCGCTGTACATTGCAATTCAGTCAGAGTTTCACTGCAGTCCTCCATTTTTGTTTCCACCTCCTCCACCCGGTGGCCCAGGTCCTTGATGTCTCCGTGGAGCTCCATGATCGTAGACGTCCCCACCTCCTGCATTGATCTAAACTCTGCAGCAAGCTCTTTAAAGCCCCTCCGGAGCTCACATTGTATAAGAGAATGTGTGGAGGTTGCCTTGCTTTCTTGCTCTAATTCACTCAGCGCGTCTTCTCCCGATTCCTCCGACACCGGCCTCCACGGGGAACTGCCATGCGGTCCTGTCCTGTCCATCAGCCGCTGCGAGGCACGCGGCTTATCCTTCGCTTCCAGCAATTTAATTTTTGTAGCCATTCGCTCCTGACTCCTCCTGGCACCTTCTAGTCCAAGTTTTGATGATTCTCCAAAGTATTAAAGCACTTTTAGGGGCTTTTTGTCTCCTCGGGGTGGGGGAGAAAGAGGCTCAAGCCACCATTTGCTCCGGTGACATCACTTTCTCCTCGACTAGCTGCTTTTTTAATGCATTGATGCCAGACCTAATTTATAAAGTTCAAGCAGGGTCAACAACAGGCCTTGACAAATTTTCTTGGACTCCAGGAGCCAGCCTAAAAATTTAGGAGCCGACCATCAAGATCTACGTCGCACTACATGCCCCAAAGGTGTATTGCAGTTACTTTTTCAGGGCCTTGTTTATTAAGACTACTATTTTCTAATGGGAACGTACCATGTCATACATGGCATCAGAAAGGAATGCCACAGCCGACTCCAAAAGAGGGTTTGTATCATCCAGCGGAAGAGACGGAATCCACAGGAGCAGAGTTTGAGACATCGGGCCGGTACATACCACCAGCTGCAGAATAGCCACTGCCACGGCAAACTGATTCTGCAACAATGAATCCACCTTGCCGTCCAGAAAATCCTTTGAGGCTGATCATCCGACTGACTTATGCCCTTAACATGCCACTACACAGTGCCATCAGAAGGTAGTGGCCCCTCATCTCCTCCTCCTCCTCCTTCCCTTCCTACCATTCCCAGTCACCTAAGGCAACTTCCTTTTTTGCTTGATATATCATGGTCTGGTGATATGTGAAGCAAAAAGTGATTTTCGTAGCCCTACACCCTGCCTTCATCCAGTCTTCCTCCCTCTCTCACAGCTCCTGCACCCTACTGTCACCCAATCTCTCTTTCTTTGCCATCACTAACTGCCCCCACCCCATCTTGACCCATTCTCTCTCTCTTTGGAATGATTCTCCCCCCAGCCTTTCTCCAGTGGCCCTTGATCATAGCCCCCGAGACTTTTCCAGTCTCTCTCTCTCATTCTCATAACCCCCCTCCCCTCAGGCTTCATCCAGTCCCTCTCTCAATTACTGATAGCTTACCACAACTGCTGAAAAATACAGTGTTTCTGCTTTCCCACTGAATTTGGCTCTCTGCATGCTTGAGCTGTGCAGTGGAGGAAGTTCAGGCTGATCTTGTGGTTTCTATACTTGAAAGGGGGAGTATACTAGAATTTTTCAAATTGGAGAAAAAGACTAGGCAGGTTTCCCAATTCTCGTCTTTCCTATCCATATCACTGATAGAGAGATACAGGGCTGATTATTTGGAATATGATACATGTATTTTTGTGGATGATTTACTTAATCAAACTAAATATATCACTGCCAAACCTCACGAGAGAAATTATGGCATATAGTTAGGTCTCAGACTTCAAATGAAACTATTCAAAAATGGAGGCGTTTAACATGACTATGCCAAAATGAGACCAAAAAAGCTTGTCAGGAAGTTTTCCATTCCATTGAGTCAAGCAGGACATTTTAAGAGTTTATATCGCAAAGAAGACAAGCAATTATGTGAGGCAAATTATGCCCATTTAGTAAAAAAAATATATAGGTTGGGCCCATGGAATTTGAGACAGACTTAATATTTAATGGTTAGGAAAAATGTATGCAGTCAGTATGAATGTAGTAGCTAAATTGAGTTCCGTATCGTCGTCCTAGATCAGTTCAGACAAGTGGGTTGTGTTCCCCTACCAGCAGATTGGTGGAGACAAAGAACCAATTAAAAGCCTAGATTTTAATGACATCACTCCTGTGCCTCTATTTGTCTGAGCCACCAGAGGTTCCTTCAGTATTTCTTTGTTTCCAGCAGATGGTGGATGAATTTTCTCCTCTCCGAAAGAAAAAAAATCTGAAGCTTGAGAGCCAGGAAGTAGGGCTGCTTAGCTACTGTGTGCCAGTGGCGATTGCGCATGTCTAGGGAAGGCGACGGCTGTAGGGTGGGTTTTAGTGTGCCGGTAGTTCTGTCTTTCGGGAGATGAGGTGAGAACAGCCTCTTTCCAGTTCTTGATCTGATTATGGCAGACAGGTATCTAGACAATAAAGAGTATGGCGACCATTCTGAGGACAGACTGAGGCAGAAAGAAGAATTAACACTAAGGTGCAGACCCATTTTAAGACTATGCTCCTTGATCTTGAGCAGCAGATGTTTCAGATCATCTTCCCTTTCAGCCAGTAATGTGGTATCATCAGCATAGTGAAGGTTGTTGATGAGTCTTTCATCAATTTTCACACCTTGATTGTCATCATACAGTCCTGCTTCTCTGATGATTTGTTCTGCATGTAAATTAAACAGATTAAGGAGCAAACAATTGTACTTGATGAACTTACCAACTTAAAGCAGACCTGGAATGTCTACATACAGCAGCCCTACAGCAATATATTTTTTCTGGCAGACCGAACAGAAACCCTGAGCCAGTGCAAAAATTTCCCCAGGAGTAAGTCATATATACAGGACCTAGCCGCAAGCTCCTTTCCACCGGGGCCGACCTGATCAGCGTCGGGGAGTAGAGCGGGAAGGATCGCTCCTCCCCGACCGGCTCCCCAAGACCAATCAGGTCGCACAGAACTTTAAATTTAAAGGCACCCCTTGGTGCACCCGTGCCTGAGGGCCCTTTGGTGTGGCCCTTAGGTGGGGAACAAAGACATTACCACAGGCGTTAAGAAACCCTACTACCTCTACATGATCTACCTGATCTCAGAACTGACATCTCCTACAACTGTAAGATTAAGACATCTACAAACTGTGAGTACCTTACCTCAGACATGGAGCAGAAAGAATTCACTAACCTCTCGTCAATACCTGTAGAACACTCACTTTAAGCCTCACAAATGTTTCCTGAAGCAGCAGCACCTCATCTGGCTCTCTCCACACCATATATATACCATCATCCTCATCACTGCTCCTGATCTCTCAAGTAAGAAGTGCAACCTGCTACTATCCCTCCCTCACTACAGCCCTTCAGGTTCCTCCAACTTACTTAATGTATCAACCTACAATATGGACTAATATGCACAAGCACCCCTACAGGAAACCTACCAGGCTCATTCGCATACATCCATCTCTGTAACGTCTCATCATATACATCCCCCCTCATTGCCCTCCCATGACTATAGGTCTCATCAAGGCCAGATCAATACGTAATAAGATAAACACCATTATTGATCACATTCAAGCTAACCACATTGATATTCTATGCATCACTGAATCATGGCTAAAGAGTACTGACCAAGTCATCCTAAACCAGGTAACACCCTCCACATACTCAGCATTCAACTGCCTCCGTACCCACAAGCGAGGTGGGGGGCTTCTAATCCTAGCTCGTTCAAATCTTAAGCTTAAAACTTCCAGTTCCATAAGCTCTGAACGATGTGACTTTATTAGCATAGAAAACAAACAAATAGCCTTCTGTCTAATCTACAGAGCCCCAAGCGCAACCTCAGAGGACACGTCCAACATTCTGGAATCAATATGCTCTGCTAACTCCCATCACAAACCTCTCATAGTGCTAGCTGACCTGAATCTCACCTCAGCATCCATCAAAGTGGAAACAGCTTTCCACAATGCAATGGCGTCCCTTCTACTTAATCAAATACTCACAGAACCAACTCACCGCTTGGGCTCTACCCCGGACCTAATATTCGCTCTGACAAGCATAATGGATCAGGACATTATAACATCTCCCACAATCTCACCCATACCATGGTCAGATCACCATGCCATACTCTTCAAAATCCTCCTCCCGCCCTCCAAAAAAACTCAGAAACCACCTAACTCTGGACGACGCTTCAAAGCATTTGACAAGGACCAATTCCTTACTGACACCATGCAACACCTGCCCTAAGACTTTACGGGTCTAGACGCAGCAGTCACCACTTGGAACACCACTATCAGCACTGCAGCTAAACCACCAGGATGAATAAATGTAGGTCACAAAGATACTAGACCAAAATCAGCCCCATGGTACTTCATAACAACAAGAAAGACCAAGAGAGAACTACGTCAGCGGCGACATGACGTCTGATGCTACATTAAAGCAATACCAAAAAACACAAAAGGAATACAGCAAATTAATCAACAATCACAAGCAACAATACCATACAAACCTCATTTTAAAAGCCTGCAATAAGCCCAGAGAGCTCTTTGACATTGTCTGCATACTCACAAAAGATCCAACTCGGAAAGAAGAAGACACGTTAGACCCTCAAATTTTTGATGACTACCTCATAACCAAGAACAAACCCCTCCTGAAGCCTCCACTCACAGATACATCCACCACCGACACATTGACCTTACATGAAGAAACTATCAGCAATTACGGATGGTCAGACTTCTACATCCCTACGACCAAACAAGTAGCCCACATGATAACCACATTAAACTCAAGCACATCTCCCTCAGACCCTTGCCCAGTGACATGGATCAAGTCTGCAAAGGAGGCCCTGACCACCTGCATACAAAGGATTGTGAGCTCTTCACTGACTCAGGGATATATGCCCCCTGCACTCAAGCAAGCTACAATCCGCCCAATTCCGAAGAACGCAACATCCCACAGCCTGGACCCATCAGCTTACAGACCAATTTCCAGCCTCCCATTCCTTTCCAAAATCATTGAGAAAGTCGTTCAAATTCAACTCCAAGACCACATTGATACACACACCCCTTTGGATCCCCATCAGCATGGCTTCCGCCCTAATCATAGTGTTGAATCTTCACCTATTTGACAACCTGTTCAGAGGAATAGATGACATAAGGAAAGGATTTCTGCTTGTCTTTATAGACATCTCCTCTGCCTTTGACACAGTATCGCACAATACTCTTCTGAAACGACTAACGAAGATTGGTCTTCAAAGCACCACACTAAAATGGTTCCAGTCCTATCTCAGCACCAGAAAGCAGAGAGTCAAAGTTGTTCCCCTCACCTCAGATACTTTCCACATAGCACAAGGAGTTCCTCAAGGATCCTCACTGTCCGCCCTCCTCTTCAACATATATATACAACCTACATGCAACATATTCAAAAAGTTCAAGATACAATATGCCATATATGCAGACGATATTATGGCATACACTCCAATCCAGTTGGATTCCCTGGACTTCACAACAATGTCAGAATGTCTTCAAGAAATGATAAACTGGTTGACAAACAACAACCTCAACATAAACATAAAAAAAACTGAAGCAATTACATCACATGAGAGACTTCATTCACCCCACTGACCTCAATCAACATTGCTGACAACCCAGTACTGATAAAAAAAAATGAAGTACGATACCTTGGGGTCATCCTTGACAACCACCTTAACTTCCAAGCCCATATCAACAAGACAGCTAAGTCAGCCTTCCAAAAGCTCGCTACTATTAGGAGACTCAAACTCCTCCTCAACCAAGATCACTTCTGGTCAGTATGTCAGGTCATCATAACACCCACTCTGGACTACTGTAATGTCCTTTTCCAAGGTCTCCCCAAGCAAACCATCTGTCCCCTGCAACTAGTTCAAAATACCACTGCCCGAATCATCCCAGCATGACCACATAACCCCCCTCTTGAATCAGCTCCACTGGCTTCCAATTACTTCCCGTGCCAAATAGAAATTCGCTCTCACCATCTTTAAAATTGAAAACAGCTTATCAGCTGATACTTTACAAGACCTGATATGTACCAAGCCCATTAAGAGACCAACAAGACATAGCGCCATAAGTACCATACCTACACCCAGCTTATTCACCAAGGTCAACAATTCCACTGCAAAAAGGGCTCCTTCACTTGCTGCCCCAGCTATCTGGAACTCCCTTTCAGAAGGTCTGAGAACCACCTCAGACATTAAAGACTTCAGGAAGCAACTCAAGACATTCCTCTTCATTGAATACTTTGGTGGAGATACCAAACTTCTCCAGTAACCTCCGGAATCATGTACTCACTTCACAAGCAAATTCAATCATCCGTTCCACCGAATATATGTTGTGCTATTCCGCACCTCCCGCTTGTTTCCCCTCCCCTTGTTCTCCTTAGAGAGTTCCTTGTAATGGTTTGAATCATGTTCTTTCATATTCAAGTTCTATGTAACAGTTTTTTTGAGTTTCAATGTAAACTGCCTTGATTAAATGAGAAGGCGGTATAGAAAAATTGTTAAATAAATAAATAAATAAAATGCTTGTGAATGACAGCCTGCGGGTTGATCTCTCACTGGAGCGTGAGGTGGGAGGCTCCATTAGAATGTGGTCAGTAGCCATAGGAGGAGGGAAAATTGGTTCAACTCCATGCTCTTACCTTGGAGAAGAGCATGTTGAGCAGCCAAAAAATTGGAAGTTTCTGGAAGGTTGGAAGAATTCAACAGCTTCACACAACCTCAGTGCCTCCTCCCTCTTCCTCTTTTTCCCATCTGCTCTATCCTGAGGATTTAAAAGGCTGTCAGAGGAATCTGCCTGCCAGCCACCTTAAATGCAGTGCTGCCAAGCCACATCATCATTGTCCTTGTTGGGCGCTCCCAATTCTGTCTTCCTAGGACATAATTCGGGGTGGATTGCTGGTGATGGTGCAGGGGTTTCCCGCCATTTTCTGCACACGTTAATAGAATTTTTACCTAGTCTGAGACTGACGGTCATGTGGTCCTAGCATGCGTTCCATCCAAGCGGCTCCAACATGAGCTCCTTCCCTAGTGCCTGTAACATGCGTTGAAATAAAAACACAACATGAGCATTTGGGCCACCGCAGGCCTTAGCATGCACTGTTATGATACTTAACCTTAACTCGCTGTCTTCTTCCAGGAAACGTGTTTGACCTGTGGCAAGAGAAGTGCCTCATCTCTAGATTCTGGACTCTGCTCTTCTTGCATTTCAGCTTCTGGGTCATCCCTGGAGGGTCTGCTTCCCCAATCCCAGCTGGGGATGCAGTTTAGTCCAGTCTTACCAGCCTTAGAGCAGGAGATGACAGATGGCGCTATGGGTGAGAATATCCAGCCGGCCGGACAATCAGGCGATCTTGTTGTGAGCTGTTCATCATCTTTAGGGGTCTGTGGTGGCTGTGTCCCCTGGTGTTTGATTGTCTTCCCCAGAATCCTTTCCTTTTTTCAGCAAGCCTGGTCGTCCTGGGATGGAAATTCAGACCCTTCGGCCTATAGGTGCCTCTGGGTGCAGTGTTGTGCAGGACAGGCTGAGAGTGGAAGCCCTGTTCGATTACCCTTGACTAAGTGTCTCTGGTGAGGGGCGTCCCCTGAAGATAAGAAACAGCTGGGAGCTGTCCAAGATTTTGACTATGACGCTGATTCAGATGTCTCTGTACTGCTCTCTGATATGGATGAAGAAGTACTCTTGCCTTCAGAAGACTGTGAAGAGGCCGGAGTTATCTGACTGTTCTGGAAGGAGGAGCTGGTGCTGTTGATGGCTAGGGTCTCATCTGCCTTTCAACTTGACAGATGCTTCTGGCACAGAGCAGGAACCAGAAGTACACCTGCTCCTTCAAGGGATACAGAAATCCACTACTGTCTTCCTGCTCCCAGATGTGATCATGGATATGATCCGGTCAGAGTGCGACTCTGATGACTCTCCACCTAACGGACTAAGGGTTGTAAGAAGGTCTATGCTTTCCTGGAGGAGAAGTGCGTTGAGTTGTTTGGCATTCCCAAGGTGGATGGGAAGGCCACAAATGTTACCAGGCGGTCCATCATTCCTGTGGAAGGCGGATTGGCTTCTAAGGATTTTCTGGACTGCAAGGTGGATTCATTGTTGCATAGCCAGTTTACTATGGCAGTCGCTATTCTTCAGCTGGTGGTATGTACCAACCTGATGTCTCGAGCCCTGCTCCAGTTGATTTCTTCTTTTCTGCAGGATTATACTAACCCTTCCTTTCTGATGCCATGTATTTATTTTTATTTATTTATTTATATTCTCTTATATACCGCGCTATTCTGCATCAGTGCAGTTTACATTGAACAAACTGAAATTACATTGAACAGGGCATTATAACTTGGAGATAACTATTTTACAGGGAACATGGGCTATGGAGGGTTAAGTGGCTTGCCCAAGACCACAAGGAGCACCTGTGGGACTAGAAACCCCAGTCCTTCCGGCCCAAGGTTGCCGTCCTCTAGTGGGATTTGAACCCCCGACCTTCTGGCCTGAAGTACCTTGCCCCAACCACTAGGCCACTCCTCCACTCCATGTATGACCTGGTACTTTTGACAGACAGGGATGGTGCCCTGATGACTGTGTCACTGCATTGGTTTTGGCTCTGACACTGGGCAGTGGACTCATCTCCAAAGCCTGGTTGGTCCATCTGGCTTTTAAGGGGAAGCTTCTGTCTGCAGCCAAATTGGAGAAACTGATGAAGGACCTGGGTGAGACAAAATCTTACCACTTTCTGGAAGACAGGTCCAAGGGTCTTGTGAAGCAGGCTGATGCACCTTTCTCGTCAGCCTCCATCTGTCCACTGAGGGTGCGCTGGCCAGATTCCTGGGGGTCTCGGGTCTCTATCGTTGCCAAACTGGAAAACCTTTCTTCCTCTCTTCTTCTGAGCTTTGGGGTTGTTCTCAGTCCTTTTTTGGAGTGCTTGGGCCCAGGGACTCTGTCCCTTCCAGAGGAGGACCTTCCCAGACTATGTAATGAAGGTTTGGGGCCCAGTCCCTGGTTCCTCCAGTTGGAAGCAGACTTTGCCTTTTCTTTCAGGAATGGGCCCGGGTTACCAAGGATCACTTGGTGGTAGACACCATTAAATTTGGTCATGTCCTGGAGTTCAAAGAAACGATTCTGGATGCGTTCAGGATCTCCCCTTGTGGGTCTGCGGTCAAAGAGCCTCTGTATGGGCCACCTTGGACAAGTTGCTGTGCCTAAAGGCAGTAGTGCCCATCCTGCTGGACGAGTAGGACAAGGGCAGATACTCCCATCTATTTTGTGGTGCCCAAAAAGGACGGCTCCTTCTGGCCCATCTGGACTTCAAGTGGGTCAACGAACACTTGCGTGTCCTTAGCTTCTGAATGGAAACCTTGAGTTCAGTGATTCAAACAGTGCACCAAGGGGAGTTCTTGGCTTCTCTGGATCTGGCCGAGGTGTATTTTCTTATCTCAATTTAGTGGATCAGCAGCAATATCTGCATTTGCTGTTCTTGGCTATCATTTTCAGTTATCGCTGCCCTTCTTTTTATGCTGTCCATCGCCACAAGGACATTCTCCAAGATCATAGTGGTAGCAGCTACAGCACCAAGGGACCTGTGTCCATCCATATCTGGATGACTGGCTCAACTGGGCTGATTCCTTTCAGAAGTGTCTCGGGTGATGTCCCATGTAGTATGCTTTTTGGAGAGCCTCGGCTGGGTGATCAATCAGGGATAAAGCCAGTTTTTGCCTTCCCAGTCCCCAGAGCTTCTAGGGCACATGTTGACACTTGAGTGGGCAGAGTTTTCCTGCCAGAGGAGAAAATCAAAAGATTAACTTCAGCTCCTCAGATTGATGGCGGTGACCTAGAGAGATGGTGCCAAGGGTGCATGCTCACCTGCAACCTCTCCAGCAGTCCCTGCTGTGTCCCTGAGTTCTCATGAAGAGGTCCATCCTGTGGTGGTGGCAGCAGCCTGTTCATCTGAGGAGCGGCGTGCTGCTGGATGAATTCTCCTGGATCCTCCTGATGATGAATGCTGGTCTCTCAGACTGGGGAGCCCATTGCCAAGACCATACACCCTAGAGTCATTAGAACTGCAGGGAAGCAGTGTAGTCCATCAGCTGCCTCGAGGCAAGGGCCATCAGGTTGACTCTTCTGCATTTCCGGCACCTGGTCGAGGGCCGGGCGCCGGGCAGTTTGAGTGTTTTCAGACAAAGCCACTAAGGTGGCTTCTGTCAATCAGCAAGGTGGCATGAGGAGTGCTGGGGTAGCTCTGGAGATGGCTCTCCTGTTTGCCTGGGTGGAGAAGAACCTCCTAGCCTTGTCGGCTTGGCACATTGCCGGGGTGGACAGTGTGGAAGCAGACTTCCTCAGCCAGCACTTTCTGGATCCTGGAGAGTTGGAGTTGAGTCAGGAGGCATTTCAGTTGATTCTGCACCGTTGGGGTCACCTCAAAATGGATCTGATGGTGACTGGCTCCAGTGCTGAAGTTTGCTGCTTTTTCAGTTGCCACATGGAGATAGGGTCCGAGAGTGGCAGCGTCCTGACCGAGACCGAGCTTTGGCCAAGTCAGCACCTGCTGTACATGTTTTCTCTGTGGCCACTGGTGGGGCATGTGCTTCGGCCTATAGAATGCCTCCTGGGCAGGATTGGCTGAGGAGAGCGTGGTTCAGAGACCTGATGTGGCTCCTGCAAGCATCTCCTCTTTGGTTGCCTATTGCGGCAGGGACTGATTGTCCTGGAGGATCCAGCTTACTTCTCACTTACGGCTTGGCTCTTGAAAGGAGACAGCTAGCGCATTAGGGCTATTCTCCAGCGGTGGTCTCATCTCTGCTCGGAGCCTGGAGGAGCTCTACCGTGCTGATATATGTGCGGCTCTGATGCCACTTTGCGTGATAGTGTGGTGCTCAGCAGTTGGCTCCTGAGGCAGCCAAGAGACCATATCTGTTGGCCTTCTACAGGATGGCCCAGAGAAGGGCCTTTCCCTCAGCTCCCTGAAAGTTCAAGTGGCAGCTTTGTCCCTGTTTCCGAGGTCTGGTGGCTGATAAGTCTCTGGCCTTGCACCCGGATGGCTCGCACTTTCTCCAGAGAGTTTGGCATTTGCGTTCTCCCCTTCCATCTGTGATCCCTACCTGGGATCTGTGTCTGTTGCTTAGGACCCTGATGTCAGCGCCTTTTGAACCATTGAAGCATGCTACCTTGAAGGATTTGATGCTCAAGATGGTGTTCTTGATTGCGATTGCTCTGTCTTACCGAGAATCTTACCTGTCTTTTTCAAAGGAGGCTGTTTCCATTCAGCCTGTTCCTTCCTTCTTACCTAAGATGCTTTCTCCCTTTCACATGAATCAGTTGGTCTGCCTGCACTCCCAAGGAGCAGTGTCGGGAGAAGGATAAGGATCCGCGCCTTGTGAATGTTCAGAGGATGTTTTTCTGGTACTTAGGGTTACGAATTCCTTTCATAAGTCCGACCATCTTTTTGTGCTGTTTGCTGGCCTGTGCAAAGGTGATGTAGCAGCCGAGTTGACTTTGGGGCGCTGGATTAAAAAGGCCATTGTCTCAGTGTATCTGCAGCAGAACTTACCAGTTCTGGAGGGCTTGCGTGCCCATTCTACCTGAGCACAAGCATCCACATGGACAGAAGGGAGCTCGGTAGCCCCTGCAATATTTGTAGGGCAGCAACGTAGGCATCACTTTCCACTTTTGTCAAGCATTACCATTTGGATGTCCATGTGCGAGCGGATACGACCTTTGGCTCAAGGTTTTTTACAATCTGCTGTGCCATTTTCCCTCCTAGTGGAGTTGTAGCTTTGGTACATCCCTCTTGTCTGGATTGGTCTAGCAGGATGATATGGAAGGTGACATCTTACTTACCAGTGAATGTCCTTTCCTTGAATCCTGCTAGACCAGTCCAGGGCCCGCCCCCTAAAACTTTATTTGCTCTGTTCTTCTGCTCTGCTATCCTTGGGTCCGCTATGATTTTTTTTTCCACTTGGCTCTGCAGGTTCTTCATCTTCGGACAGCTTTCTGTTTATGCTTTCCTGTCCATAGTTCTTTATTGTTGATTACTCGTTGTTGTCCACGATTGAGGTTGTTTCTCCCATATGCTTTGGAACAAAAACTGAAGGGACCTCTGCTGGCTGAGGTGAATAGAGGCATAGGAGTGATGTCATTGAAATCTGGGCTTTTCATTGGTTCTTTGTCTCCACCAATCTGATGGTAAGGGAACTCAATCCATTTGACTGGTCTAGCAGGACTCAAGGAAAGGACATTAACTGGTAAGGTTATTATAATGCCTCTGTATTGTTCCATGTTACAACTGCACCTTGATTATCGTGTGCGATTCTGTTCACCATATCTTATAAAGGATATAGCAGAATGAGAAAAATTACAGAGAAGAGGCACTGAAATGATAAAAAGGATAAAAGGATACCCTATGACAAAAGGCTTCAAAGGTTAGGGCTTTTCAACTTGGAAAAGAGACAGCTGAGGGGAGATATAAATTAATGGAAGGGAAGGGTAAATGTAGATTGGTTGTTTACGCCATCAAAAAGTAGAAAGACGAGGGAACACACAATGAAGCTGCAATGTAACCCATTTAAGACTAATAGGAGAAAATATTTTTTCACTCAAGGAGTAATCAAACTCTGGAATTTGTTACCAGAGAATGTAGTAAAAGCTGTTAGTGTAGCTGGGTTTATAAAGTTTTTGGACAAGTTTCTGGAGGAAAGGTCTATAAGCCATTATAAAAGAGGACCCAGGAAATCCACTGCTTGCTCGTGGACAAGCATTGTTAAATCTGTGTGCCTTTTTGGGAACCTGCCAGGTTCTTGTGACCTGGATTAGCCACTGTTGGAAACAGGATACTGGGCTTGATGGACCTTGGTCTGACCCAGTATGGCATTTCTTATGTTTTTAGGTCATATGTTACCTTCTCTTCTGCATGCTGCCAATGTATGTTCCTAAAGTTCTTGAGATAAGCACATCTTTGTGAAATGCAAAGGTTGATGGGGTTGGGGTGGTAGTGTCAAGTGTGTTAAATATCATATGGTACTATAATACAGTGAAGTCAGAAACAGCAGATTGGTATAAAAGAGAAGAAACCGTTTATTCCTTCTTTATGACATTATGCCATATCAGCCGGAAACCCAGAGGGAGACTTCAGTGGTTCTCTGTCTCCAGCAGATGGTAGATGTATGTTTTCAGCTCTGTGAAATCTGAAAAGATACAAGGAAAATTGAGTGAAACGAATGATTTTGCTCATGATCAGCCATCTTTGCAGGTGGATTTCTCCCTGGAGCATGATGCAGAAGGCTCCACTAAGGACTCCCTTAAAACAGGTGCTCTTTTCGGATGCCATAGGTGAAGGGAAATTGGTTCAGCTGTCTGCCCATATCTTGTTAAGGACGCATTGAGCAGCCTGAAGATTGGAAAAGGAGTTTTTGGAAGGATTCTTTAAGCATCACACAACCTCAGTGCAACCTCCCTCCTCCTTCCCCCTGCTCTCCCCCCAAGATTTGAAGAAGGCTCTTCAGAGGTTTGTGACTGCATGTTTGGTGGCAGGGGTGTAGCACTGAGCCCGGCATAGTTTTTACCTGCCCAGGGCTCCCTGGGGGTGATTAGCAATGGCTAAGCTTGTTTGCTTATCTTGCCTGTGGAGGCTCCCTACTTTGTCCATTGGTGGGGTGCTAAATCAGGTTTGGGGATGCTCAGGGTGGCTGTTGGTTTGACACTGGTATTATATTAAGCTATTTTTATTTTATTTTTTAGAGTTGGATCCCCTTGAAACAGCTGTAGCGAAACGCTAATATAAGATGTCTTGAAAAGGTGTCGGGGGCACTCAATTCCATTTTGACTCACGATTTGTGAATTTGGTGATATCTTAAAAGTTTAGAGATGGTGTTAAAGTGTGTTTAATGGAAAATTGTGTATGGAATATAATATCGTGAATCTGGATGGGGGTGTATAGCGAGTGAGAACCGTTGATGCTATTATAACTCCTGATTTGGTTTTATCAGTGAGTTTATTCTGAGGCTCTCACTCGCTGGCTGTGTTTAAAATGTTTGCAATGTGTTTAGATTTGCTGAAGTCTTTTATTTAAATTTTTGACACTGGTATTGCCTGGCTTGCGTAACTCTCTCTCTGCATTGTTTGCTCCTCCCATGCTGTACTGTGCTCTTTCTGTGCCTTCTTGGTGTGCACTGGTGGCACATAATGTCTTTTACGTGGCCCTTATGCATGCAGTTTCTGTGTACACAGTTCTAGTCTGCATGGTGCTGGCATGCACAGCCCTGTACACACAGACTTTAGACTTAAAGGAATTTCAAAAACTTCTCAAGACATTTCTCTTCACTGACCACTTCAAAAACAACACCTAGTCCTGTCAACTCACTGATCAACCCTAAAGTACAGCTAACCCCATGTATATAAGTTCTGCCTCTAGGCATCTCCTGCATGCTTCCCCTACCTGAATTGTTTACTGAGTTCTCTGTAACATTATTGAAATTCTATGTAAACCGCTTTGATTGTATGAAAAGGCGGTATAAAAATCATGTTAAATAAAATTAATAAATGGTTTAGGCACTTGATAATACTATCCTTTACTATGTGTATCCGAGCTGTTTACAGATAAAGTATATGCTAACAGGTACTTTTAAGTCTTTCCTTTTTAGGGATATCCTTCCATCCCTTTACTATTTCTGTTGTTCTCTGAATCTTTTCTAATTCTGTTATATCCTCTTCAAGATATGGTGACCAGAATTTCACACAGTATTCAAGGTGTGGTCACATCATGGAGTGATAGAAAGGTATTATGATATCTTGTGTTTTGACTGCTGCTGTATACTGGGCTGAGGTTTCAATGTATTATCCACGAATACGCTAAATCCTTTTCCTGGGTGGCAGTTCCTAATGTGGAGCCTTGTATCATAAAGCCATAGTTTGTGGTGTTCTTTCCTAAGTGCATAACTTTGCACTTGTCCACATTAAATGTTATCTGCCATTTCGACGCCCAGTCTCCCAATTTATCAAGATTCTCTTACAATTTTTTAGAATCCTCTTATGTTTTAACAACTTTGAAAAATTTGGTATTCTCCAGGACCAAGCAGGAAGTCAGTCCTCACATATGGGTGATGTCGGCGCCGACGGAGCCCCGTGCGGAGCATTTCCCCAGCTTTCAAAGAAAGCCGTTGGGAATTGCAGCGCGCATGCGCGGTCCCCTTCCCGCCCAAGGGTGCCATCTTGCTCAGTCTTCTTTTTTCCGCGGAGCCCGACGGGCGTAGTTCGTTTTTCGCTGAGGAAAAAGTTGATTTCCCTGTTTTTTGTTCTTTTCCTTCGGTTTGATGCCGGATCCTTTTCCCGCCTGGGCCCGATACGCCGGTATCGAGCCCGCTCTCTCTTTTTCGTTTTTTGTCCTTTGTGACTAGCATTCGCGCCATTTTTCTTTTTTCACTGGCAGCCCTGTCTTTTGACCTCGCAGGGGCCCTTTTTCCCCCCGATGGCTGCCAGTGGGTTTAAAAAGTGTGATCGGTGTAAGAAACTTATGTCTCTTACCGACACACATGACTGCTGCCTCCGCTGCCTCGGACCCGATCATGACCCGATGATCTGTGGTTCGTGTGGCAAAATGTCCTCGAAGGCGTTGAGGAGTCGGCAGCACCAGAAGGATAGGATCTTCTCTGACTCCGCGTCCGGACGGGCCCGGACCTCGTCAGAGGCCTCGACGTCTCGGGACTCCGGCCCCGAGCAGCGTCGGGGTTCCTCTGAACGGGGGTCTCCTTCGCGGGAACAGCGCAGGTAGAAGAAACCCACGAGGGCGGCGTCGGTGGACGCTCCTGGTTCCTCGAGGGCCAGGTCGCATAGCCCCGATAGCCTTCCCGGGTCTTCGGAGTCGGAGAGGCCTGCCAAGCAACCTCGTCTCGAGATGGAGTCTCCTGGACACGTGAGTGCTGTAGTCCTCGTGGACTCCTCTCCAAGGGAGCCGACGTCGGGCCCGACGCCGTTGGGGCCCGAGTTGGGGGCTGCTGGGTCTCCTGAGCTTGGACTCAGGTTGACGGCCTTGGAGAGCAGCCTCGCTGCCTTCATGTAACAGCAGCGGGCATTGATCGCCGGTCTCACCGGTGCATCTGCCCCGACCACTGGGACATCGACGTCCAAGTCGACCCCGGATGCCGAGCCGATTCTCGAGTCCATGCGGGCTCGAGTCGATCCTCGGCCACGGTCTCCCTCGGCCTCCCGTTCGGGACTGAGGTCGTTGACGCCGGTACCCTCGGCGTCGGGGCGGATGGCATCGGTGCCCGCCCGACCGGAGCCGCTCGATTCCTCCTCCGAGGAGTCGGGCTGGGAGATGGAGGACGAAGAGTCACCCGACACCTATCGGACTCGGTGTGTCCCATCGGACTCACCGGAGTCCGAACCTCGGAGACGATCCCCACCGGAGGATACCCGGTTCTCGGAATTCGTGCGGGATATGGCCAAGGCCTTGGCATTCCCCGGGGATCCCGAGGAGGAGCCTCGAACCGAGGAGCTCGAGGCCCTCCAGTATGACTCTCCCCCGAAGGAGGCCATTAATGTACCGGTTCCTCCGATGCTGGAGCGGCTGCTCTACCACATGTGGGAGACCCCGGCCTCGACGCCGGTGTTAAGCAAGCGGGTCGATTCCATCTATCGAGTCCGCAAGAGCCCCGGGTTCCAAAAGGCACAATTACTGCACCACTCCATGGTTGTGGAATCGGAAATGCATCGACTGAAAAGTCAGAAGATGCAATCCTCGGTGCCTCCCGGCCGGGAGGCCCGGAACCTGGATGCCCTCGGTAAGAAGTGCTTCCAGGGCTCTATGCTTGCTTGCCGTGTCCAGACATACCAGCTCTACATGGGCATGTATCTCCGAGACCTGGCAAAGGAGATTGCCGGGTTGTCTGCTGGTCTCTCCGAGGAACCTTTGCAGAGGTTCCAGGCCTTGTCCACTGATATTTGAGAGTGCTCGAAGTTTATCTCTCGGGCAGCCTACGATGGCTTCGAGGCTTCGGCCCGAGTAGCCGGGGCCGGCATCGGTGCCCGCCGACAGACTTGGCTACAGTCATCTGACCTCGAGCCATGGGTACAGGACAAGTTGGTCGATGTCCCCTGCCAGGGTGAAAACCTCTTTGGCAAGCCCATAGCTGAAAAGGCTGCCGAACACGAGACCGAGACTCTGACCCGGACTAGGCTGTCCAGAAAAACCTCTGCCCCTTCTCAGAAAAAGAAGGGCTCGGGGAAAAAGACCTTTTACCCAAGGAAGTCATCTGCCTATAAACAATACCCTCATTATCAGGCCTCTGCAGCTCCCCAACAGGGTCAGCAGGCCAAGGGGCAGGGTCATGGGCCCCGTAGGCAGAAGGCCCCCCAAGCCACCAACACCGGCCCCTGCTCAGCAGGGTGGGGGTTTTTGACTCAGAAGGCATAGTCTCTTCTCCTCAGCTGGCTCACATCAGCACAGGAGGCCGGCTGGCCCACTTTGCCCACAGGTGGTCAGCCGTCACATCAGATACCTGGGTGCTCCATATAGTCCAAAAGGGCTATCTTCTCCATTTTCACCAGGTACCTCCCTCCTATTTTCCAGGGGAGCCTCCAAGACCCCCTCTGCACAGGGACCTACTCCTTCAGGAGTTAGCAAGTCTGCTAAAGGAACAGACTGTGGAACCGGTGCCCCACCACCTGAGAGGTCACGGCTTTTATTCCCGGTACTTTTTGGTACCAAAAAGAACAGGAGGCCTCAGACCCATCCTAGACTTGCGCAACCTCAACAAGTTCCTGGAGAGGGAAAAGTTCAAGATGCTTACCCTTGGAATCCTGCTGCCCTACCTCCAGCAGGGAGATTGGCTATGCTCCTTGGATCTAAAGGATGCTTATACTCACATCCTTATTCATCCAGACCACAGACAATATCTCAGATTTGTTGTGGGAGGAAACCACTACCAGTACAGAGTACTACCCTTTGGCCTAACCTCCGCCCCCAGGGTGTTCACCAAGTGCCTGGTGGTGGTGGCGGCCTACCTGAAGCTTCATGGTCTTTTTGTGTTCTCATACCTGGACGACTGGCTCATAAGGGACCAGTCTTCGCAGGAGGCCAGTCAAGCCATCCTTCGTACTGTGGCTCTGCTTCAGCACTTGGGGTTTGTCATAAACTTCGCAAAGTCCACTTTGCTCCCGTCCCAGAACTTAGAATTCATAGGAGCAAGGCTGGACACTCTTCAGGCGAAGGCTTTTCTGCCAGTGGAAAGAGCCCACAGGTTGATGGATCTAGCCAGGCAGTTTCACAGCAATTCCCTGGTCTCCGCCAGGCAATTCCTGCGACTTCTCGGCCATATGGCTTCCACGGTTCATGTAACCCCCAATGCCCGCCTGCACATGCGGCCTGCTCAGTGGAGCCTTCGAACTCAGTGGCATCAAGCCACAGGAAGCCTTGCAGACTCAGTAAGAATATCCACTCTGCTCGTCTCCTCTCTGCAATGGTGGCTTCATCTTCCAAATGCTGACGACAGATGCTTCTCTTCTAGGTTGGGGAGCACATTGCCAAGGGGCATGTACTCAGGGTGTCTGGACCCCTTGGGAGGCTGCTCAGCAGATAAACGTCCTGGAGCTACGGGTGATATGCCTAGCTCTGAGAGCCTTCTCCCACCTCACATCTCACCAGTCTGTACTGGTCCAGACGGACAATCAAGTTGCCATGTTCTACATGAACAAACAAGGGGGCACAGGCTCCTTCCTTCTTTGTCAGGAGGCACAGCGGCTGTGCTCTTGGGCCGTCAATCACGGCATCCTCTTCAAGGCTGTCTACCTCCCAGGTCAAGACAATTACCTGGCGGACAGACTGAGCAGGATCCTGCAACCACACGAATGGCGATTGAATCCGTTAGTGGTTCAGCAGATCTTTCTCAGGTGGGGCTTCCCCACCATGGATCTTTTCGCCAGTCCTCTGAACCGGCAACTCCCAAGATTCTGTTCCAGACAACCCCATCCTCTCCGAGTAGGTTTCTGATTCCGTGGTCCCAAGGCCTACTATATGCGTTTCCTCCCACGCCACTAGTGTCCCGAACACTGTTCAAAGTCCTCAAGGACGGGGCCTCCTTGATTCTGATAGCCCCCAGGTGGCTGAGGCAACCGTGGTTCCCCCTTCTGCTACAACTGGTGGTGGACACTCCTCTTCCTCTGGGGATTCAACACGATCTCCTGTCTCAGGAACAGGGATCTCTCTTACACCCCAACCTCCAGTCCCTTCATTTGATGGCCTGGCTGCTGAAAGGGTAGTTCTGGCTCCCCTACTACTGCCTAGAGAGGTAGAAGACGTAGTCTTAGCCTCTAGACGGCAATCCACCAGGAAGTCCTACGCTCTTAAGTGGCGTAGATTCTCCGCATGGTGTGCTCAGCACAACGAGAATCCCTTCTCGTGCTTGGTAGCGGTAGTATTGCAATATTTGCTTTACCTCTCCAATCTAGGCCTTAAGTCCAACTCTGTCAGGGTTCACCTCAGTGCTGTCTCAGCGCACCACTCGCCGGTGGACGGCAGGCCTCTTTCCAACCACCCTTTGGTGGCTCGTTTTCTCAGAGGCCTCCTCCTGCTTAAACCTCCTTTACGTCCACCAGCCCCTGAGTGGGATCTGAATGTGGTCTTACAGCGGATTACTTGTCCGCCATTTGAACCTATGGCTACCTGCCCTCTCCGTTTCTCTCCTGGAAAACCTTGTTTCTGGTAGCTCTTACCTCTGCTAGGCGAGTAAGTGAACTTCAGGTACTAGTGTCTGATCCCCCTTACACTAGGTTCTACAGGAATAGGGTAGTCTTACGAACTCACCCCAAGTTTCTCCCTAAGGTTGTCTCCCCTTTTCACCTTAATCAGAAGGTGGTTCTTCCGACCTTCTTTCCCAGGCCACATGCCAACCGGGCTGAGATGGTCCTGCATACCCTGGACAGTAGGAGGGCGTTATCCTTCTACCTTGACCGTACGCGGGAGCACCGGATGGCTGTCCAGCTCTTCGTTTCTTTTGACCCCCAATAAGTTGGGGTTACCTGTCTCCAAGCGTACTTTGTCCATATGGGTCGCTGACTGTACCGCCTGGGCTTATGGGGCAGCCGGCCTCTCATTGGAGGGTCGAGTCACGGCTCATTGTGTCAGGGCGAAGGCTGCGTCAGTGGCTCATCTCTGCTCTGTTCCGTTGGAAGACATCTGCCGGGCCGCTACTTGGTCTTCAAGCCAGACTTTTGCGGCACATTACTACCTTGAGAGGGAGTCCCGCAGGGACAGTGCTTTCGGACAGGCAGTACTCCATAATCTCTTTGGGGTTTAGGCAACTCCTACCCTCCGGCCCTGGTGTTGGGCTACCGGTCGGGGGCGTTCTCAGAGAAGATTCCTTCCTTACGTACTGACGAGCTCGAGGGAGCTCATTTTTTCGGCTTGAGGTCTCCGGTAGCCTTAAGTTGGGGAGTCCCATATGTGAGGACTGACTTCCTGCTTGGTCCTGGAGAAAGAGTAGTTACTCACCTGTAACAGGTGTTCTCCAGGAGCAGCAGGAATCAGTCCTCACAACCCTCCCTCCTCCCCTTGGAGTTGCAGTCCTATCATTTCGTTTTTGCTACTTTTTTTGCTGTCTTTTCGCTATGTCATCAGACTGAGCAAGATAGCACCTTTGGGCGGGAAGGGGACCACGCATGCGTGCTGCAATTCCCAAAGGCTTTCTTTGAAAGCTGGGGAAATGCTCCGCACGGGGCTCCGTCGGCACCGACATCACCCATATGTGAGGACTGATTCCTGCTGCTCCTGGAGAACACCTGTTACAGGTGAGTAACTACTCTTTATCTGCAAATTTGATCTCACTCGTCATTCCCATTCTCACGTCATTTATAAATATGTTAAAAAGCAGTGGGCCCAGCACAGATCCCTAAGGTACTTCACTATTCACCTTTCTCCGTTGAGATAATTAGCCAGTTCCTAATCCACAATAATATATTGCCTTCTATCACATGGCTTTTTAATTTCCGCAAGTGTCTTTCATGAGGGACTTTGTCAAAGGTTTTCTGAAATCTGAGATACACTATATCTACCGACTTACCTTTTATCTACTTGTTCACACCTTCAAAAAATATTAGAGATGGGTGAGACAGGACTTTCCTTGGCTAAATTGATGTTGGCTTTCTGCCATTAAGCCATGACTGTCTACATGTTCAGTAATTTTGTTTTTTATAATGGTTTCTACCATTTTGCCCGGTACTGATTACGGTCTGTAGTTTCCTGGATCATCCTGGAACCCTTTTTAAAAATTGGTGTTAGAGTGGCCACTGTCCAATCTTCGGTACTACCTCCTCTTCCTTCTCTAATATCTCCAATGAGGAAACCTCTTTTCCTCTCTTCTAAACTCACTACCTGCTCCTCTGATCCTATCCCCATCCATCTCCTTAACTCCATCTCTTCCACTTTCATTTCTCATATTTTCAACCTATCAATCTCCTCTACAACTGTCCCAGCAGCCTTCAAGCATGCTGTGGTCACACCTCTTCTCAAGAAATCTTCACTAGATTCTGTCCTAATTATCGACCTATCTCCCTCTTCCCCTTCATTTCTAAACTACTTGAACGTGTGATTCACCACTGTTGCGCCTTGACTTTCTCTGGGTCCACTCCAATCTGGCTTTCGTCCTTTACATTCTACTGAAATGGCCCTTGCCAAAGCTTCCAGAAAACCTGTTCCTGGCAAAATCCAAGGGCCTTTACTAAATCCTCATCCTTCTTGAACATTCTGCTGCTTTTCACATGTTTGACCACTACCTTCTACTCGACACCTTGTCCTCACTTATTTTTAAGGGCTCTGGGCTATCCTGGTTCTCTTCTTTTCTTCCATTGCTCTTTCATTGTTTGCTCTGGTGGATTCTCCTCTACTGCCATCCCACTCTCAGTTGGTGTAACCCAAGGGTTTTTCTTGAGCCCATTCATTTTCTCTCTCTATACCAAGTCCTTTGGTACACTTTGGCTTTCAGTACCACTTTTACGCTGATGACTCTGAGATGTATCTTGTTACACCTGAAATCTTTCCAGCAATCCAGGCCCGGATCTCTGCCTGCCTATCTGATATCACTGTCTGGCTGTCTTGCCAGTGTTTGAAATTGAACATGGCCAAAACTGAACTTATTATTTTTCCTCGTAAACTCACCTCCTTCCTTCCTCCTTTTCTCTGTCTCTGTGGATAACGCTGTTCTACTCTCTGTTTCCTCAACCCGTAACCTCGGGCTTGTCTTTTACCCCTCTCTCTCCTTCTCCACACACATCCAACTCATAGCTAAAACCTGTCATTTCTTTCTCTACATCACCAAAATTTGCTCCTTCCTTTCTGAACACAGTACTAAGACATTTATCCACTCTTTAGTCATCTCCTGTCTTGATATTGCATCCTTCTCCTTGCTGATCTCCCCCTGAATTTTCTCTCTCCCCTTCAGTCAGTTCAAAACTCAGCTGCACGGCTAATCTTCCACCAGCCCCGTTATGCTCATGTAACCCCTCCTCATATCACCTCATTGGCTCCCCTTCTATATCCGGTTCATACTTCTTCTGACCTGTAAGTGTACTCATTCTGCTGCTCCTCATTACCTTTCCTCTCTCATCTCTCCCTACATCCCTCCTCGTGAACTCCACTCTTCTGGTGGAGTGCTTCTCTATCCCTTTTTCTTCCACTGCCAACTCCAGACTTTGGTCCTTTGACCTTGCTGCTCCTTATGCCTTGAACAGACCACCTGCATCTGTACATCAGGCTTCATCTCTATCCCCTTTCAAATCCATGCTAAATGCTTACCTCTTTGAGGCTGCTTTTGGATTCTGCTCCGTTTATTTTCCTATGTGTCTCCTTACCTTTCCCTAGTTGTATCCTTGTCCTCAGCTCTTGTATCGTCTGTCTTGACTAGATTGTCAGTTCTGATGAGCAGGGCCAACTTTTATATGTATTTGTACAGCGCTGTGTATGCCTTGTAGTGCTGTATAAATGTTCAATAGTAGTAGTGTAGTAGTAGTAGATCATAGATTACTAATAGTAGTTCTACAATCTCATATTTCTGTTCTTTCAACCAATACAATTATACCATCCAGTCCAGGTGATTTGCTGCTCTTTAGTTTATCCCAATGTATCAAGATTTGTTTCAATTCCTCTGATACATCACCTTTAAATATAATTTCTGGCATGAATTAGTTTATTACATCATCTTCAGTTAAGATTGAAGCAAACAACTTATTTATTTATTTATTAGTACTTATATACCTTCACTTCCAGAGATCAGTGGCAGTTTACAAAGAACAAAAACAGAAACGTTATATTATAACATCAGTGTAACTTATTTACAATGCAAATGTGATTAACAATTATAACTACTGTATATATAGAAATCAATTACTGCATTGAGCTGTATTGGTGCATAATAGGTAATAATGAAGGGAGTAGAGGTTATCTGAGGGATTGAGATGTTTGAGGCTGCTGGTATTTGTGGACGCACCATAGTATTCAATGAATTGGTGTGTTTTTAAGCCCTTTATGGAAGGTTTGGAGGTCCTTAATAGCTCTTAAGTTGTCTGATAATGCATTCCAAATGGCTGGGACAATGTAGGTAAAGGCACTATTGCTTATGATGTTATTTGGTATTTCAAATGTGAGTAGGAATTGTTAGAGTATTTTTGAAACAAGTCCTCCTGGTTCTTGTATTGTTTGAAGAGATAAGGAGGGAGCTGAGGAATGAGGGAGCAATTTTATTGTACAGTTTGAAGGTTAATACACAAGGTATTTTAGTCCTTGATGCAATGGGCAGCCAGTGGAGGGAATGGAGAAGCGGTGTGATGTGCTTAGAGTAACGAGCCTTGTGTATAATGCGGACGGCTAGGTTTTGTGCAAGTTGAAGTTGGATGGTTTTTTTGGATAGTCTGTACAAAATGCTATTACAGTAGTCGAGGTGGGGTGTTATCAAGGCTTGCAGGACTGATCTAAAATCCTGGTTTTCTAGTAATGATCAGAGATGCTGCAGCATTTTTAGTTTGAGGTATATGATTTTTGAGATATCTTTGATGTGGGGGATCATGGAAAGGGATTGATCTAGGATAATTCCTAAGTATTTGATTTCTTGTTTAACTTTCAGTTCTGAGTTGCATAGGTGAAGTATTGATGGGGGGTTGAAGTTTTGGTTCCGGGTGACGTATAACACGTCTGTTTTCTTTATATTAATTTTTTTTTTTTTTAATTTTTATTTATAATTTCCTGAATAACAACAAATGATAAAGAATACAAATAACACCAGCAAATTTTACAATATTCGGAGAAAAGAGTGTACCACATAAAAAGACCACATCAAGGAAGAACATTCTACCAAATTATACCATACATGATAAGGAAATCAGAAGTATTCAAAACTCCACTATTAAGAGACAGAAATCTCACTGCCAACATCCTGTACCTTTTTCTGATTCAAAAAAGATTTAAGTTGGGTCGCATCCGTAAATACAGAAGACTGGCCCTCAAGGGTAACTACACATCTGCAAGGAAATTTTAAATAGAAGCATGCACCTATAGCCAAAACTGAGGATTTTAACAACAAAAACTGCCTACGCCGAGCCTGAGTAGCCCTGCTCACATCTGGGAAGACCTGCAGCTTTTGGCCGCAAAAAAGGGATTCCCTGCACTTAAAGTATGCACGAAGAATAGTTAATTTAATAAACTCAGAACCAAAGGTAGCAACTGAGAAGCTGAGGCTGGTTGTCTTTGTATCATGGGTAAACGTAAAGGTAAAGCCTTGAAATCTGGCGAGAAGGTGTTAGTGGAGAAAGTTGTGGGGCCCATGGACAAACATCTAGTCTCCCAGCCATCTGTTCTATCATCACCTGAGGGAGCTTCATTAAGCCCCCGTTTCAGGACACCGCCTCTTCATCCTCTGCCTCCTCTGTCATCAACGATTATAGAGCCAGCATTGGAGCATGTTCCACCTATGCCACGACCTGTTCTACCGGGGAAGTCAGAGGATATCCCGAAAAGTCCTGGTCCTGGTTCTGGTGAGGTAACTCTAAAGGATATCTGGACTGCTATTAATGGTATTGACAAACGTTTAACAGCCACAGTGTCCTCCCTTTGTATGTTTACCTCTGAAGTGGTCTGTAAAATGCAAAGTACTGATAATCAATTGGGTGCCATAACTAGTACTTTGGCTAAGACTGAATCTCAACTCCAAGTTTGCTTAGATAATAATTATGCCTTGATACGGGATTTTTCATCCCTTAATTATCGTTTAGAGATGCTTGAGAATCAGTCGAGAGCCAAAAATTTACGTTTCCTTAATTTTCCCCTCACCCATTTGTTGTCTCCTGCTATATTGCTTAAGAAATATTTTACTGAAGTATTGAAGATAGATGGCAGCATTGAGGCTACTTATTTATATTACTTGCCCACTCGGTCTACCCCTTCTGCTGTGCAGGGTGAGGCTATTGCCTCTCCCCCTTTAGACGATACTGCTGGACAGGATTTAACTGCCTTTTTAGAAGACTCAGCAGACATCATTTCCAAGCGTATATTAATTTTTAAGTTGTGTGTGTTAAGCCAGTTAGTTATGTCAGTGAGGCAATCTTGGATTTGAGGGCAGCTGGGGTTATTGATGTCTACTGGATGATATAACATATCGTCCTCGTAGAGGTGATAGTATACATTGTGTTTCTTGAAGATGTGACATATTGGTTGCATATAAAAAGGAGTGAGGATAGGGAGGAGCCTTGGGGGACTCCTTGTTCCTGTTTGAAGTTTGAGGAGGATGCTGTGCCAATTTGGACTTTCAGAGTACGGCCGGTGAGATGTGATTTAAATCATGCTAGTACTGTGCCTTGGCTGCCAAGTTGTTGTAGTCTTAATATTAATATGTTATGGCTGATGCTGTCAAAGGCGGCAGCAATATTGAGAAAGACAAGTAAGAATGTTTGTTTGGTATAATATAATCCCTGGTGGAGTTTTTCCATAAGGGTAAGCATCAAAGTCTCCACACTGTGAAATGGTCTAAAACCGTGTTGTTGATCGTCGAGGGGAGCATTCAAATCAATGAAATCTTGCATTTGGATTTGAACTATTTTTTCGATGATTTTTGCCAGAAATGGTAGGCTGGCGATGGGCCTGTATGAGTTAGGGAGGGTTTTGTCTGTTACGGTAGATTTTAAGATGGGGCATATGATTGTCTGTTTTAGGGCAGATGGCATCTGCCCTGTTTGTAATGACCGGTTAACTATTTCAAGGACTATGGGTGAGAACTCATCTTTTGTTACCTTGAACCAGCTGACTGGGCAAGGGTCTGATGGGGAGGTGGTTATGTTGATTGTAATAGGATTTTTTAGTTGTTTGAGATTTATGTGGTGAAATGATGACCAGGTGGTTTGGTTGTGATGTTTAGACTGGTTGGGATTAGTTGACTGGGTGTTGGGAGGAGTAATACTGTTATTCAGTGGGAGGAGTTTTCCATAAGATAATTGGCTAGAGGTTGGTGTTCTATAGGGAGTAGTTCTATGTCATGTTTGGGGGATTTAGTTAGAGATTTGACTATTGAGAAAAGCTCTCTCGGTCTGTTTGAGGGATTTTGTAAGGAGCTTGGTGTGATATTCCTTTTTTTCTTTTGTTAATGGCTTCTTTATAGGATTTGAGAGTAGAAGTCTAGAGAAGATTGTCGGCGTCTATCTTTGTGATTCTCCATTTGATTTCCAATTTTCTGAGTTTTTGCATTAGCTTTCTTAGTTCAGAAGTGTACCAAGGTTTGGATTCTTTGTGTTTTGTTGGGTGGTGAGATACAGTGGACTGCAGGGCTTTGGAGATGGTTACGTTCCAATTATTTATGAGGTCATTTAGTTCCGCTGTAGAGGGGCTTATGTTCGGTATAGTGTTAAAGAATGATTCTTTATCAAATGCTCTAAATTTGTTTTTAAAGCTATTAGTTTCCTTGATGTCGGGGGGAAATGTGGTAGATGGGATTGTAAACTCTAAGAGGAAATGATCTGTCCATGGGAGAGGGAGTGTTTTAGGAGGGAAGAAGTGTATGTCCTGTAGAATAGTGTGCGGGAGGAAGATGAAATCAAGAGTCTTCCATTTCCTATGAATGGGTGATTGCACAATTTGCTGATATCCTAAGTCATGTAGGGCAGTTATGAAATGAGTGGAGTGTGTGGGAGGGAGGGATGGCAGGATGTGTTGCTTGCTTTGGGTTGGAGTGCATGCAGTTTCAAGGATGGAGTACAGGTTGTCTGGGTTGGGGGAGGGGGGAGGTCTGTAGAACAAACTAATCGTGATGGATCTGTATATGATTAGTACATCCATGCCTTCTATAGTGCTCTTCAATTGGAGAGAGAATTTGAGGTCTTTTTTTGCTAATATTAGCACTCCACCTCTGCGGTTGTTTGGACTGGGGCATTGAAATAGGTCATAGTTGGAGAGGGCCAATTGGTTAATTAGGATGTTGTCTGAGTTGGAAAGCCAGGTCTCAGTTAAGCAAAGTATGTTTGGGTTGTTATCGTTGAGGAGATCAATTATTGCAGGGATTTTTTCTGATGGATCTGGTGTTAATGAGAGTAATTTTTATAGGGCATCCAGTGCTGTTGGGGGATGGGGGGGTATGGATGGGGGTAAGGTGAATTAGTCTTTGCGGGGAGTGTTTTTGGTGGGCCGCAAATGGGGTGTGGAAGAGGAATAATTGGGAGTTTCTTTGGCGGTATGGAAGAATGGGTATATGATAGTAATGGTCTTGATGGTGTAAAGCAGCAGTTATTGGTGCTAGTAGAAGAAGAGTACTGAGAAAGGAGAATGTGCTTTAGGTTAGCCATTATATGCAGAGGTGATTTCTATGACAAAGTGAGAATGAATGCTGGGAGAGGATGTTATATGCTAATGAATTGAAAACATTTCTGTTCACCTCCCACTTCGGCACACTAGTAAATTCATTACCCCTAACAGGAAATGGATAATGACAATATTGGTTTATGCAGACTAATCACAATTAAAAGATTATTTAAAAACTATTTGTAAAACCGGTAAATAGAACTATGTAAATAGTTGCAAAAAGTTTATATAACAAATTATTACTGTATATAGTTCAATCATGTTTAATGCATTAGCAAATTGTACATAGTTACTAATGTTCCATGTAATAGCAAAATTGTACGTAGTTACTAATGTTTCATGTAAAACAGATATGTTACTCTGTCATTTTGTTCACTGTAAACCGCACCTGATCTGTGGAAGGTAGCGGTATATAAGCGACTGTTAAATAAATAAATAAATAATGAGTCAAGCAGAGCTAGAATAGTACAATGTTCAATAGAGATTTGCACAGGTATGAGTATTTATAGTGTAGATGGCAATATGCAAGCAATTGAGTTGTGCATATGAATGTATGTTACAAGTACAACTGGCAAGAACAGGGAACAAATGAATTACATAAGAACATAAGATATGCCATACTGGGTCAGACCAAGGTCCATCAAGCCCAGTATTCTGTTTCCAACAGTGGCCAATCTAGGTCATATGTACCTAGCAGTTTCCCCAAGAGACACAGGTTCCACAATGCTTGTATTGGTTCAAGCATTGATATCCTGGGTCCCTTCTTAATAATGGTTTATGGACCTTTCCTCCAGGAACTTGTCCAAACCTTTTTTAAACCCAGCTATTAAGCATGAACAAACTTGGTTGGGAATTAGCAAGCAAATGCAATATGCATATGCATGATTATACAGGGAGTGAGTGGTAAGTTAGCAATCAAGTGATAAATGTTCATGCAAATTACATAAGCAATTAAACAGGAGCTGGTTAAAGTAGATATCCATAAAAGAATGGTCCTCTGTTTTGTAATTAGCTAGACATAGAATTATTCCAGAGATATGAAAATTGCAATTATTGTGGGTATGCTTTTCTGAGCCTATGAAATGATGACATTACTTAGTTGTTTTGCAAGATTCTATAGTGTAAAGTACTATCATTAAAGAGAGTTATGCAGAGATACAGCTATACTTTAACTGGCAAGAACTTAGGCCAATGAGTATTATTTCTGGAGGAGCTAATGAGGAGCTATTGAAAATGTGCATTCAGCCTTAAGATAAATTTGCTCTTGGTAAATTGTGAGAGACTGAGCATTGTCACATTAATCGGCGAGACTTGGTGAGTTAATTTGCTCGTACCTGGGTCATCTGTGGTAGGCAATCCGTAGCTCTGAGTGGTAGCGGTTTGCTAGATTGTTGTCGCCTAAGCTCCCCGCCAGAGGGCCCTCTGGTGAGGCCCTCAGGCGCGGGCGTGCCTAGTTGCGTTGTGAGTTTGTGGTCTGGTGGGCAGGCCTGATTGGCCTTGTTGGAGGGGGATCTACCTTTCTGACCTTGCTGCTTGGATGTCTCACCGCCTCTTGAAATTGAACATGGCCAAGACTGAGCTGCTTATTTTTCCCCCTAAAACCTCCTCTTCTCTATCTCCTTTCTCATTCTCTGTGGATAACTCTACTCTTCCCTGTTTCCTCGGCTCGCAACCTTGGGATTGTCTTTGACTCCTCTCTCTCATTCTCCACGCACATCCATCTGATTTCTTTCTCTATAACATCAACAAAATCCGCCCATTCCTTTCTGAACACACTACTTATCCACTCCTTAATCACCTCCCATCTTGACTACTGTAACCTACTACTTGCTGGTCTCCCTTTGAATCATCTCTTTCCCCTTCAATCTGTTCAACACTCTGCTGTGTGGCTAATCTTCCGCCAGCCTCGTCATGTCCATATTACTCCTCTTCTCAAGTCTCTTCATTGGCTCCCTATCCATTTCTCCATCCAGTTTAAGCTTCTCTTGCTGACCTATAAGTGCATTGACTCTGCAGCTCCTCACTACCTTTCTTCTCTGATCTCTCCTTACACCCCACCTTGGGAACTCCGCTCTTCTGGCAAATTGCTTCTATCTGTGCCCTTCTCGTCTATTGCTAACTCCAGACTGCTCCTTTCACTTTGCTGTACCTTACGCCTGGAACAAACTACCTGTGTCTGTACACCAGGCATCTTCTCTGACCCTTTTCAAATCCAGGCTGAAAACTCACCTCTTCGCTGCTGCTTTTGGATCTTGACTCACCTGATCTCTTTGTTTCTTTACCATTCCCTCTTGTTTTATCCCCTGTCTGCACCTTCTGTATTGTCTGTCTTGACTAGATTGTAAGCTCTGATGAGCAGAGACTGCCTCTTCTATGTCTGTGCAGCACTGCATACATCTTGTAGCGCTATACAAATGCTCAGTAGTAGTAGTAGAGCTGCTTTTAAAGTCCGGTGATGAGCTGGAGCAGAGCCTGATTGGCCTTGTCGGAGGGGAGCGGGGAGGAGCTTACCTTCCCACTCTCCCTTGTCGAAGCTGAACGGGTAGCAGAGGAGCTGGGTAAAAAGGCTGGTTTCTGGTGAAGGCGCTGCTTTTAAAGTCCGGTGGTGAGCTGGAGCAGGGCCTTGTCGGAGGGAAGCAGGGAGGAGCTTGCCTTCCCACTCCCTTGCCGACACCGATCAGGTAGCAGAGGAAACATAGAAACATGATGACAGAAAAAGACCACAAGGCCCATCTAGTCTGTCCTTCCATAACAACTACAACAGTCCACTTTTTACCTTTAGAGATCCTCTGTGTTGGTCCCATGCTTTTTTGAATTCAGTTACTGTCCTCATCTCTACCACCTCCACTGGGAGACTATTCCACGGATCCACTACTCTTTCCGTAAAGAAATATTGCCGCATATCACTCCTGAATCTATCTCCCTTCACCCTCATCCCATGTCCCCTCGTAGCAGAACTTGCTTTCAATTGAAAGAGGCTCTCTCCCTGAACATTTATGCCACGGAGGTATTTAAACATCTCAATCATATCACCTCTATCCCGCCTTTCCTCTAAGGTGTACATATTAAGATCCTTAAGTCTGTCCTCATAAGCTTTATAATGAAGCCCATTAATCATTTTAGTAGCCACCCTCTGCACCGACTCCATCCTGTTCACATCCTTTTGAAGGTGCGGTCTCCAGAATTGCACACCATACTCCAAATGAGGTCGCACCAAAGACTTATACAGAGGCATTATCACCTCCTTTTTTCTGCTAGCCATTCCTCTCCGTATGCACCCAAGCATCCTTCTAGCTTTTGCCGTCGCCTTTTCTACCTGTTTAGCTACTTTAAGATCATCAGACACAACCACGCCTAGGTCCCGCTCTTTTTTAGTGGACAAAAGTACTTCGCCTCCTATACTGTATTGCTCCCTTGGATTGCTGCAGCCCAAATGCATGACCTTACATTTTTTAACATTAAATCCCAGCTGCCAAATTCTAGACCATTCTTCAAGCTTAGCTAGATCCCTCCTCATGTTATCTACACCTTCCTGGGTGTCTACTCTATTGCAGATTTTGGTATCATCCGCAAAGAGGCAAACCTTACCCGACAGCCCTTCCGCTATATCACTAACAAAGATGTTAAAAAGAATCGGATCAAGGACAGATCCCTGGGGCACACCACTGGTAACATCCTTCTCCTCAGAGTGAGCTCCATTTACTTGTACTCTTTGTCGCCTCCCACCCAACCAATTTCTAACCCAAGCAGTAACTTTAGGGTCCATCCCTAGGGTGCTCAGTTTGTTTATAAGTCGCCTGTGAGGAACAGTGTCAAAGGCTTTACTGAAATCTAAATACACCACATCTAGAGCTCTCCCTCGGTCCAACTCCCTGGTCACCCAGTCAAAGAAATCAATCAGATTTGTCTGACAAGACCTGCCTCTGGTGAATCCATGCTGCCTCGGATCCTGTAATTCGCCGGACTCCAGAAACCTCACTATTTTCTCTTTCAGCAGCGTTTCCAATAATTTACTCACCACCGAAGTTAAACTAACCGGCCTGTAGTTTTCAATCACATCCTTCCGCTTTTGTGTAAAGGCACCACATGAGCCTCTCTCCAGTCCTTTGGCACCACTCCCGACTCCAACGAGGCATTGAAAAGGTCAGTCAGTGGAGTTGCTAGAACGTCCCCAAGTTCCCTCAGTATTCTAGGGTGTATCCCATCCGGTCCCATCGCTTTTTCTACTTTAAGTTGAGCTAGTTTCTCACGAACACAGTCTTCTGAAAATTGTTCAAGATGTCCCTCGCTTCTGTTCTTATTTGTGGGTGTTTTCTGAGGTCCTGCTCCTGGTTCTTCATCTGTGAACACAGAACAAAAATATTTGTTAAGCAATTCCGCTTTATCCTTATCAGCTTCTACATATTCCCCCCCTGCACCCTTGAGTCTGACAATACCACTTTTGCCCTTCCTCTTCTCACTAATATATCTGAAAAAATGTCTTATCCCCCCATTTTATTGCATTGGCTATTTCCTCCTCCTTTTGAATCTTTGCCTTCTTGACTACTTTGCTAGCTTCTCTAAGTTTTTCCAAATACAGATGCCTGTCTTCCTCTCTCTGTGATCTCTTGTATTTCATGAAGGCCTCCCTCTTTTTCTTCTTCACTTTTTCAGCTACTTCCTTCGAAAACCATAGCGGTCTCCTGTTCCTTTTGCCTTTATTTACCATTTTAACAAAAAGGTTGGTTGCCTTTAAAATACCCCCTTTCAGTTTTGCCCACTGTTTTTCTACATCCCCCAGCTGTTCCCATCCCACTAACGACTCCCTGAGGTATTGGCCCATCTTCGCAAAGTTAGTCTTCCTAAAGTCTAAGATCTTCACCTTGGAATGGATTCTAACAGCCCTAGTCCTAATACTGAACCACACCATCAGGTGATCACTGGATGCAAAATGATCTCCCACTACAACATCAGAAATACTTTCACCATTGGTAAGCACCAAGTCCAGTATGGCCCCTTCACGTGTGGGGTCTGTTACCAATTGCCTGAATAGTTCTCCCTGTAGAGAATCCAGGATCTCCTTACTTCTAGATGATACTGCAGCAGGAATGTGCCAATCAACATCTGGCATATTGAAATCTCCTAGCAGTAGCACTTCCCCTTTCCTAGCAATGCTGCTTATGTCTTCAATTAATTCTCTGTCCACCTCTTCCTCTTGTGAGGGAGGTCTGTATATCACACCAATGCAAATAGATTTCTCTTTCCCTCTTTCTAGTTTAACCCACAATGCCTCCTCCTCTCCCCCTTTTAAGCTCTGTAATTCCAAAGCTTTAATAGTAGTTTTTACATATAGTGCCACTCCTCCTCCCCTTCTTCCTACCCTGTCCTTTCTGAATAAAGTATAGCCAGGTATAGTTACATCCCAGTCATGGTTTTCTGTGAACCATGTTTCTGTAACTGCCACTATGACCTCTCTGCACCTTTTACCATTCCATCATCTAATGGTCCAACTGACGCCCTCACAGTTGTTTTGCTACAAATATACTTGAGAATGTTTTTATTATGTGCTTTTGCTTCCACAGCAAGCTTATTTTCAAATTTTCTCTTTACTGCCTTATTTAATGCCTTGCATTTAACTTGCCAGTACTTATGCCTTTTCCTGTTTTTGTCATTTGACTTTTTTTTTTCCATTTTCTGAAAAATTCTCTCTTAGTTGTAACAGCCTCTCTGACTTCACCTTTAAGCCATGTTGTCTGTCATTTGGCCTTCCTTCCACCTTTTTTAAAGCATTGAATACATCTGGTCTGGGCTTCCAAGATAGTATTTTTAAATAATGCCCATGCCTGATGTAAACTCTTAACCTTTTGCAGTTGCTCATTTTCATTTTTTCTTAACCATTTTCTTCATTTTATTATAGTCTCCTTTTGGAAGACTGAATGCTAGTGCAGTCAATTTTCTTGTTATCCTCCCATCTATTTATTAAATCAAATTTGATCATGTTATGATTGCCATTGCCAAGCAGCCCCAAAACAGTTACTGCTCGAGGACTGTGTCTAAAATAGCATTCCTGCTTGTCAGTTACTTAACCAACTGCTCCATGAAGCAGTCATTTAATTCATCTAGAAACCTTATCTCCCTAACATAACCCGATGAGACATTGACCCAGTCAATACTGGGGTAATTGAAATCTCCCACTATTACTGTGTTGTAAACTTTGCTAGTTTCCCTAATTTCTGTTAGCATTACATCATCATTCTGTTCAGGCAGATAGTTGTATACCCCAACTGCCATTCCCTTCCCCTTTTTACATGGGCGTTCTGTCCATAGAGATTCTACACTGTATTTTGTTTCTTACAAAATGTTTATCCTGTTTGATTTAATGCCCTCTTTAACATATAGAGCCACCTGTTCACCAATGTGATCTATTTTGCCCTTATGATATAGTTTGTATCCTGGTATCAGTGTCCCATTGGATATCCTCATTCCATGAGGTCTCTGAAATGTCAATTATATCTAATCTTTCATTTATTGCTATATATTCTAACTCTCCAATCCTATTTTTTAGAATTTGCATACAGCCTTTTCAAAGTTTGTTTTTTGCTAATATTAACAGTCTGGCTATTTGATGACAGGTTTAATTTGGAATCTTTCAACTCTGAATTTTACTTAAAAGTACCTGGGTTACTTTTACCTTTTTTGAAATGTCTCTATCAGAATGCCCTAACTTCCCTGTTTTGCTAGTATCCTTCAAGGATACATTATTCCAAACCATGTGTCCTTGGGCAACAGTGACTAAACTTCCCACGTATATATATACCTCCAATGTAAATAATTATTATGTTTTAAGTATCACTGTTCCTACTTTACAGCTGTTTCTTAAAGTTATTTAGTTTTGTTCTATGTAAATGAAATGCAATGTGCTCTGTACATTCTGGTTCAATGTAAACCATTTTGATTTATAGAAAAGCGGTGTAAAAATAAATTTAAATAAATTAAATAAACTGTTGGCTTTCCACCATTATCTTGTTTAAAAGCTGCTCTATCTCCTTTTTAAAGGTTAATGCCAGCATCCTGGTTCTACCCTGGTTAAGGTGGAACCCATCGTTTTGGAAAAGCTCCCCCTTCCCCAGAATGTTCCCCAGTTCCTAACTTCTCCTGGACCAAGCAGGAAGTCAGTCCTCACATATGGGTGACATTGGCGCTGACAGAGCCCCCGTGCGGAGCATTTCCCCAGCTTTCAAAGAAAGCCTTTGGGAATGCAGCGCGCCCGCGCGGTCCCCTTCCCACCCAATGGTGCCATCTTGCTCAGTCTTTCTTTTTCCGCGGAGCCCGATGGACGTGAGTTCGTGTCACTCGGGAAAAGTTGGGGTTTTTCGGCGATTTTTGTGTTATTTTATCCGGTTCGACGCTGGTTCCCCTTCCCGCTTGGGCTCGGTACATCGGTATCGAGTCCGGACTTGTGATTAGCGGTTTTTGTCCTTCGTGACTAGCGTTCGTGCTCTTTTTGTGTTTTCACTGGCAGCCCAGTCGTTTGACCTTGCAGGGGCCCTTTTTTCCCCCCATGGCTGCCAGTGGGTTCAAAAAGTGTAATCGGTGCAAGAAACTTATGTCTCTCACAGACACACATGACTGCTGCCTCTGATGCCTCGGGCCCGACCATGACCCGCTGGCCTATGGCCCGTGCGGCAAAATGTTGTCGAAGGCGCTTCGGAGCCGTCAGCATCAATATGAGAGAATCTTCTCTTATTCCATGTCTGGCCGGGCCCAGACTTCGTCAGAGGCCTCGACATCTTGGGAGTCCGACCCCGAGCGCCATCTGAAAGGGAGTCTCCCTCACGGGAGCACCGAAGGAAGAAAAAGCTTGTGAGGGCGGCATCGGTGGAGGCTCCTGGTTCCTCGAGGGCCAGGTCACGTAATCCTGACCGCTGCCCCAGGCTCTTGGAGTCGGAGAGGCCTTCCAAGCTACCTTGTGTGGAGCCGGAGTCCCCGAGTCACATAAGTGCAGTTGTCCTCGTGGACTCTCCTCTTTGGGAGCTGACGTCGGGCCCCGAATCAGGGGCTGCTGAGTCTCCTGAGCTTGGACTCAGGTTGACGACCTTGGAGAGCAGTTTGGCTGCCTTCATGGAACCAGCAGCGGGTGCTGATCGCCGGTCTGACCGGTGCATCTGCCCTGACCACCGGGACCTCGACGTCTAAGTCGACCCTGGAGACCGAGCCGATCCTTGAGTCGATGAAGTCTCGAGTTGATCCTCAGTCAAGGTCCCCCTCGACCTCCCGTGCGGGGCCGAGGTCGTCAGGACGGGTGGCACCGAGGCCCACACGGCTGGAGCCGCTCGACGACTCCTCGGAGGAGTCAGAGTGGGAGACAGAGGACAAGGCGTCCCCGGACACCTTCTGGACCCGGTGCGTCCCTTCGGACTCACTTGAGTCCGAGCCTTGGAGAAGGCCCCCCCCCCGGAGGATACCTGGTTCTCGGACTTCGTGAGGGAAATGGCCAAGGACCTGGCCCTGGCCTTCCCTGCGGACACTGAGGAGGAGCCTTGAGCCGAGGAGCTCGATGCCCTCCAGTATGACTTTCCTCTGAAGGAAGCCTTTACTGTACCGGTTCCTCCGATGCTGGAATGGCTGCTCTTTTGTGTGTGGGAGGCACCGGCCTCGGCTCCGGTTCTTAGCAAACGGCTCGATTCCATTTATCGAGTCCGTAAGAGCCCTGGGTTCCAAAAGGCGCAGCTACCGCACCACTCCATGGTTGTGGAATCGGCCATGCACCATCTGAAGAGTCAGAAGATGCACTCCTCGGTGTCCCCTGGCCGGGAGGCCCGGAACCTGGATGCCCTCGGTAGAAAGTGCTTCCAGGGCTCTATGCTGTCTTGCCATGTCCAGACCTACCAGCTGTACATGGGCATGTACTTAAGAGACCTGGCAAAGGAGATTGCCGGGTTCTCAGCTGGCCTCTCCGAGGAACCTTTGCAGAGGTTCAAGGCTTTGTCAACAGGGATCCAAGAGTGCTCGAAGTTTATCTCTCAAGCAGCCTATAATGGCTTTGAGGCTTCGGCCCGGGTAGCTGCAGCCGGCATCGGTGCACGCAGTCAGGCCTGGCTACAGTCATTGGACCTGGAGCTATGGGTGCAGGACAAGTTGGTCAATGTCCCCTGCCGAGGTGAAAACCTTTTTGATAAGCCCATGGCTGAAAAGGCTGCAGAAATCGAGACTGAGATTCTCACCAGGACAAGGCTGTCCAGGAAAACCTCTGCCCCTTCTCAGAAAAAGAAGGGCTCGGGGAAAAAACCCTTTTTCCCGAGGAAGGGTGCTGCCTACAAATCCTACCCTCACTATCAGGCCTCTCCAGCTCCCCAACAGGGCCAGCAGGCCAAGGGGCAGGGGCATGGGCCCCGTAGGCAGAAGGCCCCCAAGCCTCTTACTCCAGCTCATGCACAGCAGGGAGCAGGGTTTTGATTCCCACAGCATAGCCTCTTCTCCACAGCTGGCTCCACTCAGCACAGGAGGTCGGCTGACCCTGTACGCCTACAGGTGGCCAGCCATCACAGGGGATACCTGGGTCCTCAGCATAGTCCAACAAGGCTACATGCTCCATTTCCACCAGATACCCCCCTCCTACTTTCCAGAGGAGCCTCGAAGACTTCCTTTCCACAGAAACCTCCTCCTGCAGGAGTTGACAAGTCTTCTAAAGGATCAGGCGGTGGAACCGGTGCCTCACCACCTTGAAAGGGCAAGGCTTCTACTCCAGGTACTTGCTTGTACCAAAAAGGGCAGGAGGCCTCCGGCCTGTCCTAGACTTGCGAAACCTAAACAAGTTTCTGAAGAGGGAAAAGTTCAAGATGCTTACCCTTGGAATACTGCTGCCCTACCTCCAGCAGGGAGACTGGCTATGCTCCTTAGACCTAAAGGATGCTTATACGCACATCCTCATTCATCCAGACCACAGACAATATCTCAGATTTGTGGTGGGAGGAAACCATTTCCAGTACAGAGTACTTCCGTTTGGCCTAAATTCCGCCCCCAGGGTCTTCACCAAATGCCTGGCGGTGGTGGCGGCCTATCTCAGGAATCAGGGAATTTTTGTCTTCCCATACCTGGACGACTGGCTCATCAGAGGTCAGTCTCTCCAGGAGGCCAGACAAGCCACTCTTCGCACTGTCTCTCTTCTCCAGCATCTGGGCTTTGTCATAAACCACACAAAGTCCACTTTGCTCCCCTCACAGAACCTAGCGTTTATAGGGGCAAGATTAGACACTCTGCAGGCAGGGGCTTACTTGCCGAGGACAGGGCCCACAGATTGATGGACTTGATCAACCAGGTCCAAAGCCATTCTCAGGTTTCCGCCAAGCAGTTCCTGTGGCTCCTGGGCCACATGGCATCCACAGTACATGTGACTCCGAATGCCCTTCTGCACATGTGGGCGGCTCAGTGGTGCCTCAGGGCTCAGTGGGCACAGGCCACAGGCGACCTCCGAGACAGAGTGAGGGTGTCCAAACCACTCTTGGACTCCTTGCAGTGGTGGCTACATCTCCCAAACCTTCTCAGGGGGGTACCCTTCCAGGCCCCAGCACCCACTAGGGTGCTGACCACCGATGCTTCTTTGACGGGCTGGGGTGCACATTGCCAGGGCACGTGCACTCAAGGCCTCTGGCCTCCTCGGGAGGCCACACAGCAGATCAATCTTTTGGAGCTGCGAGCAATCCGCTTGGCTCTACTGACTTTTTCTCATGCCCTATCTCACCAGTCTGTCTTAGTTCAGACAGACAATCAGGTAGCAATATTCTATGTGAACAAGCAAGGGGGCACAGGGTCCAGGCCCCTATGTCAGGAGGCACAGGGTCCAGACCCCTATGTCAGGAGGCGCAGGCCCTTTTCTCCTTTGGACTCAAGCACGGCATGTTTCTCAAAGCAGTTAATCTACCGGGTCAGGAGAACCTTTTGGCAGACAAACTAAGCAGGATTCTCCAGCCTCCCGAATGGCAGTTGAATCCACTGGTGGCTCAGCAGATCTTCCTACGATGGGGACTTCCATCCTTCGATCTCTTTGCCAATCCTCTGAACCGTCAGCTGCCCCGGTTTTGCTCCAGACAGCCGCATCCCCTGAGAGTGGCAGCAGATGCGTTTCTGATCTCTTGGTCTACGGGCCTACTGTATGCGTTTCCTCCCACGCCCCTGGTGGCCCGAACTCTGTTCAAGATTCTACGGGACAAGGCCTCGGTGATTCTGGTGGCCCCCAGATGGCCGAGGCAACCGTGGTTTCTACTTCTGCAGTTGGCAGTGGAAACTCCATGCCCTCTGGGGTGGCAACCCAATCTCCTGTCTCAGGATCAGGGTTCCCTTCTGCACCCCAATCTCAGATCCCTCAATCTGATGGCCTGGCTGCTGAAAGGATACTGCTAGCTCCCTTACTTCTACCTAGGGAAGTTGAGGTGGTGGTCTTGGCCTCTAGGAGGCAGTCCACCAGAAAGTCCTATGCCCTCAAGTGGCGTAGGTTCTCAATATGGTGTGCTCAGTGCAATGAAGATCCTTTCTCCTGCCTTGTGCCAGTAGTACTACAATACCTACTTCACCTGTCAGACCTAGGCCTGAAGTCCAACTCGGTTCGGGTCCACCTCAGTGCTCTTTCGGCACACCACTCACTGGTGGAGGGAGAAGTGCTGTCGGCTCACCCCTTGGTGTCCCACTTCCTCAGAGGCCTGCTTTTCTTCAAGCCTCCGATTCATCTCCCTGCCACTGAGTGGGACTTGAACGTGGTCTTGCAACAACTTACTCGCCCACCGTTTGAGCCGATGGTTACTTGCCATTTACGCTTCCTTTCTTGGAAGGCGCTCTTCCTGGTAGCTCTTACCTCGGCCAGAGGTGTGAGTGAACTACAAGCTCTGGTTTCTGATAGACCATACACAAGGTTCTACAGGAACAGGGTGGTCCTTCGGACTCATCCGAAGTTCCTTCCAAAAGTTGTCTCCTATTTCCACCTCAATCAGGAGGTGGTTCTACCGACATTCTTTCCCAGGCCGCATACCAACCGGGCTGAGACAGTCTTGCATATTCTGGACTGTAAGAGGGCGTTTTCCTTTTACATAAAACGTACGAAGGGGCATCGAAGGGCTACTCAGCTCTTCGTATCCTTTGACCCTAGTAAGTTGGGGTTACCTGTCTCCAAGTGTACGTTGTCTACTTGTGGGTAGCAGATTGTATCACCTGGGCGTACAGGGCAGCCGGCTTCTCCTTGCAGGGTCGTGTCAGGGCGAAAGCCGCGTCAGTAGCTCATCTCCGTTCTGTTCCGTTGGTAGACATCTGCTGGGCCACTGCTTGGTCTTCAAGCCCACTACTGCCTCAAGAGAGAGAACCGAAGGGACAGTGCTTTCGGACAGGCGGTACTCCGTAATCTCTTTGAGGTTTAGGCAGCTCCTACCCTCCGGCCCTTGTGTTGGGCTACCGTACGGGGGCATTCTCAGATGATGTTCTTATCACGGATGCTGAGGCTCTGCAGGGGGAGCCATTGTTTCAGCTTTGGGTTCCCGGTAGCCTAGAGCTGGGGAGTCCCATATATGAGGACTGACTTCCTGCTTGGTCCTGGAGAAAGAGTAGTTACTCACCTGTAACAGGTGTTCTCCAGGAGCAGCAGGAATCAGTCCTCACGACCCTCCCTCCTCCCCTGGAGTTACAGTCATATACTTTATTTTGTTTTTTTGCTGTCTTTTAGCTATGTCATCAGACTGAGCAAGATGGCACCCTTGGGCGGGAAGGGGACCGTGCAGACGCACTGCATTCCCAAAGACTTTCTTTGAAAGCTGGGGAAATGTTCCGCACGGGGGCTCTGTCGGCGCCGACATCACCCATATGTGAGGACTGATTCTCCAGGACCAAGCAGGAAGTCAGTCCTCACATATGGGTAACGTCGGTGCCGACGGAGCCCTCGCGGAGAAATTTTCCCCAGCTTTCAAAGAAAGCCTTTGGGAATTGCAGCGCGCATGCGCGGTCCCCTTCCCGCCCAAGGGTGCCATCTTAGCCAGTCTTCTTTTTTCCGCGGAGCCCTACAGACGTGGTCTTCTTGTCCCCGCAGAAAAAGTTGATTTTTCGTGGTTTATTTCTCTTTTTTCTTCGGTTCGACGCCGGTCTCTTTCCTGCCCGGACTCGCGACGCCGTTGCGAGTCCCTCTTATTTTTCGGTTTTTCTGATTTTTCTGTCAGTTTCGTTTTTCGGTTTTTCGCTGGCAGCCCGGTCCTTTGACCTTGCAGGGGCCCTTTTTCCCCCGATGGCTGCCAGTGGTTTCAAAAGGTGTGTTCAGTGTGACAGAAATATGTCACTCACTGACACACACGATAATTGCCTCCGCTGCCTTGGCCCAGATCATGAGGAACTGATCTGTGGGGCCTGCAGCAAAATGTCCTCCAAAGCGTTACGGAGTCGGCGGCATCAGCGGGAAAGAATCTTCGCAGATCCCACCCGTACCCGGACCTCGTCGGAGGCCTCGGCGTCCAGAGGCTCCAGCTCTGAGCATCGCCGGAGTTCCTCCGACAGAGGTTCTCCCTCCGGGGATCATCATCGGAAGGCGAAACCCGCGAGGGCGGCGTCGGTGGACGCTCCTGGTTCCGCGAGGGCCAGGTCGCATAGCCCCGATAGCCGTCCCGGGTCTTTGGAAAAGGAACGTCTCCCGAAGCGACCTCGTTTGGAATCGGAGATGCCTGCTCGGGTAAGTCCTGTAGTCCTCCTGGACTCGCCTCCGAGGGGTCCGACGTCGGGCCCGACGCAGTCGGGGCCCGAGTCGGGGGCTGCTGGGTCACCTGAGGTCGGACTCAGGTTGACGGCCTTGGAGAGCAGACTGTCTGCCTTCATGGACCAGCAGCGGGTACTGATCGCTAACCTCGCTGGCGCCTCTGCCCCGACCGCCGGGACGTCGACGTCTAAGTCGACCCCGGAGACCGAGCCGATCCTTGAGTCCATGCGGGCTCGAGTCGATCCTCGGTCGAGGTCACCCTCTGCCTCCCGTTCGGGACCGAGGTCGTCGACGCCGACTCCCTCGGCGTCGGGGCGGCCGACGCCTCCGCCCGCCCGAACTGACCCCACCGATTCCTCCTCGGAGTCGGCCTGGGAGTCTGAAGTGGAAGAGTCACCTGATTCTTTTCGGACTCGGTGTGTCCCCTCGGACTCCCCTGAGTCCGAACCTCGGAAACAGTCCCCCCCGGAGGATGCCCGGTTCTCGGACTTCGTCAGGGATATGGCCAAGGCTTTGGCCTTCCCTGCGGATCCCGAGGAGGAGCCTCGAGCCGAAGAGCTCGACGCCCTTCAGTACGACTCTCCCGCCAGGGAGCACTTTACTGTACCGGTTCCTCCCATGCTGGAACGACTACTCTTCCGCATGTGGGAGAGTCCGGCATCGTCGCCGGTATTAAGCAAGCGGGTCGATTCCATCTATTGAGTCCGCAAGAGCCCTGGCTTCCAAAAAGCACAGCTACCGCACCATTCCATGGTGGTGGAATCGGCCATGCATAGGCTTAAGAGCCAGAAGATGCACTCCTCGGTGCCTCCTGGCAGGGAGGCCCGCAACCTGGATGGACTCGGTAAGAAGTGTTTCCAGGGCTCTATGCTTGCTTGTCGGGTCCAGACCTACCAGCTCTACATGGGAATGTACCTTAGAGACCTGGCTAAAGAGATAGCCGGATTCTCTGCTGGGCTGTCCGAGGAACCTTTGCGGAGGTTCCTGGCCTTGTCCACTGGTATTCGGGAATGCTCCAAATTCATTTCTCGAGCAGCCTATGATGGCTTTGAAGCATCGGCTCGAGTGGCCGCATCCGGCATCGGTGCCCGCCGACAGGCTTGGCTTCAGTCGTCTGACCTTGAACCCTGGGTGCAGGACAAGTTGGTCGATGTCCCCTGCCAAGGTGAGAACCTCTTTGGCAAGCCCATGGCTGAAAAGGCTGCACAAATCGAGACGGAGACTCTCACCAGAACTAGGCTCTCTAGGAAGACCTCTGCCCCTTCCCAGAAGAAGAAGGGCTCGGGAAAGAAGTCCTTTTACCCGAGAAAGGCGGCTGCCTATAAACACTACCCTCAATATCAGGCCTCTGCAGCTCCCCAACAGGGTCAGCAGGCCAAGGGACGGGGTAACGGATCCCGTAGGCAGCAAGCCCCCAAGCCTGCACCACCGGCCCCTGCTCAGCAGGGTGGGGGTTTTTGACTTCATCGGCATAGCCTCTCCCCCTCAGCTGGTTCCTCCCAGCACAGGAGGCCGGCTGGTCCACTTTGCCCACAGGTGGTCCAACATCACATCAGATGCCTGGGTGCTTCATGTTGTGAGAGAAGGCTATCTTCTCCACTTCCACCAGGTCCCTCCCTCCTATTTCCCGGGAGAGCCTCCACGACTCCCTCTGCACAGGGACTTACTCCTTCAGGAGATAGCAAGTCTTCTTCAGGAACAGGCTGTGGAACCGGTGCCCCACCACCTGAGGGGTCAAGGCTTCTATTCCAGGTATTTCCTAATACCAAAAAGAACGGGAGGCCTCAGACCCATCCTGGACTTGCGCAACCTCAACAAGTTCCTCGTGAGGGAGAAGTTCAAGATGCTTACCCTTGGAATCCTTCTGCCCTACCTCCAGCAGGGAGATTGGCTATGCTCCTTGGATCTAAAGGATGCCTACACGCACATCCTCATCCACCCAAGCCACCGCCAATACCTAAGGTTTGTGGTGGCAGGAAATCATTACCAGTACAGAGTACTGCCCTTTGGCCTATCCTCCTCACCACGAGTCTTCACAAAATGTCTCGCCGTGGTGGCGGCTTATCTCCGGCTTCACGGCCTCTATGTCTTTCCGTACCTAGACGACTGGCTCATCAGAGCATCGTCCTCTCCAGAAGTCACAAAAGCCACACACCGCACTGTGACTCTTCTCCAGTACTTGGGCTTTGTCATAAACTTCGCAAAGTCCACGTTGCTCCCCTCGCAAGATCTCGAGTTCATCGGCGCAAGATTGCACACTCTTCAGGCGCGAGCTTTCCTGCCTCTCGACAGGGCTCAACGGCTCATGGACCTAGCCGGCCGTTTTCGCAGCCAGTCCCTGGTCTCGGCCAGGCGCTTCCTGAAACTACTCGGCCATATGGCTTCCACCGTCCACGTGACCCCCAATGCCCGCCTGAATATGCGGCCTGCTCAGTGGTGCCTTCGCAAGCAGTGGCAACAGGCCACGGGCGGCCTAGCCGACTTAGTGCGGATCTCCGGCCCGCTGGCCTCTTCTCTACAGTGGTGGCTTCATCGGCCGAACCTGGTACTCGGAATGCCTTTTCAGTCTCCTCCGCCGACTCAAGTGCTGACGACCGATGCTTCTCTCCTAGGATGGGGAGCGCATTGCCAAGGGGCATGTACTCAAGGTCTCTGGACCACGTGGGAGTCTGCGCAGCAGATCAGTTTCCTGGAGCTCAGAGCGATCCGTCTGGCTCTCAAGGCTTTCTCCCACCTGACTTCTCACCGGTCCGTCCTTGTCCAGACGGACAATCAAGTTGCCATGTTCTACGTGAACAAACAGGGGGGCACGGGCTCCTTCCTTCTCTGTCGAGAAGCACAGAGGCTCTGCTCTTGGGCCGTCAGCCACGGCATTCTTCTCAAGGCAGTTTATCTCCCAGGCCAAGAAAATTGCCTGGCGGACAAACTCAGCAGAATCCTCCAGCCGCACGAGTGGCGACTGGATCCCTTGGTAGTTCAGAAACTTTTTCTGAAGTGGGGCCTCCCCACGATGGATCTCTTTGCCAGTCCTCTCAACCGGCAACTTCCTCGCTTCTGCTCTCGGCAGCCGCATCCCCTTCGGGTAGCGGCGGATGCTTTTCTGTTCTCATGGTCGAAAAGCCTTCTCTATGCCTTTCCTCCCATACCACTAGTCTCTCGAACTCTTTTCAAGGTTCTCCGAGACAAAGCTTCCATGATCCTGATAGCTCCTCAGTGGCCCAGACAGCCGTGGTTTCCACTCCTGCTGCAACTAGCGGTGGAGGATCCGTTCCCTCTGGGGTTTCAACCAGATCTCCTAACACAGGATCAGGGGTCCCTACTACACCCCAACCTCAGATCCCTACATCTGATGGCCTGGCTGCTGAAAGGGTAGTCCTTGCTCCCCTTCTACTGCCGGCAGAGGTAGAAGAGGTCGTCCTAGCTTCCCGACAACCTTCTACCCGCAAATGCTACGCCCTTAAATGGCGTCGCTTTTCCGCTTGGTGTGCCCAGCAGTCTCAGGATCCCTTCTCCTGCTCGGTGTCGGTGATCTTGCAGTACTTGCTCTACCTCTCTAATCTGGGACTTAAGTCCAACTCCGTCAAAGTTCACCTCAGTGCTCTTTCAGCACATCATGTGCCGGTGGACGGCAGACCTCTTTCCAGCGACCCTCTCGTGGCAAGGTTTCTCCGAGGTCTCCTTCTACTTAAACCACCTCTGCGCCCGCCAGCACCTGACTGGGATCTGAATGTGGTTTTGCAGCGGATCACCTGTCCGCCTTTTGAACCTATGGCTACCTGTTCTCTCTGTTTTCTTTCTTGGAAAACCTTATTCCTGATAGCCCTCACTTCCGCTAGACGCGTAAGTGAATTGCAGGCCCTCGTGTCTGATCCCCCTTACACTCGATTCTACAAAAATAGGGTAGTCCTACGGACTCACCCTAAATTTCTTCCAAAAGTGGTCTCCCCTTTTCACATCAATCAGGAGGTGGTACTTCCGACCTTCTTTCCCAGGCCACACTCCAGCCGAGCTGAAATGGTCCTGCATACCCTGGACTGTAGAAGGGCATTGAACTTCTACCTTGACCGTACGCGGGAGCACCGTAAAGCTGCTCAGCTTTTTGTGTCTTTTGACCCCAATAAATTGGGGCTCCCTGTCTCCAAGCGTACTCTGTCCATCTGGGTTGCTGACTGTATCGCTTGGGCTTATGGGGCAGCCGGACTCTCGTTAGAAAGTCGAGTCACGGCTCATTGTGTTCGGGCGAAGGCTACGTCAGTGGCTTACCTCCGCTCTGTTCTATTGGCAGACATCTGCCGGGCCGCTACTTGGTCTTCGAGCCAGACTTTTGCGGTCCATTACTGCCTCGAGAGGGAGTCCCGCAGGGACAGTGCTTTCGGACAGGCAGTCCTCCGAAATCTCTTCGAGGTTTGAGCAACTCCTACCCTCCATCCCGGATGGGGGCTACCGGTGGGTAATAATTCAGTGAAGATTCCTTCCTTCTGTACTGCTGAGCTAGAGGGAGCTCATTTTTGTGCTTAGGGTCTCCGGTAGCCTTAAGCTTGGGAGTCCCATATGTGAGGACTGACTTCCTGCTTTGTCCTGGAGAAAGCGTAGTTACTCACCTGTAACAGGTGTTCTCCAGGAGCAGCAGGAATCAGTTCTCACAACCCTCCCTCCTCCCCTTGGAGTTGCAATCATCTGCTTTAGTTTTTTTTGCAAATTTTTATGCTGTCTTTTAGCTATGTCATCTGACTGGCTAAGATGGCACCCTTGGGCGGGAAGGGGACCGCGCATGCGCGCTGCAATTCCCAAAGGCTTTCTTTGAAAGCTGGGGAAAATTGCTCCGCCGACGTCACCCATATGTGAGGACTGATTCCTGCTGCTCCTGGAGAACACCTGTTACAGGTGAGTAACTACGCTTTCCTGCTGCTCCTGGAGAACACCTGTTACAGGTGAGTAACTACTCTAAATCCAAAACCATCTTTCTTGCACCATTGTCTCATCCACGCATTGAGACTCTGGAGTTTTGCTTGCCTCTTAGGTCCTGTGCATGGAACAGGAAGCACTTCTAAGAATGCTATCCTGGAAATTCTGGATTTCAACTTCCTACCTAAAAGCCTAAATTTGATTTCCAGAATTACTTTCCCAACCAAATTTTCCTATGTCATTGGTACCAACATTATTAAACCTTATTAAAAGGGACCCGGGATATCACTGCTTGACCCAATACAAGCATTGTGGAACCTGTGTCTTTTTGGGAAACTGCTAGGTACTTATGACCTAGATTGGCCACTGTTGGAAACAGGATACTGGGCTTGATGGACCTTGGTCTGACCCAGTATGGCATATCTTATGTTCTTATGTTCTGAACATGTACCAAGACAGGAGGCTCCTCCCCAGCACTATCTATAACCTTGTCTAGGTGGTCCTCTACCTTTGCACCAGGCAGGCATGTTACCAGGCAATCTTCCTGTCCACCAGCCACCCAGCTATCTCCATGCCTAATGATTGAATTGCCAACTATAACAGCTGTCCTAACCTTTCCATCATGGGCAAAAGGCCCTGGAGACACAGCTTTGGTGTAAGAGGGTATTACATCACCTGGGGTACAGGTCTTAGCTACAGAATTACTTCCTTTCACACCAAGGTGATGCTCTCCATTCACGTGATCTCTCTCTCTCTCCCCCATGCATGGCAATAGAGAGGCTGCCAGACTGGAGATGGGACTTCAGTATTACATCCTTGTAGGTCTTGTCTATATACTTCTTTGTCTTCCCTAGCTCCTCCAAGTCTGCTACTTTAGTCTCCAGAGATCAGATACATTCCCTGAGAGCAAGAAGCTCATTGCACCTGGTGCACACATAAGAACTCTCACCAACTGGGAGAAAATCATACATTTATTTAACAGGTTTATATACCATTTTATCATTTCAAAGTGGTCTATATTCTAATTGAACTTGATAATGTACATTAAACAGGGACATTGATAACTTGGATTTTTATGAGGAAATGGAGGGTTAAGTGACTTGCCCAAGGCCACAAGGAATGCTAGTGGGAATTGAACCCTGGTCTTTTGGTTCCCAAACCAGTGCTCTAACCATTAGGCGGCTACTCCACTCCTTCATGTGACATTCAGTGCAAAAGTGACAAAACAGAAGCGATGTATATCACTAGAAACGTATCCTTTTCACCACCACAAACTATTGCTGCTCATGATAAATTGATTGCAGTAAAGTATCTAGGTGTTATCCTTGATGAAAATCTGTCTTTACGTATGCACATTCTTAAAACTGCATCCAAAGCGCATCACAGGTTAAAAATCATTCGTCGACTAAAACCTATTCAGAGCAATGATCATTTCCGTACTGTGTGCTAATCGATAATTACTCCTATTATTGACTATGCTAATCAGTTTATTGGGGCCTTCCAATACAGTCCCTCTACCCTCTTCAACTGGTCCAAAATACAGAAGCCAGGATTAGTATGAGTACATCTAGGAAAGAGCACATAACTCCTATACTTCAACAGCTACAATGGCTTCCCATCATCTCATGTGTACGATATAAAGCAGCACTTATTATCCACCGAATCTATTACAATACCTCCGCTGCAGTCCTTCAAAGCTCATTAATCAAGGATCCGAGTATAAGGCCCAGGCGTTCCAATATGTTAAACAGGCTCATTACACCTGCTGAATTTCAACGATCTAATCAGTCTACTGTCAGAAGAGCCCCTTCACTTGCTGCTACTGCTATTTGGAACACTCTTATCAAATGAGATCTACAAGGGATATAAAAGACTTCTGTTTAATGTTAAAAACATTTTTGTTTATGGACTACTATGGTTTTTCTTAGTGAATTATTCTATTGTTATATTTTTTTCTAATTTTTTATTTGTTAATGTCTTTCCCTTTTAATTTTCCAACTTTGCCCTTTTTACCAAATTTGTAATATTACTATTTATTTTTATTGTAAACCACTTTGATTGAAGGATATGGTGGTATATAAATACGGATAAATAAATAAATAAAATAAATAAATAAGACTGGATAGCCCCAATCTCACTGCTGGACTGCTGTCTGCATCTTAGATTTAAAGATTTCTTTTAGCTATTTAAAGTTGTTAAGTTTTGTAAAGTTGCTAGGGGAATATTTGAACCAATACAATTATACTTAATAAGTTTAAATGACTTTTAGCGTTCTCACAAGATGAACTGCAAGGACTTTATTTACTCCTAAGGCCTAATAACTTGCTGACGAAGATAATCAGTTAAAGCTGAATGTGAATAAGATCACTCCTTCCCTCTTAACTGGAGGCTATAAATCAAGGATTATGCCTGAGATGACCTATTTATATCTGTGCTTCTAAGGCAATCTCTTAAGTTCCTGAGTGTACTGCCCTTGGTTTGTTAGAGGAAGCCTTTCAAGTTGCCCCTTTGATCTATCACATGGTTTTAACACCTATTTAAAATAATTTCACAGTTCTCTTGCCTCCTAACTGGAAGGCCTCTTTGTAAAAGGTCTCTAGAAAACAATTTCTGTATACTCAAAAAATATTTGCCCTATTCTACTCTCTCTGTTAAGAGAGAGAAGGATACTCCTATAAAGAAAGGCTTAAAAGGTTAGGGCTCTTCAACTTGGAAAAAAGATGGCTGAGGGGAGATATGATGGAGGTCTATAAATTAATGAGTGGAGTGAAAGTGGTTAAATATTTATGCCATCAAAAAGTAGGAAGACTAGGGGACACGCAATGTAGCTACAATGAAGCCCTTTGAAGACTAATAAGAGAAAATATTTTTTCACTCAACGCATAAACTCTGGAATACATTATTGGAGGATCAAGTAAAAAAAAAAGCTGTTAATGTAGCTGGGTTTTAAAAAGGTTTGGACAAGTTCCTGGAGGAAAGGTCCATAAACCATTATTAAAGAGGACCTGGGAAATCCACTCCTTACCCCGGGACAAGCATTGTGGAACCTGTGTACCTTTTAGGAACCTGCCAGGTACTTGTGACCTGGGTAGGCCACTGTTGGAAACAGAATACTGGGCTTGATGGATCTGGCTTGTAATACTAAGTCCTAATTGACTTTAATTTAACTGAAGGCTGGCTTTTTATACTAAGCCCTAAGTGACTTAATAAAACACTGAATTTTAAAATACACAGATTTCTTTAGTTTAACCCCAAAGAATTCCCTTTTCCCCAAGATTTAGAGAATATCTCAGGAGGTAAGTACTTAGAAGAGCAAATTTCTTCCCAGCAGTCACAGCCCTCTTGGTAGTCCTTAAAGTTCAGCGATATGTATCTCTGAGTTGCAAGCTTTTTTATGCAAGGATCCTTACTCATCATTCTCACGAGGAGGCTGTGTGCATTCAGCCTTTTCCTTTCTTCTTGCTCAAGGTGGTCTTGGCCTTCCATATGAATCAGGTATTCTATTTACCCTCCGCCTTGTGAATGTCCGGGGAGTGCTTCTCCTGTACTTGAAGGTTCCTACCTTTTTTTCGCAAGTCCAACTATCTATTTGTGCTGTTTGCAGGACTGCATAAAGGTGAGGTGTCCACCAAGTCTACTTTTGGGCGCTCGATCAAGGAGGCGATTGCCTCCACGTATCTGTTGTGGAAACAACTGGTTCTGGAGGGTTTACATGTGCATTCCACTTGGACACAAGCATCCTTGTAGCTCAGTAGCCCCCTCAGATATTTGTTGTACGGCAACATGGGGATCACTTTCTACTTTTGTCAAGCACTACTGCTTGGATGTCCACACTCGGGTAGATATGGCCTTTGGGTCAGAGGTCTTGAAAGCTGCCATGTCTTCCTCCCATCCCGTTGTAACAAAGCTTTGGTATGTCCCATTTTCTGGACTGGTCTAGCAGGACTCAAGCAAAGGACATTATCTGGTAAGTAAAATGTCACCATCTTCTCTATATTGCTCAATAGCAGAGTAAAGTAGTATTGTGGGAAATATGCTTGAAGATGGATTCATCAAGCAGGGGGACCTCACACTGGTAGAGAAAGCACAGCTTTAGTTCTTGGGGCTTTGTGACAGGCAGTTTTTAATGAAGAAATATCTTTTAACTTGCCCGTACACACTTCTAGGCAGGGCACATTGTAGCTTAAAATATATTCAATGATTTATTTAGTACAACACACAAACAACAAATAGCAATGAAATCTCTCAAAATAATTACAATAAAACATCACTCAGTACTGTTATTTCTTCTATTATCTTCCTCAGAGTATAGTGATTAAAGCACTGGAGGAGGAAGCGGATCAGTTAATTGATGTTGATAAATTAGATTTAATGACCTTCTTGGAGACCTCGTTAGAAAAGGTCTCTCAGAAAGCAACTTTGTTGGTTGTTTTTTGCTTGGAGATGGCAAAGGAGGCTATATCGCATCTGGTCTTTTCTAAGAAAGACGTGTTGTTTTGTGGTCAACCTTTATTGTTGTTCCCTGATGTGGCTAAAGTAACACAAACTAGTTGTAAGGCTTTTCTTCAACTTAGACCTAGGATCCTGGCTGCTGGTGATACGTTTTATTTGAAGTACCCTTGTAAATGCCTTGACACTTACAAGGGTAATACATTTATTTTTTATGGACCCTATGCAATTAGAACGGATTTGTTAAATAAGATTATATAATGTGATTTATATAGTTTGCTTGGTTGGATAATTTAGAAGGGGTTTTTGATATGTAAGCGGTGGGTGATTGGTTTGTTGATTTACATAATGTGGACTTATACAACTCTCTGTATTTATGTACAGTATTATGTTTATAAGTATTTGCTGGTATGTTATATTGGATTCTAATAGTTATTTGGTTCCTTCCATGTAGTTAAATGTTCTTTATAATTTTAACACGTTCCATATAATGCTCTGTTCTGTTACATGTAAACCGTATTGAACATTGGAAATGCGGTATATAAACTTTGCAGATAAATAAAATAAATGTTATGTACTTCAGTTATTGTTGAGAGGATTTGTTTTTCCTAGACGTTTACTTTTAGTCTCCATTTGAAAAAGTTATAAATTTAAAAAAAAAATCACTCAGTACAGACCCTGAACAAGCTACCACATTCTCAACGCTTGGCTCCACATGACCTTCAAGAAAGTTAGTCCAAACAGCTGCACTTTAACTACTTCCTAAAATGTTCCCCATCATTGGCCTCACCAATATAGCAGCTTGATTGTGGACTTGGGCTAGATGGCACCACGGTGCCAAAGGCACTAACAATAATACCCTCTTGCTAGATCTTGACCATTGAGATGGTAGATAGCATGAAATTGCAGTCTTCAGATACATAGGAACATAAGAACACAAGATATGCCATACTGGGTCAGACCAAGGTCCATCAAGCCCAGTATCCTGTTTCCAACAATGGCCAATCTAGATCATATGTACCTAGCAGTGTCCCCAAAAGACACAGGTTCCACAATGCTTGCATTGGGTCAAGCATTGATAGCCTGGGTCCCTTTTTAATAATGGTTTATGGACCTTTCTTCCAGGAACTTGTCCAAACCTTTTTTAAACCCAGCTACACTAACAGCCTTTACTACATCCTCCGGTAACAAATTCCAGAGTTTGATTACACGTTGAGTGAAAAAATATTTTCTCTTAGTAGTCTTAAATAGTTTACCCTGTAGCTTCATTGCATGTCCCCTAGTCTTTCTATATTCTGATAACGTAAACAATCGATCTACGCTTACCCGTTCCACTCCATTCATTAATTTATAGACTTCTATCATATCTCCCCTCAGCCATCTCTTTTCCAGGTTGAAGAGCCCTAACCTTTTTAGCCTTTCTTCATAGGGGTATCCTTCCATCCCCTTTACCATTTTGGTGGCTCTTCTCTGAACCTTTTCTAATAATGCTATATCCTTTTTAAGATACGGCGACTAGAATTGCACACAATATTCAAGGTGCGGTCGCACCATGGAACGATATAGAGGCATTATAATATCCTTTATTTTATTTTCCATTCCTTTCCTTATGATACATAGCATTCTATTTGCTCTCTTGGCCGCCGCTGCACACTGGGCGGAGGGTTTTAACATGTTATCCACAATGATGCCTAAATCTTTTTCCTGGGTGGTGGTTCCTAATGTGGAACCTTGCATCATGTAACCATAGTTTGGGTTGTTCTTCCTTAGGTGCATAACTTTGCACTTGTCCACATTAAATTTCATCTGCCATTTTAATGCCCTGTCTTACAATTTATCAAGATCCTCTTGAAATTTTCCACAATCCTCATGGGTTTTAAAAACTTTAAATAGTTTTGTGTCATCTGCAAATTTGATAACCTCACTCGTTATTCCTTTTCCGGGTCATTTATGAATATGTCAAAAAGCAGTGGACCCAACACAGATCCTTGGGGTACACCACTATTCATCTTTCTCCATTGGGGAAAATTGGCCATTTAGCCCTACCCTCTGCTTTCTATCTTTTAACCAGTTCCTGATCCACAATAGCACACTGCCTCCTATCCCATGACTCTTTAGTTTTGTCAAAAGTCTCTGATGAGGGACCTTATCAAAGGCTTTCTGAAAGTCCAGATACACTATATCAACCGACTCACCTTTGTCCACCTGTTTATTCACACCTTCAAAAAAACATAACAGATTAGTAAGACAAGATCTTCCTTATCTAAAGCCATGTTGGCTGTCTCCCATTAAGCCATGACTATCTACATGTTCAGGAATTTCATTCTTTATGATGGTTTCTGCCATTTTTCCCAGGACTGACGTGAGGCTCACCGGTCTGTAGTTTCCCGGATCACCCTTGGAACCCTATTTAAAAATTGGCGTTACGTTCGCCATCCTCCAATCTTCAGGTATTACAGATGATTTTAATGATAGTTTACAGATTACTAATAGCAGCTCTACAATCTCATATTTCAGTTATTTCAACACCCTTGGATGTATATCATCTGGTCCAGGTGATTTGCTACTCTTCAGTTTATCAAATAGTTGTAATACATCTTCCTGATGTATCGATATTTCCTTCAAATCTTCCGCACCTTTAAATACCACCTCAGTCATGGGTAACATCCCTACATCTTCCTCAGTAAAGAACGAAGCACAGAATTCATTCAGTCTCTCGGTTATTACCTTGTCCCCTCTTAGTACCCCTTTAAACCTTCTATCATCTAATGGACCAAGTCACTCTTTCACAGGATTTTTGCTACAAATGTACTTGAAAAAGTTTTTATTACGTGTTTTTGCTTCCGCAGCAAGGTTTTTTCAAATTATCCCTTTGCCTGCCTTATCAATGCCTTGCATTTAACTTGCCAGTGCTTGTGCTGTTTCTAGTTTTCATCGTTTGGCTCTTTTTTCCATTTCCTGAAAGATGCTTTTTTGGCAACAGCCAATCTGACCTCACCTTTAAGCCACGCTGGCAGTTTTTTGGACTTCCTTCCACTATTCTTAAAGTGGTCTGGGCTTCCAAGATAGTATTTTTCAACAACACCCAAGTGTGATGTAAGTCCTTAACCTTTGCAACTGCTCCTTTTAGTTTTTTCGTAACTGTGTTCCTCATTTTATCATAGTCTCCCTTTCGAAAGTTAAAAGGTAGTACTGTGGATTTCCTTAACATCCCTCCTCTACTAATGAAATCAAATGTGATCATGCTATGATCACTATTGCCAAGTGGCCCCAACACCCTTATCTCTTGCACCAGATCTGGTGTTCCACTAAAGACTAGGTCCAATATGGCTTCCCCTCTGGTCGGTTCATGAACCAGCTGCTCCAAGAAGCAGTCATTTATTTTATCTAGGAACTTTATCTCCCTAGCATGTCCTGCCGTGACACTGACCCAGTCGATACCGGGGTAATTGAAATCACCCATTATTATTACTGTTCTGTAACTTTTGTTAGCTTCCCTGATTTCTTGGAACATTTCATCATCCATTTGTTCATTCTGGCCAGGCGGTCGATAGTACAGCCCCATTGCCATCGCCTTCCCCTTTTTACATGGAATTTCAATCCATAGAGATTCTACAGCAAATTTTGTTTCCTGCAAAACTTTAATCCTTTCTGACTCAATGCCCTCTCTAACATAGAGCACTAACCCCTCCACCAATTTGATCAGCTCTATCATTACGATATAGTTTGTACCCAGGTATCACAGTGCCCCACTGGTTGTCCTCCTTCCACTATGTCTCTGAGATTCCAATCATATGTAACCTCTCATTTAGTACTATATATTCTAACTCTCCCATCTTATTTTTTAGACTTCTAACATTTGCATACAAGCATTTTAGAGACTGTATTTTATTCATATTAATTCATGGGTAATTTGGAATCTTTAAGCTCTGTGTGCTCCATACTCAAGGGCATTTGGGCTACTATCTCCAGGAACAAGCAGGAATGAGTCTTCACACGTGGGAGACGTCGCCGACTGAGCCCGCACGGGAAAATGCTCCCCAGCATCCAATCAGAAAGCCTTTGGGAGCATCCCCCGCGCCTGCGCGGTGGCTTCCCGCCCTTCCTACTGCCTCTCCCCAGTTTTTCGTTTTCCGCGGAGCAGGCAGGATGTCCCTCCTGCCACTGCAGAAATTTTTTCCTTTTTTCTGTAGTTGCGGCTTTCCCGCTGACGGTGGCACCTTCGTGCCCCCCCTTTTTTCTTTCTTTCTTTTAATTTAATTTTCGTCGCCCCCTTCGGGCGCTGAGGACCGGGGCATGGAGCCGCCTTCCCCCCAGCCTCACGGCGGGGACTTAATTTTGCACGTGGACTCCAATGCCCGGTGCCTCTCCTGTTTGGGGCCTGACCCTTTTTCCCCGGATTCCCCAGGCTACAGTGTCGGGAGAAGACCCTCCCTCTTTCGGGTATCCCTCGACGACGTCTTCGCGCCAAAGGCGCGGTCGTCGGGTTGTCCTTCTCTCCAGAATCAGGTAACCACACAACAGTCTGTTAAGACTAGCCGAGTCTTGAGCGGTGAGTCTCATGCGTGGCATGGCGACGGCTCCGGCCAACCCCTCAAGTCCTCCTTGGCTGATATACCCCGGCGGGAGTCCTCGGGCTCCAAAGCATTTACGGGGTTTCGGGATGTTCCTGAGGTTCGCTCCTCACAGAACATTCCCGAGCCATGTCCGAGGGAGGTACCCGCTTCGAGCGGTGCCGATTCCCCGGCATCGGCGTCGAGTGTTTCACTCTTCGCCAGGGATCATCAGCCGTTGTCCTCGGCGCCTTCGGGGCCGATCGGCTCGACCGGGTCTGACCTCCCTACATCCAAGCCATGCTCGGGCGTGGTAGCCGCTCCGGGCGGTACTGAGCCCCGGGCATCGGCGTCGCTGTCAAGTGCTCCGCTCCTCACCGAGGATCGTCGGCTGCGATCCTCGGCGCCTCCGGGGCCGATCGACTCAGTCCAGCCTGGCGTTCCTTCAGCCCTGCCATGCGCGTGGGCGGTACCCGCTTCGGGCGGTACCGTCCCCTCGGCGTCGGCGTCGAGCGTTCCGCTCCTCACCGGGGATTGGCGGCTGCGGTCCTCGGCACCTCCGGGGCCAACCGCTCGTGCCTGTATGGCGTTCCTACGGGGGTGGTATCCGCTTTGGGCGGTGCCGACCCGTCGGCGTTGATGTCGAGTGACCCGCTCCCCTCCGGGGATCGCCAGCCGCTGCCCTCGGCACCTCGGGGGCAGATCGACTCGACACTGTCTGACGGCCCTACGTTTAGGTCATGCGCGGGGGTAGTACCCACTTCGAGGGCGCGGGCGTCGGTGTTTCCGCCCCGCGCCTGGGATGGTCATCTGGCCTCCCTCCCCTCGGGGCCGCTCGCTTCGACCCGCGCCGGGTTGCCGGTATCCCAGCCCTGCGCAAGGGTGGTGCCGGGTTCGAGCGGCGCCGCTCCGCCGGCGCCGGCAGGGGCGTCGAGCACGAGGGACCGCCATCAACCTTCCCCGGGGACCTCGGGGTATGTCAGCCAGCGCACGGGCGACTCCCTGGCATCGACGCGGCCGTCGAGGGCCCCGCCCTTCCCTAGGGAAGGGGCCTCGGGGGCTTCGACCGCTTCGACCCAATCTGGGTCTGCGCCGCCCCGCTACGGTACCCCGACGTCGGCGTGGGAGCTTTGCACTCCCCCCCCCCCAGGGACTTGTCGTCGGGTGACCGGGGTCCCCTCGGGGATGGGCCGTATGCCCTGGATGGATTTCTCTCCGGGTCGGATGGGTTCGAGAGGGAGCCCGGCGCCGGGCAGTGCCCGCCGATCGACATCGGCGCCGGCGTCAGATGACCCCCTCTCCTCCGAGCACCGTCCTCGGGGGCCCTTGATGTTCGCGGCACCGATCGGTGCGGTTCCGATCCGCGCTCCGGGATCTCCTCCACCGGCGCGGTCACTCCCGCCGGGGGCCTCGAGGACGGAGTCGATCTCCTCGCTCGGTTCGATGCCCAGCCTGGAGTCGTTGTCCAGCCTTGAAAGCCTGACCACGGCACGTCTCGGGATCGGCCCCTGTCCTCTCCCGCAGCGCAGAGCAGAGACCGCTGGCCCCTGCCCTCCGGTGGCCGCGGATTCGCTCCAGTCACCGGGGGAAGCGCCGCCCCCGGGTTCGGGGCCGAGGCCGGTTCCTGTGGCGCCGTCGGTGCCATCGACTTCTTTGATGCCTAGCTTGGAATCAATTCCAGGAGCCGACGATGCCATGTTGACTGCCCCAATCCGGGTTGGTTGGTCCCCTCCTCTGCCCAGCGGGCATCGGCCCGAGCGGCCTCTTAGTGCCCGGGCGACCTCTCCCGCCATAACTGCTCCGGCAGAGCCGCCTTTTCAGGATTTCCTCCTTGACATGGCGGACTTGCTGGCCATCCCTATCCCGGATCCAAGCCCAGGCCCTGCGGAACAGGCAGCCGCGATGCTTCCTCTGCATCCCGCCCTGCAGGATCTCCTGCTGGGGGCTTGGCGGTCGCCTTTGAGGGTTCCGGCGCCGCCGACTGCGATGCAGGCTCTGTACCGGGTGCCGCCGTCCCCGGGGTTTCGGCAGCACCAGCTTCCACATCGGTCCATTGTGGTGGAATCGGCGCTGAGGAAGGCCGGAAGCAAGGAGAGGCATGCTTCTCGCCCTCCAGGCCGCGCCTCGAAGACGCTAGATACTCTAGGACGTCAAGCCTTCCAAATGTCTATGCTGGCGGCCAGAATTATTTCATATATATTTTATATGAGTCTGTCGCTTCGGGAGGTCACCGAGAGGTTATCTCGGTTATCCACCTTCGTATCTGCAACCAAGGCCTTTGAATATTCCCTGCTTCTTTATCATTGCAGGAATATCGCCGGGTTCCTTTCTCGTGCTTCGCTGGACTCCTTCCGGTCGGTCAGCAGAGCCTCTGCTGTTGCCATTAGAGCACGCCGCACGGCATGGTTGCAGGCGTCCGAGTTGTGTCGACGGGCACAGCACATCCTGGGTAATTCTCCCTGCGACGGAGATCACCTCTTCAATAGCGAAGCCTTACGTCAGGTCGCACAGTGCTTCGCTAACCTTCCCAGAGTTAGCAGCCAGCCTAGGGCCCGGCTTCCCCCCAGTGGTGGTAAACGCCCCTCCAGACCTCCCTTCCCTAGGAAGAGGAAATGTCAGCCCTCCGCCCACCCTCCAGGCACGCCCAAGCAAGGGACCTCTCACCCCGGGTTGATGTCCCCGGGCCCGCGCCAGGACTCTCATACTAAGCATTTTTAGACTCAGGTGGGCGGCTGCCTCCTCTTAACCTCCTTACCAGAAGTTTAGACTAGAGCTCTACTCTGGGGCTCGTCCAGTTTGAAAATGGTTCGGGGACTTATCTAGGGGTTCAGGTCTTCTCCTCCGTGGGAAAGGGAGACCACTTTACGCCGTGATCGCTCTGGCCCACGGTCACCCTACTTACTCTTCGGTACGTCCCCGAACCCCTCTCAGCCAGTATCCTCTTGCTGATTGCTTCCGTACTGGAATTTCCCTCCAGCCGCTATAGTCCCCCTATACTCACCAGGGACTATACCCTCATGTCCCCCGATTGTGCGGGGGACAATTTCTACGCGCAGGTCCTGGGGACACATTAGGGCCTCCAACCCCTGCGGCATTCTACCGGACTGATGCTATCCTCCGTCCCCCGCGCTACCGCGCTCTTAGCTCGCCGATCTGCCCTTGCCCTCCGGGAAAGATCCCTCCCCTGACGGATCTTGCGGCCACCTCTCCAGGTGGACGTTCTGGGGATCGATGGCAGATCCGCCTTACCTGAGTGCTGCTCATGGAGGCAGGCCCCCGGCGTGCCTGCATTAGTACCGGAGGGGGCGTCCCCATGTCCACCGGCTTAGATATACTAGATATCACTTGCTTGGCAGGCGCCTTGGGGGATCCTCACAGTACCTGTGTTTACCGCCTTTTTCCCCCTATGGCCGGTACTCACCCCCCAGGGGGTCCGGCCAGTCCGCCTGCCTAATCCCCGTCGGGCCGCGGACTGGTGGCACCCTACTGCTGTGAAGTTAACAGTCCCCTTTTCAGTTAGGTCCTCCTCCCGGAGGTCCGGACCCTTGTCTCCCTATCTCTCGCTAGGGCAGACTGTGTACCCCTTCTGCTCCGGGTTACACCTCTACTCTTCTCCGGGATAGGCTCTCTAGTTCGGCCTGTCTTCCACTGTTGGTCCTCTGAGTTATGGACTCTACTCCTAAGGGAGTGCTCAGCTTGCGGTGAGCCCCCTGGAAGACCTGCCGTCCTTCTCCTGACCCAGCTGACGCCTGGATCCCATGGCCTTCCGGATTTGGAACTTCCTCCTCGCTGCGGTGAAGTTTCCTTGATGACCTCGCTACTGCGTCTACAGTGCATTCTTCACAGGACTACTTCCGACAACCCGGTGGGTAAGCAGTACAGGGTTCTAAACCATTAATTCATTAAAACTTAATGGCCGGAAGCTCTGTATGGTACTAGGTCATTTACTCATTACATGCTTAATGATTATCTTCATGCACCCCTCTGACTACTCCCGTAGCCTGGGTTTTTTTTTTGCTGTATCCTAATGGTACCTGTTCTGCACTCTAAAGACTTGCCTCCGTAGTCTTTGGATTCGCTGTTCCTCTATTCAACTCCTGCCCTCCATCCCTCAGGGGATGCCGGAGATTCAGGCTGGGCAAATGCCATCCCGTCTGGGCTACGCTTATGGGATCTCCCCGGGCATCCTAAGCTAGGGAGTCCCCACGTGTGAAGACTCATTCCTGGAGATAGCACAGTTACTTACCTGTAACAGGTGATCTCCGGAACAGCAGGAATTAGTCTTCACAACCCGCCCACCTCCCCTGGGAGTTGTATCTCTCTTTTTCTCTATTCCTTCCTCTCCTCTCCTGCCGGCTCAGCTATGAAACTCAACTGGGGAGAGGCAGTAGGAAGGGCGGGAAGCCACCGCGCAGGTGCGGGGGATGCTCCCAAAGACTTTCTGATTGGATGCTGGGGAGCATTTTCCCGTGCGGGCTCCGTCGGCGACGTCTCCCATGTGTGAAGACTAATTCCTGCTGTTCCGGAGATCACCTGTTACAGGTAAGAAACTGTGCTTTACTCGTTTTTGGAATTTCTCTGCTTTTGGTAGTATCCTTCAAGGATACATTCTTCCGAACCATGCGCTCTTGGGCGACTGTCGGCTTTCCCCTATTATCTAGTTTAAAAGCTGCTCTATCTCCTTTTTAAAGGTTAATGCCAGCAGCCTGGTTCCATCCCGATTATGGTGAAGCCCATCCCTTCAGAAGAGCCCCTCCTTTCCCCAGAATGTTCCCCAGTTCCTAACAAATCCAAAACCTTCATCATTGCACCATTGTCTCATCCACACTTTGAGACTCCTGAGCTCTGCCTGCCTTTTGGGTCCTGCGTGTGGAACGGGAAGCATTTCAGAGAACGCTATCCTGGAAGTTCTGGATTTCAACTTCCTACCTAAAAGCCTAAATTTAGCCTCCAGAACCTCCCTGCCACATTTTCTTATGTCATTGGTACCGACGTGTACCAAGACAGTACACTGCTCCCCAGCACTATATAAGACGTTATCTAGGTGGCGCGTGAGGTCCTCTATCTTCGCACCAGGCAGGCATGTGACCAGGCGATCCTCACGTCCACCAGCCACCCAGCTGTCTACATGCCTAATGATCGAATCACAAACTATAACAACTATCCTGACCCTTCCGTCATGGGCACTTGGCCTTGGAGAAACTTCCTCGGTGCAAGAGGGTTTTACATCACCTGGAGGACAGGTTCTAGTTACAGGATTACTTCCTGCCACACCAGGGTGGTGCTCTCCTGTCACGTGACCTCTCTCCTCCATGGCAACATTGATGCTGCCAGACCGGAGGTGGCACTTCAGGACTATATCCTTATAGGTCTCATCTATGTACCTGTCTGTCTTTCTTATGTTTTACGCTACTCTAGCCTCTAGAGAACGGTGTCCATGTATGAAATTGTATGTAGGCAAAACTACCCGTCCTGTCCGTAATCGAATTATAGAGCATAAAAGTTGTATTAAAAGGGGAGCAGTAGATAAACCTTTGGTCAGCCATTGGCAGGAATGTTCGCATAAAATTTCTGACCTCAAATTTTTCATCATTAAGAGAATGAAAATAAATTGGCGAGGAGGAGATGTTGAAAACACGATACGCCGACTTGAGGAACGATATATTTTTGCTCTTGATAGTCTGTATCCAAAAGGATTAAATATGGAGAGAGATCTATAAGTTTTTCTATAATTCAATTAATCTCTCAGTGTCAGTATTTGTCTTAGGTTTGGTTCGCAGTATTAAATTACCCATGAGGTATAGGTTGTTGTAATAGGTAATTGATTACTATGCGTTTTTCTGGTAAGTGGCCCCCCTTTATTTTGGGTACAGCAGCAAAAACGTTTTTTATATATTTATAATTATTATGGTCTTACATTATTTATTTGATTTTATATTGGTGGTCTTGACCAATAAGTTTTAAATATGCCCCCTGTTTTTCAATATGCCCCCCTTTTTTTGTTGAGACATATGGAATGAAATCATTGCAGCCCTAGCGGGTGGTTAGAGCATGATGCAAATAACTTGATATGATAGTTTGTTTAGTTAATGTCCTGCAAAACCTTTTTGTTGATTACTGATATATGCAGACATTACTGGCTGAAAGTGAAGATGATCTGAAACATTTGCTTCTCACAATCAAAGAACATAGTCTCAAAATGGGCCTGCACCTTAATGTAAAGAAGACAAAGATCATGACAACTGGCATAATCAACAGGTTCATTGTTGAAGGAGAAGAAATTGAAATTATGAACAACTTTAACCTACTTGGATCAACTATCAATAAAGAAGCAACAAGCAGTCAAGAAATCAAACGATGCATTGCTCTTGGCAGAATGGCTATGAAAGACCTAGATAAGATTCTCAAGAGCAGAGATGTCTCTCTCCATACAAAGATTCGACTTGTTCAAGCCATGGTATTTACAATAACATCATATGGATGTGAAAGCTGGACAGTGAAAAAGACAGACAGGAAGAAAATTGATGCCTTTGAATTATGGTGCTGGCGGCGAATACTGTGTATACCATGGACTGCCCGAAGAACAAACCAGTTGGTACTAGAGGAGATCAAACCTAAGCTTTCTTTAGAAGCTCAGATGACAAGACTTTGACTTTCATACTTTGGACACATCATGCGAAGAGAGAGATCATTAGAGAAAGACATCATGCTTGGCAAGATAGAAAGTCAACGCAAAAGAGGAAGGCCAGCAATGAGATGGATCGATACAATAACAGCAGCTACGGGTACCAGTCTGTCAACAATGAGCCGCCTGACTGAAGACCGAACACAATTTAGGATAGCTATCCAGAGGGTCGCCATGAGTCGACTTCGACTCTACGGCACTTAACAATAACAACATATGCAGATACAGAGAAGTACTCTCCCCTTCGATACGCGTCACTTATTTACATATGACGTTATTTATTTTTACTAGTGCGCAATTGCTGTTTTTTCTATGTCACAGTTGGAAGGTTTCCGCTACCCCACGGGTGCGGTTTTCCCGGTTTTGGGTTGGTTGCCCTTTTTTTAATAAACTCAAATATGGAGATTTTAGGTGTTTTGATGGTCTCAGCCCCGGTTCTCAAATGTTGTAATGTTTTTAATAGACAATGTTGCCTTTCTATGTAGCACAGTAGCCCCAATAATACAGTAGTTCCAATAATACATCATACAGTTGTGTTGCCTAGCGTATTTTCATTGCCATACTAGATAAGGGTTGACAAGTTGCGGGAATTACACCCCGTTTTTTAGTTGTTACATTATATGATTTGTTTGATCAATCAGTGGTTTTTACCTCTTTGAGATATATGGCTTGATATTTCCAAGGGATTGTTCAGTATAATACTTGTTGTTACATTTCTTGTTTTCAGTTTCTTTCCTGCAAGTTAATTTATCCTTTTGTCAATCATCATTTTTATTTTGAAATTATCGCTGTTGGAAAATGGAGATAGAGGGTAAGGGTTTCCCTTTCAATACACGATAATTATTTACGAGGGTTGCTATTTATATTTCTGGCCTTAGCAACAGTAAGTGTTGCCAGGCGCCATCCAATGGTTCCATTGGAACACTGACCTTATTGAACATAACCTTATTCATAACATTTTATCATTTGAGCGCGATTTGTTGTTTACAGTAACTTGAAAAATTCATCTTGGGCGAAAAATGAAATTAACTCGTGAACATTTTTGTGCGATTATTTTTCATAACTTTCGACGTGGATTATCAAGACAAGAGTGCATCGATGAACTTAATTTTTTATACGGCGATAAAGCACCGTCCTACAGCACTGTAAAAAAACTGGTATAATGAATTCAATCGTGGCCGACGTTCGCCCCAGGATGAATTCCGTCAGGGTCGTCCAAAATCGGTGGTTGTGCCAGAAAATATCGATGCTGTGTGTGAACTGATAAAACAAGATCGTCATGTGACATACCATGAGATTGAGGCATCTTTGGGCATTAGTATGGCAAGCATCAATAAGATATTGCATGATCATTTGGCCGTAAAAAAGATTTGTTCGCGTTGGATCCCACATAATCTGACAAACGCTCAAAAGAAGGCTCGTGTCGATTGGTGCAAGGAAATGTTGAAAAAATACATTCAAGGTGCATCAAAGACTGTGTATAACATCTACATAGGTGACGAATCATGGATCTATGCATATGAGCCCGAAACAAAACAGCAATCGACTGTATGGGTGTTCCAAGACGAGCCAAATCCAGCAAAAGTTGTTCGCGGGAGAAGCACATTGAAGCAAATGGTTGCCTGTTTCTTCGGCATTACTGGTCACGTGGTGACAGTGCCGTTAGAGTAACGTAGGACGGTCAATTCTGAATGGTACACGACCATTTATTTACCAGAAATCTTCTGAGAAATTCAGAAAAAGTCGAAGAAGAGGCGAATAATTCTTCATCCTGACAATGCGAGCTCTCACACATCGGCTCAAAGGAATTTTTGTCCGGCCAAAACATCGAATTGATGGGTCATCCACCGTACAGCCCTGATTTGGCACCCAATGACTTCTTTTTATTCCCGCACATCAAAAACAAATTACGTGGTGTGGCGCTGCCAGGCCGTCTAGGCGGTCGCCTAGAAGGGCAGCGTGCCAACTGTATTTGCTTAACTCCAGAGCATGTGCTGCTGGGACTATTGTAGTTGTGGTCAGTAAGCAGTCCGAGTGGTTTTTAGGCATTACACAGGAAATTTATTATTTTTATCTTTTGTCACCAAACTTCAGAAAACAAATCTTCTTAAGCGTATGAACAAGTAGTAACAGAACAATAATCAACTCATATAGCTTCCTTCAGCATACAGGAACCAAACTTCAACAAAACACATTTATAATCCTTTCCCTTTGGCTTCAGGGTTCAGGAAACTCAGAGCATATATCATAGTCCTGAAATATTCCTTTCAGCTGGTAAGTCCGCCTTTCTCCTATGCAATAAAGGCTGTTGAACATTCCATTGGAGAGTCTGTGTCCTCCTCCAATCCAGCTAAGTCCGTTTCCATATCTTCACACTCACTCTGAAACAGCTCTGGGCTTTTACTTACATTATCAGGTTTTAACTGCTGCATTAGTCTAAACAGTTTCTCCCAGGGATTACCTTTTCTCCCTTCAGGTTTAACACGTGAGCTGCAGGGTTTTATATCTCTGGGTAAAACAGTCACTTGCTTCAGCTGCCTTCCCTGGGCTCTAGGAACAGATTTCCTTGCAGGCTTTTTAGAGGAATAAAACTCCCCCTCTGAATCCTCAATAGCTTCACTGCTATCTGAACTGTATTCCACCAGTTTCCCAGAGTTTGGTTTCCTACCTTTACCAAGGCTTGCAAACTCTGTATATCTGTCTTGGCTGAGAGAGCTGCTACTAGAATTCCTTCTGTGTTGGAAGTCAGCCCTTCTCTGCCATGCTCCAAAGCTTCTGGTCAGATTCCTCAGACTTTCTCTTTCTTTCTGCTTCTCATGCTCACGCTCTGAGCTCTGTTTCTGTTCCAAGCCCAATCCTGCTTCTGCTCCTGATCCTTCTCCTGATCGTGAATGTGATGCTGCTCTGCTCTGCCTCTGACTCTGAGAGGTTAAATGCTTGAGCGTGAAGCTCGTTTGCCTGCCCCTCCTCCCCAGGTGATTCCCCTTTGCAATCTGTGTTGCCATGGAGGTAGGGCGTGGCTTGTGCTCAGCACACTCAACCCTGTAACTTTTCTCTCTAGGTACTGTTTTAAATGACTGTCTATCTGAGCCCTGCTCTAACTCATAAGAAAAAGTTTTAAAACCAGCTCTTTTTCTATGCTTAACAGTAAACTCATCACCACAGCGGTCAACGATTTTCAACACCCGAAGATGCGGTTGATGCATTCAAAACGCATGTTTTGGAGTTACCTCAATTGGAGTGGAAAAAGTGCTTCGAAAATTGGTTGAAATGCATGCAAAAGTGTATTGATCTTCATGGAGAATATTTTGAAAAACAATAAAACCAATTTCAATCATAAATATTTGTTTTTTCATTATTAGACCAGAAATATAAATAGCAACCCTCGTACATATGGCGGGAACGTTTAAAGCAACGCGCAGCTGCGGGCGGTTTTACCTTGAGCGGTTTTACATTGTCACAGTTGGAAGCTCTCCGCTATCCCGCAAATGCGGGTTTTTTTTTTTATGGTTGTAAGTTTTATTCTTTTTACTCTTTTTACAATATAACTGTGACATGGAGAAATTTATTAGGATACATGTTTGTTGAGGGTAATTGTTCTGGTGTTTAAAGGTTGGAATGGATTTAATAGCAATCGTAGGCTTTCCACGTTTGCTGTTTTAGAACATGGGGTTTATTAATCAAGGTAGCAACAGTATATACTTTGGATAAGCTACAGTTTTTTATTCTAATTGTGATAATCTTTTAGTCTTGTTATATATTTTTTATTTTATTATTTTGCATTATATCTTAGTGGTTCAATCCTGCAAATTACCTTCATAAGCTGCCGATTTTCCTGTCATGGCAACGTTTGGAGTAAAAGTATAATACTTGCAGGTAAAACTATTTGACAGTATCTATTCTCTAGATGAGGCTGCTGTTTGTACCTCTGGTTCCACTGATTATTTGTAGGGTTGGTTAATAATAGGTGAGTCATTTTACTATTATGTCTATTAAGTGTATATTAACACATATATGACCCTTTGCTCTTGGATACACTTATCCATTGTTTTGTCTTTCTCTGCCCTTGGTAGCAAATAGAGCGCATGGGATGCACTAGTAGCTCAAGAGGTACGTCTGTCATTTATTATTCTTTAACATTTTTTATCATTATACACTTTTATGTCTATTTATGATATTTATATTTTTAGTATATGTCTTTTAATGGTCTGTGCTGATTTTGGTGGATACAGTGTTTATTTAATTATTTATAGTTTTATATGTATATGCAATTATTTATAGTCATAATTTGTTTTATTGGCTATTATTTATCCGTCCTCAGACTTTTGATGTGATTTATTTATTGACGTACTTTGCTATTATTATGTGTTATAATGTTTTTATTGTGTATTTTACATAGCCTGCCCCTGAAGAAGGCAACGAAATACGGCCTGTGTCGGGCTTTAGGCTTTTTTTTATTAATAAAGAACATCCTTCCTTTTGCTGTCCGCGACTTTGACTGGGTGGTTTCACAGCACGTGGACGTGTGCTTTCTGTTGGTACGTGACCTCTCTCCTCCATGGCAACAGGGATGCTGCCAGACCGGAGGTGGCACTCCAGGACTATATCCTTATAGGTCTCGTCTATGTACCTGTCTGTCTTTCTTATGTTTTACGCTACTCTAGCCTCTAGAGAATGGATCCGTTCCCTCAGAGCAAAGAGCTCCTTGCACCTAGTGCACAGGTAAGACCTCTCATCAACTGGGAGAAAATCATACATGTGACACTCAATGCAAAAGACTGGAAACCGCCTATCTCGCTGCTGGACTGCTGTCTGCATCATAGTTTTAAGCTTGTGTTTACATCTTTAAGTTCTTTACCTACTAGAGGTTGCTGTGGATACTTATACTAATAAAAGTGTACCTAATACGTTTAATATACCTTGTTCACCTGAAGCTTAATTAATCTCAGGTCCTTAGTGTATGACTGATTTGGATAACGAGCTACACCTGAGAGCACCTCCTTTCCTTTAAGATGTGTAAGTACCTATAAAGCTACGATTATCCCAGGGGTGCGTGGGTGCTGGGGAGGGAGGGTGGGAAATAACACTTATTAAAAGAGGGCTGCAACACAGTACCTTGTCCTGTGCTTCTGAGATAAGCTGTGACCAACTTCCTGATTGATTAACAGTCCTTGCTTGGATAGGAGTCTTTCAAAATGGCCTTTTGACCTGCCACCTGGCTTTAACACCTATTGAAAAGTTTCACAGGTCTCTTGCCCCCTAGGTAGAAGGCCTCTTTGTAAAGGTCTCTAGAAGACTTTATTTGTTGCTCGAAGAATACTGGCCCTGTTTTGCTAAGTTATATTTTGATTTATATTAAAGCTCTTTGCTGCTGCTAGGCTCTGACTTATTATGAAATTTAAACTAGAAGCTCTCTGCTGGGTTCTAAATTTAACCAGAAAGCTCTCTTCTGTGTTTTAAATTTAAACTTAAACTGCTGCTACTAGGCCCTGACTGATTTAACAAATACACAGATTCACAGATTAATCAGCTTTAATCCAAAGAAGTCCCTTCAGAAAAATTCCCAGAAGTATATACTCACAATTGCAGATCTCTTTCCAGAAGTAGCAGTTCCCTTTTCTAGTCCTTCAAGTCCATCATATGGTGCCTGAAACACTACCATGTAGATGACATAAACTAAAGAGCAAACCACACAACTAGAGAGGCCATCCTTACTGCACAGAGGGTATATAAGAAAACAAGAGTAGATGGAAAAGTTGTACATCTAAAAAATATCCAGTCAGTATCAAGAAAATAAAGTTAATAAATCAGTAATTGTCCAAATGATTGTTATAAAATGCAAAAGGCTAGACAACGTACAGTTGTTGTAATAAAATTAATACACAAGATACGTACACACATAATTAATGGAGTGTCAATGTATTCACCCAGAATAACTGCACTTCCCCACAGGCTTCAATATAAATCTTCCAGACACCAAATAAGCATTTCAAGATGTGGGTAAATCAATATGTATTTGGCTGCTAATGATATTTATGCTGAAATCCATGTGGAAATGGAGTTATTTTGGGTGATAAGGGAGTACTCGCTTGTTTTATATAAAATATATATATTTATAGATCTACATAACTATATTTTAAACAGTTTTTTTTAACAGCAGCTATGGGTGCTACTCTATCAGCAATGAGCCGTTTGACTGATGACCGAACACAGTCTAGGTCAACTATCCAGAGGGTTGCCATGAGTCGACACCGACTCAACAGCACTTAACAACAACAGTTGACTTGAACCTTTTATGGGCTCCCTCCACCTTAGCTTTCTCATTGGCAGTCACTGTTGGGCATTAGCTTCATCACAACTAAGTCCTTTGATGCAGGCGTACTGAAACATGTTAGGCATTTTATCCTTATGTGTATGTTTCTTTTGTATATATCTTGTTTATTAATTGATTTCTCTATTACAATAAATGTACGAGCTTGCCTAGCTTTTTGCATTTTACAATTTATTTTATTTGGACATACTTTAATTATTAACTTTATTTGATGTTAACCATTGGGGCACCTGTGGCACCTTCTGTAAGGGCTTAATGGAGTATGTTTCCTGAAAGAACATATTTTCCAGGGTTTATATGCTGTTGGTTTTCATGTGAATATGAAATGAAACATAGCAGCCTAGAAAATGACAACATATAAAATACCGTATGGCCTGTCTAGTCTGTCTACCAACTATTATGCTCTTCAATCCCTCCCTTTCCCTCATAAATCTTCTGTGCTTATCTCATGCTTTCTTGAATTCAGATATAGTCCTTGTTTCACCACCTCTGGAGTGGAACGGGTAAACGTAGATCGATTATTTACGTCATCAGTATTTAAAAAGACTAGGGGACATGCAATGAAGCTACAGGGTAAACTATTTAAGACTAATAAGAGAAAATATTTTTTTCACTCAGCGTGTAATCAAACTCTGGAATTTGTTACCGGAGGATGTGGTAAAGGCTGTTAGTGTAGCTGGGGTAAAAAAGGTTTGGACAGGTTCCTGGAGCAAAGGTCCATAAACCATTATTAAAAGGGACCCGGGATATCACTGCTTGACCTAATACAAGCATTGAAGAACCTGTGTCTTTTGGGGAGACTGCAAGGTACTTATGACCTAGATTGGCCACTGTTGGAAACAGGATACTGGGCTTGATGGACCTTGGTCTGACCCAGTATGGAATATCTTATGTTCTTATGTTATGTACCTCTGCTGGGAAGCTTTTCCATGCGTCCTCCACTTTTTTTTTGTTTTGTTGTTGAATCTTTTTATTGAAATTCAGCTCAGCGTTGTACAGAAAGTACACCATATATTGCATACATTCCCTAAAAGGGAAACAAAGAATATTGATCGCACCAATCAGGCTTATTAATCAATATGCAAAAGAAAGAAAGAACCAAGGCCTCTCAAATAACATATATAGCATACCTCAAGCTCCCAGAAAGGAGGCCAAAAAGAAAAGAACAAACTGAGAGCTTTACAAACATGAAGCACATCAATCCATTCCCCTCCCCATCCCCCCTCCGAATGCTATGTTCCAAAGCCCAGCAGCTTGACATCGGCAGTCATAGGACAAAAAACATTTAAATAACAACACAATATAACTATATAACAATGTGGCTCTCAAACAAATCAATATAACAATTGTGCAATATAAAAGGCTTCAAAACTAAGCCATCTTATATTCATATATCTTTTCCAGGAACAAGCAGGAAATCGGTCCTCACATATGGGTGAAGTCTGTGCCGATGGAGCCCATGCGGTAACTTCTCCCCAGCTTTCAAAGAAAGCCTTTGGGAGATGTACCATGCATGCGTGGTCAGCTTGCCTCAGTCTCCTTTTTCCCGCGGAGCCCATCAGACACGTGTCCGTTCCCCTTGGAAAAAATTGGGTTTTCTTCTTGTCTTTTCTCCGCTCGCATACCGGTTCCTTCCCATCTCCTGATTCCGCTTGCCTCTGGCATTGCGTTTTTCTTCAGGCTCTTTTTTCTTCCCGTTTGGGTATTTTTTTCCTCAGTGTGTGGGTTTTCATGCCCTTTCTGGCCAGGCCAAGGGAGTTTGACCTCATGGGGACTGTCTTCCACACTATGACCTCGGTCAGTGGCTCATAGATCTGCATAATTTTGCCTTCAGTGCCTTGGACCGGATCACCTTGCCTTGGCGTGTGGTCTCTGCCAGCAAATAACCCCCAAGGCCCTCTGAAGCTGCAAGAAGCAGCACAATTCAATTTTTCAGAAGACCAACTTGGCCCTAGAGTCATCCACAGGACCAGCGCCCTCGAGGGCCGCCGCAGAGGCTTTGGCCTTGCGCGGCGACCACGCTGCCTCAGAGCTTTGAGGTCATGAAGCATCGAGCTAGGGCTCCCTCAAGGAAGAACGCCCTTGAAGAGCCTGACATCATCGGTGGCCTCCTCGGGTGGTGAGCCTGGGATTGTGGTGAAGTTCAGTGGCACTTGGCCTTTGAGCCCTCAATGCAAGGCCGAGGGTGATGGCCAGGAGTGGCCCTTGAAGCTTCCCTGGTGGTAGAAAACGCCATCAGCATCTGGGGATAGGTCTTGGTCCTCCAAGGCCATCCTTGTTGAGGACACCCCCTGGATAGCATTGGGACTGAGGTCCTTTGTTCCCCCTTCAGTGGCTTGGAGTCATTGGTCATCGAGGCCAGGATCGCAGCCTGAGAATGCAGTTTGTCTTCATGGCCCAACAGCAGGCTCTGATGCCCGGTTCCTCCGAATCTTCACTTCTGACCACCAGCCCCTCCATAGCGAGGGCTTTCCTGGAGGTAGAGCCGATCCTTGAGTTCCATCGGCCTTGAGATGCTCCTTGGGCCTTGTCCTGGTCCCTTTCAGGACTGAGGACTTCACCCCGCAGCACACTCGACTCAGAGAGCAGGGGCATCGGCACCCCTAAGCCATCGGGGCTGGGGCTCCAGTCCGAGGCCCAGGGGACCCTCGAGGTCTCCTCAGACTCCGGGTCAAACTGTGAGACAGAGGACAATGAGTCCCCGGACACCCAGTTCCACAGGAATGTGCCCTCGGACTCTTCCCCTCCAGAGGCTTGGTGCCAGTCCCCATCAGATAACCTGGCCTTCCTGGACTTTGTGAGGGACATGGCGAAGGCCCTTGCCTTCACTACTGTCCGAGGAGGAGCCTTGGGCGGAGGAATGTGAGATCCTCCAGTACGAGGCTCCCCCGAAGGAGACCCTTACGGTACCTGTTCCTGCTTTCCTGAAGCGTCTACTCACAAGATGTTGTGCACAGATCTGTATGATTTTGCCTTCGGTGCCTCAGGCTGGATCACGTTGCCTTGGCGTGTGGTCTCCGCCAGCAAATAATCCCCAAGGCCCTCGGAAGCTGCAAGCAACACAATTCAATTTTCCACAAGACCGACTCTGCCCCAGAGTCATCCATGGGACCAGCCTCAGTTTCCATTGTGAGCAGGCAGTTGGACTTGATGTACCGGGTCTGCCAGAGCCCTGGCTTCCGAAAAGCTTGACTGCTTCACAACTCCACAGTAGTGGTTGGCCATGTGGAGGCTCAAGAGCCAGAAAACACATTCCTTGGTGACCCTGGGTAGGGAGGCCTGTGCCATGGACACCCTGGGCATGAAGTACTTCCAGGGCTTGATGCTCATCAGCTGGATCCAGGCCTATCAGCTGTACATGGACATGTACCTGCATGATACGGCTAGGGAACTTGCCGGGTTCTCGGCTGGTCTCTCTGAGGAACTTCTCCAGATGTTCCGGATCCTGGTCTCCACAGTCAGGGAGTGCTCCAAAATTTTGACCGTGGGAGGGGGGGGGGGGGCCTATGACAGCTTTAAGTTGGTGGCTAGAGTAGCAGTGGTGGGCATTAGTGCCTGCTGCCATGCCTGGCTACAGTCTTCTGACTTGGAGAAATGAGTACAGGACAAGCTGGTCGATGTTCCATGCTGGGGAGAGAACCTCTTCAGCAAATGTATGATGGACAAGGCCGCCAATCTGGAGTCTGAGTTCATGACCAGGACCAGGCTCTCCAAGAAAGATCGCTGATCCTTTCCGAAGGGAGGCTTCGGGTAAAAAGCCCCTATACCAGCAGGCCAAGGGACGAGGTCACAGCCCTCATAAGCCTAAGGTCCCCAAGCCCCAGACCACGCTGGGGGGAGGGGACCTTTGACTCCTGGGGCATAGCCTGTCTTCCCACAGAAGGGCCTGCTCCACAGCATACCAGGGGGCATCTGGTATTCTTTGCCAACCGCTGGCCTGCCATCACCATCAACGTGTGGGCCTTGCAGGTGGTGAAGGACAGATACCTCCTCCACCTTGAACAGATGCCCCCCCATTCTTTCCAGGAGAGCTCTCGATGCATCCCTTTCACTAGGACCTACTTCAGCAGGAACTTGCAAACCTTATGGTAGATAGATGGTGGAACCCGCCTCCCCCCAACTGCAGGGCAAAGGGTTCTACTCCCACTACTTCCTGATGCCCAAAAGGACTGGGAGGTTTTGGCCCATCCTAGTTTTGGTGAGGGAGAAATTCAAGATGCTCTCCCTTGGAACATTTCTGCCATACCTCCAGCAGGGAGACTGGCTATGCTTCTTGGATCTAAAGGATGCCTATACGCACATCCCCATCCACCCCATTCACAGGCAGCACCTCCGCTTCATGGTGGAAGACTGCCACTATCAGTACATAGTTCTACCCTTCGGTCTGGCCTCTGCCCCGAGGGTCTTCACCATATGCCTGGCAGTGGTTGCCGCCTTCCTGCATCTCCAAGAGGTGTTCAGATTTCCATATCTGGATGACTGGCTCATAAAGGGCAGCACCGCTGCAGAGGCTTACCAGGTGACGGCCCACCCCATCCTCATTCTGGAACACTTGGGACTTTGGGTAGTTTATAAAAAACCCTATCTTCATCTGAGACAATGCCTGGAGTTCATAGGGGACAATGCTGGACACCTTCCAGTCCAAGTCCTTCCTTCCTCCAGATAGGGCACAGCATCTCCAGGTATTTGTGGGGCACGTCTAGATTCAACCCTCAGCCTCTGCCCACCTCATGGTGCGCATGGTACACATCACCTCGGATGCCTGCCTGCACATGCGGCCAGCCCAGTGGGCTCTGAGTTCTTCTACTACTACTACTATTGAGCATTTATATAGCGCTACTGGTCGTACGCAGCGCTGTACAGATATACATGTAAGAGACAGTCCCTGCTCGTCAGAGCTTACAATCTAGTCAAGACAAAACATATAGCAATGGGCTATTCAGGGCAAAACAAAATATGGCAATTACAATTTAGTTAAGACAAAAGCTCTCAGTGGTCGCAAGAAATGGGGGACACCTACAGGACAGAGTAGCGGGTGTCTCTATGCGTGTGTAGGAGGAGGGTGCTTGAATATCCGTTTGCTGTGTGTCCCTGTGCATGTGCCCATATTCTTCTCCAGGACCAAGCAGGAAGTCAGTCCTCACTTATGGGTGTCATCGACGCCGATGAAGCCCCAGCGGAGCATTTCCCCAGCTTTTCATGAAAGCCTTTGGGAATGCTGGCACGCATGCGCGGTTCCCTTCCCGCCTAAAGGTGCCATCTTACCTCAGTCTCTTTTTTTCCATGAAGCCCATCGGATGTGTGTCCTTTTTTCCCCGGAAAAGAGTTATTTTTTTCTAGGCGTTATTTGCTTTTTTCCTTGGATTCGACGTCGGTTCCCCTCCCGCCGGGTTCGGTACGCCGGTATCGAATCCCATCTTTTTCTTTTCGGTTTTTGCCCTTCGTGGCTAGGCGTTTGCACCAAATCTTTTTTATTTTCCCTGGAAGGCCGGTCCTTTGACCTCGCGGGGACCCTTTTTTCCCCGATGACTTCCAGCGGTTTTAAGAAGTGTGATCGGTGTAAGAAGATTATGTCTCTCACCGACACACACGACTGCTGCCTTCGGTGCCTTGGCCCAGACCACGATTCTAAATCGTGCGGGCCATGTGGGAAGATGTCTTCCAAGGCACTCCGAAGTCGTCAGCAGCAAAGTGAACGGCTTTTCTCGGACTCGGCCTCTATCCGGGCCCGGACCTCGTCTGAGGCCTCGACATCTCGGGATTCCGATCCCGAGAGGCGTCGGAGCTCCTCGGACAGGGGGTCCCCCGACCGGGAACGTAAGAGGAAGAAGCGGCTCGTGAGGGCGGCGTCGGAGGAGGTCCCTGGGCCCTCGAGGGCCAGGTCTCAGACCCCCGACCGTCGTCCCGGGCCCGTGGACCAGGAGAAGCCCGCTAAAGTTCCTCGCGTGGAGCCGGATTCTGCTGGACACGTAAGTCCTGTTGTCCTCGTGGACTCGCCTCCCCGAATACCGACGTCGGGCCCGGCGCTGCCGGGGCCCGAGTCGGGGGCTGCTGCGTCACCCGAGCTGAGTCTCAGGTTGACGGAGAGCAGAATGTCTGCCTTCATGGACCAGCAGTGGGCACTGATGGCCAGCCTGTCTGGTGCATCTGCCCCGACCACCGGGACATCGACTTCGAAGTTGACCCCGGAGACCGAGCCGATACTCGAGTCCCTTGCGGCTCGAGGTCGTCCTCGGTCGAGGTCTCCCTCGACCTCCCGTTCGGGACCGAGGGTCTCGACGCCGGTGCCCCCGGCGTCTGGGCGGGTGCCTGGAGGCCCCGCAGGGTCCGAGCTCGACTCGACATCGGATGAGTCTGCTTGGGAGACCGAGGACGAGGAGTCTCCTGACACCTTCAAGACTCGGTGTGTCCCTTCGGACTCACCTGAGTCTGAGCTCCGGAGTAGATCCACTCCGGAGGACACTAGATTCTCGGAATTTGTCCGTGATATGACCGCTGCCATGGCTATCTCGGCTGACCCCGAGGAAGAGCCTCGGGCCGAGGAGCTCGATGCTCTGCAGTATGACCCTTCTCTGAAGGAGGCCTTTACTGTCCCGGTTCCTCTGATGCTGGAACGGCTCCTCTTCCGGATGTGGGAGGCCCCGGCCTCGGCGCTGGTCTTGAGCAAGCGGGTCGATTCCATCTGTCGACTCCGTAAGAGTCCTGGCTTCCAAAAAGCACAGCTACCACACCATTCCATGGTTGTGGAATCGGCCATGCATCGTCTGAAGAGTCAGAAGATGCACTCCGCGGTGCCTCCTGGACGGGAAGCCCGAAACCTTGATGGCGTCGGTAGAAAGTGTTTTCAGGGCTCGATGCTTGCTTGCCGTGTCCAGACTTACCAGCTGTACATGGGCATGTATTTACGAGATATGGCCAAGGAGTTGGCCGGATTCTCTGCTGGTCTCTCCGGGGAACCCTTGCAGAGTTTTAAGTCCTTGTCTTCGAGGATCCGGGAATGCTCTAAGTTCATGTCCCGCGCCGCCTACGATGGCTTTGAGGCTTCGGCTCGAGTAGCGGCTGCCGGCATCGCGGCTCGACGCTAGGCGTGGCTGCAGTCATCGGACCTCGAGCCATGGGTTCAGGACAAGTTGGTCGATGTCCCTTGCCGAGGTGAAAACCTTTTTGGCAAACCTGTGGCCGAGAAGGCCGCTCAGCTCGAAACAGAGCACCTCACGAGGACAAGGCTATCGAGGAAGACCTCTGCTCCTTCCTCTAAGAGGAAGGGCCGGGTAAGAAGCCCTTTTACCCGAGGAAGGGAGCTGCCTACAAACAGTACCCCCAGTTTCAGGCTGCCCCAGCTGCCCCCCAGGGTCAGCAAGCCAGGGGCCGGGGTAATGGGCCTCGTAGGCAGAATACCCCCAAGCCTCCGGCCCCTGCTCCCACTCAGCAGGGTGCGGTTTTTTTGACTCCTTGAGTATAGCCATTCCTCCCTTGCAGACCCAGCCCTGCACAGGAGGCCACCTAGCCTTGTTCGCTCACCAGTGGCCCTTGATAACCCAGGACAGTTGGGTGCTGGACATAGTCCATCGAGGCTATGCCCTACATTTTCAACAACTGCCTCCACCACACTTCCCAGGGGAACCTTTTCGGCCTCCCCTGCATACTGCCCTTCTCCTTCAAGAGTTAAAGGGTCTATTGCTGGACAAGGTGATGGAGCCTGTGCCTCTCCATGTCCAAGGTCACGGGTTTTACTCCAGGTATTTCCTGGTGCCAAAAAGAACCGGTGGTCTTCGACCCATTTTGGATCTCAGAAACCTAAACAAGTTTCTAGTAAGAGAGAAGTTCAAGATGCTTACTCTTGGAACTCTTCTGCCCTACCTCCAGCAGGGAGATTGGCTCTGCTCTTTAGATCTAAAGCAGGGGTCTCAAACACGCGGCCCACGGGCCGCATGCGGCCCGCGAGAGACCTTTGTGCGGCCCGCGATACACAGGGGAAAAAAAACCCCGGCTTCTGCTGCCGCTGCCGTGGCAGCGGCAGACTCAACTGTCCCACGGCCCCTTCCCATCTGCCCGGCAATAGCGGCAATACCGCATGTCCCGCGGCCCCCCGATCCCTTCCTGCTTGCCTGTCAGTTCTTCTCTGCTTCGGCTTTCAGAGCCGCGAAGGGAGAACTTCTCCCTCGCGACTCTGTTAAGCTCGCCGGGGCAGATGGGAAATTTCCCATAAGCCCCAGCGGGCTTAACAGAGTCACGAGGGAGAAGCTCTCCCTTCGCGGCTCTGAAAGCCGAAGCAGAGAAGAACTGACAGGGGGGGGGGCCGCGGGACATGCGGTATTGCTGCTACCGCCGCGGCAGCGGCAGGAGCAGCAGCCAGCTGTTTTCTAAAGTTTAAGTTCCCCGGGGGGGGGGGGGGAGCCGGATTGATGTGGGCGGCGGGGGGGGAGCAGGATTGATGTGGGCTGCTGGTGGGGGGGGGAGCAGGATTGATGTGGGCTGCTGGGGGGGAGCAGGATTGAAGTGGGCAGCTGGGGGGGGAGCAGGAATTATTAGGGCTGCTGGGGGGGGAGCAGGCATGATGTGGGCGGCTGGGGGGGCGCAGGAGTGATGTGGGCTGCTGGGGGGGAGCAGGACTTGATGTGGGCTGCTGGGGGGGGAGCAGGACTATATGTGGGCTGCTGGGGGGGGAGCAGGACTTGATGTGGGCTGCTGGGGGGGGGGAGCAGGACTTGATGTGGGCTGCTTGGGGGGGGGAGCAGGACGATGTGGGCTGCTGGGGGGGGAGCAGGACTTGATGTGGGCTGCTGCTGGGGGGGGAGCAGGACTTGATGTGGGCTGCTGGGGGGGGGAGCAGGATTGATGTGGGCTGCTGGGGGGGGAGCAGGACTTGGTGTGGGCTGTTGGGGGGGTAGGACTGGAAATGGGGTGATGGGGGCATAGTACTGGTAATGGACAGATGGGGGTTAGGACTGGAGGTGGTCTGATTGGGGGGCTAAGAATGAAGATGGGGCGATGGAAGGGTTAGGCCTGGAAGTGGGCTGTTGGAGGGCTTAGGACCGATAATGGGCTATGGGGGGGTGGGGCTAGAACTGGTAATGGACTGGGGGGGGGTGCTATGACTGGAAATGGGCCGAGTAGAAGGGGAAGCTTGAACTGCAAATAGCTGATGGGGACAGGGTCTTGGAATGGTAATGGGCTGAGTGGAAGGGGGCTTGGAATGGAAATGGGCTGATGGGGAGGGGGGCTTGGAAAGGAAATGGGCTGTGAGGGGAGGGAGCTAGGACTGGAAATGGGCTGATGATGCGGGGACTAGAAGGGAGCGGATGCTGGGTGGGGCAGGAGCTAGAAGGGAGTTGATGTTGGGGGACGATTAGAATGGGATGGGGCTGGGAGAGTGAAATGGAGAGGGGAAATATATTTTGTGTGGGAGGGAAGAAAAATCTACAATTGGCCGGGTATTGGGAGAGTAAGTGGGGATTGAGGATGGAGGGGTAAAATTTGAGTGGATGAAATAGGAATGAGGAAAGAGCAAAAGGAGAATGATTAGTATGTTAAAGCAGATGTAGAGAGAATGGAAAAAAACTGGGAAAGAAGAAAGGACAAATGGACAGCAGACGATGGAGAGTTAGCAGAAGACACAAAGAAACCAGAAGAAAGTGGCTGGAACAATTGCAACTGAAAAAAAAAATGCACAAAAGGTAGAAAAATATCTCTTTATTTTGAATTTATTAACTGAAATATGTCAGCTCTTGGAAATGTGCATCTTTAACGTCTGCACTTTATTTAATACAAGAGGAAATCAATGTATAGTTTTATTTCTACAGTGTTGTACATTCTAAGTTTGGCTTTTGGGGTTCCCAGTTTAATTGTCTTCCTGTTTCTAAATTGTGATTCCTTGTTTGGTGATGGTCTATGTTCTGCATGTGTAACTGAGCTGAGGTATTCTGTTTATGTAATTCCTATTTGACATTGCCACTTGTTCTCTTTCCCGAGTAGGTCATGTATTGTTATTCTCTGAAATGTGTTGATTTCATATTTGCAGTGTTGCCTTTTGATAGTTAGGGTATGGTGCTTTGTGAGTCCTGGTAGTGCTGTTAGGCCATGGCAGGTTTGCTATGGGTTCTAAATGAGCAGTGTTTCTAGTAGTTCCTAATGTGCCTGGCGGTTGGCACTGGTTTATAGTAATGTAGAAATCTTTTAGTCTTTCTTTATCCATACACTCATTAAGAGGCATGTTTACTCAAAGTTAGTGTATGGTAACATTATGCAAATATTTATGCAAATGATGCCCTTATGCAAATGATGCCCTTATGCAAATGAGGCCTGCGTCTTGTGCGGCCCCCGGGTTACTCTACAAGTCCTCATTTGGCCCTCAAAGCAATTTGAGTTTGAGACCCCTGATCTAAAGGATGCTTACACTCACATCCTTATTCATCCAGACCACAGAAAGTACCTCAGGTTCATTGTGGGAGGAAACCATTATCAGTATAGGGTACTGCCTTTTGAACTGGCCTCCGCTCCCAGGGTCTTTACCAAGTGCCTGGCAGTGGTGGCAGCCTACCTGAGAAATCAGGACATCTTTGTGTTTCCTTACCTAGACTACTGGCTCATCAGAGGCCAGACTTCCCTGGAAGTTCAACAGGCCACCAACAGGACCATAGAACTGCTCCAAAAGGTGGGCTTTGTCATCAACTTCGCAAAGTCCACTTTGCTTCCCTCCCAGAACTTGGAATTCATAGGGGCAAGGTTGGATTCTCAGCTGGCAAGAGCATTCTTACCAGTGGACCGAGCACAAAGGCTCATGGACCTCGCCAGCAAGTTTCTGCACAGGTCCCTGGTCTCCGCCAGACTCTGTCTCAGACTTCTGGGCCACATGGCGTCGACAGTACAGGTGACCTCCAATGCCAGGCTCAATATGAGGCCTGCCCAGTGGTGCCTTCGGACTCAGTGGTCACAAGCCTCAGGCAGTCTCAGAGATAGGATCAGAGTGTGCCACCGTTTCCTGGCCTCCCTCAACTGGTGGTTACACCCCCCCCCCCCCCAATCTGCTGGTGGGGGTGCCCTTTCAGATCCCACCTCATACAGTGGTACTGACCACCGATGCCTCTCTGCAGGGTTGGGGAGCACACTGCCTAGACAAGTGCACCCAGGGCCTCTGGTCTCATTGGGAGGCGTCCCAGCAGATCAATCTGCTGGAACTGAGAGCTATTCGCTTGGTCCTCAAGGCCTTTACTGCTTCTCTGGCACAACAGTCTGTCTTGATCCAGACAGACAATCAGGTAGCCATGTTCTATGTAAACAAACAGGGCGGGACTGGCTCCCAGCCCCTTTGCCAGGAGGCCCAGGACCTCTATTCCTTTGCCCTGAAACACAACATGCTCCTCAAAGCAGTCTATCTTCCAGGCCAGGGGAATTCCCTAGCCGACAGATTGAGCAGGATTCTGCAACCACACGAGTGGCAGCTACATCCTTTGGTGGTTCAAAAGATTTTCTTGAAATGGGGGCTTCCCTCCATAGACCTGTTTGCCAGTCCACTGAACAACCAGCTGCCAAGGTTCTGCTCCAGGCAACCGTATCCTCTGAGAGTAGCAGCAGATGCTTTTCTGATTCCCTGGACTCAGGGCCTACTCTATGCGTTTCCTCCCACCCCTCTGGTGGCCCGGACACTGTTCAAGATTCTCCGAGACAGGGCCTCAGTCCTCCTGGTAGCTCCCAGGTGGCCAAGGCAGCCTTGGTTCCCCCTCCTGCTTCAACTGGCAGTGGGTCTGCCTCTGCCTCTGCCTCTGGGATTGCAGCCCGACCTTCTCTCTCAGGATCAGGGCTCCTTGCTGCATCCTAATCTCAAAGCTCTCAATCTGATGGCATGGAGGCTGCAAGGGTAGTCTTGGCTCCCTGGGGCTTGCCTCCCGAGGTTGAGGAAGTTCTCCTAGCCTCCAGAAAACAATCCACTAGAAAGACCTATGCTCTCAAGTGGAAAAGGTTCTCTGTGTGGTGTCAGCTACGTGCTGAGGATCCTTTCTCCTGTACTGTGTCAGTGGTGCTTCAGTACCTGCTGCACTTGTCCAATCAGGGTCTCAAGTCCAACTCTGTTCGGGTCCACCTCTCTGCTTTGGCAGCTCACCACTCCCTAGTAGAGGGCCATTCCTTGTCTGTGCACCCTTTGGTGTCTCGGTTTCTCAGGGGCTTGCTTCTGCTCAAGCCTCCCATACGTCGTCCTGCTCCTGAGTGGGAGCTTAATGTGGTCTTGCAGCAACTGACTCGCCCACCTTTTGAGCCTATGGCTACTTGCCCTCTACGCTTCCTTTCCTGGAAGACTCTCTTTCTGATGGCCCTTACTTCGGCTAGGAGAGTGAGTGAGCTTCAGGCCTTGGTCTGTGATAGACCTTACACCAGGTTCTATAAAAACAGGGTAGTCCTCAGGACTCACCCTAAGTTCCTTCCTAAGGTTGTCTCCTCTTTCCACCTCAACCAGGAGGTGGTTCTTCCTACTTTTTTCCCTAGGCCTCATGCAAGTCAGGCTGAAACAGTTCTCCATATCTTGGACTGAAGGAGGGCCTTATCCTTCTACCTTGAACGTACGCAAGGTCACAGGAAGGCTTCTCAGCTCTTCCTGTCTTTTGACCCCAATAACTTGGGGAAGCCTGTGTCCAAGCGTACCTTGTCCATCTGGGTGGCTGACTGTATCACCTGGGCTTACAAGGCAGCTGACCTTCCTTTGCAGGGTAGGGTCACGGCCCACCGTGTGAGGGCCATGGCTGCATCAGTGGCTCATCTCCACTCTGTTCCATTGCAAGACATCTGCAGGGCTGCTACTTGGTCTTCAAGCCAAACTTTTGCAGCCCATTACTGCCTGGAGAGGGAGTCCCGTAGGGACAGTGCTTTTGGCCAAGCAGTACTCCGGAATCTCTTTGAGGTCTAGGCAACTCCTGCCCTCCTGCCCTCTGGTTGGGCTACCTGTGGAGGTTATGTCCTTGAAAAGCCTTTCCTTGTTGCTGAGACTAGAGGGAGTTCTCTTGTTCAGCCTGGGTTCCTGGTAGCCCAGAGCTGGGGAGTCACCCATAAGTGAGGACTAACTTCCTGCTTGGTCCTGGAGAAAGAGTAGTTACTCACCTTTAACAGGTGTTCTCCAGGAGCAGCAGTAATCAGTCCTCACTACCCTCCCTCCTCCCCTTGGAGTTGCAGTTGTACATAGTTTAATTTTTACATTTTTTGTGTGCTGTTCTTAGCTATGTCATTTGACTGAGGTAAGATGGTACCTTTAGGCGGGAAGGGAACCGTGCATGCGTGCCAGCATTCCCAAAGGCTTTCATGGAAAGCTGGGGAAATGCTCCGCTGGGGCTTCATCGGCGTCGATGACACCCATAAGTGAGGACTGATTCCTGCTGCTCCTGGAGAACACCTGTTACAGGTGAGTAACTACTCTATCTCTGTCATCTCACACAATACACATCACTGCATGTTGTGGTGGTAACATAGGGAGTCGGTGGTGGGTGAGAGGGGCTAGAGGTGGAGGAAGCAGGCATGCAGTGAGTGAAAACTGGTTATTTGCAGAAGCCATCAAGGAGAAGTTGCAGAGGGCGAACAGGAGGGTGCACATAGGGCACCCATAACAGAGAATTTACCAGCTGAGAGGCTCTCAGATGATCAGTGTCTGAAGCGATTCCGTTTTGACAAAGCCCCCTTACAGCGCCTTAGCTAGGAGCTAGAGCAAGACCTCAAGTGCTAGCATGAAGCAAGGCCACCCCATACCTGTGGCTGTCAAGGTCACCATAGCCCTTGCATTTCTGGGACTGGCAGCTTCCAGTCTGTGCTTGCAGCTATGGCAAGCAACAGCATTCCTCCCCAGGATGGCACCATACATATGCTTCCCTAGCACAGCCCAATAGCGCCAACAGACTACTTTTTGAGATCTCTTGGTATTTGTGACCTGGACTAACCACTGTTGGAGATAAATTGCTGGGTTTGAAGAACCTTGCTCTAATTCATCATGGCTTATTCCATTGTGTAAATCAGTGAAACTCCTACTTTAATGCCTTCGGAATTGTACTTTTTAGAGAGTAGCATGTGAAAAACTTACAAGGGCATGAAGGCTTTTGCCGTACACTGCATTTTACTTTACTTGTGTGCCTGATTAATCTTTTGGGTTTTTTTGAGGAGAGGGTAAGGGATTTTATTCTGTAGATTAGCGCTAGTAAGAAAGAAGGAAAATAGAGAATGATGGAATCCAGTGGATGGGGAGGGAAAGGGGGCCCTTGGATCTTAAGTGTCATGGACAGGGAAGAGAGCTTGCAGGACCAGGAGAGGGGGAAGTAGTAAGGATCCACTGATATACACCTTCTCCTGTTGCTAAATCCATCTTTCACTCCCCTGCCCCTCAGATCCCCCACTGACACCTTGCGTCACGTCCTTTCTCCTCACTGTCCTTGTTATTTTCACTCCTCATGTTTCTCCAAAATCCCTCTATTACTTTCATCCCTTATGCTCTCTACCCTTCACATTTCTTCATTCACTTTTTCCCTCTTCCTCCCAAGCTGCAATTACTACAGTCTTCTCACCACCTAGCAATTCCATTATTCTTCGTCCACACTTTCTTTTCTTTCCCATTCTGCTCCCTGTGAGTCATCCTTGTCTTCCTCGGCCATCCGCTTTTCTTCCCCATGGCAGTTTGTGACTCATCAGAGGAGAGTAGCACTGAGCACCTCTGTCTGCATCCCCCACTCTGCTACCTGATGCCAAGTATCACTATTTGAACCATGTAGTTAAACTGCAACATTTGGACTCTGGTTAGTACAGGAGGATAATCGACCTGAGGTACTATCCTCCAAATGTTGAGTCAGCATGGAGAGGTGAGGAGATCATATTGGAAGGGAGAAGAAAGCTGTCCGAATTGCTGCTGCCTTCAATGAAACTTCAGTTTGTAAGTTACACCTGTCATCTGGGTCCCAGTGTTCCAAGGATATCTCCAGGAACAAGCAGGAATCTAGTCATCACATATGGGTATCGTCGGTACCGATGGAGCCGGTGCGGGAACGCTCCCCAGCGTCCAATTAGAACCCTTTTGGGAGCATCCTACAGCGCCTGCGTGCTGCCTTCCCGCCTTTCCCTACTGCCTCTCTCCAGTTCTTTTTCCGCGGAGCCAGCAGGTCGTGTTCCTGTCACCGCAGAAGAATTTCTTTATTTCTTTTTGTGGTCGCGTCTGCCTTCTTCGACGCTCTACCGGTACCGCCGGTCTTTCTTTTCCTATTTCTAAAAAATAAAAAAATAAAAAAAAATTATTTTTCTATTTTCTTCAGGTGCACCCGCCTTTTTGGGCCTTAGGCCCAAAAACTTCCTTAACATGGAAAAACCTGCCTCAGGTTTTAAAAAGTGCACCAAGTGTGGCGGTACCATTTCCGTCACCAACACCCATGAATGCTGTTTAAATGTTTAGGTCCTGACCACTCCATCATGGATTGTGTGTCCTGTGCCATGATGTCTAAAAGAGGTCGGCAGAACCGAGCAGCAAAGCTCAGTCCCCTGTTTCCCTCTGATGCAGCTTCGGTGGCATCGACGTCTTCCAGGGCTGCTTCTTCCTCCCGTGGATCTCCGGTAACTAAACATAAATCCAGCCGATCCTCGAAGGGTAGATCTCCTTCTAAGCATCGAGATGCCTCTGGTGTTGCCCTCGAGGATTCTGCACCGGCAAAATTACCCTGGCGGGAGGCTTCGGCTTCAAAAGCCTTATCGGGGTTCCAGGATGTTCTAGATGGCTCGGCCTCAACAGATCTCCTGGTGCCATGCTCTGGGGTACCGGTGGCTTCCACCGGTACCGACTTCCAGGCATTGGCGGCGTCCATGGACCAGAGAATTCTGAGCATGGAACGCAGTCTGGCGGCTTTCCTTGCGGCATCGACGCCCTTGGTACCGCAACAGACAACTCCACCGGTACCGGCACTAGCACCGGCATCGGTATCGACACCGGTACCGGTAGCATCGGCATTGGTGTCTGCTATGCCGGTACTCTGTCCTACGATGCCCTCCGGTACCGATTCTCCGGTACCGGTTATTCCCGGTACCGACCTTGGTCGGTACGGGTATCGGGCTCTGCAGGAGCATCCGGACAGACGATACTTCGATTCCTCAGAAGAATCTGAGGATTCTGAAAGTTCTGTCGATGCAGAGATACTTCTTCCAGAGGAGTCCTCCTTCCCTAAACGCAGGATGTCTCCTCCATAGGACATGTCTTTCCAAGACTTTATCAGGGAGGTGGCTCAGGGCCTGTCCATCACTGTGGCCCCTGAAACAGAGCCAAGGCCCAAGGAGTTGGAAATTTTACAATATCCCAAAACTCCTAAGGAGGCAGCTACCTTACCCATTCAGGAGATTCTATATGATCTCATGTTGAGGATGTGGGAAACATTTCTTACCACCTCTCCTCATTCTCATAGGTTAGATACTATGTATCGTGCCCCTCCTTGTCCTGGGTTCCATAAAACTCAGCTTCCTCACCACTCTATTGTGGTGGAGTCAGCTATGAGAAGGATTAGAAGTGCAAAAAGACATGCCTCTAATCCTCCAGGACGTGAATGCAGAACCCTGGATGCTTTTGGACGTAGAGTCTTTCAAGCTTCCATGCTTGCTGCAAGAATCAGTTCCTATAGTCTCTACATGGGAAGGTTCCTAAAGGAGCTCACAGATAATTTACAGACTTTAAGTCCTTTCATTTCTGAGGAGAAAAGACAGGCTAAGTTCTCCAACCGTGCAGCCTTTGACTGCTTAGAGTGTATAAGCAGAACCTCGGCTATTGCCATAGGTGCACGTAGAATTGCTTGGCTCCAGGCATCTGGTTTAGAGCTCTGGGTACAAGATAAATTGGGAAATATCCCTTGTACTGGTGAGAACCTGTTTGGGAAAGATTGGCAGGAAAAAGCCAATGAAATGGATGCTGAAAATTCCACCTTGGATAGACTATCCAAGTCCACTGCTGATCCTGTTAGAAAGAAGTTGTTCAAGAAAACACCTTTTTCTAAAAAAAAAAGATTTTATCCTGCTTATACTCAGCAGGCATCTTCTGCAGGTCAGTTTTCAACCAAACGTCAGCAACCACCCAAACAGAAGAAAGCAAAGGCTGCTAGGCCTCCACCGGCTCAGCAGCCTCAGCCTCCTCAGGGCCTTTGACTTTCAGCTAGAGAACTTAGCCTTTCTGTTTCTGGAAGGACCAGAACCGTCCACCATTCCAGGAAGGTTATCATTTTGCCCCCAGATGGGGGCAAATAACAGCAGAGCATTGGACACTCTCCATCATAAAGGAGGTGTACAAACTTCATTTTTCAAGCATGCCCCCTCACACAATAGTGAAGCAGTTCAATTCTCCGACACCTCTCATCAACCTCTTAGGTCAGGAGGTTGCCATTCTTCTTGCCCAAGGGGCGATAGAAGAAGTGCCTCTTCATCAACAGGGCACAGGGTTCTATTCCCCTTATTTTCTTATCCCAAAGAAAACAAGGGGATACAGACCTATATTAGATCTCAGAGAATTGAACAAATTCCTTGTCAAGGAGAAATTCAAGATGATTTCTCTCGGTGCTCTGCTTTCCATACCTTCAGAGTCAGGATTGGCTTTGTTCTCTAGATCTCAAGGATGCATACACCCATGTACTCATCCATCCAACCCACAGAAAGTTCCTTCGGTTCCTTTTTCAAGGAAAGCACTACCAATACAGGGTGCTTCCTTTTGGTCTGGCCTCTGCTCCAAGGGTGTAAACGAAATGCATGGCTGTGGTAGCAGCATTTCTCCGTACTCTGGGAATATTCGTCTTCCCTTACTTGGACGACTGGCTCACTCAAGCTCCAACACAGTCAGAGGCCAAGACTTCTCTATCCTGCACAATGCGTATCCTTCAGTATTTAGGGCTGATAATAAACATCCCAAAATCCAGTCTGACTCCCACTCAGTCTTTAGAGTTCATAGGAGCTCTGCTGGATACCACAAGAGCAAGGGCCTATCTCCCCCAGGCCCGTTGCCTTCGTTTAGTGCAGTTAGCTTCTCAAGCAGCGCTAAAGCCTCACCTAACTGCTCGAGAAATGTTGCAATTGCTGGGCCACATGGCATCCACCGTGCATGTGGTTCCATATGCTCGCCTCCACATGAGGGCAGCTCAGTGGACTTTATGTCAGACAAAATAGCAAACACAAGTCGCCTCATTTTGTCCCTCCAATGGTGGAGGTCCACTCAAAATCTGTTGCTGGGGTGCCCCTTCCAACAACCCTTACCCCAAGCAACTCTCACAACAGATGCTTCTCCAAAGGGTTGGGGAGCTCATCTGCAAGACTTCTCCACCCAGGGCACCTGGTCTCCACAAGAGAGTTGTCTACATATCAATCTTTTGGAACTCAGAGCAATTTTCCTGGCTCTGCGAGTGTTCCACTCCCTGCTCAGCTACAAGACAGTCCTCATTCACACGGACAATCAGGTAGCCATGTGAACAAGCAGGGGGGAACGGGCTCTCTGCCGCCTTGCAACGAAGCTTTGCGACTATGGGCCCTCGCCAGAGAGCATCAGATTCATCTGCTGGTAGTATATCTTCCAGGCATTCAAAACTCTTGGGCGGACAGACTCAGTCGAGTTCTCCTTCCACACGAGTGGTCTCTGCATGCAGACCAGGTGACCAGGATATTTCAACTTTGGGGAACCCCGGACATAGACCTCTTTGCAAGTCTGTGGAATACCAAACTTCCCCGGTTCTGTTCCAGAATTCCGGCTCAGGGGGCTCAGGCCAAGGATGCTTTCCTCCTTTACTGGGGTCAAGACTTCCTGTATGCCTTTCCCCTAATTCCCAAAACCCTCTTCAAGCTTCAGAGAGACAGAGGCCACATGATCCTCATAGCACCACATTGGCCACGGCAAGTGTGGTACCCTCTGCTTCTACATCTCTCTCAAGCTCCCTCCCTGGAGTTAGGGTCTGCTCCAGATCTCCTATCTCAGGAGAATGGGATGTTATGGCATCCCAATCCCCAGTCCCTGCATCTCAGGGCTTGGTTGCTGAAGGCCTAGATCTCCAAGATCTTCATCTTTCTCAGCAAGTGAAAGATGTTCTTTGTGCTTCCAGAAATCCTTCCACTGGATGTTCTTATGCTTTCAAGTGGAAAAGGTTTACTATTTGGTGTTCAGAAAAGGGTCTTAACCCCCTTGCTATACCTCTGGAATTTTTACTGGAGTATCTCCTCCATTTGTCTAATGCAGGCCTTAAGACAAATTCAGTAAGAGTCCATTTGAGTGCTATTGCAGCTTCTCTTAAATCTTTAAATGGACAACCTATTTCCTCTCATCCTCTTATAGCAAGATTCATGAGAGGCCTCCTTCTAACTAAGCCTCCCATTAGACCACCTCCGGTGGCATGGGACTTGAACCTGGTTCTTGGGCAGCTCATGAAGCCACCTTTCGAACCCTTAGCTACCACCTACTTGAAATTCCTTTCTTAGAAGGTTATCTTTCTCATTGCAATCACATCAGCACGCCGCATTAGTGAATTGCAAGCACTAGTAGCTAATCCACCTTATACAAGGTTCCATCATGACAAGGTAGTCCTTAGGACTCATCCACACTTTATGCCTAAGGTGGTCTCGCCTTTTCATCTCAACCAAGAGGTCTACTTACCTGTCTTTTTTCCAGGACCTCATGCATCAAATGCAGAGAGGAATCTTCATACCTTGGACTGTAAAAGAGCTCTAGCTTTTTACTTACAAAGGACACAGCAACATAGAAAGTCCTCTCAACTCTTTGTTGCTTTTGATCCTTCTCTTTTGGGACTTCCAGTCTCCAAGAGAACACTGTCTAACTGGATTGCTCAGTGTATTTCTTTCGCCTATCAGAGTAAGAACCTTTCTCTGAAGGGCAATGTCACAGTTCACAATGTGAGAGCCATGGCAGCCTCAATGGCTCCTCTGAACTCTGTGTCTATTGACGACATCTGTCGAGCAGCCACTTGGGCCTCCGTTCATACCTTCAAAGCCCATTACTGCTTGGACAAGGACTCCTGCCGGGATGCCTTGTTTGGTCAGGCTGTTCTCAAACACCTGTTCCATACCTAATCAACTCCTACTCACCATCCCTGGTAGGATGCCAGAGATCCATGGGGGGAAGTGGAGCCCTTCTCAGGGACACACAACTTCTGGGGTCTCTCCCTAGCACCTAAAGCTAGGGAGTCCCCATATGTGATGACTAGATTCCTGCTTGTTCCTGGAGATAGCATAGTTACTCACCTGTAACAGGTGATCTCCGGGAACAGCAGGAATTTAGTCCTCACAACCCACCCACTTCCCCTAGGAGTTGTATCTCTCTATCTCTCTCTTTTCCTTTCCCTCGCTCTCTCTCTTTGTCTCAGCTTTAAAACTCAACTGGAGAGAGGCAGTTGGGAAAGGCGGAAAGGCAGCACGCAGGCGCTGTGGGATGCTCCCAAAAGCGTTCTAATTGGACGTTGAGGAGCGTTCCCACGCAGGCTCCGTCGGTACTGACGATACCCATATTTGAGGACTAAATTCCTGCTGTTCCCGGAGATCACCTGTTACAGGTGAGTAACTATGCTTTCTGCAGGCACCAGCTTATTGCATGGACAGCTTATTCTATGGAAGGGACAAATTGTGCTGCCTTTACCACAGCTGCAGAATTGCAACATACCATCTGCTCTGATTGTGTCTTAAGAAACCTGAAATTGTTTAATGTTTGCATAAGAAAACATGATTTCAGTTAAATAAAGGTGCCATGGTAAGGACTTGTAATTCACATCATTATATTTGAGGTTTACAAGCTTTGTCAGCACCGTATATCAGAGGAGTCTGAGGTAGGGCCTAGTGAAAGCAATTAATGATTATATTCTGTGCTGTGTAAGGTGGTACAGTATTGGACTGATCATTGCTAACTTCAGTGTCTGACTTAAGCCTACATAGGGTTAATGCTTTTTTAAAATGTCTGTCCCCATAGCCATGTAAATGAAGTACAGCTTGTTTCCTAGTGACCACTTGTCAGATATATTGTCTCAGTTGGACTCTATCCAAAGTCCAGCAGTGTGTGCTAATAATTGGAGAACTGAGTTGAGCAGTAAGCGGAAATAGCAGTTTTAGGGGGTTCACATTGTTGCTGTCTTTAGACTGCTGCCAATAAAACTGTATGTGGTTCCACTTATATGGAGCAATTCAGACTTTGTGCAAAGGATTTAATAAAAATATAATATGTATTTTGATCTTAGATGTTGAATTTCAAAACTCATACAAAAGATGCGTTACAAATCAGGAACTGTTGGTAGATCCCTTTTCCAGACAGCTTACAAAGTTGGTACCTGAGGCAATGAAGGGTTAGGTGACTTGCTCAAAATAACAAGAAGCTCCAACCAGTATGCTGCACCTATATATTTTTTCTGACATTATGCACCAGCAATGGTTTAAAAATGCTGTTTGAAACATAAATGGAGACTTTGCTTCTTGACTTTTCCATTAACCATTTAGAAAACTTTTGAGCCTCTGAAAAAGACCAGCTTTGACTTTCTTTGTGTCGGGGTTTATCTGTAACCTTGAAGTAAATTAATTAGACTTGCATTCAGGAATTTTCTTCAGTTGCTGTTTTGGTTTTATAAAATATGGTGCCACCTCTTACATTTCAGGTCACTTGGTGCTAGCATTACTCCTACATGCCTTTGACTGTGCCATAATCTTTTGTGTATAAAAAGGAAGCAGTGGGGGGAGGAAGGGTTGCTGATTGACAAATTCTTTCTCCTTGTGTCAGCAGTATGGTTTGGCAGTGAAACGTTCTGCAAGGCTTAAAGAAAGTCATAGAATGGCTGCATTATGTATAAAAACTGCCTTGTTTAAAACAAGCTATCTTTATGCTTTGAATTTCTTTTGAGTAAAAGAATGGCTTGAGAGAGAAGTTTTTTTTTAAGCACAGTGAAAGGTTCCTTGAAGTGCAATAAATCTAATTGCTTAATTTCAGATTTAAAAGTTGTGCCTGAAATCATATTGCAGTATATAAAACTGAATTATCAGGCATCTTTTGTATTTTTACGCATTCTGAATGTCAACAGTGGTTAACATGTGGAATGGCAGAATAAAATATTTATTTAAAAATGTCTTTTCATTTTATTATTGGTTCTCTTATTGTTAGAATCTATTTTGTGTGTGTGTGTATATATCTATATATCTATATCTATATAAATCAAATCAAAATAATATATTTTTGGATATGGTCATGGCTCCTAAAATTACATTTCAGACATTTAATGCAGTTTTTCTACTTTGGATGCACTGTGTTTGGTGATGCTGGCAGTCTGGATAACAGTTGAACAGTATCCCGATTGACTTATGGCTGTACTAATAGAGAAACGTTGGTGAAGCATGTAGAGTAATGTGAGGTAATTTTTGCTGAAATTTAAATATGGACGAAATTCTTTCTCTTAGGGAGGAATCTGCTATCTTGGTACGTGTCGGTACCAACGACATAGGAAAATGTGGTAGGGAGGTTCTGGAGGCTAAATTTAGGCTTTTAGGTAGGAAGTTGAAATCCAGACCTTCCAGGGTAGTGTTCTCCGAAATGCTTCCCGTTCCATGTGCAGGACCCAAAAGGCAGGCAGAGCTCCGGAGTCTCAATGCGTGGATGAGACAATGGTGCAAGGATGAGTGTTTTGGATTTGTTAGGAACCGGGGAACATTCTGGGGAAAGGAGGCGCTCTTCTGAAGGGATGGGCTTCACCTTAACCGGGATGGAACAAGGCTGCTGGCATTAACCTTTAAAAAGGAGATAGAGCAGCTTTTAAACTAGATGATAGGGGAGAGCCGACAGTCGCCCAAGAACGCATGGTTCGGAACAATGTATCCTTGAAGGATACTACCAAAAAAATGTGCAGAGCAATTTCCCCAGCTTTCAAAGAAAGCCTTTGGGAATACCTCACGCATGCGCGGTCCCCTTCCCGCCCAAGGGTGTCATCTTGCTCAGTCTTCTTTTTTCCGCAGAGCCCGACAGACGTCGTCCCATTTTCCTCGGAAAAAGTTGATTGTTTTTTGACTATTTCTACCATTTTTGGTACTGTTCGACGCCGGTTCCCCTTCCCGCTTTGGCTCGGTACACCGGTATAGAGTCCGACTAACTTTTTTTCGTTTTTATCTTTAGTGACTAGCGTTCGCGCTCTTTTCTTTTAACTGGCAGCCCAGTCTTTTGACCTTGTAGGGGCCCTTTTTCCCCCGATGGCTGCCAGCGGGTTCAAGAAGTGTGATCGGTGTAAAAAAATTGTCCCTCACCGACACCCATGACTGCTGCCTCGGACCCGACCATGACCCGGTGGTCTGCGGTCCGTGTGGCAAAATGTCCTCCAAAGCGCTGAGCAGGCAGCACCAGCGCGAGACTATTTTCTCCGAGTCTGGATCCGTCTGGGCCACGACCTCGTCAGAAGCCTCGACGTCTCAGGACTCTGAACCCGAGCACCATCAGGGGTCTTCTGAAAGGGGGTCTCCCACCCGGGAGCACCATAAGAAGAAGAAACCCGTGAGGGCTTTGTCTCTGGAGGACTGCGATCGGTTGCGGCCCTCGGGTTCTAGGTCGTGGAGTGCCGAACGCCGCCCTGGGTTCGCCGAGTCGGAGAGGCCTGCTAAAATACCTCGTACGGAGCCGGAGGCATCGGACAAGGTAATGTCTGTTGTCCTCGTGGACTCTCCTCCGAGAGAACCGGCGTCGGTCCCGGCATCGGGAACCGAGCCAGGGGCTGCAGAGCCTTCTGAGCTGGGTCTCAGGTTGGCGGCCTTGGAGAGCAGCGTGTCTGCCTTCATGGACCAGCGGCAGGCGTTGATAGCCGGTCTCACCCGTGCATCCGCCCCGACCACCGGGACCTCGACGTCTAAGTCGACCCCGGAGGCAGAGTCAATCCTCGAGTCCATGCGGGCTCAAGTCGATCCTCGGCCCAGGTCTCCCTCGACCTCCTGTTCGGGACCGAGGTCGTCATCACCGGGGCCATCGGCGTCGGGACAGACACGCTCGAGGCCGGAGCCCATCGAGTCCTCCTTGGAGGGCTCAGCTTGGGAGACGGAGGAGGAAGACTCACCTGGTATGTCCCATCGGACTCCCCGGGTTCAGAACCTCAGAGATGGTCGCCCCCGGAGGACACAAGGACTTTGTGAGGGATATGGCCAAGGCTTTGGCTTTCCCTGCAGATGTTGAGGAGGAGCCTCGAGCAGAGGAGCTCGATGCCCTCCAGTATGACTCTCCTCCAAAGGAGGCCCTTACTGTACCTGTGCCTACGGTGCTGGAACGGTTGATGCCCCGCATGTGGGAGTTCCCAGCCTCGGCGCCAGTCCTCAGCAAACGGGTCGATTCCATTTATCGAGTCCGTAAGAGCCCTGGGTTCCAAAAGGTGCAGCTGCTGCACAACTCCATGGTTGTGAAATCAGCCATGCAAAGGCGCAAGAGCCAAAAGACGCACTCCTTAGTGCCTCCCGGCCGGGAGGCCCAGAACCTGGACGCCCTCGGCAGAAAGTGCTTCCAGGGCTCGATGCTGTCATGCCGTGTCCAAACCTATCAGCTGTACATGGGCATTTACTTAAGAAACCTGGCAAAGGAGATTGCCGGGTTCCCTGCTGGCCTCTCCGAGGAACCCTTGCAGCGCTTCAAAGCCTTGTCCATGGGGAACCGAGGGTGCTCAAAGTTTGTCTCGAGCAGCCTACGGCGGCTTCGCGGCTTCGGCCCGGGTAGCCGCAGCTGGCATCAGTGCAAGGTGCCAGGCTTGGCTCATGTCGTCTGACCTCGAGCCATGGGTACAGGACAAGTTGATCGATGTACCCTGCCAAGGAGATAACCTCTTCGGCAAACCCATGACTGAGAAGGCTGCTGAACTCGAGTCCGAGTACTTGACCCGGACAAGGCTGTCAACAAAGATATTTGCTCCTTCTCACAGGAAGAAGACCTCGGGGAAAAAGCCCTTTTACCTGAGGAAGGGACAGGCTTACAGAAACTACCCCACTTACCAGGCCTCCCCAGCTCCCCAGCAGGGGCAGCAGGCCAGGGGACGGAGGAATAGCCCTCGTAAGCCTCAAACCCCCAAGCCTCCAGCTCCTGCTCCTGCCCCTGCCCAGCAGGTAGGGGGTTTTTGACTCCCTTTGCATAGCTCCTCTCCCACCAGTGGTTTGGCACTGCACAGGAGGTCGGCTCTCCCTGTACGCCCAAAGGTGGCCAGCCATTACATCCGATACTTGGGTTCTAAGGATAGTCCAAGACGGCTATCTGCTCCATTTCCGCCAAGTACCTACCTCCTATTTCCCAGGAGAGCATCTCGGACCCCTCTTGCACAGGAACCTCCTCTTGCAGGAGTTGGCTAGTCTTCTCAAGGATCAGGTAGTGGAACCAGTGCCCCACCACCTGCAGGGGAAAGGCTTTTACTCCAGGTATTTCCTGATACCGAAAAGACAAGGAGGCCTTCACCCCATCCTAGACCTGCGAAATCTCAATAAGTTCTTGGTAAAGGAAAAGTTCAAGATGCTTTCACTTGAGATACTTCTGCCTTATCTCCAGCAGGGAGACTGGCTATGTTCCTTGGACCTAAAGGATGCTTAGCACACACATCCTCATACATCCAGACCACAGACAATACCTCAGGTTTATGGTCGGAGGAAACCACTTCCAATACAAAGTGCTTCCCTTTGGTCTAGTTTCTGCTCTAAGGGTTTTCACCAAGTGCCTAGCTGTGGTAGCGGCCTTCCTCAGGAGTCAGGGGATCTTTGTGTTCCCTTACCTAGATGACTGGCTCATAAGGGGCCAGTCAGCTCAGGAGGCACACTACGCCACAGCTCGCACAGTAGCACTGCTTCAGCATCTGGGGTTGGTCATCAGTCACGCAAAGTCCTCTTTGCTCCCCATCCAGAACTTGGAATTCATAGGGGCAAGGCTTGACACCGTACAGGCGAGGGTCTACTTGCCACTGGACAGGGCAGACCGCCTGCTGTCTCAGGTGGTCATGGTGAGTCAAGTACCCCAGGTGTCAGCACGGAGGTTCTTACGCCTGCTCGGCCACATGGCCTCCACAGTTCATGTTACTCCTTTCGCATGCATGCACATGCAGACAGCTCAGTGGACCCTGCGGGACCAGTGGTCACAGGCCACGGGACGCCTGTCCGACAGAGTGGCAGTTTCCAAACCCCTAGTGCAGTCCCTGCAGTGGTGGTCACAATCAGGGAACCTCCTGCGGGGGGTACCGTTCCAGCTTCTCGTGCATACCAGGGTGCTGACCACGGATGCCTCCTTGATGGGTTGGGGAGCCCATTATCAGGGCTCTTGCACTCAAGGTCAGTGGACTCCTGAGGAGGCCACACTCCAGATCAACCTGTTGGAACTCAGGGCCATTCGCTTAGCTCTAAAAGCCTTTGCTCCTGTCCTCTCCAACCAGTCTGTCCGAATACAGACGGACAACCAGGTGACTATGTTCTATGTGAACAAATAGGGCGGTACAGGTTCGCGGATCCTTTGACAGGAGTCTCTGGATCTCTGTTCCTTCGCATTTCGACACAACATGTCTCTTCATGCAGTTTATCTACCGAACCAGGAGAACGGCCTAGCAGACAGACTGAGCAGGGTTCTTCAACCCCACGAATGGCAACTGAACAGGGAGATTGCCCAGCAGATTTTCAACCACTGGGGCATCCTGTCCATGGATCTCTTTGCCAGTCCACAGAATCGTCAGTTGCCCCGCTTTTGCTCCAGACAGCCGCACCCCCTCAGGGTAGCAGCAGATGCGTTTCTTCTCCCTTGGTCGGGAAGCCTCCTGTATGCTTTTCTGCCTACGCCGCTGGTAGCACAAACTCTCTTCAAGATTCACAGGGACAAGGCCTGGGTGATCCTGGTAGCACCCAGGTGGCCCAGACAGCCTTGGTTCCCACTTCTTCTTCAACTGGCAGTGAAAACCCCTCTCCCCTTGGGGGTACAGCCCGACCTCCTCACCCAGGAGCAGGGTTCCCTAGTGCACCCCAATCCCAAATCCCTCAATTAGATGGCCTGGCTGTTGAGAGGGTAGGCCTTGCACCTTTTCTCTTACCCGAAGGGGTAGAAGAAGTGTTGTTAGCCTCCAGGAGGCCATCCACCAGAAAATCCTGCACATGTAAATGGCGCAGGTTCCAAGTGTGGTGTTGCCAACATACTGTAGAATCCTTCTCATCTCAGGTTCCCAAGGTGTTACAGTACCTACTTCATCTCTCGGAGCTAGGCCTCAAGTCTAACTCCGTCAGGGTCCACCTGAGTGCCTTGTCGGCTAACCATGCACCGATAGACGATCAGCCTCTCTCGGCTCACCCCTTGGTAGCCAGGTTTCTTAGGGGTCTGCTCCTGCTGAAACCTCCAATCCACCCTCTGGCGACGGAGTGGGATCTCAACGTGGTCTTGCAGCAACTTACTCGCCCCCCTTTCGAGCTGATGGCAACTTTCCAGCTGCGCTTCCTCTCCCGGAAGGTGCTCTTCCTGGTAGCACTCACGTCGGCTAGGTGTGTGAGTGAGCTGCAGGCTCTAGTGTCCGATAGGCCGTACACATGGTTTTACAGGAACAGGGTAGTGCTCCGCACACACCCCAAATTCCTCCCAAAAGTGTTTCCCTCGTTTCACCTCAACCAAGAGGTGGTTCTTCCCACCTTCTTTCCCAGTCTACATACCAACAGAGCAGAGGCAGTTCTGCATACCCTGGATTGTAAGAGGGAGCTCGCCTTCTACCTAGAGCGTACGCGGGGTGTCACGCCACCACCACTCGCCTCTAGGTTAGAGGGGCGTGGATTATTGAAGGAACTTTCTGCTGTATGCTTTTTCAGCTTTTTTATACTATTTCCCTGCAATGCCCTCATGGAAATGTAGTCCTTATTCAGCTGTATGAGTGCACCATGCAGAAAGCTGTAGTCAGGCTCAAGTAGGTAAGGCAAATGACAGAAATTTATTATTTTTATATACACAATGGTTCGATCATACCACACATAGGATTCTTGGTTCAGGACTCTTGGAAGCAAAAATTGTCCAAAACATATCCAACCACAAAATGCAGTTTTAAAGGTTCTCTCTATTGCAGGATTCACAGTCTTTACCAGCAAGCCTAATTATATTCCCTTCTTAGCTTTGCTGGCTAAAGCACCAAGCAAAAAGCACATTTAAAGTCTGTGGTAAACTTCCCCTTTATAAACACAAGGGAAACACAGCCACCCTGCTTGTGGGATAAGGATACCTTTTTCTTGGATAACCTTCTTTCAGGACTGGCTTGCTTTCTCTACGTTCCGAGGTTTACAGCTTGGCACAAGGAACAGTCCAAGGGAGTGTCCTCCTCAATCAGCTTCACCTCGGGCTCTCCCAGCTGCATAGGCTCTGACTCCCCATCCTGCTCAGCATACTCAGCTAACAGCCTCTCGGGGAATCTTGGAGTCTCTCTTGTTCCTGGCTCCAAACTGTCCTGCAGCCATGCTACATGCCAAATAGCACTCTCTCCAGCTGGAAGCACCGTTCCTATGCTCTGCTCAGCCTGGGTTCCTGCTGCTTCTCTCCTTTTCACTAAATCATACTCTGCTCTGGGTTTATACTTCCAGGGCTCTAGCTCCAACCCCACCCTACTCAGGTGACGGCAATCAGCCTGACTCCGGGCACCTGAGTGCTTGAAGCATTCACTGCCTAAAGGGTTCTGGGCCTTGTATCCTCTCCCCTTCATTCCACTAGGGGGAGCCTGAAATGTTTTCCACGTGGAAGTTTTCTGATCCCTGGAGGTGTTTATGGCTTTCCTACCCTGACTTGGTAAAAGGGGGCCCTTTACTAGGGTGAATTCCCTGTCTCTTTGTCCTCCCCTGGACTCTGGATAGGCCTCCTTGCCACAGGGGACATCGGAGGGCTTCTCAGCTCTTCGTATCTTATGACTCTAGTAAACTGGATCTACCGGTCTCCAAGCGCACGTTATCCACCTGGGTGGCAGATTGCATTGCCTGGGCGTACAGGGCAGCTGACCTTCAGCTGCAGGGTCGTATTACGGCCCACTGTGTTAGGGCTAAGGCCGCATCAGTAGCTAATCACTGCTCTGTTTCGCTGGCAGACATCTGCCGGGCTGCAACGTGGTCTTCCAGCCAGACTTTTGCAGCCCATTACTGCCTGGACAGGGAGTCCTGACGAGACAGCGTTTTCAGTCAGGCGGTACTCCAGAATCCATTCGAGCTTTAAGCAACTCCGGCCCTCTGGTGTGAGGTTACCGTGGGGATGCATTCTTGGAGAAAGTTCTCTTGCTGCTGTTGTGGCTCGCCTAGAGGGAACCCTTTTTTCAGCTATAGGTTCTTGGTAGCCTGTAGCTAGGGAGTTCCATATGTGAAGACTGACTTCCTGCTTGTTCCTGGAGTAAGCGTATTTACTCACCTGTTACTGTTGTTCTCCAGGGACAGCAGGAATCAGTCCTCACGACCCTCCATCCTCCCCTGGAGTTGCAGTCCTATTATTGCTTTTTATTATTTTTTGCCGTCTTTTTAGCTATGTCATCTGACTGAGCAAGATGGCACCCTTGGGCGGGAAGGGGACCGCACATGTGCGAGGCATTCCCAAAGGCATTCTTTGAAAGCTGGAGAAATTGCGCCGCACGAAGGCTCCGTCGGCACCAACGTCACCCATATGTGAGGACTGATTCCTGCTGTCCCTGGAGAACACCTGTTACAGGTGAGTAACTATGCTGTGGCGGGGTTGCGCTCTGTTAGAGAGGGCATTGAGTCACAAAGGATTAAAGATCTACAGGAAACAAAATTTGCTGTAGAATCTCTATGGATTGAAATTCCATGTAAAAAGGCGAAGGCGATGGCAGTGGGGGTGTACTATTGACCGCCTGGCCAGAATGAACAAATGGATGATGAAATGCTCAAAGAAATCAGGGAAGTTAACAAAACTTACAGAACGGTAATAATAATGGGTGATTTCAATTACCCCGGTATTAACTGGGTCAGTGTCACGGCAGGACATGCTAGGGAGATAAAGTTTCTAGATGAAATAAATGACTGCTTCTTGGAGCAGCTGGTTCATGAACCGTCCAGAGGGGAAGCCATTTTGGACTTAGTACTTAGTGGAACACCTGATCTGGTGCAAAAGATAAGGGTGTTGGGGCCACCTGGCAATAGTGATCATAGCATGATCGCGTTTGATTTAATTAATGGAGGAGAGATGGTAAGGAAATCTACATTACTACCTTTTAACTTTCGAAAGGGAGACTATGATAAAATGAGGAAAATAGTTAAGAAAAAGCTAAAAGGAGCAGTTGCAAAGGTTAAAAACTTACATCAAGCTTGAATGTTGTTTAAAAATGCTATCTTGGAAGCCCAGACCAGCTGTATTCCATGCTTTAAGAAAAGTGGAAAGAAGTCCAAAAACCTGCCAGAGAGAGGCTGTTGCCAAAAAGCATCTTACAGAATATGGAAAAAAGAGCCAAATGACGAAAACTGGAAACAGCAAAAGCACTGGCAAATTAAATGTAAGGCATTGATAAGGCAGGCAAAGAGAGCATTTGAGAAGAAACTTGCTGTGGAAGCAAAACGCATAATAAAGACTTTTTCAAGTACATTTGTAGCAAAAAAAAACCTGGGAGAGAGTCAGTTGGATCATTAGATGATAGAGGGGTAAAAGGGGCAGTAAGAGGAGACAAGATTCTTTTTAACATCTTTGTTAGTGATATAGCGGAAGGGTTGTCGGGTAAGGTTTGCCTCTTTGCAGATGATACCAAAATCTGCAATAGAGTAGACACCCAGGAAGGTGTAGATAACATGAGGAGGGATCTAGCTAATCTTGAAGAATGGTCTAGAATTTGGCAGCTGGGATTTAATGTTAAAAAATGTAAGGTCATGCATTTGGGCTGCAGCAATCCAAGGGAGCAATATAGTATAGGGGTGAAGTACTTTTGTCCACTAAAGAAGAGCGGGACCTAGGCGTGGTTGTGTCTGATGATCTTAAAGTAGCTAAACAGGTAGAAAGAAGAAAGTTAAAACAGGTTAAAAGAAGAAAGTTGAGCATGAAGCAACATATGGGTCATTGATGCAAATTAGAGCATTGGGTCGAAACCATAAAGGCCCGTAGCTCTCTGAAGTCTGAGACCTGTTGCTTCTAGTAGAAATTTATACTACCTGATCAAGCATTGGGAACGAGAAATAGATTAGAGTTCTGGAGGATATAATGGAGTAACAATTATCTATATATAGCTTAACAGTTAATTTACTCCGTAGAATCGACCATATAATTGTGTTGTGGCAAACAGGTAGAAAAGGCAATGGCAAAAGCTAGAAGGATGCTTGGGTGCATACGGAGAGGAATGGCTAGCAGAAAAAAGGAGGTGATAGTGCCTCTCTATAAGTCTTTTCTGCAACCTCATTTGGAGTATAGTGTGCAATTCTGGAGACCACACCTTCAAAAGGATGTGAACAGGATGGAGTCGGTGCAGAGGGTGGCTACTAAAATGATTAGTGGTCTTCATTATAAAGCATATGAGGACAGACTGAAGGATCTTAATATGTACACCTTAGAGGAAAGGCGGGATAGAGGTGATATGATTGAGATGTTTAAATACCTCCGTGGCATAAATGTTCAGGGGGAGAGCCTCTTTCAGCTGAAAGCAAGTTCTGCTATGAGGGGACATGGGATGAGGGTGAAGGGAGATAGATTCAGGAGTGATATGCCAAAATATTTCTTTACGGAAAGAGTAGTGGATCCGTGGAATAGTCTCCCAGTGGACGTGGTAGAGATGAGGACAGTAACTGAATTCAAAAAGCATGGGACAAACACAGAGGATCTCTAAAGGTAAAAAGGGGACTGTTGTAGTTGTTGATATTTATTTATTTATTTAACTATTTCTTTTATACCGCCCCTTCCAGAGATCAAGGGCGGTTTACATATAACAGATTAAGGACAGACTAGATAGGCCATGTGGTCTTTTTCTGTCATCATATTTCTATGTTTTTATGGCTTCGGTCTTTACTGAGGAAGATGTAGGGATGTTACCCGTGACTGAAGTGGTATTAAAAGGTGATGCTGCAGAAGAATTGAAAGAAATATTGCTACACCAGGAAGATGTATTACAACTATTTGATAAACTGAAGAGTAACAAATCCCCCGCTTACTTGGTTTGCAGCTTGTCGTGCTGTGAGGGCTTGTGTGCATCAGTGATGCTGAGAGCTAAATTATTGGTAGTTTAACTACTGGAAGGGTCTCCCAAGATGGACAGGTCTCAGCTGAGGTTCCAGACCAAGACAAACCACCCATCTGGGCAGCAGCAGAATGGAATAGTGTTGACGGCGGAGGATCACATTTCTGTGACAACGGCAACAACACCAAACTTAAATTGCACTGAGGAAAGGCCCGGCAATCTACTTCTCTATCTTGCCATGAAAACCCAATGGATAGTTACAACAAAACAAATTGTGCTATAGTGCTGGAAGATGAGACCCCCAGGTCGGAAGGCACTCAACTAGCTACTGGGGAAGAGCTGAAGACTTTTCAGAGTAAAGCCAGCATTTATGATGTGGTTGGATCAAAGCCCTCGGGACGTCTGACTGCTGATGTAGCTGCGCATGAAATGAGTCAGAAGCTGTGAAGATGTCTTACACATTGGAACATGGAACATACGAAGAATGAAATGGAACGTGTACAACTTGATATATTGGGTGTCAGCGAACTGAAATGGACTGGCATCGGGCACTTTGCATCAGATGATCTCATGGTCTACTATACTGAAAATGAAAGACAAAGAAGAAATGGTGTTGCATTTATAATAAAGAAGAAACTTGCAAGAACTGTAATGAAATACAATGCAGTCAGCGAACGCTTAATCTCTATTTGTCTATGAGGAATGCCTATCAACACAACTATAATTGAAGTATATGCCCCAACAACAGCTGCAGAAGAGAAATGAAATTGAAGAGTTCTATGAACAAGTACAAGATGAAATTGACAGAACGTGCAAACAGGATATCCTGATAGTCATGGGTGACTGGAACGCAAAGGTTGGCAACAAAGAAGAAGGCAAAGTAGTTGGAAAATATGGACTTGGCAACAGAAATGAAGCTGATAGAATTCTGCAAGATCAACGATCTATTCATCTCAAACACCTTCTTCCAGTAACACAAGCGGCGACTGTACACATGGACTTCACCCAGTGGATTGTATAAAAATCAAATTGACTACATCTGTGGAAGTCAACAATGGAAAAGCTCTGTAACATCAACATAGACAAAACCTGGAGATGACTGGTACAGATCATCAACTACTAGTACGCAAACTCAAGCTAAAGTTGAAAAAGAGCAAACCACTCATGAATGCAGCAAAATATGACCTTGAGAATATACCACTGGAATTTAAAGACTGCCTGCAAAATTGATTTGCTGCTTTAGATACAAATGATAGAGCTCCAGAAGAGTTATGGAATGACATCAAGAAGGTTGTGTTGGAAGAAAGCGAGAAGTCTCTACAAAAGGTGAAAAAGGAAAAACGGCCAAAATGGATGACAATAGAAACTCTGTAAATTGTCCAGAAACGCAGAGAAGCTAAAGCCAGAGGAGAAAGAAAGACAATCACAGAACTCCAGAGATTTCCAACGTGCAGCAAGACAGGACAAGGAAAAGTACTACAGCGACACATGCAAGGAAATAGAAGCAGAAACTATTAGAGGAAGAACAAGATCGGCTTTCCTAAAGCTACAAGAGTTAAAGAAAAAGTTCCAGCCTCGAATTGGAATGTTACAAGATGCTCAAGGTTCTATGTTGAGTGATGCTTAGATCATCAAGAAAAGGTGGAATGCACACTAGCAACATCAAACAGGGCCTTCAGCCTTTATGCCCCTAAATGTTTGAACACATTACCACCAGATATTTGTGCTGTTACCGATCTAGCTCAATTCAAGAAGGCACTCAAAAGCACTTATTCCTCCATTACTACCAGGACAGCCAGACTCCAACCTAATTGCATCTCCTCCATACTAGCCCACCATTTAGATAGTACCTAATCTGTAGCACAAGCTTACTGTACATATGTAAATAGTTGCATTCATACTTCCCTATGTTATCCAAGTTGTTTTTTCCTGTTCTCTGTAAAACCAAACAGTTTGTTGTTATGGTACTTTGTTTTATGTAAACCGCGCTGATGATAAATAGTGCGGTATATAAGAGATTGTAATAAATAAATAAATAAATAAATAAATATACAGAGTTTTTATATGATAAAGATCAAGTGGAGCAACAGCCATTTCAACCTGTACCTTATGATCGGGAACCATTGGTGATGAAAGAAGAAGTTGAAGCAGCATTGAAAGCCTTATCAAAGAACAAAGCAACAGGAATTGATAGCATTCCCATAGAAGTATTACAGCAATCTGATGCAGCTGTTACCGTACTTACAAGGCTCTGCCAAGAAATATGGAAGACAACATCATGGCCAACTGACTGGAAAAGATCTGTGTTTATACCAATACTAAAGAAAGGTGATCCAACTGACTGTGGAAATTATCGCACAATCGCTCTGATCCCACATGCCAGCAAGATTCTACTGAAGATTATTCAAAAAAGACTACAACCATACCTGGAACAAGAACTACCTGAAGTGCAATAAGGGTTCAGGAAAGGGCGAGGAACGAGAGACATCATTGTGGATGTGAGATGGATCCTTGAAAATACTAAAGAATACCAAAAGGATATCTATTTGTGCTTTATCGACTATAGCAAGGCTTTTGACTGTGTAAACCATGAGAAACTCTGGGCCACATTAAGAAGCATGGGTATACCAGAAAACCTGATTGTACTCTTGCACAATCTGTACATTGATCAAGAAACAACAGTTCGAATGGAAAAAGGAGAAACAGAATGGTTTAAAATAAGCAAAGGTACTTTCCCTCTACCTGTTTAATTTATATGCACAACACATCATCACAGAAGCAGGATTGTATGAAGAGGTGTGAAGATTGGTGGAAGACTCAACAACCTTCGCTATGCTGATGATACCACATGTCTGGCTGAAAGTGAAGATGATCTGAAACATTTGCTTCTCACAATCAAAGAACATAGTCTCAAAATGGTCCTGCATGTTAATGTAATGAAGACAAAGATCATGACAACTGGCATAATCAACAGGTTCATCGTTGAAGGAGAAGAAATTGAAATTGTGAACAACTTTAACCTACTTGGATCAACTATCAATAAAGAAGCAACAAGCAGTCAAGAAATCAGATGACGCATTGCTCTTGGCAGAATGGCTATGAAGGACCTAGATAAGATTCTCAAGAGCAGAGAGGTCTCTCTCCATGCAAAGATTCGACTTGTTTAAGCCATGGTATTTTCAATAACATCATATGGATGTGAAAGCTGGACAGTGAAAAAGATAGGAAGAAAATTGATGCCTTTGAATTATGGTGCTGGCGGCGAATACTGTGTATAACATGGACTGCCCGAAGAACAAACCATTTGGTACTAGAGGAGATTAAGCCTAAGCTTTCTTTCAAAGCTCAGATGAGAAGACTTTGACTTTCATACTTTGGACACATCATGTGAAGAGAGAGATCATTAGAGAAAGACATCATGCTTGGGAAGATAGAAGGTCAACGCAAAAGAGGAAGGCCAGCAATGATATGCATCGATACAATAACAGCAGCTACGGGTACCAGTCTGTCAACAGTGAGCCGCCTGACTGAAGACTGTACACAATTTAGGATAGCTATCCAGAAGGTCGCCATGAGTCGACTCCAACTCGACTGCACTTAACAGCAGCAAATCACCTAGACCGGATGGTATACATCCTAGGGTGTTTAAAGAACTGAAATATGAGATTGCACACCTGTTTTTAGTAATCTGTGAACGATACTATTAAAATCATCTGTAATATCTGAAGATTAGAGGATTCTCAATGTAGCGCCAATTTTTAAAAAAGGTTCCAGTGTGATCTGGGAAACTACAGACCGGTGAGCCTGACGTCAGTACTCTCAAAAATGCTAGAAACCATCATAAAGAACAAAATTACTCAGCATGTAGATAGTCATGGCTTAATGGGAGACAGCCAATATGGCTTTAGACAAGGAAGATCTTGTCTTACTAATCTGTTATGTTTTTTTGAAGGTGTGAATAAACAGGTAGATAAAGGTGAGTCGGTTGATATGGTGTATCTAGACTTTCAGAAAGCCTTTGACAAGGTCCCTCATCAGAGACTTTTGGCAAAACTAAAAAGTCATGGGATAGGAGGTGATATACTGTTATAGATCAGAAACTGGTTAAAAGATAGAAAGCAGAGGGTAGGGCTAAATGGCCAATTTTCCTAATGGAAAAAGGTGAATAGTGGAGTACCCCAGGGAGCTGTGCTGGGTCTGCTGCTTTTTGACATATTCATAAATGACCTGGAAAAGGGAATAATGAATGAGGTTATCAAATTTGCAGATGACACAAAACTATTTAAAGTTGTTAAAACCCAAGAGGATTGTGGAAAATTGCAAAAGGATCTTGATAAATTGGAAGACTGGGCATCCAAATGGCAGATGAAATTTAACGTGGACAAGTTCAAAGTTATGCACCTAGGAAAGAACAACCCAAACTATGGTTACACGATGCAAGGTTCCACATTGAAAGCCATCACCCTGGAAAAAGATTTAGGCGTCATTGTGGATAACATGTTAAAACTCTATGCCCAGTGTGCAGCGGCTGCCAAGAGAGCAAATAGAATGCTAGTTATCATAAGGAAAGGAATGGAAAATAAATCAAAGGATATTATAAAGCTTCTGTATCATTCCATGGTGCGACCGCACCTTGAATATTGTGTGCAATTCTGGTCGCCCTATCTTAAAAAAGATATAGCGTTATTAGAAAAGGTACAGAAAAGAGCCACCAAAATGCTAAAGGGGATGGAAAGGCGGAACGGTTTGGACAAGTTCCTGGAGGAAAGGTCCATAAACCATTATTAAAAGGGACACAGGATATCACTACTTGACCCAATACAAGCATTGAGGAACCTGTGTCCTTTGGGGAAACTGCTAGGTACTTATGACCTAGATTGGCCACTTTTGGAAACAGGATACTGGGCTTGATGGACCTTGGTCTGACCCAGTGAGGCATATCTTATGTTCTTATGTTGATTGATTTTGTCCTTTCAGTGTACTTGTTTATATTTTAAGCGGGAAGCTACCCATCTTATCATTGGGTATGTGCTGATATCAGAATATCTTTTATTCAGAAGTGCACAGTAAGATATCAGAGCTTATCTAATGGAAACTATGTAAACGTAACGTTGTTGCCCCAGAAAAACACTGTATAAGTGACCCTGATAGAGTTGTAGAAAACAAAGGTGTTGTAATCATAAGAAGATAAGATATGCCATACTGGGTCACATCAAAGGTCCATTAAGCCCAGTATCCTCTTTCCAACAGTGGCTAATACAGGTCACAAATACCTGTCAGGTTTCCAATAGATTCACATATTTCATGCTGCTTATCCCTGGGGTTTCTCCAATCCACTTTAATAATGATTTGTGGACTTTTATGTACTTATCCAAAACATTTTTAGACCGAATTAATGGTACAGCAACAAATTTCAGCATTTGGTTATGCATTGAATGAAAAAATATTAACTAGTCTTAAATGTGCTACTTCATAGCTTCGTTGCGTATCCCCTAGTCTTGAGTGGCATGGAATATGTAAGCACATAAGAGCATAAGATATGCCATACTGGTTCAGACCAGGGTCCATCAAGCCCAGTATCCTGTTTCCAACAGTGGCCAATCTAGGTCATACGTACCTAGCAGTTTCCCAAAAAGACACAGGTTCTGCAATGCTTGTACTGTGTCAAGCATTGATATCCTGGGCCCCTTCTTAATAATGGTTTATGGACCTTTCCTCCAGGAACTTGTCCAAATCTTTTTTATACCTAGCTACACTAACAGCCTTTACTACATCATCCGGTAACAAATTCCAGAGTTTGATTACACGTTGAGTGAAAAAATATTTTCTTTTATTAGTCTTAAATAGTTTACTCTGTAGCTTCATTGCATGTCCCCTAGTCTTTCTATATTCTGATAACGTAAACAGTCGATCTACGTTTACCCGTTCCACTCCGTTCATTAATTTATAGACTTTTATCATATCTCCCCTCAGCCGTCTCTTTTGAAGGAGTAAACAACCAATCTGTGCTTACATGTTCCATGCCTCTTATTATTTATAGACCTCTATCATATCTCTCCTCGGTCATCTCTTTTCCAAGCTGAAGAGCCATAATCTTTTAAGCCTTTCCTCGTAGAGGTATCCTTCCACTCCTTTATCCACTTTAGATATGGTGACTAGAACTGCACACTACAGTCAAGCTATGGTTGCACCATGAAGCGACACAGAGACATTCCAATATCCTTGGTTTTATTTGCCATTCCTTTCCTTACGATTCCTAGGATTCTTTTTTTCTTCTTGGCTGCTGCACATTCAACAGAGGGTTTCAAGATGTCTATGATAATGCCTAAATCCTTTATATCATGGAATAAGATCAGCTGATAAAAGAGGGAAATTAGGGCATCCCGACAGAGGTTCTATTAAAGATAAAAGTAATCGAAATGCCCTTAAGTACAGAGCAGACTGAGCTGAAAGATTCCAAATTATCCCTGTCTACTAATTACCAGATTAATATGAATAAAATACAATCTCTAAAATGCCTATATGCAAATGCCTGAAATGGTATTTAAAAGTGATGCAATAGAAGAATTGAAAGAAATATCGATAAACTGGGAAGATGTATTACAACTATTTGATAAACTGAAGAGTAGCAAATTACCTGGACTGGATGGTATACATCTGAGGATGTTGAAAGAAATGAAAGATGAAATTGCAGACCTACTATTAGTAATCTGTGAGCTATCATTCAAATCATCTATAGTACCCTAAGACTGGCAAATGGCCAATGTTATGCCAATTTTTAAAACAGGTTCCAGGGTGATCTGGGAAACTACAGACTGGTGAGCCTGATGCCATTACCAGGCAAAATGGTTGAAACCATTATAAAAAATAAAATTACTGAACATGTAGATAGTCATAGTTTAATGGGAGAAAGCCAACATGGATTTAGCCAAGGAAAGTCTTGTCTTACTAATCTGTTATATTTTTTGAAGGTTTGAATAAACAGGTAGACAAAGGTGAGCTGGTTGATATAATGTATCTGTTCCTAGCAGTTTCCCCAAAAGACACAGGTTTCACAATGCTTGTAGTGGGTCAAGCAGTGATATCCTGGGTCCCTTTTAATAATGATTTATGGAACTTTCCTGCAGGAACTTGTCCAAACCTTTTTTAAACCCAGCTACACTAACAGCTTTTACTACATCCTCCGGTAACAAATTCCAGGCTTTGATTACACGTTGAGTGAAAAAATATTTTCTCTTATTAGTCTTAAATAGGTTACCCTGTAGCTTCATTCCATGTTCCCTTGTCTTTCTTTATTCTGATGATGTAAACAATCGGTCTACGTTTACCCGTTCCACTCCATTCATTAATTTATAGACCTCTATCATATCTCCCCTTAGCCGTCTCTTTTCCAGGTTAAAGAGCCCTAACCTTTTTAGTCTTTCTTCATAGGGGGTATCCTTCCATCCCCTTTACCATTTTGGTGGCTCTTCTCTGTAACTTTTCTAATAACGCTATATCCTCCTTAAGATACGGCAACCAGAATTGCACAGGATATTCAAGGTGCAGTCGCACCATGGAACGATACAGAGGCATCATAATATCCTTGGTTTCATTCTCCATTCCTTTCCTTTTGATTCCTAGCATTCTCTTTGCTTTCTTGGCCACCACTGCACACTTGGCAGAGGATTTCAATGAGTTATCCATGACAACATCTAATATTTTTCTTGGGTGGCGGTTCCAAATGTGGAACCTTGCATCGTGTAACCATAATTTGGGTTGTTCTTTCCTAAGTGCATAACTTTGCACTTGTCCACATTAAATTTCAACCCTCTTTATGTACATAGTGTATAAAGTTCACCTGTTATCCAAGTTGGAATTCCCTGTTATATGTAAGTTCAATGTCTGATTGTTCCACATTGTACAAACCTGTTCATTGTAAACCGCGCTGATGCCGAATAGTGCGGTATAGAAAAACCAAAAATAAATAAATAAATAAATAAATAAATAAATTTCATCTGCCATATTGATGCCCAGTCTTCCAATTTATGAAGATCCTCTTGCAATTTTCCACAATCCTCATGGGTTTTAACAACTTTAAATAGTTTTGTGTCATCTGCAAATTTGATTACCTCATTCATTATTCCCTTTTCCAGGTCATTTATGAATATGTCAAAAGGCAGGGGACCCAGCACAGATCCCTGCGGTACTCCAGTATTCACCTTTCTCCATTGGGAAAATCGACCATTTAGCCCTACCCTCTGCTTTCTATCTTTTAACCATTTCCTGATCCACAATAGTACACTACCTCCTATCCCATGACATTTTAGTTTTGCCAAAAGCTCTGATGAGGGACCTTGTCAAAGGCTTTCTGAAAGTCCAGATACACTATATCAACCGACTCAACTTTGTCTACCTGTTTATTCACACCTTCAAAAAAACATAACAGATTAGTAAAACAAGATCTTCCTTGTCTAAAGCCATGTTGGCTGTCTCCCATTAACCCATGACTACCCCACACACCAGAGCCTGCTGCGGACAGAGGTTTTGGCCCTGCTGGCTGACCCCACCATCGAGCCGGTCCCTCCAACTCAGGTCAGGCAGGGCTTTAACTTAAGGTATCTCCTCATCCCCAAAAAGACCGCCTGGTTCCGTCCAGTTCTGGCTCTGTGGAACCTCAACCGGTTCCTGATGCACTAGAAATTCAAAATGGTCTCACTGAGGATGCTGTTCTCATACGTTATACAGCAGGGGTCTCAAACCCCAGTCCTGGAGGGCCGCAAACCAGTCAGGTTTTCAGGGTATCCCTAATGAATATGCATGAAATATATTTGCATGCACTGCCCCCATTGTATGCAAATATATCTCATGCATATTCATTAGGGATACCCTGAAAACCTGACTGGTTTGTGGCCCTCCAGGATTGGAGTTTGAGACCCCTGTTATACAGGATGATTGGCTATGCTCCTTGAATCTAAAGAATGCGTATGCGCACATCGCGATTCACCCGAATTACATATAATATCTTTGGTTTGTGCTGGGAGGTTAGCACTATCAGTACCGGGTGCTTCCTTCTGGGCTGGTGGCGGCCCTAAGGGTCTTCACGAAATGTCTCCGGACCCGCGGTGTCTTTGTCTTCCTGTACCTGAATACTGGCTCATCAAAAGTTCCACTCCGACCCGCATGCAGCAGTTCACTGCAATGACAATTCAGGTGCTCGAGGGACTCTTTTGTGGTCAACTACCCAGGGTCCCACCTCCAACTGGCACAGCAGGTGGACTTCATTGGGGCCCTCCTCAACACCACTTCAGCATGGTCCTTTTTGCTGGTGGACCGCCGACAGTGACTCCTTGTGGTGGGTGCATTGCAGTGCCATACTGCAGCTCACTGGCTGTTGAGAGCCCTTGGGCACATGGCTGCTACGGTGCATGTCACCTCTCAGGCCTGCCTCTCCATGCGGCAGGCAAAATGGACCTTACATATGCAATGGAAGCAGATGTCTGGCCATCTGTGGAACCAGATATTGTCACCGTACTACTAGCAGAATCCCTAATCTGGTGGCTCTAACCGGACAACCTTCTTTGAGGCCTCCCATAAGATGCTGTGATGAGGAAGGCACTAGTGAGCCTGCAGAATTAGAAAAAATCAGTGATTGTATCTTTAAAAACATTCCAGCAGTGCACAGGCTTAAGAGCAAGCTTAGAGTTTCTGAGGCTAGGCTGCCACACCCAAGCTCTGCTGACGGAGTAGCAGGCTTGGAGCATGATTATGAACACCTGTTAAGGCAGAGAGAAACGCTGCCCAGGAAGCACCTTTATAAACCCTGCTTAGGGAAAAGCAGAGAGAAGTGCGGGGAGAAGAGCAGAGAGAAGAGCTGCTCAGGAGGAAAAGGTTGCTCAGAAGGGAAGAGCAGAGCAAGCAAACACTCAAGGAGAGAGTTCAGGAAGACAGAGTCAGAGACGGACTCAGAGCAGGACTGGAAATTGAGCTGGAAGTTCCCAGAAAGAAAGTTCCAAGCAGAGGAAAGAAGGAGGACCTGGAAAGAGTCTGGCACAAGGGAAACCAGGCAAGAGCTGCTCAGGCAGAGAGAGCAGGGCAGGTTCCAAACTTCTGTTCCTGACCAAGAGGTTCACAACACTCAGAGGTGGGTGCCTAGGTTTCAAACCAGGAGGCAGAAAAACCCAGCCTCCAACAGAGAGCCGTGGTTAAACCTCAGAGAGGAACTGGGGCAAGAGAACCAAAGAAAGATATCCAGTAATACAGTTCTCCATATTCCTTACCCGGTAGAGAAGTCCTGGAGGGAGTTACAGGAATCCTCAGCAAGAATTCCACCAGAGGCAGGTCATGAGGGCTCAGTGCAGGATATTATAATTCCAGAGCAGGAGGAAATGCAAGTGGAGTATAATGAACCAGACCCCTTGATTACTGAACTGCCAATGGACTGTTCTTTGTGTCGTGCAGAGGCTACTGAATCCTTGGTTAAGAAGTAGCAGCCTGAGTAAATGCTTTTGGGAAAAGCACTACCAAGAAAATTTAACCTTGCTAAGGTAGGAACCAGGTTAAGTAAGACAAGCTTGCACAGCACTGTATATTATCTCACTAAGGAAGCAAAAAGCCATTCTTTACTTTGTTGAACCTAAGAAGCTGTACTTTTTTTTTTTAATTTATACTTTATCATTTTAACATACAATGAAGCATATATCAAAACTTCATGGAAATTAAGACACTGGTTAGAAATACAACATTGAAAACCATCAACATTGAGATAAAGTAAAGTAATAATTAAAATACAAAAAAAAACAATTCCCAGTGCTTACTATAGCCCACTACAGAGCAGGATCCCAAGAACAACATAGATGAAATCCACAATGAGAGAGGAAAAAGCATGTGAGCAAAAGATCAAACCTAACTCATATGCAATGGTTCAGGGGAAACCTCAGAAGGACGCCGAGCACTCAAGAAGTCCACTAACTGGGACAGCTCATAGAAAATATAAGATTGATTATTTAACCTAACCATACATTTGCAGAGAAACTTTAAAAAGTATAAACCCCCCAACAGCAAACTCCAGGGCGTAATAACATAAATTCTTTCCTCCGTTTTTGAGTTTCCTTCGCTAAATCAGGAAAAACACGAATAGTCATCCCACAAAACTGCACATTACGCTTCTTGAAAAACATTCGTAAAAAACAATCTCTATCTGAAGCTAATACAAACGTAACTATCAGTGTTGATGGTATAGCACTCTCAGTTCCTGACGATTCCAATATAGCAGAAATATTTAACACATCTAACTGACCCTCTACAACGCTAGTTCCCTCCTCAGACACTTTTTTCCCTGAAGGAAGGTAATAAACCTTAAGCAAAGGAGGGTGAGACTCTATTGGTACCCCTAACACTTCCAAAAAGTATTTCTTAAACATTTCTTTAGCTGATATAGAAGGCAGTCTGGGAAAATTTATACAACGAAGGTTACAATATCTAGAAGAATTTTCAAGCATTTCAATCCTTGCTTTCAAAGCCAACATATCTCTCTGGGACTGAGATACGCCATCTTCAGAGGAAGAAAGATTCTGTTGTAATTCTGCTACCGAAGACTGTAGAGCAGTAACCTCCAGGGTATGTTGTTGGAGTAAATTAGTATGAACCTGAACCTGGGTACCTAAAGCCACCACCTGGGGAGCAAGAAGCTCTCCAAGCTTGACAATGGCAGACCAGATTGATTCCAAAGTGAAAACAGCAGGTCGTTCCAAAGAGAAAATCATTTGTGGCTGTAGGACTGGACAGATAAAGGGATACCAGAGTCCCCAATATGTAATTGAAGATGGATGAATTTCTTGATACAAAATGTGTTTAGAAGTTTGACTGTTCACCTACTTTCTTAAATAGAATAGGATGTCATGATCATGGGTTCTGTGTAACTGTCTTTAAAATAGATGGAACAATGTTAACTAAGCATAAAGGCTATGACCTGTGCAACCATAGTTCATTGTACAGTCACTGCTGACAAAACATAATTTTTGCAACTTTTGCAATTATAAACAATTTTGTCATAATTGAGTAAATTTCATCTAATATACTGTAATCAGATCTTACTCTGTAAAACGAACTTTGGCGACACCTTGTGTTATTCCATGGTTATAATAAATGATTGTTACTTCCTCTTTTTCTCTAATAAAAAGGAGCTTTTAGGAGGAGAACTTTGAATTCAATAAGCCTGGAATTATGCCTGTTCATAATCCGCTTGTTGTCTTCCCTCTGAGCTCAAAGAAAATAGCACTTTGTGTGTGTGTGATTGTGTTCTGTATTACTCTCTGCCTGTCTCTCACTACTGATGGACCAGAGACCTAAAGAGCCGTGGTATTGTGGTCAGATCATGGAGTTTTCTTCAGTGGCTGCCCCAGGGGCTTCTCCGTTGAACGGCTGTCCATTCCTGGTTCCCCAGTAGCAGAAGCAGCCATCGTCGCTCTGCCTTCAGACCTCCTCACAACCGATTCCACTAAGCTGGTTAATGAGGCGGATCCAGAAGTCTCACTTTTCCGTAGCGCTGCCGATCCTCCAGGACCAGAACACTCTCCCGAATCGGAATCGGGCTCCTCCTCAGCCTGTGCCGGAATCCGACTCACTAGTGGATCTTTGGGATACCGCCACTGCACCGGCGGAGAGATCTCTGGCCCCGAGTCAGCAGTCGAGCCACCCGGCCCCGACCGTGAAACTGTGGAGTTTTCATCTTTCGGAACTGTAGACCGCCACAGCGGCGTAACAAAAGCATCTAATGATCCGACCACAGGAGGAGGAAGGGTAGAAGAGGTTGCCGGGCTAGAGGAGGATTTCTTAGGCCCTTTCGCCTTCCTCTTACCCATCTATACCAAGGAAAAAAACCCGCCGCCACTACTGCTCACAGGCAAAACGCCATCTTGGATCCCTAAGAAGCTGTACTTTTGATTTGCCTGTTTTGATTGACGAAACGTCTGCGTCTGTTTAATGCCTTTGAGAAGTTACTCAGCTTAAGGATGTAAATATTTTCTGTACTTTTTGTCCTGGAGGAAATATCCATATACTTTACGTTTGAACCTTATTTGTGAATATTTTGGGGAAATAAACTGTGTCATGTTTGCCTTCACTCGATGTCTCCACGACTATCCTTTTTAAGAAGGAAACTACAACTCCCAGAGGGCACTGCTCCTGAAGGAAATAGTTTTCAAACCCTTTAAAGAGGACTAAAATGGCAACCCTAATCCCCTAAGCACATAGCTGGGGATAGGGACACGTGACAACGCTCATGTCAGATACGTCCAAGCCCAGCTGGGGAATGCACCTGGATGGTCTGTGCACCTAGGGCCTGTGGTCAGAGCAGATGTCTCTATCAAATCAATTTTCTTGAGCTCTGGTCCATAGTGAATGCCCTCCTTGCCTTTCGTGTGTACCTGGCGAATCAGCTGGTCCTGATTCAAACCGATAACCAGGTAGTGATGTTCTATGTGAACAAGCAGGGGGGTTTCGGGGTCATACCTCCTGTTCTGGGAGGCTGTTTCCCTATGGAAGTTCACCCTGCCCCTCGCCATGGAGCTCAGGGCAACTTATCTGCGAGGGAAGAATGGCCTAGTGGTTGTGACACAGTATCTCAGGCCAGAGGGCTGGTGGTTCAATTCCCACCTGGGGACAGCAATCTCAGGCTGGAGGAACTGGGGTTTCTAGTCCTATAGGCACTCCTTGTGGCCTTGGGCAAGCCACTTAACCCTCCATTGCCTCAGGTACACATAGATCGTGAGCCCTTTGGGGACAAGGGAATGTAGCCAGTACCTGTTTGTAGTGAATACATAATGTAAACCGCTTTGATTGAAGGATAAGGCGATACAGAAAACTAGTTAAATAAATAAAATAAATAAATAAATCTGCCTGACGAGCTCAGCGTCTGGCAGATCACCTCAACTGAGAGCTTCAAGAGGGAGGTGGTGGACTTGGTCTTCCAGGAGTGGGGCACTGGGAGGAAGGCTTGCTGTATGCCTACCCCCTGATACCACTCGTAGTGAAAATCCTTCTGAAGCTCCAAGCCAAGAGGGGATCCATGATCCTCATCGCCCTCTAATGGCAACCTTGGTTCCTGCTGCTATTGCAGGTGTCTCAGAGGGAGCCTCTTCGTCTGGGATCCGATCGAGATCTCATCTCACAGGAGGGCAGCTCCTTGCTGTACCCCAACATTCACTCCCTGGCTCTCACAGCATCAATGCTGAGAGCATGGTCCTTGCTGAGCTTAATCTCCCTGAGGGCATTACCAGCATCCTGCTGGCATCCCACAAGGACTCGACATGCAAGGTCTACATGCTCAATTGGCAGTTTGCTGCCTGGTGTGCAGGTAGAGCACTGGACCCCTTTTCCTGTGCTGCTGTACCTCCTGCATTTCTCCGACTCCTGGCTGAAGTCCAATTTGTTTTGAGTTCACCTGAGTGCAATAGGGGTGTACCATTGTGCTTTGGGGGGAAACCCATTTTGACCCAGCCTCTGCTGGCCCAGTTCATGAGGAGCCTGCTCCTCTCGAAGCCTCCACTCAAACCACCAACAGTTGCTTGGGATGTCAATGTGGTGCTTGTCCAGCTGATGTGGGCCACATTTGAGCTGCTGGACCTCTTGCCCTCTCAAATTCTTGTCCTGGAAGGTCCTCTTTGTGGTGGCTGTCATGTCAGCTTGATGCATCAGTGAGCTCCAAGCTCTGGTTGCTCACCCTTCATATACCAGGTTTGATCAGAACCGGGTGGTGCTCCGCCACACACCCCCGCTTTCTGCCGAAGGTGATCTCGGCTTTCCACCTCAGCCAGCCAATTGTCCTTCCAATATTCTTTCTCTGGTCTCAAGTGAATCTTGGTGAGGTGGCATTGCATACGCTGAATTGTACGTGTGTGCTGACCTATCTGGAGTGTACTAAGGTGCATCACCAGTCCACTCAGTGGTTTGTCTCATTCGACCCTAATAGGTTAGTCATTGCTGTCTCGAAACTCACATTATCCTTCTGGCTAGTGCACTGTATCACTCATGCATAATCTCAGGCTGGATTGTCTGAGCAATGGCTGCATCGGTAGCCAACCTCTGTTCTCTTTCTGCAGAAGAAATCTGCAGGGCTGTGACGTGGTCTTCAGTCCATATCTTTTTAGCCCATTACTGTCTGGATGGGGATTCCCTATGGGACAGCAATTTTGGCCAGGCCTTTCTTTGGCATTTCTTTCGGTCTTAGAGTCCACTCTTGCCCTCTGGCCCTTCTGTCCATCCAGGCTACCTACTCAAAATCCCCTCAGGTTGATGTCTGCTGAGGATACTGCATCAGATGAGTCCCTGGTGGGACTACCTCTCTGGTCTTCCTGACTTTCTCTAATTCTTGTTTGTGCTGTTCATCTCCTCTGGTTCCAGTAGCCTGAAGCTTGGGAGTCCCATACATGAGGACTTATTTCCTGCATATTCACAGAGAAAGCGTAGCTACTCACCTGTAGCAGGTGTTCCCCGTGAACAGCAGGAATAAGTCCTCACAACACACCCACTTTTCCGGGGAGTTGCTTTTTGACCCCTATGTTGTTGTACTGGAGAATATGGCACCACGGCAGGTGCACATACTCAGTGTACTTCCCAAAAGCATCCTTTGGAAGCTGGGGAGTGTTCTGTGTGGGGCTTTGTCGGTGATGTCATCCATACGTGAAGACTTATTCCTGCTTTTCATTGAGAATACCTGCTACAGGTGAGTAACTACTTTATACATACAGAGCTACTATTATAGACCTCCAGGCCTTCCTATCAGCATCATCAGGTCTACATATGCAAAGAGTGCTGAAATGTGAAAGTAAATGCCTGGAATCAGTTTCCATCGTCAAACTTGGACAAGCGTTTTGATGATTAGAAGGAATGAGAGAATTTACAAGTACACACAGGGAGGGAAGCAACAGAATTTGCAAACCTAGAGGAGAAGAACTCTTCAAAGAATTAGAACAAACAAGGAAAAACAAGTGGCAATATTTCCTGAAGTAATACCTTGTATTTCCCCAAATACAGTGGGAAATACAAGGTGTTCAGAAAATATTTGTTGATCCAGATCGGACACATGAATGATTAAGAAGATGTGAACTCAAATCAAAAGATGAGAGATTGATAGTTGCAACCTAGAACAGTGAATTACAGATGAGATATTGTCAGACTCGAGGGTGCAGGGGAGGAATATGTAGAAGCTGATAAGGATAAAGCGGAATTGCTTAACAAATATTATTGTTCTGTGTTCACAGATGAAGAACCAGGAGCAGGACCTCAGAAAACACACACAAATAGGAACAGAAGCGAGGGACATCTTGAACAATATTTTCAGAAGACTGTGTTTGTGAGAAACTAGCTCAACTTAAAGTAGACAAAGCGATGGGACCGGATGGGATACATGCTAGAATACTGAGGGAACTTGGGGACGTTCTAGCAACTCCACTGACTGACCTTTTCAATGCCTCGTTGGAGTCGGGAGTGGTGCCAAAGGACTGGAGAGAGGCTCATGTGGTGCCTTTACACAAAAGCGGAAGTAAGGATGTGGTTGAAAACTACAGGTTGGTTAGTTTAACTTCGGTGGTGAGTAAATTATTGGAAATGCTGCTGAAAGAGAAAATAGTGAGGTTTCTGGAGTCCAGCGGATTACAGGATCAGAGGCAGCATGGATTCACCAAAGGCAGGTCTTGTCAGACAAATCTGATTGATTTCTTTGACTGGGTGACCAGGGAGTTGGACCGAGGGAGAGCTCTAGATGTGGTGTATTTAGATTTCAGTAAAGCCTTTGACACTGTTCCTCACAGGCGACTTATAAACAAACTGAGCACCCTAGTGATGGACCCTAAAGTTACTGCTTGGGTTAGAAATTGGTTGGGTGGGAGGCGACAAAGAGTACAAGTAAATGGAGCTCACTCTGAGGAGAAGGATGTTACCAGTGGTGTGCCCCAGGGATCTGTCCTTGGTCCTATTCTTTTTAACATCTTTGTTAGTGATATAGCGGAAGGGCTGTCTGGTAAGGTTTGCCTCTTTGCGGATGATACCAAAATCTGCAATAGAGTAGACACCCAGGAAGGTGTATATAACATGAGGAGGGATCTAGCTAAGCTTGAAGAATGGTCTAGAATTTGGCAGCTGGGATTTAATGTTAAAAAATGTAAGGTCATGCATTTGGGCTGCAGCAATCCAAAGGAGCAATATAGCATAGGGGGTGAAGTACTTTTGTCCACTAAAGAAGAGCGGGAGCTAGGCGTGGTTGTGTCTGATGATCTTAAAGTAGCTAAACAGGTAGAAAAGGTGACGGCAAAAGCTAGAAGGATGCTTGGGTGCATACGGAGAGGAATGGCTAGCAGAAAAAAGGAGGTGATAATGCCTCTCTATAAGTCTTTGGTGCGACCTCATTTGCAGTATAGTGTGCAATTCTGGAGACCGCACCTTCAAAAAGATGTGAAAAGGATGGAGTCGGTGCAGAGGGTGGCTACTAAAATGGTTAGTGGTCTTCATTATAAAGCATATGAGGACAGACTGAAGGATCTTAATATGTACATCTTAGAGGAAAGGCGGGATAGAGGTGATATGATTGAGATGTTTAAATACCTCCGTGGCATAAATGTTCAGGGAGAGAGCCTCTTTCAATTGAAAGCAAGTTCTGCTACGAGGGGACATGGGATGAGAGTGAAGGGAGATAGATTCAGGAGTGATATGCGGAAATATTTCTTTACGGAAAGAGTAGTGGATCCATGGAATAGTCTCCCAGTGGAGGTGGTAGAGATGAGGACAGTAACTGAATTCAAAAAGCATGTGACAAACACAGAGGATCTCTAAAGGTAAAAAGGGGACTGTTGTAGTTGTTGATATGGAAGGACAGACTAGATAGGCCATGTGGTCTTTTTCTGTCATCATATTTCTATGTTTCTACGACGTATGTTACAGTTAGCATTGAAAAAACTGGAGAAACAGACATATGTAGATTCTGTAAGAAGCAGCTGGAAAAAGTGACTCACTTCCTAGCTGTTGTGAAATTCTGTTGGCAGAAATTTTCTATTCAGAAAGGGATATAAAGTAACATGTCTCATTCATTGGAAACTCTGTAAGCATCACAACTTCACTGTGCCAGAAAAGCACTGGGAGCATGACCGTAAGAAAATTATTGAAAATGAAGAAGTTATGATTACTTGGGTTACTCCCATTCTGACTGATAAAAAGTTGGATGTAAAGAAGCTAGACACGGTGGTAAAGGAGAACAGCAGAACGGCACTAATTATAGAAGTGTCAGTTCCAAATGACTATTATGTGAATAGTGCTGAAAGAGAGAAGATCTTCAACTATAAAGAAATGTAGTCAGAGGCCAAGAAAATGTGGCAGAACTATAGCTTTTCCTATCATGTTTGGTGCCATGGGCTTGATTAAGGGGAGTTTCCAAACTCACCTTGACAAATTAACAATCTTATAAACTCCAGGAGGAAGCTGTCTTTGGCATGATGCAAGAACTAGGCCGAGCATAGCAGTAAATTTGAGAGACTGAAATCAAATTTCACATATCCTGGCTTAGGAGTGAGGTCCATGGCTGTCATGGTATGCTCAAAACTAACCCGTTTTGAGAAACTGCCCAGGGAATGACTAGATCTGGCAAGGAGATGGGGAGGAACTGGCATTAGGGATTCCTTTACAAGGAGGACAGGTTTTATTTATCTAAGGGCAAGTGGTGCCTGGAAATACTTCAGGCTGCTGCCATGATGCCTTACTGGTGGGTAACCCTGACATTCACAGGCCTAGGGCACTAGTTGGCAAAGGCTTCTGATGGCTAGTTTGGGGCAGGATATAAAGGAATATAACTTCTGTGAAGTTTGTGCCTGAAATAAGGGTCGAAGAGAGAGCTTCCAAGGACTGTTTATGCCACTACCAACACCTCTAAATCTTGAGAATGGATTTCCAATCTTGGTAATGGTTGATTTTTATTTTTTCTTCTTCTTCTCGAAGATGGCCAACTATATCATCACTTTTGGTCCGGCCTTCACAGGTTCCCTTCCCATATAGTCTCTAACTGAGGTGTGCAGTTCACTGTGTGGATGTGAGGTGATGGAGCTTCTAGACATCCAAGTCCACTTGTTTTCAGCTTATCACCAAATCCAAGAAAAACATAAAAACCCAATGGATAGTAACAATAAAACTAATTGTGATATAGTGTTGGAAGATGAGACCGCACTTTTGTGGTAATGCAAATTTTTTTTTTGCTGTGATTGTAATTTTTATATATAACATTGTCATTTTTATTTTATGTCTGCACTCCGCCTTGAATGTGTTTGTATATGGTGGTATGGAAGAATTTTCAAATAAATGAATAATACTGGGGAAGAGCTGAAGGCACTTCAGATTAAAACCTTTGGGGATGTCTTGACTACTGATGTAGCTGCACATGAAATGAGAGTCAGAAGTTGCAAAGATGTCTTATTTTTTTCTTTTTCTTTTTTATTTATTAGGAGTTTCCATTTAATACAACAGAGACATATATAAAGAAACATGCAAAATACAACAAAAAAAGAAAAGACCATATCCCAAGGATTACCCAAGAAATAATGCAATTAGTCCACATCCAGGAGAGCAGAGAGCAACAATAACCTAGAGCAAATTTACTTTGTCAAGCTCTAAATTCCCAGATCCCAATAACAAAACAAGGTCACATATGATAAACATAAAAAACTACCCTTAGGTGCCACTACGTACCCCACCCTCCCTACTCTACAAAAAACCCTCTAACTGCTGAGGGTCCATATAAACATAACGGACACCCAGCAGCGATACCACACATTTGCAAGGAAATCTCAAATAAAAAGTGGCTCCTAATGCTATCACATGGGGTTTTAACTGAAGAAAACTCTTACGTCTAATTTGAGTGACCCTAACCACATCTGGAAAAACCTGAACCAACTGACCACAGAATAAATCAGACTTATATTTAAAATATAACTTCATAATATGTGATTTCTCAATAGCAGCAGCAGCAGCAGCAGCAAAAGAAACTACCAAAGTGGCCCTCCCAGGGATATCATCCACGGACTGTTCCAAAAATTGGGACAATAGAAACTGGAGGGGACTCCGCTGGTATTCTAACCGGCTTATCCGGCAAGTAATATAACTTAGTAACTTGTATCTTATCCGCATCTTCCATTTTTAAACATTCCTTAAATTATTTCCACAACAAAATTAATGGTGAAAGATGATAAGTTCTAGGAAAATTAAGAAATCTTAAATTTTTACAACATATCAAATTCTCCAACAGTTCAAGCTGCCCATATAAAAGCAGGGCATCTCTCATCCCTGCCAAACTGGCTGTTTGAACATTGGAGAATTGACGATCTAATCTAGATAATCCATTACTTAATTGAGCAAAGACCACATCCTGTTGCTCAAACTTAACAACCTCCTTAGAAAAGTTGGCTGGCTGATCAGTTTTAAGAAACGGATTTGTCTGAGCAACCATTGTCCAAATATCCATTAAAGTAACAGAGGCAGGAACAGACCCCAGCAAGGGCTGAGGAGCCAAAGAAACATCAAAATGTAAACATGACGGCATAGGGACCGAAGAGACATCAGAAGGGGGAGTTACTGAGGGATTAAACTCAGGGATAACCAATCCCAAAGTCTGTTCCTTCTCACCCAGTGGCTCCAGGTCAGTTAAAGGCTGTGGAGGTGGGGTTCGAGCAATAGGGCTTAAAGTAGCCCCGAACTCAGAGGGTGAAGATAGCTGCGTGGGAGAACTTGCCTGGATTGTTGCAGCAGAGGAAGAAACATGCCTATCCATAGGACCCACGATTTTACTCACAGTTGCTCAGCTCCCAGAAGACGCCTGTCCCTTGTTCTTCCTTTTGTGCGGCATCCCTGCAAATCAACCTCCTGACAACAAAGGGACAAGTCCCTTTGTTTCGTGTCCCTTCATTGGAGTGTCCGTGGCCATGCGTCTACGGCCACACAGAAAAGCCCCGGCTTTTAAAGAGGAGGCGCAGGCAGATGACACAGCGAAATTAGCGGAGCCACAACTCCCATGCCGATCTCTGGGCTTCAGGCAGGCTGGAACCAACACCCACTACTAACATAAGAACATAAGATATGCCATACTGGGTCAGACCAAGGTCCATCAAGCCCAGTATCCTGTTTCCAACAGTGGCCAATCTAGGTCATACGTACCTAGTGTCACCGCCCCTCTCTCCCAGAGGCCTCAGCGTGGGTAAAGCGAGTGGGGTGATGTGTTCCTTAAGCTTGTGAACTTGAATTTGAGGCTTTGCAAAGCCTCCTGGGAATTGTAGTTCCGTGGCTTAAAGAAAAATAGTTGTGTACACGAATGGTAAGGTTTCAAAATGGATTTATTCCCTTCCCAGGGTTGGAATTTGACCTTTAGAACATCACAACAGAAAAGTCCATACTTCTGGTATAAGGTAACAAAGGAACCAAACAACTTAGGCAATGCTTATCTTCAGCTTAACAGAAAAATGAAATACAAAAACAGTTTTCCTCCAAACTTGCTTTTGGACTGTTTTTCTCCTGCAGCAGTGGTTATAGCAAGACTAGCACAAGGATTGTATATTATCTGATACCGTGTACGTACAGTCCATATAGGTTTCAGTGTCTGAAGTTGGATAAAATTCACATTGCATTTCATGCACGTTATCCTCAACTTCTTCCGGGGAGAACTCTGCCCTTTGCTCATTCAGTGTTCCCATCCCCCAACAGTTTAGCTGAACTCAGGAGTTTTGCATAAAGCTCTCGGTCAGCTCTCTCACACAACTCTTGATACGTACAAGGGCTATTATCAAACTCCTCTGCAAAGCTATCTGGAAATATTCTTCTGTCTTCCAGCCACTGCTTATCCAGGGACCTTTCTTGGCTATAATATGGCTCCCTGTAAAACTCTTTCCTTTTAGTTTGCCTAGGGTTTCTTACAGGCAAAAACTCTTCTTCAGAACAACAAGTTTCCCTTCCACTATATTTAGTGCTAGAGGACTGAGACTGTCTTCTCAGGGGATTTAAAAGGTATTGCTTGCCTTTAGGAGAGTGGAGTTCCTCAGTGCTTTTCCCAGCCGTGTATTGCTTTCTCCGTCGTGGAATTGCCTGCTTCCTGGAGTCAGCGTGGCTTTCACAGCTCCCTTCTCTAGATGAGCCTTCCCAGGTAAGATAGGGTTTTTCCTCCCTTCTCTTATCCTGTCTTTCACCTTTTTCCCCTTTCTCATGCCATTCAATCCTTTCCGTCCTCTCAGATCTTGTTCTGTCTGTCGTGGTTCTCGCTCTCCTGGTTCCTGCCCCAGTTCTTTCTCTGATCCTTTCCTCTCCCCTAACTAGAGGATTTTTAACTGTGTTGCTTTTCCCGGTGGCTGAAACTCCGCTCCCCATCAGCTGTTTCTCTTTTGCTAATGAGCCATGTGTTAGCTCTTGGCTCGGGCGTTCCCTAGCACTGAGTGACCTCATTTGTTTGGGGTTTCTATGCCAACCCTTCTCTCTGTTTTGCTCTGAGCTGTCAAACATGCCTTCATTCTGATATGAAGTTCCTGTTTCCATGGGCTCTGATTCTTGTTCCTTATGACACTAGCAGTTTCCCCAAAAGACACAGGTTCTGCAATGCTTGTACTAGGTCAAGCATTGATATCCTGGGTCCCTTCTTAATAATGGTTTATGGACCTTTCCTCCAGGAACTTGTCCAAACCTTTTTTAAACCCAGCTACACTAACAGCCTTTACTACATCCTCCGGTAACAAATTCCAGAGTTTGATTACACGTTGAGTGAAAAAATATTTTCTCTTAGTAGTCTTAAATAGTTTACCCTGTAGCTTCATTGCATGTCCCCTAGTCTTTCTCTATTCTGATAACGTAAACAGTCGATCTACGTTTACCCGTTCCACTCCGTTCATTAATTTATAGACTTCTATCATATCTCCCCTCAGCCGTCTCTTTTCCAGGTTAAAGAACCCTAACCTTTTTAGCCTTTCTTCATAGGAGTATCCTTCCACCCCCTTTACCATTTTGGTGGCTCTTCTCTGAACCTTTTCTAATAACGCTATATTCTTTTTAAGATACAGCGACCAGAATTGCACACAATATTCAAGGTGCGGTCTCACCATGGAACGGTACAGAGGCATTATAATATCTTTTGTTTTATTTTCCATTCCTTTCCTTATGATACCTAGCATTCTATTTGCTCTCTTGGCTGCCGCTGCACACTGGGTCGAGGGTTTTAACATGTTATCCACAATGACGCCTAAATCTTTTTCCTGGGTGGTGGTTCCTAATGTGGAACCTTGCATCGTGTAACCATAGTTTGGGTTGTTCTTCCCTAAGTGCATAACTTTGCACTTGTCCACATTAAATTTCATCTTCCATATTGATGCCCAGTCTTCCAATTTATGAAGATCCTCTTGCAATTTTCCACAATCCTCTTGGGTTTTAACAACTTTAAATAGTTTTGTGTCATCTGCAAATTTGATAACCTCACTCGTTATTCCACTTTCCAGGTCATTTATGAATATGTCAAAAAGCAGCGGACCCAGCACAGATCCCTGGGGTACACCATTATTCACCTTTCTCCATTGGGAAAATTGGCCATTTAGCCCAACCCTCTGCTTTCTATCTTTTAACCAGTTCCTGCTCCACAGTAGTACACTGCCTCCTATCCCATGACTCTTTAGTTTTGCCAAAAGTCTCTGATGAGGGACCTTGTCAAAGGCTTTCTGAAAGTCTAGATACACTATATCAACCGACTCACCTTTGTCCACCTGTTTATTCACACTTTCAAAAAAACATAAGAGATTAGTAAGACAAGATCTTCCTTGTCTAAAGCCATGTTGGCTGTCTCCCATTTGGCCATGACTATCTACATGCTGAGTAATTTTATTCTTTATGATGGATTCTACCATTTTTCCCGGTACTGACGTGAGGCTCACCGGTCTGTAGTTTCCCGGATCACCCCTGGAACCCTTTTTAAAAATTGGTGTTACATTGGCGATCCGCCAGTCTTCAGGTATTAGAGATGATTTTAATGATAGTTCACAGATTTCTAATAGCAGGTCTGCAATCTCATATTTCAGTTCTTTCAACACCCTTGGATGTATACCATCCGGCCCAGGTGATTTGCTACTCTTCAGTTTATCTAATAGTTGTAATACATGTTCCCGATGTATCGATATTTCCTTCAATTCTTCCGCACCTTTAAATACCACTTCAGTCATGGGTAACATCCCTACATCTTCCTCAGTAAAGACCGAAGCAAAGAATTCATTCAGTTTCTCCGCCATCGCCCTGTCGCCTCTTAGTGCCCCTCTAACTCCTCTATCATCTGATTGTCCAACTGACTCTCTCACAGGTTTTTTGCTACGAATGTACTTGAAAAAATCTTTATTTCGCGTTTTCGCCTCCACAGCAAGCCTCTCCTCAAATTCTCTCCCTGCCTTCTCCATCAATGCCTTGCATTCGACCCGCCAGTGCCCGTGCCGTTTCTAGGCTTCATCGTTTGGCTCCCTTTTCCATCCCCTGAAAGATGCCTTCCTGGCAACAACAGCTTCTCTGACCCCACCTTCAAACCATGCTGGCAGTTCTCTGGATTTCCCTCCACTTCTCCCAAAGCGTGGAACACAGCTGGTCTGGGCTTCCAAGATAGTACTTTCCAACAACACCCAAGCTTGATGTAAGTCTTTAACCTTTGCAACTGCTCCTTTTAGCTTTTTCTTAACTATTTTCCTCATTTTATCATAGTCTCCCTTTCGAAAGTTAAAAGGTAGCACTGTGGATTTCCTTACTATCCCTCCTCCACTAATTAAACCAAAGGCGATCATGCCATGATCACTATTGCCAAGTGGCCCCAACACCCCCATCTCCCACACTAGATCTGGTGTTCCACTAAGGACTAGGTCTAATATGGCTTCCCCTCTGGTCAGTTCATGAACCAGCTGCTCCAAGAAGCAGTCATCTATGTCATCTAGGAACTTTATCTCCCTAGCATGTACTGCGGCGTTCTCAGACTCCAGGCAGGAACCCTCTGTTCCCTGCAAAGATGCCTTAAATATTAGGATATGTAAAATGCAAAGCATAAAATAAGAGAAGCTGAAGGTGGTCAAGAATGAAATGAAATCTGCATAGCTCGATTTGTTGGCTATGGATTGACTTCAGGCACTTTGAATCTAATGATTACATGGTATACTATGCTGGATATGAAAGACATAGTGTGACATTTATAATTTAGAAGAAACTTGCAAGAAGATATTGCTGAAGGATTGAAGAGAAATGTTTGCCTTTTTGCAATATTTGCAACAGAGTAGACTCCTCTGAGGGTGAGGACAATATGAGGAAAAATCAGCAAAAATGGTCAAATGCTTGGCAGTTAAGATTTAATGCAAAAAAAGTGCAGAATTGTGCACTTGGGATGCAGAAACCCAAAAGAATTTTAGGTGATAGAGGGTCAGAGGTTGATATGCACAGACCAGGATTAGGACCTCAGAGTAATAGTTTTGCCACCTTGAGATCTTCAGACACTATGTGACAAAGCAGTAGATAAATCCAGAAGGATGCTGGGTTACATACAGAGAGGAATAACCAGTAAAAGGAGGAGGTATCAATGCTCTTGTACAAATCATTGGTGTGTTCTCATTTGGAGTATTGTGTTTGGTTTTGGAGACCATATTTCACAAAGGATATGAAAAGATTAGAAATGGTTCAAGGTGACCAAAATGATTTAAGGCTTGTGCCAGAATACATATGAGAAGAGACTTGAAGACCTAAATATGTATCCCCTAGAGAAGAAGAGGGACAGGGGAGATATGATACAGACATCTAAATACTGAAAGGGTATTAATGAACAAGTAAACCTTTTTCAAAGCAGGAGAGGCTACAAAACTAGAAGACATAAAATGAAGCTGAAAAGAGGTAACTAACAAAATATCAGGAAATACTTTTTCACTGAAAGAGTGTTGGATGCTTGGAATGCCCTCCTGATGGAGGTGGTAGGGGCAAAAACAATGTTCTGGAAATAGGAATAACGAGTGAGGTGATCAAATTTGCAGATGATACACAATTATTAAAAGTTGTTAAAACACAAGAGGATCGTGAAAAATTGCAAGAGGACTTTGATAAATTGAAAGACTGGACGTCCAAATGGCAGATGAAATTTAATGTGGACATGCAAAGTTATGCACCTAGGAAAGAATAACCCAAACTATGGTTACACGATGCAAGGTACTACCTTAGAAACTACCACCTAGGAAAAAGATTTAGATGTCTGTGGGTGGTTCCCCTGGTGAAAACCCCTGGAGTTCCCTCCAATTACGCTTTCTGCACGTGTTTCTGGCTGGTTTCACCAGGGCAGACCTCTAGAAGAAGGTCTCCACTTGACCATTCTGACACCACAGATAAGGTAGGCACTGTCTCTGGTTTTATACCGTTTCCACACTGCTTAACACTGCCAAAATGGGCACTAATATTCAGGGTCTCCAGGTCTGTTTGCCTGCAGGGACCATAGAAAGCTGAAGAGACAGACATCATCAACAGGATTGAATCCCCTACACAGTTGTCCCCCACCAACAAAACAACAACCAACCTTGTACTTATACACTGTACATAGTTATAGAATTGTAAGCTGTTAACTGTTAATTGTAAATAGTTATATTACTGTTTCCTGTAAGAACGTTCTGTTTTCTGTAAACCGCTTTGATAAAATGAAAAGCGGTATATAAAAAAAAAAAAGTTAAATAAATAAAATCACGTGCATAACCGAGACTTGACTAACAAACACAGATCAAGTCATCCTGAACCAGATCACACCACCCACTCACACCATATTCAATTGCCCCCAAACTCACACCATATTCAATTGCCCCCCAAACTCACAAGAGTGGGTGGAGGTGTACTTATACAGGCAAGGAATCATTTCAAATTTAAAACCTCCTCAACTGCCAGCACAGAACAGAGCAACATGACCATCATAGATAATAAATTTTATTTATTTATTTATTTATTTATTTGTGTGCTTTTCTATACCGCCCTTTCCAGAGATCAGGGGCGGTTTACAAGGAACTTAAACAACAATATAGAAAACAGTGAAATATTGCATTACATAGAACATTAAGTGAACATAAGAACTAACATTAAGTGAACATAAGAACTAAGTTACAAGGAAACAATGTGTAGATTATTTACATAAGAATATACTGGAACATAAAAACTACGTTACAAAGAACCAATGTGTAAATTATTTACATGGTTGAACAAAAACTATTTATAATAGTTATTTGTAGTCATAAATACCTTGCTATATGCCTTTACATATGGAGCTCCGAAAGCCAAGGCTAACGAACTCCCCACAACACGTCAGTCAATATGAGTATTTAATTCCCCCCACAAGTCGCTGATAGTCCTTGGAGACTTTATCCTCAATTCTATATCCAACAGGAAAGCTAACACCTTCCTGAGAGCATTAGAATTGCTACAATATGCACAACTTCTATCAGTGCTTACACACCAACAAGGCTCGACCCCTGACTTCATCTTTGCTCTTACGAGACTACTGGAACTTGATGCCATAACACCCCACTTCAATCACCCCAACACCCTGGTCAGACCAACACATCATAGCTTTCGACATGAGGATTCCCAACCACACAGGAGCACCAGCAACACCATGACAGAAGATTCAAAAGCTTCAATAAGGAACAGTTCCTGCAAGAAATCCTTTCTAAATTAAATCGAGCTAGCATAGATCTCCAGGAACAAGCAGGAATGAGTCTTCACATTTGGGTATCGTCGGTACCGATGGAGCCTGCGCGGGAACGCTCCCCAGCATCCAGTAAGAAAGCTTTTGGGAGCATCCCACAGCGCCTGCGCGCTGCCTTTCCCAACCGCCTCTCTCCAGTTCTTCTTTTCTGCAGATCCAGCAGGTCGTGTTCCTGTCACCGCAGAAGAGGTTCTTTATTTTTTTCTTTATTTTTCTGTGTCGCGTCTGCCTTCGACGTCAGACCGGTACCGCCGGTCTTTTCTTTTCTTTTCTTTTCTTTCTTTCTTCAAAAAAAACCCCACAAAAATCTTTTATTGTCTTCAACTGTGCATTTTCAGTTTGGGCCTTAGGCCTAAATATTTTCTCCTCATGGAGAAGCCCGCTTCCGGGTTTAAAAAGTGCACAAAATGTGGCGGTACTATTTCTGTCACCGACACCCATGATTGGTGTCTTAAATGTTTGGGTCCTGACCATTCCATCACGGATTATGTGTCCTGCACCATGATGTCTAAAAGAGGTTGGCAGAACCGAACAGCCAAGCTCAGTACCCTGTTTCCCTCTGATGCAGCCTCGGTGGCATCGACGTCTTCCAGGGCTGCTTCTTCCTCCCATGGATCTCAGGTAACCAAACATAAATCTAGCCGGTCCTCGAAGGGCAAATCTCCCTCCAAGCATCGAGATGCCTCCGGGCTTGCCCTCGAGGATTCCGCTCCGGCAAAATTACCTCGGCGGGAAGTTCTGGCTTCCAAAGCATTACCTATGGGGTCACAGGTTGACATCGATGGCGCGGCCTCGATCGATCACCTGTTGCCGTGTTCTGGGGTACCGGTGGCCTCCACTGGTACCGACATCCAGACTCTGGTGACGTCGATGGATCAGAAAATTCTATCCATACAGCGCACCCTTACGGCATTTATGCAGGCTTCGACGCCTTCGGTACTGCAACAATCTTCGTTGCCAGTACCGACTCCGGCATCGGCACCGTTCCCGTGCCGGTACCGATTGCATCGACATCGGCTTCGGTGTCGGCTGCAATGGTACCCTGTCCTACGATGCCCATTGGTACCGAACCGGTACCGCTTACTCCCGATGTCGATCCCATTCGGTATGCGTATTGGGCTTTACAGGAGCATACGGACAGGAGATACTTCGATTCCTCCGAAGACTCTGATGAATCGGAGGTTTCTGTCGATGCACCGGTGCTTCTTCCTCAGGAGTCTGATTCTCCAAAACAAAGAATGTCTCCTCCAGAGGATTTGTCTTTTCAAGACTTCATTAGGGAAGTGGCTAGAGGCCTCTCCATTACAGTGGCCTCTGAGTCAGAGCCTAGAGCCTAGCAATTAGATATTTTGCAATATCCTAAGGCTCCTAAGGAAGCAGCTACCCTACCTATTCATGAGATTCTCTATGATCTCATTTTGGGCATGTGGGAGACTCCTCTCACCACCTCTCCTCATTCTCGCAGGTTAGACACCATGTACCGTGTCCTTCCCTGTCCTGGTTTTCATAAGACTCAGCTTCCTCACCACTCTATTGTGGTTGAGTCTGCTATGAAGAAAATAAAGAGTGCAAAGAGACACTCATCTAACCCTCCAGGACGTGAATGTAGGACTCTAGATGCTTTTGGCCGAAGGATTTTCCAGGCCAATATGCTTGCTGCCAGAATCAACTCCTATAGTCTCTATATGGGGATGTTTCTAAAAGAAGTCACAGATCATCTGCAGACTTTAGCTCCTTTTATTTCAGAAGATAAAAGGCAGGAATTTCTCACTTGGTTCAAACATGCCCAAGAGGTTTCCAAATTCTCCAACCGTGCAGCCTTTGACTCTTTTGAGTGTGTAAGCAGAGCCACGGCTATTGCCATAGGTGCACGCAGAATTGCTTGGTTACAAGCCTCTGATTTGGAACTCTGGGTCCAGGATGAGTTGGGAAACCTTCCTTGTACAGGTGAAAACCTGTTTGGCAGGGATTGGCAAGCAAAGGCCACTCAGATGGATGCTGAGAACTGTGCTTTGGATCGACTTTCAAAGTCTACCTCTGCCCCTGTTAAGAAAAGATTGTTCAAAAAGACATCTTTTTCTAAAAAGGGAAGATATTATCCTGCTCATGGGCAGGCATCTTCTGCAGGTCGTTTTGCTGCAAAACGTCAGCAACCACCTAAACAGGCCAAGTCAAAGGCTGCCAAGCCTACCACAGCCCAGCAGCCTCAGCCTCCTCAAGGCCTTTGACTTGCAACTAGAGAACTTAGCCTTTCTAGCTCTGGAAAACCCAGAGCCCCTCACCATTCCAGGAAGGTTGACTTACTTTGCTCCCAGATGGGAGCAAATCACAGCAGAGCAATGGACCCTCTCCATCATAAAGGAAGGGTACAAGCTTCACTTTTTAAACCTTCCTCCTCACACCATGGTGAAAGAGTTCAATTCTTCAACATCTCTCCTCAACCTTCTAGGTTAGGAGATTGCTACCCTTCTTGCCCAAGGGGCAATAGAAGAAGTACCTCTTCTTCAACAGGGCTCAGGGTTCTACTCCCCTTATTTTCTTATCCCAAAGAAAACAGGGGGCTACAGACCCATATTAGATCTCAGAGAATTGAACAAGTTTCTATTCAAAGAGAAATTCAAAATGATTTCTCTAGGGGCTCTGCTTCCATACCTTCAGAGTCAGGATTGGCTTTGTTCTCTAGATCTCAAGGATGTGTACACCCATGTCCTCATCCATCCCACACACAGAAGGTTCCTTCGGTTCCTTTTTCAAGGAAAGCACTACCAATACAGGGTGCTTCCTTTCGGTCTGGCCTCTGCACCAAGGGTGTTCATGAAATGCATGGCAGTAGTAGCTGCATTTCTCCGCACTCTAGGAATATTCGTATTCCCATATCTGGACGACTGGCTCATTCGAGCCTCATCCCAGTCAGAGGCCCAGACTTGTCTAACCTGCACAATGCATATCCTTCAGTATTTGGGACTAGTAATAAACATCCAAAATCCAATCTCACCCCTACTCAGTCTCTGGAGTTCATAGGGGCCTTGCTGGATACCACAACTGCAAGGACCTATCTTCCTCAGGCCCGTTGCCTACGTCTGGTGCAGTTAGCCTCCCAGATTCAGTTAAAGTCCCAATTAACTGCTCGAGAGATGTTACAACTATTAGGCCACATGGCATCCACCGTGCATGTGGTTCCATATGCTCGCCTTCACATGAGGGCAGCTCATTGGACTTTGTCCACCCAATGGACTCAGGCATCAGGTTGCCTGTCAGACAAAATAGCAAACTCCAGTCGTCTATTTTGGTCTCTCCAGTGGTGGAAGTCCTCTCAGAACCTGTTGCTGGGGTCCCCTTTTCAGCAACCGTTACCCCAAGCAACTCTCACAACAGATGCTTCTCCAAAGGGTTGGGGAGCTCATCTGCAAGATCTCTCCACCCAGGGCATCTGGTCTCCACAGGAGACTTCTCTGCATATCAATGTCTTGGAACTCAGAGCAATATTCTTAGCTCTCAGAGTGTTCCATTCCCTGCTCAGCTACAGGACAGTCCTTATCCATACGGACAATCAAGTAGCCATGTTCTATGTAAACAAGCAGGGAGGGACTGGCTCTCTGTCGCTTTGCAACAAAGCTTTGCGACTGTGGGCCTTCGCCAGAGAGCATCACATCCATCTTCTGGCAGTATATCTTCCAGGTATTCAAAACTCTTGGGCAGACAGACTCAGTCGAGTTCTGTTCCCACACGAGTGGTCCCTCCACATGGACCAGGTAGCCAGGATTTTTCGAATTTGGGGAACCCCGGACATAGACCTCTTTGCAAGTCCGTGGAATGCCAAACTTCCCTAATTCTGTTCCAGAATTCCGTGTCAGGGAGTTCAGGCCAAGGATGCCTTCCTCCTTCACTGGGGTCAAGACTTCCTTTATGCCTTTCCACCAATTCCCCTAATTCCTAAAACACTATTCAAGCTTCAGAGAGATCGAGGGACCATGATCCTCATAGTACCACATTGGCCACGCCAAGTGTGGTACCCTCTACTTCTGCATCTCTCTCAAGCTCCTTCCCTGGACTTAGGCTCTGCACCAGACCATCTGTCCCAGGAAGACGGAACATTGTGGCACCCAAACCCCCAGTCGCTCCATCTCAGGGCTTGGTTGCTGAGGGCCTAGACCTTCAAGATTTTCATCTCTCTCAACAAGTCAGAGATGTTATTCATGCCTCTAGGAAGCCTTCTACTCGACGTTCCTATGCTTTCAAATGGAAAATATTCACCATTTGGTGTTCAGAGAAGGGTCTAAACCCTCTTGCAATACCTCTGAATTCTCTACTAGAGTATCTCCTGCATCTATCCCATGCAGGCCTAAAAACGAATTCAGTAAGAGTTGTCAGACGGCTGCCTGGGTGAGAATCTTCACACTCTTGGCAAGTGCATATTTCTATATGATTTGCAAGGTATTGTGGGCAATGTAGTTCATTCACACCAGACACAGCTGCTGACAATAATTTAGTTGTGCTCTTGGGTAAAGCCAATAAGATATTTATTTATGGGGTTATTTCTCCCAACACAGATATGCTTGGTAGCACATAAATTAGGTTACTTGCTTTCAGTGTTAACTTGGAAAAACAAAGTTAAAATCAGGAAAACAACAAATGAAAAGCCACAAAGCAAGAAACAAACTGTTCTTTTCAGGTTAACTTCTGATTACTTCCCACATAGATACAGAAGTGATTCTCTCCTAGCTCACAAGCAATTAGGTAAGGCTTAATTGCTAGCAGTTATCCAGCTGAAACCCCTTAGCTGGCTTGCCTTCCACTGTGTGGGTCAAATCCTGCTTCAGGAGCTTTTCTGAGTAGATTAAAGAACAAATTTGTATTTCTTTGTGATGTTGCTGTACTTTATAACAGAAAGTTACCAATGGAGTTTAGACAGAGAACAGTCCATATAAATAGGATCCTCATCTGCTATTATTCCCCCTTGTTCAACAAGCATGGGTTCAATATCATGGATTGGCACAGATGAATCTCTCAATGGAGCAGTTTCAGGAGAATACTTGTTTCCCTGCTGTCTTTCAAGGTTATAGCTAGGGCATAGATCAGTGTTCATACCTGAGCTTCCATTGCTGCTAGAGTTCCTCTCTATATAGCCTGGCCAGTATGTAGTCCAGTTCTTATGTCCAGCCTTCCAATCCAGATCCCTGGATACTGGATCTCTCTTCACATACCTTCTGGCACAGGTCTTAGGGTCCCTTTCACGTGCAGCCGTCTCCCTCACAGGTAGCCTCTGGTGATTCCTAGCTCTGCAGCACCATTCCTCTGGCTTTCCCCAGTCCAATGGTGTATGCTGGCCCTTGGAATACCTCCCAGTATACGTACTGCTTTGGACTCTTCTAGACCTCTCAAAGGCTTTTCTCTTCCTTCTTCCAAAGGCTCTCTTTCCCTCTCTGTCCGTCCGGTTTGGCTTCTGCTTCTGATGATCCTTCAGATGAAACTGATGATCAAACTCAAGCTGATTCTCAGAATAATGAGGACAATTCTCTGGATATCCAAGGTGACCATGAAGATGGTCATCTGTAGAATAAACTCTACTCTTATTCTGCTTAGACGAGTGATCCTCCCTAACACAGCGCAGCTGTGCTGAATCAGGCCCTGCCCTTTGAGATGAGTGCTTAGGGATTACCTCATAGCCCTCCTGATTGAACACACGTTTCCTCACTTCAGCTCCTCTAATGGCTGTTGGAAACCTGGTGCATTCTGGGACTGGTAGTCTTTTATGGGAAAATTCTGTTTTCTTATTTCTACCAGAACTGACAGGTTGCTTGTTCAGAGTCACTTCACCTTTTCTATAGCTCCTTCCTGAGCTATGATAAGCTTCCTTATCACAGAGTCCATTTGAGTGCTATTGCAGCGTCCCTCAAGCCTCTCAATGGACAACCTATCTCCTCTCACCCTCTTATAGCAAGATTCATGAGAGGCCTTCTTTTAACTAAACCTCCCATTAGACCACCTCCAGTGGCATGGGACTTAAACCTGGTTCTTGGCCAGCTTATGAAGCCACCCTTTGAACCTTTAGCCACCACCTCCTTGAAATTTCTTTCTTGGAAAGTTGTTTTTCTCATTGCAGTCACCTCAGCACGCCGCATCAGTGAACTGCAAGCTTTGGTGGCTAATCCACCTTATACAAGGTTACATCATAATAAGGTAGTCCTCAGGACCAATCCACACTTTATGCCTAAAGTGGTCTCGCCTTTTCATCTGAACCAGGAGGTATATTTACCTGTCTTTTTTCCAGGACCTCATGCATCAAATGCAGAGAGGAATCTTCATACCTTGGATTGTAAGAGAGCTCTCACTTTCTACTTACAAAGAACACAGCAACATAGAAAGTCTTCTCAACTCTTTGTTGCTTTTGATCCTTCTCATTTAGGACTTCCAGTCTCTAAGAGAACACTATCCAGCTGGATTGCTCAGTGTATTTCTTTCGCCTACCAGAGTAAGAACATTTCTCTGGAGGGCCATGTCACAGCTCACAATGTGAGAGGCATGGCAGCCTCAATGGCTCATCTAAACTCGGTGTCCATCGACCAGATCTGTCGAGCGGCCACCTGGGCCTCGGTTCACACCTTCACAGCCCATTACTGTTTGGACAAGGACTCCCGCCGGGATGCCTCGTTTGGTCAGGCTGTCCTCAAACACCTGTTCCATTACTAATCAACTCCTACCCACCTACCCTGGTTGGATGCCAGAGATCCATGGGGAGGAAGTGGAGCCCTCTGCAAGGGCACACAACCATGGGGTCTCTCCCTGGCATCTGCAGCTAGGGAGTCCCCATATGTGAAGACTCATTCCTGCTTGTTCCTGGAGATAGCACAGTTACTTACCTGTAACAGGTGATCTCTGGGAACAGCAGGAATAAGTCTTCACAACCCACCCACCTCCCCTAGAAGTTGTATCTCTCTATCTATCTTTCCTTTCCTCTCTCTCTCTCTTTGTCTCAGCTTTAAAACTCGAACTGGAGAGAGGCGGTTGGGAAAGGCGGGAAGGCAGTGCGCAGGCGCTGTGGGATGCTCCCAAAAGCTTTCTCTTACTGGACGCTGGGGAGCGTTCCCGCGCAGGCTCCGTCGGTACCGACGATACCCATATGTGAAGACTTATTCCTGCTGTTCCCAGAGATCACCTGTTACAGGTAAGTAACAGCTATCTTGACAACATAATCGAAAATTGGAACATTACTATCGCTGCAGTTGCTACAACACGAAACAAAAGAACATCACAGCAGAAAGAAAAAGAACAAGATCAGCCCCCCTGGTACTTTAATAAAATAAGGGAAGCAAAGAGGACCCTAAGGAAAATTGAGAGAAAATAGAAACAGAACAAGGCTCAGGACACATTACAGCAGTATAGAGCCAAACAGGAATACAACGACCTAATCAAACGACATAAGCAAGAATACCACACTAATCTCATTCTGAAATCTGCAAACAAACCTAGGGAGTTATTTGATATTCTCTGAACTCACAAAAGAGCCAGCACCCATAGGTGGTGACAAAATACATTCACAACATACAGCAAATTTTCTAATGGTGAAACACAAGGGTGTCTGTTTACTAAGCGGTGCTAGCTGTGTGTGGAAGCTGGGTCTTCTGGAACCACGGACTGCATTGGACCCTGTACATGGGGTCAAGGCGCTTGCTCACAATGGTTACTGCCTGGGTTAAAAATTGGTTGAGTGGGAGGCGACAAAGAATACAGGTAAATGGAGCTCACTCTGAGGAGAAGGAAGTTACCATTGGTATGCCCCAGGAATCTGTCCTTGGTCCGATTCTTTTTAACATCTTTGTTAGTGATATAGCGGAAGGGCTGTCGGGTAAGGTTTGCCTCTTTGCGGATGATACCAAAATCTGCAATAGAGTAGACACCCAGGAAGGTGTAGATAACATGAGGAGAGATCTAGCTAAGCTTGAAGAATATTCTAGAATTTGGCAGCTGGGATTTAATATTAAAAAATGTAAGGTCATGCATTTGGGCTGCAGCAATCCAAGGGAGCAATATAGTATAGGGGGTGAAGTACTTTTGTCCATTAAAGAAGAGCGGGACCTAGGCGTGGTTATTTCTGATAATCTTAAAGTAGCTAAACAGGTAGAAAAGGTGACAGCAAACGTTAGAATATAGCTTGGGTGCATACGGAGAGGAATGGCTAGTAGAAAAAAGGAGGTTATAGTGCCTCTGTATAAATCTTATTTGGAGTAAGTATAGTGTGCAATTCTGGAGACCACACCTTCAAAAGGATATAAACAGGATGAAGTCAGTACAGAGGGTGGCTACTAAAATGGATAGTGGTCTTCATTATAAAGCATATGAGGACAGACTTAAGGATCTTAATATGTACACCTTAGAGGAAAGGTGGGATAGAGGTGATATGATGGAGATGTTTAAATACTTCCATGGCATAAATGCACAGGGGAGAGCCTGTTTCGATTGAAAGCAAGTTCTGCTATGAGAGGACATGGGATGAGGGTGAAAGGGGATAGATTCAGGAGTGATATACAGAAATATTTCTGTACGAAAAGAGTGGTGGATCTGTGGAATAGTCTCCCAGAGGAGGTGGTAGAGATGAGGACAGTATCTGAATTCAAAAAAGCATGGGACAAACACCGAGGATCTCTAAAGGAAAAAAGGGACTGTTGTAGATGTTGATATGGAAGGACAGACTAGATAGGCCATGTGGTCTTTTTCTGTCGTCATTTTTCTCTGTTTCTATAAAACAGGTGTCTCCCACATGTGGAGGAGCAGCCTGGACAAAATGGGCAGAACTGGAACAGTAAGAGACTCCCGAGGTGGGGACACATACTGTAAGATGTCGAACTCATCAGCTCGCGGTTCCTCTTCAGCCTGTGTAGCCAGGCTGAGGACCCATGCCATGTCCCGCACGAACACTAGAAAGGATGTGTCCTTGGGTGGCGAAACCCCTCTGAGAGGTGGGCAGGGATGGGTCCGAAGGGAGGTTGCTGTGAGCACGGGTCTCTGGGGAGGTATCTCCATCCGACTCCCAGCCCGAGAGGTCCGAGAGGGAGGCTGACTCGGGCTGGTTGCCCCATCCAGAGGCTGAGGCCCGTTTGGAACCAGAGGCCTTGAAGGATCTCGCTCTCGAGGAACGGGAAGGTGAGCGAGACCGACGCTGAGGACCCTCACGAGGCCTAAGGCTCTCGGGGGTTTCCAGGGTGGGTTTGGGTGTCCCTCTCGAGGGAACCTCGGCCTCGAAGCGCAGGCCAGCCGTGCTTGGTATGAGCGCCTGCTGGGCAGCTAAGAAGGCAGAAATGCTGTGCTCTAGTGCCAGCATTCGGGATTCCCACGCAGATGTGGGTCCCTGCGACGCCAACACCAGGGTTACCGGGTCTGGCGTGGAGGAGGAGAGGGGGCCCTCTCCGGAACGACCCTCAGGAGACCGGGCGCCATCGCTGGAGGCCTCCGCATCTGTACGAGATACCTTTCGAGGCCGCTCCTGGAGAATTGCTCCACGCAGGCTCTGTTAGTGCCAACGTCACCCATAAATGAGGACTGATTCCTGCTGTCCCTGGAGAACACCTGTTATAGGTGAGTAACTCCGCTTCCTTTGCAGATGGCTCAGAACATCGCTGCCTGCATCATCACTGGGATAGCAAAACATGATCATATTACACCCGCTGGCTCCCAGTTCACTCCCATACCAAGTTTAAGACGGTGCTTAACATATTCAAAATCCTACAGAATATGTCGGCTGACATCCCGAAGAACCTAATCAAAAAAAGACCCAGACAACCGACTGAGAAGGCACAGCACGATGAACCTGATTATCACAACTAGTTCTTACACAAAGTCTAAGCAGTTCACATCTAAACAGGCGTTTTCCCTTGCTGCTCCAGCCCTATGTAATTCCCTCCCAGACGATTTAAGAGCCACTATAGACTCCAAGGACTTAAAAAAAAATCGAAAACTTTCCTACATACAGAACACTTTGGTAGCATCACATAGTGCTTTGTAACCATTCCTCTACCAATGGCGCCCCCCCGGCCCCAGTATGTACTTTAAGCCCACACTAGCTAGTCACTTCCGGGCCTGCATGTCTACTGCCCCACCCTATCTCATTGTTACAATATAAACTGTTCAAACTTACAATGTTAATCGCTTTGATAAAAGGATAAGATGATATAACAAAACGGTTAAATAAATAAAATAAATAAATTAAATTTCTTCTGCCAATTGACTAAAAATTGGGTTTTTTTAAGCAACAAGCCTTTCATATCTGAGTGTCCGACACACCAAATTTTACAACATATTAAAATACAATATTGAATTATGTTTCCAATTACAAAGGATGAGTTTAGAGCTAAAGAAAGCAAAAGTCATCAAAGAAAGCTTTCCCTTAGGTAATGGAGCTTGCAACCCCAAGAATTTTTAAATAATTGTAAATGACAACGGCTCTTGCATACTCAGTATTGCAAACTCAGGCCCATACGACTGCCCAGAATTGTATTAAATTGGAGCAATATATAACATGTGGGAAAGTCTTCCTAGGTCAGTTTTACAAGACCAGCAACACTTGTAGGACCCCAGAAGAAATTGTGTAATTTTTGTAAGTGTCCAAATAACTGTATTTATTTTTTTATACTGCGCTCTTTAGAATCAGTGCGGTTTACATGTATAATAACAGGTACTTTTTATTCCCTTGTCCCCGAAGGGCTCACAATCTAAGTGTACCTGAGGCAATGGAGGGTTAAGTGGCTTGCCCAAGGCCACAAGGAGTGGCCATGGGACTAGAGACCCCAGTCCCTCCAGCCTGAGGTTGCTTGTCCCCATGTGGGAATTGAACCCCCGGCCTTCTGGCCTGAGGTAACCTGTCCCAACCACTGAGCCACTCCTCCCTTGTATGGACAAGAAAATACATAAATTATGTAATGAAAGCTGACATTGAAACCCAATTAATTTATTCCTCCCAAAAATTCCCATTACTTTTTACTCCAGCTACTGTCTAAATCTCTTTCCCATACTTTCTCAAGATCTATGGCTTGCCTCATCACTCAGAGCACAAGCCAGGCATAAAATAAGTATGCTTTGGAGTAGCAGAGGCTCTTTTAGAGTGATCTTCTAACTCCTAATAGGTGGATGTTTTGTTTGAAATTGTATATTAGGTCTCTTCCTGGATGTCTCAATCACAATACTTCAAAGGTGCATCCAATCTCAACAGTACAAATAATCTTCACTTATACATTATTCTGTGGACTTCACATTATAAACAAACTGCAACTGTCGATTTCTTAGGTCTCAGACTTATTCTTCGCAACCTAGCAGGCAAGCCTGACTAAAAGTCACTAGTATTGCATCAACGACCTTTACAAAAGACATCTGTAGTGCAGTATTCTCAATACAGAACAAGACAACGAGTGCTTAATGAATCCAGCGTGAGAATCAAAATGGCTTATTCGAGTACTTAGCTTTCAGAAAATGGGGATTTTGGCAAGAGTGATTTGAAGATAGAGCGTGCACTTTCTGAAAGCTAAGTACTCGAATAAGCCATTTTGATTCTCACGCTGGATTCATTAAGCACTCGTTTTGTTCTGTATTGAGAATACTGCACTACAGATTTCTTTTGTAAAGGTCGTTGATGCAATACTAGCGACTTTTAGTCAGGCTTGCCTGCTAGGTTGCGAAGAATAAGTCTGAGACCTAAGAAATCGACAGTTGCAGTTTGTTTATAATGTGAAGTCCACAGAATAATGTATAAGTGAAGATTATTTGTACTATTGAGATTGGATGCACCTTTGAAGTATTTTGTTTGAAATTGTGACATGAGAGGTTTTTTTAAAATGCTAGCTATGTCCTTTATTGAGATTTTATTGGCTTATGTAAATAGTATTTATGTATATTTGTTTATATTGTATATTTCATGTTATAATTTGATTATATAAGTTTTACTGTTTACTGCATTGATGAAATGAAATATGTTTATTGCATTGGACTTAGCAGCATATGACATCGTGTCCTATGATTTGCTGTTAGCAAGACTAGAGAAAGAAAGCATTGGAGGGCAAGAACCACGGCCAACCAGACAAAATTGGATAAAAACAAATTTATTGGAGACCCAACTTGAAAAGTTTCGGCCAAAGGCCTTCATCAGGGGTCTAAAAAACAAACATGTACAATTAGCCTCAAACATAATGTGTATAAACAAATAAGTAAAAGTAAACATATAAATAAAAATAATACATAGGAATATGTACATAAGTAAATAAAGAATAAAAAATAAAAGATAAAAACATAAGTTATTACCGGATCACCACATAGAGAGTATATAAGACACATCTATGAGATGGAAAAACAAGTCTTCCCGATCTGGAACATAATAAAAATACATATATATATAAGTATAAGTATAAACATAATACAAGGTATGTGTATCAAAACAAACGTGAATATGAAAAGTAATGGATGGCAGACAGTAAACAACTAGGAGGTATAAGGCACAATTAACAAAGGATTGTACCCAGATGTGCATAAAAGCTACATAAACTTAAAATTGTATATAGAAGCAGTTACATTGTATCGTAAAACAATATGCAATAATAAAATAACAAAGAAAAACCAATGGCAACCTACGGTTTTACCGACAGCCATTCATAATAAACCTACATTATGCTGCATGATCTATTCTGAGGATTTGATGATTAAGAGACTAGGGTTAACAGTGGTATTTTTTTCAGTTTCATCTTTGTTTACATTTTACTAAAGACAGATGGTTGTTAAAATAGTTTTGATAATTTGTTTTTCATTAAAAATGTTAACTTTTTACCAAAAATGTTAACTTTTCTGTTCCTCCTAATCATAGGGGGGAAAAAGTGTTTTTATTTTGTTTGTGTGTGTGTATATCGATGAGCACTTTGTTCCTTTCTTGTTCAGTACCACTGCGTTTTTTATCATAGGATGATGTGATGATGCCTCAAAGAGTAAGGCTGCAGTATGAAGCTGCCATTCAGCGCCCAAAGTGTGTGAGTATTGCTGTTTAAAGGAGTTATAAAATCAGGATGTGTAAGATAAGATCTATGCTTATTTTATGTCTTATGCCAGATTTTTTGATACTTTTATTGTGTCACTCAGGCTTTTTATCTAATTGGTGATTTTAGAATTATGAGTGATTAAAAATGTTACTGATGATTTAGTTTTTGTCATTTATTCTAGGAAAGGATAGCTGACTTGGGTAAGAGACTACAGACTGACAGGTGATAATGGGCAGTTACCTTTGATTAAGGGGATTATTTTAAAAACCTTATTTGCAATTTCCACCTATAAAATCTGTCATTTCCATGTGGAAATGGCATCCATGTGAACACCTTTTCCTTATAGAAATTACAAGGGGGCATGGTTAGGAAGTGTCTTACATGTTGTTGCCAACCTCCCCCTGGTGGCCGGTGGCTGAACGGGGAGGTTGGGCATATAGTTAATTTTAGGAGAGGAGGGTTCTTTAAGGCCAGGTGCAGCCTGGTCCATGTAGTCCTGCTCCTGATGCAAATAAGTCATGTAAGCCAAATGGAGGGAGAATAAGGCTTTTATTTCCCTTTTCACAAAAAGATTCGTTGGGCTACAAAAATTAAAGAAAGTCCTTCTTTTCAGGCATAAACCAAACTCAAGGTACAAAGTAAACTGTTATAATCTTCACAGCTGTGGAAAGGAATTTAACCAAGGATTCTTTCAACATTGGAGTAAAATTACATGTCTGAACATTCTTCTTTCATTCAGCACAAATATGAAAACTTCTTAAGGTAATATCTGTCAGGTTCACAGTTCCGGCAGTGATTCCAAACTACCCACAGTACACATGGAACAATCCATCAATTCCTCCTGAGATGAGGGAATAGGGTTTATAAGCTCCACTTGCATCGGTTCTAAATCATTATTATCTTCTTCTGGGCTGGGGCTTTCTCTGGCTGTTATCACTGGCCAGTCCCTATTTCTGTTCCCTTGTTTTCCATACAATTGTTCTAAGGTTCTTAAATGAGCATGGCCTGTTTTATAGCCTCTATATCTTGGCTGGTGAAACTCTGGCCTGCTTTCTCTTCCTTTAAACTGGGCATCTGTTTTATAAGGGCTCCTAGCAGCTGAGCCTTTCTTCATGAATAAAGAATCATCATACTTTGGTTTCCTATAATAGGCATAGCTGGAGGTGTCCTCCTCAGTTCTTTCCCTTAGGACCCAGTCTCTCTGACAATCTTTCTCTTGAAAGCTTCTGGTACCTTTCAATCTGGTCTCCGGGCTTTCTGGCAAGCGTAGGCCTCTCTCCAAGCCTGGCTTCCTGCTTCTCAGCTCTTTATCTCTGGAGTTTCTGGCTACCACGACTTCCACAGGACTGACTCTCTTCCATCTGTCTTTCTCCCTGAGACCTTCTGGTTCTCTTCCAGTTCCTGCAGCCGTGCCACTAGTCCTGGTTCCACTGTTCCGTTTCTCAGCAGTGCTCTGCTCTCCGGTGCTGCTCTGCTTTCTGTCTCCAGCCACTTGCTTATAAAGGTCTTCTGCCCTTGAGCTTCCCGGGCTAGTTCTCAGGTGCTGCTGATTAGCTAGGTGTGTCCACTCAGCCTCTGTAAGTGCGCGCCTGCTCCCTCTAGCTGTTTTGCTAGACAATTGCATTCTCTGCACCTCATTTGTTTTGGGACAGACAGCTTCTTTTCCTATGTCCTCACTTTTATTAGCTCCTGCTCTATGACAATGTATTTGACCGCAGTTGTCCGCATTGAGGTTTACAGCTGCTCTCTGGCATGTGTAGGTTCTTAAAAAGTGCTCATTTCAGCAGACCCTTTACATGAGGAATTAAGGGCTTATCCTCTTTAACCTCCCGTTGTTTATTTCCCCATCCAAATTGAAATTCGATAAAGATAGCAGCAACTTAGTTAAATGGTGGCGTTTGTATATGTAGGTTTGCAGAGTGTCCAGCTTCCACGTGTAAGTGCTGGCATCTACATATGGGAATTGCCAAGTTTCCCCATTGCTTTTTCCCATGTGTAGATCTGCAAAATGGGTCCTCCGATTCCGCATATCAGGAAATGCACATGCACTCCTGCACTATTTTAGAACCAGCTCAATGTTCAGCAGAGCCTTTTCTGAAATATTGCTGGAATTGCATGTATCGTGACATTTTATTTATTTTTATAAAAATTTGGTATACTGTCATTCATAAAATCACATCATGGTGGTTTACAATAATAAAAGGAGTAAACCCAATGCCTTAACAGTAGGACAAATGAAAGTCACAAAATCCAGACAAGGATACAATGGGACGGGATGAATAACATAACAGTTTAATCGGTAACAATTTGTACGGTGAGACAAAAGTAAAAGGGAGACATAGTTTCATTAAAACCAGGATCTAAAAAGTAGTTAAAAGGCCTCATTGAAGAGCCATGTTTTAAGACCTTTTTTTTAACTTATTAAAAGAAGACTCCATGCAGAGATCCTGATCCATAGATGTGGCGCCTGATAACTAAAGGCAGCATTCTGAAAGAATGCCAACTGGAGCCTTGTTTTGCCAGACAAGGTTAGAGAATTTCCTTGAGGGGATCTTAATATTGTTGATGGGGGTGTAGGGGATTAGAAGAGAGCTGAGGTAAATGGGAAATCCTGTGTAAAAGGCACGATGAGCAAACATAAGCTGTTTGAATTTAATACGGAAAGAAACTGGGTGCCAGTGCTGCTCCTTAAGAAGAGGATCCCTTTGTTTTGTAGTATGCAAGAATTTGACTGCAGTGTTTTGGGCGAGTTGGTCTTTTAATCTGATACTGGGGTGCCCTGACAAGTAGTGAGTTACAGTAATCCACGTGAGTCATCACCAGAGGATATATTAGAGTTTTTTAGGCTCTATTATCTAGAAAAGATTTCAGGGATCTTATTGGCTAGTTATTTCTGAAATCTGACGACCAAATGACAACTTGCTGTCCTGCAATACACCCAGCAACTTTATTGTATCCTTTGTTGTTGTTAAGTGCCGTCGAGTCGGAGTCGACTCATGGCGACCCTCTGGATAGCTATCCTAAATTGTGTTCGGTCTTCAGTCAGGCGGCTCATTGTTGACAGACTGGTACCCGTAGCTGCTGTTATTGTATCAATCCATCTCATTGCTGGCCTTCCTCTTTTGCGTTGACCTTCTATCTTGCCAAGCATGATGTCTTTCTCTAATGATCTCTCTCTTCGCATGATGTGTCCGAAGTATGAAAGTCGAAGTCTTGTCATCTGAGCTTCTAAAGAAAGCTTAGGTTTGATCTCCTCTAGTACCGACTGGTTTGTTCTTCGGGCAGTCCATGGTATACACAGTATTCGCCGCCAGCACCATAATTCAAAGGCATCAATTTTCTTCCTGTCTGTCTTTTTCACTGTCCAGCTTTCACATCCATATGATGTTATTGAAAATACCATGGCTTGAACAAGTCGAATCTTTGTATGGAGAGAGACATCTCTGCTCTTGAGAATCTTATCTAGGTCTTTCATAGCCATTCTGCCAAGAGCAATGCGTCGTCTGATTTCTTGACTGCTTGTTGCTTCTTTATTGATAGTTGATCCAAGTAGGTTAAAGTTGTTCACGATTTCAATTTCTTCTCCTTCAACGATGAACCTGTTGATTATGCCAGTTGTCATGATCTTTGTCTTCTTTACATTAAGGTGCAGGCCCATTTTGAGACTATGTTCTTTGATTGTGAGAAGCAAATGTTTCAGATCATCTTCACTTTCAGCCAGTAATGTGGTATCATCAGCATAGCGAAGGTTGTTGATGAGTCTTCCACCAATCTTCACACCTCTGTGGTCTTCATACAGTCCTGCTTCTCTGATGATTTGTTCTGCATATAAATTAAACAGGTAGGGGGAAAGTATGCAGCCTTGTCTTACACCTTTGCTTATTTTAAACCATTCTGTTTCTCCTTGTTCCGTTCGAACTGTTGCTTCTTGATCAATGTACAGATTGCGCAAGAGAACGATCAGGTGTTCTGGTATACCCATGCTTTTTAACGTGGCCCAGAGTTTCTCATGGTTTACACAGTCAAAAGCCTTGCTATAGTCGATAAAGCACAAATAGATATCCTTTTGGTATTCTTTAGTCTTTTCAAGGATCCATCTCACATCCGCAATGATGTCTCTTGTTCCTCGTCCTTTCCTGAACCCTGCTTGCACTTCAGGTAGTTCTTGTTCTAGGTATGGCTGTAGTCTCTTTTGAATAATCTTCAGTAGAATCTTGCTGGCATGTGGGATCAGAGCGATTGTGCGATAATTTCCACAGTCAGTTGGATCACCTTTCTTTAGTATTGGTATAAACACAGATCTTTTCCAGTCAGTTGGCCATGATGTTGTCTTCCATATTTCTTGGCAGAGCCTTGTAAGTACGGTAACAGCTGCATCAGATTGCTGCAATACTTCTATGGGAATGCCATCAATGCCTGGTGCTTTGTTCTTTGATAAGGCTTTCAATGCTGCTTCAACTTCTTCTTTCATCACCAATGGTTCCTGATCATAAGGTATAGGTTGAAACGGCTGTTGGTCCACTTGATCTTTATCATATAAAAACTCTGTATATTCCTTCCACCTTTTCTTGATCTTCTCAGCATCATTCAACATAGAACCTTGAGCATCTTGTAACATTCCAATTCGAGGCTGGAACTTTTTCTTTAGCTCTCGCAGCTTTAGGAAAGCCGATCTTGTTCTTCCTCTAATAGTTTCTGCTTCTATTTCCTTGCAAGTGTCATTGTAGTACTTTTCCTTGTCCTGTCTTGCTGCACGTTGGAAATCTCTGTTGAGTTCTGAGATTGTCTTTCTTTCTCCTTTGGCTTTAGCTTCTCTGCGTTTCTGGGCAATTTTCAGAGTTTCTTCCGTCATCCATTTTGGCCGTTTTTGCTTTTTCACCTTTTGTAGAGACTTCTCGCTTTCTTCCAGCACAACCTTCTTGACGTCATTCCATAACTCATAGCTGCGCATGAAATGAGAGTCAGAAGCTGTAAAGATATCTTACACATTGGAACATGGAACGTACGAAGCATGAACCAAGGGAAGTTGGAGGTGGTCAAGAATGAAATGGAACGTGTACAACTTGATCTGTTGGGTGTCAGCGAACTGAAATGGACTGGCATCGGGCACTTTGCATCAGATGATCACATGGTCTACTATGCTGGAAATGAAAGACAAAGAAGAAATGGTGTTGCATTTATAATAAAGAAGAAACTTGCAAGAACTGTAATGAAATACAATGCAGTCCGCGAACGCTTAATCTCTATTCGTCTACGAGGAATGCCTATCAACACAACTATAATTCAAGTATATGCCCCAACAACAGCTGCAGAAGAGAATGAAATTGAAGAGTTCTATGAACAAGTACAAGCTGAAATTGACAGAACATGCAAACAGGATATCCTGATAGTCATGGGTGACTGGAACGCAAAAGTTGGCAACAAAGAAGAAGGCAAAGTAGTTGGAAAATATGGACTTGGCAACAGAAATGAAGCTGGAGAAAGATTGATAGAATTCTGCAAGACCAATGATCTATTCATCTCAAACACCTTCTTCCAGCAACACAAGCGGCGACTGTACACATGGACTTCACCCAATGGATTGTATAAAAATCAAATTGACTACATCTGTGGAAGTCAACGATGGAAAAGCTCTGTAACATCAACAAAGACGATTTTTTGTATCCTTTACTATGACTGAAATTGATTTTTATCAATGGAACAAAAGGAATTTCATTTCCCTGGAAGGAGATCCAGGTTGCCTCAATTTTGTATAAATTTATAACTAATTTATTCTCCTCTTTCCAGGACACAAGCTTTTGCAGGCTGGCTTGTACCTTGGCGCGAAAATCTGAATTCCAATTGTCCAAGGTGGTTATTAGCTGATTCTCCAGGACCAAGCAGGAAGTCAGTCCTCACATATGGGTGATGTCGGCGCCGACAGAGCATTGTCCTGTTATCGGGGAAAGGTGCAGGGTATCGGTCTAGGCACACATCTGGATGTCAAGTGTTTCTTGCGGGCGGTATCTCTCTTGTGGCCCCAATGCAGAACATCAGTGCCTGCGTGGGATCTCAACTTAGTGTTGGAAGCTCTAGTAAGGGAACCTTTTGAGCTATTGGGAAGTTCGACGTTAAAGGATCTCATGCTTAAGATGATATTTTTGGTGGCTATTTGTTCGGTGCGAAGAATTTCGGAGTTACAAGCGTTATCGTGTAGGGAGCCTTTCTTGTCTTTTCAGAGCACAAAGGTAGTGTTGAGGACAGTTCCCTCCTTCTTGCCTAAGGTGGTATCGCCGTTTCACTTGAATCAAGGGTTAGTGCTACAATTTTCAAGTTGGATGGCAGGAAGGGGTCCAAAGAAAGGCTGCACCGGCTGGATGTAGGGCGAGTGTTGCGGAAATATTTGCTCAGAACAGCGCCGTTCCGCAAATCGGATTTTTTGTGTTGTTTGGAGGTCCCAGACAAGGAGAAGCGGCGGCAAAGTCTTCTATTGCTAGGTGGTTAAAAGAGACGATTGCGTCGGCTTATCTGTCGCGGGGCAAGTCAGTTCCGTTAGGACTCAGGGCCCATTCGACGAGAGCACAAGCAGCGTCGTGGGCGGAGTTCAGCTTAGTACCGGTGGTGGAAATTTGTAAAGCGGCGACGTGGTCATCGCTTCATTCTTTTGTGAAGCATTATAGCTTGGATGTTCAGGCGGAAAAGGATTCTTGCTTTGGATCAGTGGTGCTGCAGGCTGGTCTGGCAGGTCCCTCCCAATAATTTATTTACTGCTCTGTTACATCCCCAGAGGTTCAGGACTAGACTGGAGGGACGATAAGGAAGATGAAATTAGACTTACCTGCTAATTGTTGTTCCTTAAGGAACTCCAGTCTAGTCCTGTATCCCTCCCTAGAATTGATTCAGACCATTGCCTGCAGAAGAAGAGATCGGATAAGTCCACGGACGGTGAGGCCTGGCGACTGTCCAGTTTGTTGCGAGGGGGGGATAACGGGTACTTTTGGGAGAAGTAATGGCTAGCTAGGGGTCCCTGGGATAGGGCGAGGTAAGACCCCAGCAGCTTCACAGATTGGTTGGTTATCTTTTTAACTACTCAATTACTCTTGTGAGTTCTGCTTTGTCAATAGGTTACTGAAGTGGGAAGGCGGATGCTAGCCTATTTATGCCAAGGGTCACCAAAAGAGTGACATGCTCAGTCTCCAAAGCTGCAGGAGGAGGTGCTAAACCCCAGAGGTTCAGGACTAGACTGGAGTTCCTTAAGGAACAAAGTTAGCAGGTAAGTCTAATTTCATCTTAAAGCATATTTTAGATAGTAAGTGAATATCAAAATTGACCTATCAGCAGCCTTCGAGGTTGTGGGCCATTCTCTCCTTTTGGATAGGTTACAGCAAGTGGGGTTTTCAGGAGAAGTCTTAAATTGGTTTCGTTCCTATCTTTCAGAAAGAGTCTTTCATATTACAGTAGGCAATCAATCCTCTTCTACCCTGCCATTCTCGTACAGTGTCCCACAAGGGTCTATTCTAGCCCCTACACTCGTCAATATTTTCTTGGTTCCATTTCCTACTCTGATTCATGAACTAGGCTTGAGTTGTTATATTTATGCCAATGATATAGAGTAGTTACTCACCTGTAACAGGTATTCTCCAGGAGCAGCAGGAATCAGTCCTCACATATGGGTGATGTCGGCGCCGATGGAGCCCCCGTGCGGAGCATTTCCCAGATTTCAAAGAAAGCCTTGAGATATGATAGAAGTCTATAAATTAATGAACGGACTGGAACAGGTAAACGTAGATCGATTGTTTACATTATCAGAATATAGAAAGATTAGGGGACATGCAATGAAGTTGCAGGGTAAACTATTTAAGACTAATAAAAGAAAATATTTTTTCACTCAACGTGTAATCAAACTCTGGAATTTGTTACCGGAGGATGTAGTAAAGGCTGTTGGTGTAGCTGGGTTTAAAAAAGGTTTGGACAATTTCTTGGAGGAAAAGTCCATAAACCATTATTAAGAAGGGACCCAGGATATCAATGCTTGACCCAATACAAGCATTGTGGAACCTGTGTCTTTTGGGGAAACTGCTAGGTACATATGACCTAGATTGGCCATTGTTGGAGACAGGATAATGGCATATCTTATGTTCTTATGTATAATCTTGCGGCCTTTGCTGACGTGAAGGTTGCCATGAGGTCCATCACCGGCATTCCCCAGCGCTTTTACAGCAAGTTGAAGACCTCCTGCTGGAGAATCCACTCTCCTGGATCTACCTTGACCCGACTCAGTCGGCCGTCACATTGTCCACTCCCACTACATGTGCCGCCGATAACACCTCTAGATGTTTCTCGGCCCAGTCTAAAAGCTCCTCCACCTCTTCCTCTAGAGCTACGCTGCTGGTGCCGCCTTAGTTATTGACATACGCCACTGCCGTGGCATTGTCTGAAAGCACCCTGACCGCTTTCTCCTGTAAACTGTGCTAAAAGGCCCAAAGTGCTAAATTTACCGCTCTTAGTTCCAACCTGTTGATGGACCACTGCTTCTCTCTTGCCGTCCACTGTCCTTGCAAGAATTGTGTTGGTCCTTCTGGAGTAATAAAACTAATGTTAAAATACCGGCCGTTTACTCCACTGTAACATGCAGCTGTATTCGGGGCATCTATGGTGTGTAATCTCAACAAGCTCTCATGTACCCATTTGTAGTCTCAGACCAACATAGCGCTGCTAGTCACCAACAAATAGTGAAACACACATAGCACTTTACTAGCATCAATGACTACTGGGAAATTGTCTCTTTTGTATATAATGAGCTGTTTTTCTTTCCTTTTTTTTTGGTATCTACACCACTAGTGTTCCTTCCCCTTCATCCATTAAAACATGTTTAAAGCCATTAAATAATTGGACTGGCTTATCTTTTGTCGTGTATCCACCAGTTCTTGGTGGGTCTCCCTTTTCACCGAAGTCTCTCTCAACGCCTCACTCGGCGCCCTTGCGTTTCACTCCCCTATGGAGTTTCTTCAGGAGATCTATTGTTGACTGCTGCCCACGTCTCTCTGCTTATTTTCTCAACAAGAACGCCGCGCATGGTATGCGCGGCGTTCTTGTTGAGAAAATAAGCAGAGAGGCGAGTGAGGCGTTGAGAGAGACTTCGGTGAAAAGGGAGACCCACCAAGAACTGGTGGATACACGACAAAAGATAAGCCAGTCCAATTATTTAATGGATTTAAACATGTTTTAATGGATGAAGGGGAAGGAACACTAGTGGTGTAGATACCAAAAATATAAAAAAGGAAAGAAAAACAGCTCATTATATACAAAAGAGACAATTTCCCAGTAGTCATTGATGCTAGTAAAGCGCTATGTGTGTTTCACTATTTGTTGGTGACTAGCAGCGCTATGTTGGTCTGAGACTACAAATGGGTACATGAGAGCTTGTTGAGATTACACACCATAGATGCCCCGAATACAGCTGCATGTTACAGTGGAGTAAATGTCCACTGTCCTTGGGCAAACCTTCCTTCGAAATGTGCCCCTCCACCCGAACAGACTGGCATCCGTCATGAGAGGCAGCCAACCCGGTGACTCCTAGGTCATCCCTTTTTCTAGACTCCTGGGTTCTAACCTCCACTGAAGGGCTTCCCTTGTCTCACGCGGACAGGGTAACCTCTGGGTCAACAGATCGGACTGATTCGACCATCTCCTGAGTAAAGCTCTCTGCAACGGTCTCATGTGGGCTCTGGCCCAAGGCACTTCCTCGAGTGCTGCCGCCATCTTTCCTAAGAGTTGCAGATAATGCCATGCCGTGGGAACCCTTATCTTCAGAAAAGCGTGAACGAGTTCTCTTAGAGCTTGCGCTCTGCTGCTCGGAAGAAAGACTCTTCCTGCTTCTGTATCAAAACGGGCCCCCAAATGCTCAGGGACCTGCGACGGCTCTAGCCTGCTCTTTTCCGCATTGACTATCCAGCCTAGACTCTGCAGTAACTCCACCACCTGGTGGGTAGCTTCCTTGCTCTCTCTCCTCGACTTCGCTCAGATCAACCAATCATCCAGGTAAGGATGAACCAACACTCTTTCTTTTCTCAACGCTGCTGCTACCACTACCATCACCTTGGTGAAAGTATGCGGAGCGTTCGCCAACCCGAACAGTAAAGCCTGGAACTGAAGATGTCCTATCGGAACCACGAAACGGAGAAAGTGCTGATGCTCTTCGCGGATTGGTATGTACAGATAGGCTTCCGTCAGATCTAATGACATGAGAAACTGCCCCTGTCTCACCGCTACTATGACCCACCGCAGGGTCTCCAACCGAAAAAGCGATACTCTGAGGCACCGATTCACTCTTTTTAGATCCAGAATTGGTTGAAAGGTGCCCTCCTACTTTGGTACTACAAAGTATATAGAGTATCGACCGCAGCTGCACTCTTCCTCTGGCACCCGTACCACCGCTCTGAGAGCTAAAAGCTTTTCCGACGTCTCCTGCACTGCCACCCGCCTTGATCGGACCCTGCAAGGAGAGAAAACAAAAGCGTCGACCACCGGGCACTGGAACTCTAGCACATATCCCTTCTGAATGACGTCCAACACCCACTGGTCTGACTTAACCCGAACCCAGGCGGAATAGAACTCCCTTAATCGACCGCCCATGGGTATCAATCCCGCCTGGATCCCCCTCACTTCATTGAGACTTCTTGAAGGTCGAGGACGAGGAAGCTCCAAAACCTCTCCCCGCTCCTCTGAACCCCTGAAAACTCTAGGACCGGAAAACCGCCCATCCCCGCTGAAAGTGACCAAACCTCTGTGGGTGAAAATAGCGAAAATCCCTCAGCTGATTCTTCGTCGTCCCTAGTGTACGTCCCGGCTTCTGCTTATCCTCCGGCAACCTTCCGCCCTTAGACTCTCTGAGATCCTTAACTAACTTATCTAAATCTTCTCCAAACAGAAGTTTGCCTCAAAAGGGAAGCTTACTCAACCTCGCCTTAGAGGAACCATCCACCGCCCAATTACAAAGCCACAAACTCGTTCGAGCCGCTACCACCGATGCCATACTTCTGGCCAGACTTCGAATAAAATCATACTGGACGTCTGCTAAATAAGCTGCCCCTGTCTCCAACCAGGCCGCTTCCTCAGCTGTGTCGTCAACCTGAGTTCCCTTAATCCTTTGTGACATCGCATACAGGCCCTGGCCACCCATGCTCCACAAATAGAAGCCTGCATGGCAAGGGCATTGACATCAAACACCTGCTTCAACAAGGTGTCCAAATGCCTATCCTGTGCATCTTTAAGGGCTGCACTACCCTCTACAGGTATGGTCGTCTTCTTGGTCACAGCCGCCACCGCCGCATCCACTTTAGGGGACTTAAGAAGCTCCTTATCCTGGTCTGCCAAAGGATAAAGGTGAGCCATCACTCTCGACCCCTTCATCCCTGACTCAGGCATGTCCCATTCTTCCTGAATCATCTCTCTAAACACCCTATGTTAGGGGAAAACTCTCTGGGACTTGCGCAGTGCCTGCAACAAGTCTTCCAGGGTAGCATCCTCCCCTGGCCCTGTAGCCGGCATGTTAAGCGCCTTTAGCGTTTCCGAGATAAGGACCGGCAACTCCTCTCGCCGGAACACCCTAACTACTTTTTAACATCTTTGTTAGTGATATAGCGGAAGGGCTGTCGGGTAAGGTTTGCCTCTTTGCGGATGATACCAAAATCTGCAATAGAGTAGACACCCAGGAAGGTGTAGATAACATGAGGAGGGATCTAGCTAAGCTTGAAAAATGGTCTAGAATTTAGCAGCTGGGATTTAATGTTAAAAAATGTAAGGTCATGCATTTGGGCTGCAGCAATCCAAGGGAGCAATATAGTATAGGGGGTGAAGTACTTTTGTCCACTAAAGAAGAGCGGGACCTAGGCGTGGTTGTGTCTGATGATCTTAAAGTAGCTAAACAGGTAGAAAAGGCGACGGCAAAAGCTAGAAGGATTCTTGGGTGCATAGCAGAGGAATGGCTAGCAGAAAAAAGGAGGTGATAATGCCTCTGTATAAGTCTTTGGTGCGACCTCATTTGGAGTATAGTGTGCAATTCTGGAGACCGCACCTTCAAAAGGATGTGAACAGGATGGAGTCGGTGCAGAGGGTGGCTACTAAAATGATTAGTGGTCTTCATTATAAAGCATATGAGGACAGACTGAAGGATCTTAATATGTACACCTTAGAGGAAAGGCGGGATAGAGGTGATATGATTGAGATGTTTAAATACCTCCGTGGCATAAATGTTCAGGGAGAGAGCCTCTTTCAATTGAAAGCAAGTTCTGCTAGAAGGGGGACATGGGATGAGGGTGAAGGGAGATAGATTCAGGAGTGATATGCGGAAATATTTCTTTACGGAAAGAGTAGTGGATCCGTGGAATAGTCTCCCAGTGGAGGTGGTAGAGATGAGGACAGTAACTGAATTCAAAAAAGCATGGGACAAACACAGAGGATCTCTAAAGGTAAAAAGGGGACTGTTGTAGTTGTTGATATGGAAGGACAGACTAGATAGGCCATGTGGTCTTTTTCTGTCATCATATTTCTATATTTCTATGTTACTCTTGCCTGGTCCTCCTGCTCCGTGAGCTCACCGTCCTCTAAATCCTCTTCTACTTCTATCTCTTCCAAAGACTCCGACTGCTCCTCTGGCTCCAGTAATTGCTCCTTCTCAGTCAGGAGTCTTGGCTTCTTAACTGGGATGCTATCCGCCCCTGCGTCCATCTGAGGCTCTGGGCGTTTCTCCCGCTCTTTCGCCCCTGCTCCTGCCGCCATATTCACTCCCCCTAGGGCTTGCTGTAGGAGGGCCACGAATTCCTGGGAGAATATTGCTGCTAATCCCCACTGGACTAAGGCCGGAGCAGCGGAACTATCTGAGGCCATAGACGGTCCTGCCACTGGCTCCATCGGAGGAACTGAAGGGGAGAGTGGAGCAGGCAAGCTTGGGGGAATACCCCCTTGGGCCCTCAACCCTCTCCTCCTTATCCAACTCTGTGGAGGACGCCTCCTTGAGACATCCCTTACACAAGCCGGCCTCAGAGACTGATCCCTTCTTAGCCCCACAGAGCAAACAAACGGGATTAGAGGGCATGTCTGAGCAAATTACTCTCCCTGTCTCCAGAATTCAATTACTTTACTTTTTTTTTTTGATTAATCCAACTCACAAGGGGACCCCCCCCCCGAAAAATCTCTTCCCCTGTACAGAGATCCCCCACCCGGATTTTAAAACCGGTGACCGTGACAGACATAAGGCTGCCGACTCTCCTCCCGCGCTTTTTCTGCACGAGGCTCAGGCCTAACAGGCCCCGGAACAGGCACGCGTGCGTCTGCCCACTTCCAGTGCGTTCTCAGCCGCCTGCGCGGCGTTTGTCTCCTCAGCCTGTCTGCTTTTACTCACCGGCTGCCGGCGTCTACCAACAGCTTCGCCCGCCTCAACCCACTCAGCCTACAAACAACTTCAGCGTTGGGAGGGTAGAGCGCAGTGACAACATGCACTCTGCTGGAGTAAGCGGTGCCCGAATCGCCGACGCGATCCCCGGCTGCCATCCACCGCTGACACTCTCGGTGCTCTCCGCTACCCGACTCCTCAACCACACAGTGGATTCGGGAGTTGGAAGCTGCGTCTGACAGGGAGAGCGAGGAGACAGCCCCTGCAGCCTAAGACTTCAGGGCAAGCTTTACTGTACTTTTTTTTTTTTTTTTTAATCAAATCAATAAACTAACAATTAAAGCCAATTAAATCCAACTAAAAACCTAATCTCCTTAGTCATTTCTCAAGTGAGTCCTGAATCTCATAGGATCGATACTCCTCTAGCTGCTTTGGAGACTGAGCTTACTGGAGTGGGAAGGCGGATCCTAGCCTATTTATGCTAAGGCTCACCAAAAGAGTGACATGCTCAGTCTCCAAAGCTGCGGGAGGAGGTGCTAAACCCCAGAGGTTCAGGACTAGACTGGAGTGATGATAAGGAAATTTATTACAGGATGGGCAGTTGCTCCTCTGGACTGCCTATGGTACACTATAATAGGTCTAATATTAATATCAATTTGATTAATATTTTTTCCCCTCTGAATAGCGCAATTTTAGGAAATCCAATGGAGATTTTAAATATTGGTATGCTTAAATTTCAGTCTCTTAAATCCAAAATATCATCGTATTGCAGGCCATATACAACCATAAACAAAGACATTGGGGGGGGGGGGGGAGCTGTAACCTGCATGGAGTGACAGGTACAGCTCTAACCATCCTATTGGGCAGACTTGATGGGCCATGTTGGTCTTGATCTGCTGTCATTTACTGTGTTACTATGATTTTTGATCTGATTTTTTTTATATTATAAATTAGGGGCCCAATATTAAGTGCTGGTGGCTAGCGTGATTACAGCTGCTAGCTACCGGCGCTGAACATTAAACATGGATTTTTAATGCCGGGGTCATAGGCGGCCCCACATTGAATAACCAGCGTCGCTGCAGAAGCTAACTGGGAAACAGTGATATTGAGCCGCTGTCTGGTTAGTTCCCACTGGTAAAGATAGGCCAGCTTTTGCTACACCTGTCTTTATCCGTGGGTCACTAACTGAGCAGCAGTGCACTATCGCCACTACCCGCTTATTTACAGATGCCGCCTCAGCTCCACCCCGGAATATCCATGACATGCCCTGATGCTACACAGCATCGGGGCGTTTAGTGGCATTACTTGGGGATATTTGATGCCACTAACGATGATAGTGCCACTGAATATCCCTCTAAGTGGCATTTACACGGTTTACAGGTTCCTTTGAATATCGACCCTAGATGTTTTTTGTATTATTGAGATTTTTTAAAATTGTATATATGAAGAACATAAGACATGCCATACTGGGTCAGACCGAGGTCCATCAAGCCCAGTATCCTGTTTCCAACAGTGGCCAATCTAGGTCATACGTACCTAGCAATATCCCCAAAAGACACAGGTTCCACAATGCTTGTACTGGGTCAAGCATTGATATCCTGGGTCCCTTTTTAATAGTGGCTTATGGACCTTTCCTCCAGGAACTTGTCCAAACCTTTTTTAAACCCAGCTATACTAACAGCCCTTACTACATCCTCCGGTAACAGATTCCAGAGTTTGATTATACGTTGAGTGAAAAAATATTTTCTCTTATTTGTCTTAAATAGTTTACCCAGTAGCTTCATTACGTGTCCCCTAGTCTTTCTATATTCTGATAGCGTAAACAATTGATCCACGTTTATCCGTTCCACTCTATTCATTAATTTATAGACCTCTATCATATCTCCCCTCAGCCGTCTCTTTTCCAGGTTAAAGAGCCCTAACCTTTTTAGCCTCTCTTCATAGGAGTAGCCTTCCATCCCCTTCACCAATTTGGTGGCTCTTCTCTGTACTTTTTCTAATAACGCTATGTCCTTTTTAAGATACGGTGACCAGAATTGCACACAATATTCAAGGTGCGGTCGTACCATGGAGCGATACAGAGGCATTATAATATCCTTTGTTTTATTCTCCATCCCTTTCCTAATGATACCTAGCATTCTATTTGCTTTCTTGGCCGCCGCTGCACACTGGGCGGAGGGTTTTAACATGTTATCCACGATGACTCCTAAATCTTTTTCCTGGGTGGTGGTTTCTAATGTGGAGCCTTGCATCGTGTAACTATAATGTGGGTTGTTCTTTCCTAGGTGCATAACTTTGCACTTGTCCACATTAAATTTCATCTGCCATTTGGATGCCCAGTCTTCCAATTTATCCAGATCCTCCTGCAGTTTTCCACAATCCTCTTGGGTTTTAACAACTTTAAACAGTTTTGTGTCATCTGCAAATTTGATAACCTCACTAGTTATTCCCTTTTCCAGGTCATTTATGAATATGTCAAAAAGTAGCGGACCCAGTACATATCCCTGGGGTACTCCACTGTTTACCTTTTTCCATTGGGAATATTGGCCATTTAGCCCTACCCTCTGCTTTCTATCTTTTAACCAGTTCCCGATCCACAATAGTACACTGCCTCCTATCCCATGACTTTTTAGCTTCGCCAAAAGTCTCTGATGGGGGACCTTGTCAAAAGCTTTCTGAAAGTCCAGATACACTATATCAACCGACTCACCTTTGTCTACCTGTTTATGCACACCTTCAAAAAAACATATCAGATTAGTAAGACAAGATCTTCCTTGTCTAAAGCCATGTTGGCTGCCTCCCATTAGGCCATGACTATCTACATGCTGTGTAATTTTGTTCTTTATGATGGTTTCTACCATTTTCCCTGGTACTGACGTCAGGCTCACCGGTCTGTAATTTCCCGGGTCACCCCTGGAACCCTTTTTAAAAATTGGTGTTACGTTGGCGACCCTCCAATCTTCAGGTATTACAGATGATTTTAATGAAAGTTCACAGATTACCAATAGCAGGTCCGCAATCTCATATTTCAGTTCTTTCAACACTCTGGGATGTATACCATCCGGTCCAGGTGATTTGCTACTATTCAGTTTATCAAATAGTTGTAATATATCTTCCCGGTGTAGTGATATTTCTCTCAATTCCTCTGCAGTATCACCTTTAAATACCACTTCAGTCTTGGGTAACATCCCTAAAATAGAGATTCCAGCCCTTGTGTGAATATGGATGCTTGGCTGCCTGCTTTGGGAATTAAAAACTGAGGGGTATGAATTCAGTGGGGCCGCATTTCCGATACCGCACAGCAGCCGCTACCGCTGCTTAATAAACATACCCCTAAGTATATACCGTAGTGACCAAAATTGTGGATACACCTTGACGTTTAGTTCATTTCTAACAATATGTACTCAATTGTACAGATGTTTTATGTGCTTTAGGAAGGAAAGTATACCATATTGGTTCTTTCATCAATTTAAGACTTGTTCTGTCAAAAAAACCTGAAGATACAGTGTCGGAAGTATATCGCTATGGGATATTATTAAATCAGAACCATTTTACATCATTAAAGTCAGTAGTGTGTTGGAAACCCTTTGGTATCAATGACAGCTTGGCATCTTCTGGGCATTGATTCAACAAGTTCTCCGGGAACAAGCAGGAAGTCAGTCCTCACATATGGGTGATGTCGTCACCGATGGAGCCTGTGCGGATCCACTCCCCAGCTTTCAAAGAAAGCCTTTGGGTGTTATACCGTGCATGCGTGGTCACCTTCCAGCCCAGAAGTGCCATCTTGCCTCAGTCTTCTTTTTTCCGTGGAGCTCTGCAGATGTGCTGTCTGTGCACCCCGGACAAAGTAGATTTTTTTTTCAGCCATTCTGTGTTTTTCTTTTCTCGATTGCATCAGCTTGATCACCTTTCCGCTGTCTGGTCCTCCGCCTCGACATCGTGGTTTTCGCTCGGGTAATTTTTCTTATTTTTCTTTTCTTGTTTTGGCCCATGAGTTTTTCTACTCATGGCCTTGCTGGTCGAGACGTCTGGGTTTGATCTCGCTGGTTGCTTTTTTTCTGCTATGTCTTTGACCAGTGTTTTCAAACAGTGTGGCAAGTGCAATTTCTATATATCCCATATGGACCGCCACAGTACCTGCATCAAATGCCTCGGGGCAGACCATGACATGTCTTCCTGCCTGCTTTGCCTCTTGATGTCGGCTAAGTCCCGGAAGGAACAGGAAAGGCGGCAGGGTGAGCTGTTTGGTAGGTCTGGCTCAGGTTCAGCATCGGTGGCAGAATCCCTGCCTTTGATACCGGCGTCAGGCGACTCAGTGTCACTTGCCCGGGCTCGCTCAGAGCCCACAGGTCATCGGGTGTCGGAGTCATCCTCAGAAATCTTTCCCATGCATCGAGGGCTTTGTCGAAGCTGATGTTGAGGGCCGGCCCGGGTGGTAAGTCCACTGCAACCCAGCTGCGGAGCCATCGACTCGACGTGGTGGATGACGGATGGGAGTGCCCATTGAAACTGCTCCAGCGAGAGGAGTCTCCTGTGGTGTCGAGGGATCGATGCTGTTCGACTGACTCAATCACCATTCAGGATTCCCTTGGCAGGGACGTGACACCAGCCTCAATGTACTCGGGCCGGTGCAGGCTGCAGAACCATCTGGCATCGAGGCCAGGATGGCAGCCTTGGAATGCATTTTTTCTGCGTTTCTAGAGGTGCAGCGGGGCCCGACTCCCAGTCACTTCGGGTCATTGGTGCCCCTCATGCGGACTTCCTCAACAAGGACTTCCCCTGAGGATGCCCCTCCCATCCTTGTGAGGTGGGCTCGGTCGGTGTCGAAGAAGGCGGTGACCGACATGATGCCACAGGACTCCAACGCTGAGAGTCATTGACGCCAGATTGGTCCGACAACCGCGGTGTGCTCGCCTATACCTCTGTTTCCGAGTCAGTGTGGGAGATGGATGAGGAGTCCCTGACACCATACTCCACTGGGACATCCACTCTGACCTCTCTCCACCACATCACCAGTGGAGGTCCCCTCCAGAGGATCTTTCCGCCTTGGAGTTCATGAGGAAGATGTCCCAGGCACTTGCCTTCATGGCAGTGCCCGAAGACTAGTTGCGTGCCAAGGATCTTGAGATCCTCTAGTATGGGGCCCCTCCTTGGGAGGCGTTGACAGTGCCTGTGCCCCCATTCCTGGAGTGGCTGCTGTTCAGGATGTGGGAAATCCTGGTGATGGTGCCGATTGTGAACTGTCGACTCGATTTGCAGTATGGAATTAGCAAGAGCCCCGGGTTCCAGAAGATGCAGCTGCCACATAATTCCATGGTAGCGGAATCGGCTATGCGATGTATTAAGAGCCAGAAGATGCACTCCTTGGTGCCTTCTGGCAGGGAGGCCCATACCATGGGTGCCTTTGGCAGGAAGTGTTTCCAGGACTCCAGGCTTATCAGCTGTACATGGGCATGTACCTGAGGGACCTGCCGAAGGAGCTTGCCAGGTTTTTGGCTCGGCTGGGCTGTCAGGTGAACCGCTTGAGTGCTTCAGGACCCTGGTACCATCGGTCAGGGAGTACTCCAAGTTTCAGACTGTGACGGCATTCGACGACTTCAAGTCAATGGCCCTTGTAGTTGCGGTGGATATTAGTGGCTGCCGCCTTGCCTGGCTACAGTCCTCCAACTTGTAGCAGTGAGTTCAGGACAAGTTGGCCAAAGTCCCATGCCGAGGGACGTTGGCAAACCCATGATGGAGAAGGCCGATGAGTTAGTGAAAGAATTCATGCCCAGAACCAGGCTGTCCAAGAAAGTGTCTGTACATTTCTGTAGGAAGACTTTGGGGAAAAACCCCTTCCACCCAAAGACCAAGAAGGCTTATGGAAACTACCCCAAGTTTCAGGCTTATCCCTCTCCCTCTCAGAGACAGGAGGCAAAGAGCCAGGGCCACGGTCCCCATAAGCCAAAGGCTCCTAAACCCTAAATAGCTCCCCAGCCTCAGCCAGGGGGAAGTTCTTGACTCCTTGGGCATAGCCTCCCTCCCCCAGGAGGTCATAGGCCCAATGTTCACGAGAGGACGACTGGACCACTTTGCACGCCAGTGGCCCAGTATCACCATGGATACCTGTGTGTTGCAGATGGTCAGAGAGGAGTATCTCCTCCACTTTGCTCAGCTGCCTTCCCCTTTTTTCCCAGGAGAATTACCAATGGACCCCTTGCATAGGGAGCTTCTACAGAAGGAGCTCAGGTCTTTACTCAGAGACCAAGTGGTGGAGCCCATTCCCCAACACCTTCAGGGCCGGGGATTCTACTCCTACTACTTCTTGGTTCCCAGGAAGACAGGGGGCTTCAGGCCCATCCTGGATCTTCGGGACCTCAACCGCTTCCTGGTCAAGGAAAGTTCAAGATGGTATCCCTTGGAACCTTACCTCCTGCAGGGAGATTGGCTATGCTCCTTGGATCTCAAAAATGCCTATACCCACATCTTGATCCATCCAAGGCACCGTCAGCACCTCCAGTTCATTGTCAGGGGTCACCATTATCAATTGAGGGTGCTCCCCTTTGGGAGCCTCAGCCCCTTATTGTTCACGAAATGCCTGGCAGTCATGGCTGCTAGCCTCCAGCTCCTCTGAGTTTTTCTGTTCCCATACCTGGACGACTGGCTCATATGGACCAGCTCACCGGAGGAGACGCGCAATGCAGCGCAGTGCACTCTAGGGCTGCTGCAGCACCTGGGGTTTGTGGTGAACTTTCCGAAGTCTCACCTACTGCCCACTCAGTACATGGAGTTCATCAGGGCTCTACTAGACTCTACCCAGGTGAAAGCCTTCCTGCCACTGGATTGGGCGCAGCAACTCACCACTCTGGTGTGAGAGGTACAGAACGGCTCACCAGTGGCAGCCTAGCAAATGCTCCGCCTGTTGGGGCATATGGCATCCACCATCCACATGACTCCTTTTGCCTGCCTTTGTATGCAGCAAACCCAGTGGATGCTCAGCACCCAGTGGACGCAAGCTTCAGGCCATCTGGAGGACCGCATCACACTGGCCTTGGTAATCTCTCTGGCCCTGGTGCAAGACTATCTCAACCTCAGAACCAGCCTGCCCTTTCAGGCTCCACTAGTGCAGCGCATCCTCATTACGGATGCGTCAAAGCTGGGCTGGGGGGCCCACTGCAATCACCTGCAGTCGCAAGCCCCATGGTCACCAGAGGAGAGTGCCTCACAGATCAACCTGCTGGAGCTCCAAGCAGTTTATCATGCCCTAGATTACACCGATCTTGTATGACCTACACTGGTTACCAATCCATAGCCGTATAAAATACAAGTTACTTATGATCACTTTCAAAGTCATTAGAAAACTATCGCCCCTTCCCCTCTCGCAATTAGTCAAAGTCATATCTAACAGTCGACAAAGTTGAGAGCAATTGAATAACACCCTGGTTGCTCCATCTGAATTCCGTAAAATGAAAAAAAATGCACAAGCAATAGAGCTTTTGAATATATCTCTTCTATGCTCTGGAATGCTTTACCAGCTAGCCTTCAAAACATCATAGACCTCGCCACCTTTCGTTCCCACCTCAAAACTCACCTCTTTACTGAACATTTTGGTCAAAACTCACCACAGTTCAACACGGATCCTACATAAATAATTACTCTCCCCCTACTATTCAACTATACGAACCCATAATATAACAATCTCTTCCGCCAGTACCCCCTGAATTTTGCATCATAACATTTCTTGTATATTAATTGTAAATAAGTTATTTTCTCCTGAATCATGTAAATTATTGATTGCAGTACCAGTTATTCTGTTAACATGTTCTATGTACTTGTTGCTCAATTGTAAACCACTATGATTACCTGATATAGTGGTATAGAAAAACACTCAATGAGATATATTTTTAGATAGATCTGTATCCATCTACTTATCTATCTGTCTGTCAGGTTCAGATATCCCTACATTCCTATATAAGCCTGACAGATGGGCACTACCTCGATCAATGCTGTGCCAGCATTCTTAGAGGGCTACAGCTATAACCACTTCCTGTGGTAATTAACAACTTTTTTCCTTACCATAACCTTTCAGGTTAGGTACCCTGAAGCTCTCCATGTACCTTTAGCTACTACCTCCTTGAAATACCTTTCTTGGAAGGTTATCTTTCTCATTGCAATCACATCAGCACGCCGCATCAGTGAATTGCAAGCACTAGTAGCTAATCCACCTTATACAAGATTCCATCATGACAAGGTGGTCCTTAGGACTAATCCACATTTTATGCCTAAGGTGGTCTCGCCTTTTCACCTCAACCAAGAGGTCTACCGACCTGTCTTTTTTCCAGGACCTCATGCATCACCTGCAGAGAGGAATCTTCATACCCTGGACTGTAAAAGAGCTCTGGCTTTTTACTTGCAGAGGACACAGCAACATAGAAAGTCTTCCCAACTCTTTGTTGCTTTTGATCCTTCTCATTTGGGACACCCGGTCTCCAAGAGAGCTCTTTCCAACTGGATTGCCCAATGTATTTCTTTCGCCTATCAGAGCAAAAACATTTCTTTGGAGGGCCATGTCACAGCTCACAACGTGAGAGCCATGGCAGCCTCAATGGCTCATCTGAACTCTGTGTCTATCGACGACATCTGTCGAGCAGCCACTTGGGCCTCGGTTCATACCTTCACAGCCCATTACTGCTTAGACAAGGACTCCCGCCGGGATGCCTTGTTTGGTCAGGCTGTTCTCAAACACCTGTTCCATACTTAATCAACTCCTACCCACCATCCCTCAGGGGATGCCAGAGATCCAGGTGGGGAAGTGCAGCCCTGTCCCAGGGCCACACAACCTCTGGGCGCTCTCCCTGGCATCAAAAGCTAGGGAGTCCCCATATGTGAAGACTCATTCCTGCTTGTTCCTGGAGATAGCACAGTTACTTACCTGTTACAGGTGATCTCTGGGAATAGCAGGAATAAGTCTTCACAACCCACCCACCTCCCCTAGGAGTTGTCTCTCTCTCTATCTCTCTTCCTTTCCCTCTCTCTCCCTCTTTGTCTCAGCTATAAAACTCAACTGAGGAGAGACAGTTGGAAAGGCGGGAAGGCAGCACGCAGGCACTGTGGGATGCTCCCAAAAGCTTTCTGATTGGACGCTGGGGAGCGTTCCCGCCCAGGCTCCGTCGGTGATGTGGGATCTTAATGTGGTGCTGGGGAAATTCATGGCACCTCCTTTCGAGCCCCTGGCTACCTGCCATCTCAAGTACCTTTCATGGAAGTTCGTATTCCTGGTGGCGCTCACCTTGGCCAGGTGCGTGAACGAACCACAGGTGCTGGTGGCACATGCATCCTATACCAGGTTTCACAAGAACAGGGTCATCCCCTGGATGCACCCCAAGTTCTTGCCAAAGGTTGCCTCTGCATTGCATTTGAGTCAGGAGGTGGTGTTACCCACTTTTTCCCTAGGCCTGAATCCTCCAGGGCAGAGGCCTCTCTGCATATGCTAGACTGCAAGCATTCCTTGTCTTTTTACATCCAGAGGACGCAGCCCCATCAACGCTCAGTGCAGCTCTTTGTTTCATTCGATCCCAGTCGACTTAAGCTTGTAGTCTCCAAAAGCACCCTCTTACGATGGGTAGTCGACTGCGTTTCCTTCACCTATCAGCAGGTGGGGCTCTCTCTAGAGCATCATATGACGGCCCACAATGTGTGCACCATGGCAGCCTGCGGTCAGTGCTCTTGCTGGACATCTGCCGGGCCGCTACCTGGTCCTCTGTTCACACTTTTGCTGCACACCACTGTTTGGAAGTGACCTCCCGGAGGAAAGCACCTTTGGCCAAGCCGTACTCCGTCACCTCTTTGGGGAAAAATGCAACCCCTGCCCTCCTACCCAAGAGGTTCAGGCTACATGAGTGGGGATTGCATCCTCGATGCTGCTGCTACAGTGTCAGACTTTCAGCCAACCAGCACCCCCTGCTGCCCTTTACGGTCTGCTTTTTTGGGGTCGCTCATGGCTTTTACAGGTTTTTTTATTGTAATTTTGGATTCCCAAATGTGAGGACTGACTTCCTGCTTGTTCCTGGAGAAAGCATAACGGGTATTATCTGGGGACATCATGAATCAGTCCTCACAATCCTCCCTCCTCCCCTTGGAGTTGTTTTTCTTCTGCCGTCTTGGGCTATGATATCATACTGAGGCAAGATGGCACCGCGGGATCAAACTCCGACTTCTCAACCAGCTAAGCCGCGAGTAGAAAAACACACGAGCCAAAACAAGAAGAGATAAAAATAAGAAAAATTACCCCAGCAAAAACCACGATGTCGAGGCGGAGGACTCAGACGGCCGAAAGGTGATTGAGCTGATGCAATCGAGAAAATTAAAACACCTAGAGCGGCTGAAGAAAATCAACTTTGTCTGGGGTGCACAGAAAACATGTCTGCAGAGCTCCATGGAAAAAAGAAGACTGAAGCAAGATGGCACCATTGAGCAGGAAGGTGACCACGATGTGCGGTGTAACTCCCAAAGGCTCTCTTTGAAGCTGGGGAGTGGATCCGTGTGTGCTCCGTCGGCACCGACATCACCCATATGTGAGGACTGATTCCTGCTGTCCCTGGAGAACATCTGTTACAGGTGAGTAACTACTCTTTTCTCGAGGTCCTCCTTTTTGATTGTATGGAACCAGGAACTAATAATGCACTCAATCAGTTCCTTTTTGTTGCCTGGAAGCTTTGATGCCTCAATCGTCTTCAATCTGGACTGAAGGTTTTCAATCAGATTGAGGTCAGGACTTTTTCCAGGCCATGACAAAAATTCCAGATTATTGTCAGCAAAACTGCTTCTTGCAAATGGTTGCTGTGTGACATGGTGCTCCATCCTGTTGACATTTAAAGTCCCCATCAGATCTGAATATGTCAGAAGCAGAAAGCAGCATTTTGGTTTTGAGGATGTCTGCAGTATATAGTTTTGCACTGATGGTATCACTCAAAACTTGAATCCTGCCCACACCATGCCAAGACATGCATTCCCATATCTTGACACTCAGGGGATGCTTATCAGTGGTGTTGAGGCATTCTGGGATGAGGTCTTTTCCAGGTCGTCTTTGCACATATTGAATACCATCACTCCCAAAAATTGAAATCTTCTTATCGCTCCAAATAACACTTTTCCAGAATGCCTCAACGCCACTGATAAGCATCCCCCTGAATGTTAAGATATGGAATTTGTAAGATGTAACATGTATGGGTAATTTATCAAGACATGCTTGGAAATTCTTCTTAAGCCTGTGGCACACAACATGACAGGAAATAACTCCGTATCTTTCTCCCACATTTTCTTGGTCACTGACTGCATTTCTTGGTACCTGAAGATCTCCCTTTCAACACAATTCACGGAATAGTCACTAGGAACTGACACTTCTATAATCAATGCTGTTCTTTTTATTAATTTTTTTAATATTTATTTTTATTAGTATTTTGTATAAGGATAAACACAACCAATAGCAAACAGTAAACAACAATCACATAACCCATCATGTGTCACAGAAACCCTGCCTGCCCCCAATTCCTACCCTGCCCCCCTCCTGGCCAGACCTATGCTCCTCTTCTCCATCGACTAATCAAGCTATCCACCCAGTTTCGGGATACCTATAATCAATCTCTGCTGGTGCTCAATCCTGCCTCTACACTTCTCTTCCCCCCTCCCGGGCTTCCTCCCACAGTTTGGGCCTCTCTCCACCTTAAGTAGGCTCCCCATGCATCAGTAAATCGAGTTAAGGTACCTTGACGCATTGCTGTGAGCCACATCATCTGGTGTACTACTTGTTCAGCACCACCTCTGGGGGTGAGGGGGTTTCTTTTCTCCTCCACCCCTGTGCTTATGGCTAATCTGGTGGCGATGCACAGGAACTTAATTCATTCCTCCACTTTACCGTTATTGGCCATATCTTAGTAGTTTAATAAAGCGAAAGCAGGGGATGGCTCAACCTGTTGCCCCAAAATCTGAGGCCAAACCGAAAACCTCTCGCCATAGAAATTGGACCCCAGGACAGTCCCACCACATATGAATATATGTCCTTTCCTGTTTACAATCTCTCCAGCAGATACTATCTCCTATCCCTATCTTCCTCAACCAGCTAGGAGTGCAGTACCATCTATAGAAGATCTTATAGTTACTCTCCAATACGTATATTGCCTGGATCCCTTTATATAGTCCCTGTATCGCCTTCCCCCATGCCTCTTGACTCCACTGGACCTCCAATTCCGACTCCCATTTTAGAAGGTGAGCTTCCTTTGGCTGATATACCCTCCCCCCCAAATTTTTTTTTTTATAAAGCTTAGGTATGCAGTCTTTCATAGAGTTGCTTAAGAATACCTTCTCAATATTCCCTGTGCGCAAATACAAACCCCGCCTCTCCTCGCCCAGAAAGTGGCAAATCTGATAATACTGAAATTTGTCCTGGTCTCGCAATTGGTATTGCTGTTTCAACCCTTCAAAGGTATGAAAGCCGCCCTCTGCCCATATTTGATCCATTGCCCATAGGCCTCTAGATTCCCATTTCTTATAGCTAAGGTCTAGGAGGCCCAGGGTAAACAAATGATTATACGTCAAGGGGGACAGGATGCAAATTGGGCCCAAACCCAATATCTTTTGCCGTGCAGATTTCCATAACCTCAGAGTCAAATAGGTCCACTCTCACATACTGCCAAAAGCAGAGAGGTTCCACAAAAGAGTAAAGTAGCCCAAATGCCCTCAAGTATGGAGCAGACAGAGCTTAAAGATCCCAATTTACCCATGTCTAACAATAGCCAAATTAACATGAGTAAAATACATTCTCTAAAATGCTTGTATGCAAATGCTAGAAGTCTAAAGAATAAGATGGGAGAGTTAGAATATATAGCACTAAATGAAAGGTTAGATATGATTGGAATATCAGAGACATGGTGGAAGGAGGACAACCAGTGGGGCACTGTGATACCTGGGTACAAACTATATTGTAATGATAGAGCTGATCAAATTGGTGGAGGGGTTGCGCTCTATGTTAGAGAGGGCATTGAGTCAGAAAGGATTAAAGTTTTGCAGGAAACAAAATCTGCTGTAGAATCTATATGGACTGAAATTCCATATAAAAGGGGGAAGGCAATGGCAGTGGGGGTGTACTATCGAGCACCTGGCCAGAATGACCAAATGGATGATGAAATGCTCAAAGAAATCAAGGAAGCTAACAAAAGTTACAGCGCAGTAATAATAATGGGTGATTTCAATTACCCCGGTATCGACTGGGTCAGTGTCACGTCAGGACATGCTAGGGAGATAAAGTTCCTAGATGAAATAAATGACTGCTTCTTGGAGCAGCTGGTTCATGAACCAACCAGAGGGGAAGCCATATTAGACCTAGTCCTTAGTGGAACACCAGATCTAGTGCAAGAGATAAGGGTGTTGGGGCCACTTGGCAATAGTGATCATAGCATGATCGCCTTTGATTTAATTAGTGGAGGAGGGATAGTAAGGAAATCCACAGTGCTGCCTTTTAACTTTCGAAAGGGAGACTATGATAAAATGAGGAAAACAGTTAAGAAAAAACTAAAAGGAGCAGTTGCGAAGGTTAAAGACTTACATCAAGCTTGGGTGTTGTTGAAAAATACTATCTTGGAAGCCCAGACCAGCTGTATTCCACGCTTTAAGAAAAGTGGAAGGAAGTCCAAAAAACTGCCAGCATGGTTTAAAGGTGAGGTCAGAGAGGCTGTTGTTGCCAAAAAAGCATCTTTCAGGAAATGGAAAAAAGAGCCAAACGACGAAACCTGGAAACAGCACAAGCACTGGCAAGTCAAATGCAAGGCATTGATAAGGCAGGCAAAGAGAGAATTTGAGAAGAAGCTTGCTGCGGAAGCAAAAACGCGAAATAAAGACCTTTTCAAGTACATTCGTAGCAAAAAACCTGTGAGAGAGTCAGTTGGTCCATTAGATGATAAAGGGGTTAAAGGAGCACTAAGAGGCGACAAGGCGATAGCGGAGAGACTGAATGAATTCTTTGCTTCGGTCTTTACTGAGGAAGGTGTAGGGATGTTACCCATGACTGAAGTGGTATTTAAAGGTGCGGAAGAATTGAAGGAAATATTGATACATCGGGAAGATGTCTTACAACTATTAGATAAACTGAAGAGTAGCAAATCACCTGGGCCGGATGGTATACATCCAAGGGTGTTGAAAGAACTGAAATATGAGATTGCAGAACTGCTATCAGTAATCTGTGAACTATCATTAAAATCATCTCTAATACCTGAAGATTGGAGGATCGCCAGTGTAACCCCAATTTTTAAAAAAGGTTTCAGGGGTGATCCGGGAAACTACAGACCGGTGAGCCTGACGTCAGTACCGGGAAAAATGGTAGAAACCATCATAAAGAATAAAATTACTCAGCATGTAGATAGTCACAACCTAATGGGAGACAGCCAACATGGCTTTAGACAAGGAAGATCTTGTCTTCCTAATTTGTTATGTTTTTTTGAAGGAGTGAATAAACAGGTGGACAAAGGTGAGTCGGTTGATATTGTGTATCTGGACTTTCAGAAAGCCTTTGACAAGGTCCCTCATGAGAGACATTTGGCAAAACTAAAGAGTCATGGGATAGGAGGCTGTGTACTATTGTGGATCAGGAACTGGTTAAAAGATAGAAAGCAGAGGGTAGGGCTAAATGGCCAATTTTCCCAATGGAGAAAGGTGAATAGTGGTGTACCCCAGGGATCTGTGCTGGGTCCGCTGCTTTTTGACATATTCATAAATGACCTGGAAAGTGGAATAACGAGTGAGGTTATCAAATTTGCAGATGACACAAAACTATTTAAAGTTGTTAAAACCCAAGAGGATTGTGAAAACTTGCAAGAGGATCTTGATAAATTGGAAGACTGGGCATCAAAATGGCAGATGAAATTTAATGTGGACAAGTGCAAGGTTATGCACCTAGGGAAGAACAACCCAAACTATGGTTACACGATGCAAGGTTCCACATTAGGAACCACCACCCAGGAAAAAGATTTAGGTGTCATTGTTAAAACCCTCGGCCCAGTGTGCAGCGGCGGCCAAGAGAGCAAATAGAATGCTAGGTATGATAAGGAAAGGAATGGAAAATAAAACAAAAGATATTATAATGCCTCTATATCGTTCCATGGTGAGACCGCACCTTGAATATTGTGTGCAATTCTGGTCGCCGTATCTTAAAAAGGATATAGCGATTTTAGAAAAGGTACAGAGAAGAGCCACCAAAATGGTAAAGGGGATGGAAGGATACTCCTATGAAGAAAGGCTAAAAAGGTTAGGGCTCTTTAACCTGGAAAAGAGACGGCTGAGGGGAGATATGATTGAAGTCTATAAATTAATGAACGGAGTGGAATGGGTAAACGTAGATCGATTGTTTACCTTATCAGAATATAGAAAGACTAGGGGACATGCAATGAAGCTACAGGGTAAACTATTTAAGACTAATAAAAGAAAATATTTTTTCACTCAACGTGTAATCAAACTCTGGAATTTGTTACCGGAGGATGTAGTAAAGGCTGTTAGTGTAGCTGGGTTTAAAAAAGGTTTGGACAAGTTCCTGGAGGAAAGGTCCATAAACCATTATTAAGAAGTGACCGAAGATATCAATGCTTGACCCAGTACAAGCATTGTGGAACTTGTGTCTCTTGGGGAAACTGCTAGGTACATATGACCTAGATTGGCCACTGTTGGAAACAGAATACTGGGCTTGATGGACCTTGGTCTGACCCAGTATGGCATATCTTATGTTCTTATGTTCACTGATTCCCCACTTTATAGCGACCAAATGCTCCCCCCTCTCCCCAGACCATATACTGCAATGGGCAAGCTCCCAATCCCTCTTGTTCTATCTCAACCCATTCTTTCCGGGGGCAGACTTGCCACTCAACCGCCGCCCGGATCTGCGCAGCCAGATGGTATCTTTGCAAATCTGGGGCGCCCAACTGCCCCTGCTCCCTCATCTGCCATATTACCCCGCTTGTCACTCAATGCTGTTTATTGGCCCAAATAAAATTGTCCATCCCCTTCTGCCATTTCTTCATTATCTTGGGTGGTATCTCAATTGGCAGGGCGTTGAACAAGTACAAGAATCTGGTCACCACCACCATTTTGACACTATTAATTCTTCCCATCCACGATAGGGACATCTTTATCCATTGTTGAAGCTCATTGCTAACCTTCTTCCAAAGGGGATCAAAATTCAGCTTAAATAACTGTGAGGGGTCGGCTGGGAGATTAACTTCTAAATAGCGAATATGCGAGGTGGCTCATTTAAATGGTAGTGCGCCCTATTTGGCTGTCCTAACCCCCGAAGGGAAAAACACTTCCAACAATTCGGATTTCCCCGCATTCATCTTGAAGTTCGACACCCCACTGAATTTTCCCAACTCTTCTTCTACCACTTTAAGGGATGACAGTGGGTTCATAATAGTAAACAGGAGGTCGTCTGCAAATAGGGAAATTTTGTATTGGCTGCTGGCTATTCTTATGCCCTTAATTTCGTCCCTTGCCTGCACTCGTAGGGCCAGTGGCTCTGTTGCCAGAGCTAAAAGGAGAGGGGACAATGGGCAGCCCTGGCGCATTCCACTGTGGAGTTCAAAGGGGGCAGAGTAACCTCCATTAACCCATGGGATGTGTATACAGCACCTCTATCCATTGTTTAAAGGAGCCTCCCATCCCCATCCTCTCAAGTTCCCGAAAGAGGTAAGACCAGCCGACACAGTCAAATGCCTTCTTAGCGTCTACTGTTAGAATGACTGCCGGAGTGCGGGTCCGACGGGCTTGCTCTATCAAATTGAGAACCTTTCTGATATTGTTGGTGCACGGCTTCCCAGGGATAAACCCTGATTGATTGGGATTTATCAATCCCTCCATCAAGGGCTGTAAACGGTTAGCCAGGAGGTGGGTCATAATCTTTTGGTTGATCCCCAGTAGCGAGATCGGTTGATATGATCCACAAACTGGGGGGCTGTTTCCTTCTTTCAAAATGACCGTTATCCCCTCTTCCCTCATAGATGGTGAGAGGATTCTCTTCACAAGAGTGCAATTGTACACTCGGGGTAGTAATTTGCTAATCTGGGTGGAGAATATTTTATAAAACAAATTGGTGAACCCATCTAGGCCAGGGGCCTTTGATTTAGGCAGAGCTTGAATTACCTGCTGGATTTGAGTGCAGTAATTGGCTGAGGTGCCAGACCAAGACAAACCACCGAAATGGGCAGCAGCAGAATGAGATAGTGTTGACGGCGGAGGATCACATTTCTGTGACAACGGCAACAACACCAAACTTAAACTGCGCGGAAGAAAGGCCCGGCAATCTACTTCTGTATCTTAAAAAAAAAACAAATTGTGCTATAGTGCTGGAAGATGAGACCCCCAGGTCGGAAGGCACTCAACTAGCTACTGGGGAAGAGCTGAAAACTTTTCAGAATAAAGCCAGCATTTATGATATGGTTGGATCAAAGCTCTCGGAACATCTGACTGCTGATGTAGATGCACATGAAATGAGAGTCAGAAGCTGTAAAGATGTCTTACACATTGGAACATGGAAAGTACGAAGCATGAACCAAGGGAAGTTGGAGGTGGTCAAGAATGAAATGGAACGTGTACAACTTGATCTGTTGGGTGTCAGTGAACTGAAATGGACTGGCATCGGGCACTTTGCATCAGATGATCACATGGTCTACTATGCTGGAAATGAAAGACAAAGAAGAAATGGTGTTGCATTTATAATAAAGAAACAACTTGCAAGAACTGTAATGAAATACAATGCAGTCAGCGAACGCTTAATCTCTATTCATCTACGAGGAATGCCTATCAACACAACTATAATTGAAGTATATGCCCCAACAACAGCTGCAGAAGAGAATGAAATTGAAGAGTTCTATGAACAAGTACAAGCTGAAATTGACAGAACATGCAAACAGGATATCCTGATAGTATGGGTGACTAGAATGCAAAAGTTGGCAACAAAGAAGAAGGCAAAGTAGTTGGAAAATATGGACTTGGCAACAGAAATGAAGCTGGAGAAAGACTGATAGAATTCTGCAAGACCAACGATCTATTCATCTCAAACACCTTCTTCCAGCAACACAAGCGGCAACTGTACACATGGACTTCACCCAATGGATTGTATAAAAATCAAATTGACTACGTATGTGGAAGTCAACGATGGAAAAGCTCTATAACATCAACAAAGACAAAACTTGGAGCTGACTGTGGTACAGATCATCAGCTACTAGTATGCAAACTCAAGCTAAAGTTGAAAAAGAGCAAACCACTCATGAATGCAGCAAAATATGACCTTGAGAATATACCACTGGAATTTAAAGACTGCCTGCAAAATCGATTTGCTGCTTTAGATACAAATGACAGAGCTCCAGAAGAGCTATGGAATGACATCAAGAAGGTTGTGTAGGAAGAAAGCGAGAAGTCTCTACAAAAGGTGAAAAAGCAAAAACGGCCAAAATAGATGACGGAAGAAACTCTGAAAATTGCACAGAAACGCAGAGAAGCTAAAGCCAGAGGAGGAAGAAAGACAATAACAGAACTCAGAGATTTCCAACGTGTAGCAAGACAGGACAAGGAAAAAGTACTACAATGACACTTGCAAGGAAATAGAAGCAGAAACTATTAGAGGAAGAACAAGATCGGCTTTCCTAAAGCTAAGAGAGTTAAAGAAAATGTTCCAGCCTTGATTTGGAATGTTACAAGATGCTCAAGGTTCTATGTTGAGTGATGTTGAGAAGATCAAGAAAAGGTGGAAGGAATATACAGAGTTTTTAAATGATAAAGATCAAGTGGAGCAACAGCCGTTTCAACCTGTACCTTATGATCGGGAACCATTGGTGATGAAAGAAGAAGTTGAAGCAGCATTGAAAGCCTTATCAAAGAACAAAGCACCAGGCATTGATAGCATTCCAATAGAAGTATTACAGCAATCTGATGCAGCTGTTACTGTACTTGCAAGGCTCTGCCAAGAAATATGGAAGACGACATCATGGCCAACTGACTGGAAAAGATCTGTGTTTATACCAATACTAAAGAAAGGTGATCCAACTGACTATGGAAATTATCGCACAATCGCTCTGATCCCACATGCCAGCAAGATTCTACTGAAGATTATTCAAAAGAGACTACAACCATACCTGGAACAAGAACTACGTGAAATGCAAGCAGGGTTCAGGAAAGGGCGAGGAGCGAGAGACATCATTGCAGATATTAGATGGATCCTTGAAAAGACTAAAGAATACCAAAAGGATATCTATTTGTGCTTTATCGACTATAGCAAGGCTTTTGACTGTGTAAACCATGAGAAACTCTGGGCCACATTAAGAAGCATGGGTATACCAGAACACCTGATCGTACTCTTGCACAATCTGTACATTGATCAAGAAGCAACAGTTCTAACGGAACAAGGAGAAACAGAATGGTTTAAAATAAGCAATGGTGTAAGACCAGGCTGCATACTTTCCCCCTACCTGTTTAATTTATATGCAGAACAAATCATCAGAGAAGCAGGATTGTATGAAGACAACAGAGGTGTGAAGATTGGGGGAAGACTCATCAACATCCTTCACTATGCTGATGATACCACATTACTGGCTAAAAGTGAAGATGATCTGAAACATTTGCTTCTTACAATCAAAGAACATAGTCTAAAATGGGCCTGCACCTTAATGTAAAGAAGACAAAGATCATGACAAATGGCATAATCAACAGATTCATCGTTGAAGGAGAAGAAATTGAAATCGTGAACAACTTTAACCTACTTGGATCAACTATCAATAAAGAAGCAACAAGCAGTCAAGAAATCAGACGACGCATTGCTCTTGGCAGAATGGCTATGAAAGACCTAGATAAGATTCTCAAGAGCAGAGATGTCTCTCTCCATACAAAGATTCGACTTATTCAAGCCATGGTATTTTCAATAACTTCATATGGATGTGAAAGCTGGACAGTGAAAAAGATAGACAGGAAGAAAATTGATGCCTTTGAATTATGGTGCTGGCGGCGAATACTGTGTATACCATGGACTGCCCGAAGAACAAACCAGTCGGTACTAGAGGAGATCAAACCTAAGTTTTCTTTAGAAGCTCAGATGACAAGTCTTTGACTTTCATACTTTGGACACATCATGCGAAGAGAGAGAGATCATTAGAGAAAGACATCATGCTTGGCAAGATAGAAGGTCAACGCAAAAGAGGAAGGCCAGCAATGAGATGGATCGATACAATAACAGCAGCAACGGGTACCAGTCTGTCAACAATGAGCCGCCTGACTGAAGACCGAACACAATTTAGGATAGCTATCCAGAGGGTCGCCCTGAGTCGACTCCGACTCGATGGCACTTAACAACAATAACAGTTGGCCTATTCAGTGAGGTCCTCTATTCCTCTAGGGAGAGAACATGCCTGCAGGTAGTCTTCAATCTGTTTTCTCTCTACCAACCCCTCCGGGGTGTACAGATCTCAATAAAACTCTCTAAATCTCTCTCTGATCTCCTGCCACTCTACCAAGTCCTTAACATGCTTATTCTTAATTTTACAAATCCAATTGTGTGTTCACGCCCTCCGAAGTTTGAAGGCCAGGAGACGATCCGCCTTATTACCAAACTCGAATTCTTGCTGCCCCAGTCTGTCCAAATCTCTACGAATAGATTTTAATTGCAGCAGCCGCTGCCTAAGTAGGGCAAGCAGTTGCTTAAGATTGAAGTCACTCTTTCCCTTTTTTATTTCCAGGTCTAGTTCTGCAATGCGCTGATGGAGGTCCTCAGCCCTCCCTCTTGCTTTTTCTTTTTATAAGTGCTCATGCTTATTAGATGTCAACGTACCATCGCCTTCCGGCTCTCCCAAAGTGTACCCGGTGAACATGACCCAGTATCATTCTCAATCAAATAATGGTCAGTTCCTTATCGGCTCTCCAGTTCAGTCCTCCACCTCTGGGTAGTGCACCTCCTCCTGCAGCATGGAGACTGGGCATGTCAAACTTGTGACATCACTGGATATATCCTGCTGGCCTCCCCTACCAGCCCCAGTGTGTCCAGTCTCCATGCAGCTGGAGGCTGTGAGCCCATAAGGAGCCTTTGATTAGGATGAATAGCTTTGTTTTGGGGTTTTTTTATTTCTACTTTACTTAATTTACTTTAAGTTTGTTTAAAGGACGCTGTGTCTTTAAAAAAAAAATGAGAATGGAGGTATCAGAAGAGAAACAGAGGTTTGCAAACGACAGCTTTCTCTACCTACTAAAGGCTGATTTCTCTTCTGCTCACTCTCTCTTCCTTGAATGTACGGAGGGGAGCTGTGCGGGGTAAACCGGTAGTCGAGTCTACCTCTGCAAACAGTGCCGGTTTCTCTCAACGCTGTGCAGATCTCCACGGAGCTTCGGCTCGGCGGCAGCAGGAAGCAGCTGTCAGTCTAATCACAGCTCTCTGCCTATTAATATCGCTGTGGCTGCGATCGGGTGAGAGTTAGCAGTGTTTTAATACCTTCCGTACAGAGGTGAGTACCCATTACTTTGTTTAGGCAGCGCAGGTCTTTTTTGGGCCTGCGGCCGCGTGTGAAGCACGCTAGCGGTAGTTTGAGGCTGAGGAGATTCGCGGGCCGTGTTCCTTCCCGTGTTTTTTTCTGCCGAGTTTAAATCTGTTTTTAGATTCAGAGTTCTTTGAGAATTTGTTAGGTAGGTGTACAGAGAGGTTATTTAAGATATTTGGTTTTCATTTTAATTTAATTGGGAGGTTTTTTTTTCTTTAATTTCACGTTTTCGTTTCATTCTTGGTTTCTTAAAGGGACCACCCTTAAAAAAAAAAAAAAAAAAAAAGAGAATAGTTTAAGTCTCTTGGGTTCCTCTCAGTCAATTTTATTGCTACTCTGACTGCGCTACTCTGATGCCGGCGCACCCGCAGTGCCTGTGTGTCACGTAGGGGCGCAGTCTCGGATGCCGGGATCTGTCAGGGATGTCCGTCTGAAGCACTCAATATGGAACAGAAGCTCCAAGTCAAGGCTACTGATGGGATGCAGGAGGCTCCCGGGGGGGAGAAGAGGAGTGTCCCCTGGAGCCCTCGGCTGTGTCTATGGTAGATACTGTCCCTGTACCAGGTCCTGCGCCTTCCCCTGTGCCAGTTACTGCGCCTTTGGTAGATACTCTCCCTGTGCCAGGTCCTTCCGCGGCGACATCGACAGCGGGACTGGGCCTTAGAGGTTTTTTCCCAGATTGGGGGTGATGGGGTTAAGCGATCATAGACAAGTTTTCAACTGGTGAGTCTAGAGCAGCTAAAAGGGTTCGCTCGCTGGAGGATCAGCACTTGAATCGATTTGCCAGGAAGGGGAAGACTTTGAAATGGAACCAGAGTCTGGAGGATGGCGAAATTCAGGAGCCTATGGTCTGGGCAAGGATTATCAGAGCATTTCCTAGAGAGGAGCTCACAGAGCTCATTACTGAGTCACTTCTGGCCCTCAATCTGTCTTCAGTGCATCCAGTGGAAGATGAGAGACTAGAGGATTCTTGCATTCGCAGATTGTGTTTCTCGTTCGCCGAGTGTTTAAACAGATGATTCAGGATGAATGAGATTTACCAGAAGCAGGTGTGCGGGGAGCTTGGTCGGTGAATTGGCTTTATCCCTTAGCAGATCAAGAGAAAGAAATGTTTCGTTCTCCGCGTACTGATGCAGGGGTGTCCGCGGTCACGAAAAGGATGACTATTCCGGTGGAAGGCAGTGCGACTTGGAAAGACGCACAGGATAGGAAGGTAGACACCTTATTGAAACAGGCCTTTGAGGTTAGTATTCTTTCGCTACAGGCAGCTATTTGTGGGGCTTGGGTAGTGAGAGGCTTGCCTTCGATGGTCGCAGCGCTTACAGCAGCCACCGCTTGAACCGCCTTCCTCTGAACAGTTTCAATTCTTTCTACATCCTTTGCAAGATATGGTCTCCAAAACTGAACACAGTATTGCAAGTGAGGCCTCACCAGTGGCATACAGTGGCATTAGTACCTCTTCCTTTCTGGTGGTAATTCTGTCTGTGAATGCCTCATTTTCGGATGGAGACCTTAAGGTCCGTTATAGGGGCAGTTCGTCAGGGAGAGTTTCTGACGTCTCGATCTGCCGGAAGCGTATTTACACATTCCTCTTAGGTCGGGATATCAGACGTTTCTAAGGTTACCGTGGGGGCATTTCAGTTCCAGGCATTGCCCTAAGGGCTGGCGACAGCTCCGTGCACCTTCACCGAAATTATGGTGGTGGTAGCCGGTAGCTTTGTGAAAGGAAGGAATTTTAGTCTATCCATATCGTGACGACTGGTTGATATGGGTGGAGGAGTGGCCTAGTAGTTGGGGCAAGGTACTTCAGGCCGGAAGGTCGGGGGTTCAAATCCCACTAGAGGACAGCAACCTTGGGCTGGAAAGACTGGGGTTTGTAGTCCCACAGGTGCTCCTTGTGGTCTTGGGCAAGCCACTTAACCCTCCATAGCCCATGTTCCCTGTAAAATAGTTATCTCCAAGTTATAATGCCCTGTTCAATGTAATTTCAGTTTGTTCAATGTAAACCGCACTGATGCAGAATAGCGCGGTATATAAGAGAATGTAAATAAAATAAATATGGGTGAAATCCGAGGCCGAGAGTATCTACGCTACAGCCAGAGTGGTGTAGCTGCTTCAGAATCTCCATTGGATAGTCAGGGCGGCCAGGAGCAGTGTTTCTACCGGATCTCCGAGCGCTAGCATTGCGATGCCTGGCGTGCAAATTTCTGAGGACTCCAGTTCTGTCAGCTGGCAACTATCTTCGGGTTCTGAGAATGGTGGCGGCGGCGCTGGAGGTCGTGCCATGGACCAGGGCACACATGCATCTGTTACAGAGGTCACTATTTCGTCACTGGTGGCACCAGAACGATTCTCGGTATAAACGACTCCCTTTATAGGGCAGGAGATAACTTCAATGGTGGCTGTGTCCGCAAAATCTTTCCGCGAGCATGCCTCTTGAGCAGCCGCAGTGGATCCCATTGTTATCAGATGCCAGTCTCACGGGCTGGAGAGCTCATTGCGGGGATCTTTGCGTGCTAGGAAGTTGGACCGAGCAGGAGGCAAGATGGTCGATCATCCACTCAGAGTTGCGAGCGGTGGCGCGAGCGCATCGAGCATTCGAGCCCTCGGGGTCCGGTCGGCTGTTTCGAGTGTTCTCAGACGATGCTGGTGACAGTAGCGTACCTCAGTCGGCAAGTAGGTACGGGAGGCGTGGCTTTGGAAGAGGAAACGGTGTAGCCTCGCCTTCGCTTGGGTGGAGCCTCGCCTTCAAGTGATATCGGCAGCTCACATTGCGCGAACGGAGATTGTGACGGCAGATGTTCTCAGCAAAGTATGGGTGGATGCCGGAGAGTGGGAACTCCATTCAGAAGTGTTGCTCAGATATGTCGCTAGGTGCGGGCTTCCGATTTTGGATGTCATGGCACCCTTTTGGTCGGCTAAGGTGAATCGCTTTTAAAGCAGAAGGAGAGAGAGAATGTCGGAAGGTCTGGATGCCTTGCTGCAACCTTGGCCTATGCAAGGCCTACTCTATGTGTTCCTCCCATGGATGCTGATAGGTCGAGTAGTTCAGCGTATCGATGCTCATCAAGTGAAAGTAGTGTTAGTTGCTCTGGATTGGCCACGACGCCCGTCAGATGCCGGTCTGGTCCATCTTCAATGGCGAATACCTTGAAGAAGGGCGGATCTGGGCCAAGAACCTCCGCGAATGCCTCAGGTGGATCGGTTCTCTCTTACGGTTGGCCGTTGAAAGGAGATAGCTTAAGGAAGAAAGGTTATTCTGCGGAGATAATCTCTACCTTGCTGTTGGCAGAAGGAGGTCAACATATTTGACATATAAACACTTTTGGAGTATTTTGTTTTGAGGACGGGTGTGCATAGCGCCCGGTCCGCTCAACTTCCGTGTCGTTCCTATGATACTGAGTTCTTGCAGGATGGTTTCGTTAGGGGATTGGCGGCCAGTTCCTTAATGGTGCAACTGGTGGCAGTTTCTTGTTTTTGAGGCAAAGTTCAGGGAGTTTCCTTGGGCTGTCATTCGGTTTTTTGAAGGCGGTTTCCATTTACGGCTGGGTCGCAGGATGAATTCTCCGCGGGGGGGATCTTAGCTTGGTGCTTGGAGCATTAACGAAAGAGCCCTTTGAACCCTTGCAGCTGGCTTCATTGATAGAGCTAACTTTGTAAGCTATTTGTTCAGCACGTCGGTTTTCAGAATTACAGGCGTTGTCCTGTCAAGAACCTTTCTGTCTTTTGCTTAGGGAAAGGTGGTGTTGTGTTCGGTGCTGTCCTTTCTGCCGAAGGTTTTTCGCCCTTTTATATTAATCAAGCTGTTTCCTTGCCAGTGTTGGGGGGTTCAGAAGAGGATGTGTTGGACAGTAGTTGGCATCTGTTGAGTATAAAGAGAGTTTTGCGGCGTTCCTTAAAGGTCTCGGAATCCTTCCACAGATCAGAGCGTTTAGTCGTCCTCTTTAGTGTTCCGCGTAAACGGGAAGCGGCGGTTAAAGCTTCAATTTTCTGATGGGTCTGCGAAGCAAGAACGTTGGCGTACATACTGCAGGGGCATCAGGTACCCGTGGGGCTGCGGGCACATTCTGCTAGAGCGCAAGCGGATTCGTGGGCGGAACATAGGTTGGTTCCGCTGGTAGAATTTGGCCAAGTGGCCATTGGTCTTCGCTACATACTTTCAGCAAGCACCATCGCCTAAATCTTCAGGCGAAGCAGGACGCCTGTTTTGAGGCTGCGGTGTTGCGGTCCAGGTGGACAGGTCCCTCCCAATGATTACTGCTCTGTTACATCCCAGAGGTGGAGGACTGAACTGGAGAGCCGATAAGGAAAGATAAATTAGACTTACCTGCTAATTGTTGTTCCTTGAGGAACTCCAGTTCAGTCCTGATTCCCGCCCGTGGATTTGTTCATTTTCCGCAGGTTGTGTTTGGTAAGAAGATTTTGAAGAGCTAAGCAGAGAGCGGATCGGGAGAAGTATTTCACTGTATCTGTGATACCGCTATGTTTTCTATCTTTCTGTCTATTCTCCCCTTGCTGATCTTTTTCCTTAAAGGGGTGAGAAAGGAAGTTATCCTCTTGGTTAATGGGGATTTGGTGCAGTTTGAAAGTTAAATAGTGTGAATTGATGTTATAGCGACTTATTTGTTGCTTCTCTGAGTCTGCTTTGTTAACAGGTTTCTGGGGCTGGTAGGAGAGGCCAGTAGGATATATCCAGTGATGTCTCAAGTTTGACATTCCCAGTCTCCATGCTGCAGGAGGAGGTGCACTACCCAGAGGTGGAGGACTGAACTGGAGTTCCTCAAGGAACAACAATTAGCAGGTAAGTCTAATTTCTCTTTGCTGTTTTTACCCCCAAACACACCTCTTCACCCTCCAGTAGGGAATCATTAAGTCTCCAAATTCCCTGGGAGCATTCCCAACACACCCCCATTCAATCTTCGCACATACTGGGGAATGATCTGACCAGGTTTGGTCCGCTATCCTACACTTATTTAACCCCCTCCGCAAAGACTGGAATACCCAAATGTAATCTATTCTTGAGAAAGAAAGATATACTGATGAATAATACGTATAGTCTCTTTCACTTTTATGGAGTTCCATCCACTAAATTAAAGAGTTTTAGTCCAAGTCCGCAGGCTCTGGTGACTAGTGGTCCTGCCCCCCCCCCCATCCCATCTAGAAGTATCCATGTTGGGATCCAGGGCAAGATTAAAATCCCCATTAATCACTAACTCCCCATCCACAAAGCTCCCCATCTTAGCAGTCAGGCTATCATAAAATTCCTCCTGGTTTGTATTGGGGGCATAGATACACCTTACTGTAACTGCCTGCCCTCCCTGGGAGATTTTTATGAACAGGAAGCGGCCCTCTCGATCCTGCAAAGCCCCCAAAAATGGAAAGGGTAGGTCATTGGCCAAAACTATTGCCACTCCACCTCTTTTGTTCTGGACCCTGTTCGAGGCAAACCACATTTGTTTGTTCCTGGGGAGAACAACTCATCTCTCTCTCTCTTGGAAAGAGGTGAGTTTCCTGAACGCACAAGATTTGCACTCTCAACCGTACTTCCTCCTTAGCCAAGAGGTTGTGCTTCTGGGGGGAGTTCAATCCCCTCACATTGAGGGTACATAACTTTATCGATGGCATCGTACTAGTGCACTCATTGCTCTGCTTTTAGGTCTGCCTATCCCAATCCCACCCCCTCCCACTCCCCCCCCCCCTTCACCCCCAATCATCTAAACATCAACTTCCCCTACATCTCTCCCCGGCCCATATCAATCAAACTTAAACCCCCTTTAACATAATATATACATGTGCAAATTTTCCCCAACAGTACCCCTCTCCCCCATATATGACTTTCTCCATCCAGATCCATGGACCCCATGACAGTACAAAATAATGCCTCACAATGTAACCACCAGAGTTCAAATAGCTGGAGCCTCCTCCTACCTCTGCTTCTCTCTTTGGCGATGCAGGTGCCACCCTCCCTTCTGCAAACGCTTCCATCTGGGTCGGCCCCCATCTGGCCTCTTTTCTGCTCCAGAGCGACTTGTCCCATCTGATGCCAGGGGGAGGTCAGTCCAGCCCAGGTCCTTCGGGATTGTAAGCGCTTCCCCAGCAGTAGAAGCCTTAAAGGTGAGGCCTTCCACTGTGAATTGTAATCCCTCTGGATATAGCCATCTATAGCCAGAGTTCCCTTCACGCAGTCTGTCACTCCTTGAAACTCTCTCCTACACTGCATAGTTCCAGAGGACATGTCTGTGTAGAACTCCAACTCTGCATTATCCCAGGTGAAGGAGCGCACCTTATGGGCCACCTGGACGATAACATTTTTCGTGGCGTATTCATGGAAGAATGCCAACGCATCCCACGGCTTTCCATAATCGGCTGACCCAGCGCCCTATGAGCCGGTTCACTTTGTAACATAGATCTGGGGAGTCCATATGGGTGGTCTGCACAGCCTTTCCGCTAGGGCCACACATAGTCAATTGCTTCTGAACTTTCTGGCAGGCCACGTATTCTAATATTACATCTTCTAGATCTATTCTCCAGATCCTCTGTTTTTAGTACCAGTGTTTCATATTTCTCAGACAGTCCCAACACTAGACATCCCAACTCCTTAATGCTCTCTCCTTTCTCCTCCAGGCAGGTCTTGGCATCCTCAACACGCTGCCCCACCTCATATATCTCAGAGCGCACATCCATCATCCAGGCAGCACATCGTTCTTTATGCACTGTACATCCTCCTTAAGCTCTGCAAACCACTGGTGCATTATGTGCCTCAGGTCGGCTAACTCCATTGCTTCAGTATGCTCACCCCTCTCTTTAGCAGCATGAGGTTGCACGCCATTTCCTTTCTCCGGGCCCACTATTTTCGTGGCTGAATTACCTCCGTTCCCGACATTGCTGCCTTTGAGGACAAACACCCTTAAATCTGCTCCCCCTTTCTTTGCTGGGGTCGCCATGGGTCTGTGTACAGTATTGGAGCTCTTCTCCACCTACTCTGGCCACAATTTCCTCCGCTCTGTGGGGGTTTAGCTTAAATCACCCAGGAGCACACGGCTTAAGCAGCCATCTCAGGGTGTGACGTCACCGGAAGCCATCAATGCTGTTCTGTTGTTCTTGTCCTTTACCATTATGTCCGACTTTCTTGCATCCATCTTATGATTGGTTGGTATGGGAACATCCCAGGTGATCATATCCCCTCTCTGTGGCTATTAACCTAGGTCATATTGCAGAGTTTTGGCTTACTAATACAGATGATCTGATTCTTGCTCAGTCATTTGTTGAGACAGGTTTCTGTTAAATGCCTTATGGAGGGCAAAATTTGTGACACTTATGCCTCAGTGCTTCCTATCACTATAGGATAACGTATCCTTCTTCACAAAGTTTTTCCTTTGATATTTTCTAAAACTTTCTGTGATCCTGAGGGAAGATTTGTCATTGCTAAATGTTTACTTTCTGTAAAGTTTAATCTGCTTAATGTTTATGGACCAACCACTGGTGAGCAGGCTTTCTGTAGTGTCTCTCACAATGAGGCACCCGTAAATTCATAATGGATGGTGACTGTAACATTAGTTTGCAGCCACAGCTGGACAGACTTAGGACAGCCCTGTAATTAAACTTCCTGATAGCCTGGTGGTGGTTATAATTTATTTAATTTTGTTGGATGTTTGGAAATAGCTATATGTCTGCAGCAGAGATTACACTTTCTACTCTCCCAGACATAACATGGACTTTTTCCTATGTTCTAAAGCACGGCTGTTTCAAGTTATGTCTTGCGACATGCTACCCTGCTCTCTCTTGGATCACTCTCTCGTAAATATTTCCCTCTTTCTAGGGCCTCCTCAGATTGGACCCAGTACATGGTGTCTAAATACCTCTTTACTTGGGACATCTGGTTTTAATACCTTACGTGAGGCTGCTATTAAAGAATACTAGCTTTGTAACCAGTTGATGATGATAACTTCTCTTTACTTAGTACAGACATACAAATCCTGGTTAAGGCCCTTCAGAGGAAGTTGTATGGGGATTCTGCACTCTGACTACACTGTGAAGATGTATGCTAATTTGTCTACATTGCCATAAGTATGTGGTGAGAACAGGTGGATCAATGCTGGAAAAAAAATAGGGGTGTTGGATGATCCCTTTGTGCTGACATTGCTAAAAGATGATTTTTAAGGAGGAGAGGATTTTCCATCTTTTGATGAAAACCACATAACATCTACTGTGGGGACAAACTCCTTGCCATCTTAATTAAGCCACAATAATTTGTGGAGAAGGAACTAATCATTCTTAAAACCTGGGAATTGTTTATCCCATTTTTATCACTGAAACACAGGTTGCCAAGAGGAAAGTATTTGATAAGGAGCTTATTTCATCTGTTCCGTACAAATTAAAAATCTATACTTAGTTAAAACTGTTCAGTGATGGGTCAGCCTGGTGGCTCAATGGCAGTGCTGTTCCCTACAACATAGAAGGTCCCCAAATAAGGCTTCTGCACCCGAGATAGTCTAGACAATATAGACAGCCTCTCCCACCTTCCCAAAGTGGGGGAGCAAAGAAGATTGTGGCCATTGCTGAAGGCTGGATTCAGTCCATGATTGTAGGATTCCAGAAGGTGTCCTTGTTCATGATCCCTAATCCTGGACTGTTTCTACAATGATCACATAAGGTGTTTATTTCAGTGAATTTCTATACCACCTGTTCTCAAGATCAAGGGTGGTTTACAGTAAATTTATTTATTTATTTACATTCTCTTATATACCGCGCTATTCTGCATCAGTGCGGTTTACATTGAACAAACTGAAATTCCTAATCGTCTCTCTGGGCCAGTCCAGAACAGATGGGTAGTCAATCTCCCTCCTCTAGCAGCTGAGGACTGAACACTGATTCTTGTTGCTAGGATACCCTGCTCTCCCCTGGTCATAGAAGGCAGTCTTATTGTCCTCAGCAGCTGAGCTGGATGTGTGGGGCTCTTATTCCCCACAAGAAGACTGATATCGTCATTTCTCTTTATTTATTTCTATTTTAGTAGAAGTATTCACACAGAAGTTATTGTGCTATGCCCTAGCAGGGTATTTCAGCACATGTGCTGTCTTTTATGCTCTTACTATATTTGCACTGCAGCGCTGGTGTCAGTTTGCCGAAAGACCGGCTCGGGGAATGAGGCAGAGCCTGTCTCCTCTTCTCTGTCAGTGGATGCAGGTAGGGAACAGACCTGGGAGCCCCAGTACCTGTTTATCCCTCCGTCCGTAGTGCTCTTTCAGTAACCGCTGGCAGCGGTTTTCTCTGTCGGGGCCTTGCGCATTGCCGGCATTGTTTAAGTTTTTTTCCTCAACGCGGGTGCTGCCGCGTGCGTTTCACCTCCTCCCTCGGTTAGTCGGGGTGAATCGCTCTCCGGTGCTCGAGCTTGAGTGTTCGGGGGTTTTCTTTTTAGAAAGTTACAAGCTCTCCTTAAGGGGGGGCAGGTGACCTGCGTTATGCAGGATAAGCAAGGCCATCAGGGTGAGCAGTTGAACGGCCTACAGCCGTCGGGGGAATGCGCAGGAACGGCGGCCATGTTAGGGGGACAAGCCGTTTCGTCGGCTCCTCTACCTAAAGCGGGCAAGCGTAAGGCGAAGTCTCGGCATAGCGCTGAGGGGCAGGAGCAGCCTGTGTTAATGGCGGTACCGGAACCTCTGGACCCTCTCCTTTCCGCGGAGTTTATTTTGGCCTTTCATAGAGCTTATTTGCTTAAGAAAGCTCAGGCTCCTGCTGCAGTTGTCTCAGACCCTGTGCAGTTTTCTCTGACAGAGGTCTCTGGTCTCTCAGATCCTGGTGAGGGGGGTCTCCTCTTTGCAAGCGCTTCGGGGTTCCAAGGTTGAAGCTGTTTCTCTGGCTGCAGAGGCTCTGGGGCCGGAAGAGGGGGAGCTTCTGTCAGATCCGGGGTTGGAGTCCTGGCCCGCGGACTTAGAGGAAAGTGAGTTAGGCCCCGGGGATGATCCTAATCTATTTCGAGTTTTTAGAAAGGATGAACTGGCAGCCCTAATTGCACAATCTCTGGCAGCACTTAATATAGTGACTCCAGTGGTTCTGCAAGAACCTTTAGAGGATCCCCTGTTACAGGGTTTCAAGACCGAACAGAGATGTTTCCCTCTACATAGGGTGATAAAGCAGATGATAGAGTCCGAGTGGGAGTGTCCTGAGGCTTCCTTGAGGGGGGCTAGGACTATGGCGCGTTTGTATCCCGTGCCCCATGAGGAGAAAGAGTTGCTGCGTATGCCTAAGGTGGATGCGCTGGTTTCTGCGGTCACTAAGAAGACTACAATTCCGGTGGAGGGAGCTACGGCCCTTAAGGATATTCAGGATCGCAGATTGGAGGCGCTGTTGAAGCAGGCCTTTGATTCCAGTGTGCTGGCGTTGCAGGCGTCCGTGTGTGGGGCGTACGTATTCAGAGCTTCTATTCGGTGGAGTCAGCTGGCTTCTGGACAGGAAGGGGATGCGGCTCCTTCTGGAGAAGGGGCTAAGCTGGAATCGGCGGCAGTGTATTTAGCGGATGCCTTTTATGATTTGATTCGCATTTCAGCAAAGGCCATGGCTTCAGTGATTGCAGCTCGGCGGTTTTTATGGTTACGGAATTGGGCGGTGGATGCTTCGTCTAAGGCGCGTCTCAGTAAGCTCCCGTACAAGGGTAAACTTCTTTTTGGGGAAGCGCTAGAGAAGATTGTTAAAGATTTAGGTGACTCCAAAGGGGGTCGTCTTCCCGAGGACCGTCCTAAGGCGGCTAAACAGGGCTCTTTCCCGAGAGGTCAGGGGCATGACTTTCGCCATTTTCGGGGGGCCCGCTTTACTCCCTATCAGCGTGGTCGGTTCCCCTCTCGGGGGCAGTCCTTTCGGGGGGCTAGAGGGTCCGGTAGAGGCTATTTTGGGGCCCCTTCCGCCACCATTAAGAAACCGCAATGAAGTGAGGCAGGTCCAAGCGGAGATTCCGGTGGGAGGCCGGTTGCAAGATTTTGTCTCTGCTTGGACTGCCATTACTACCGACAACTGGGTCCTCCAGATTGTTAGAGACGGGTATGCTCTCGAGTTCGCATGTCCTCTGTCGGACGCCTTCGTTTTCTCTCCATGCGGTCCTCTCACCAAGCGGAGAGCGATTCACGACATGTTGCAGCGATTGCTACGGCTTCGGGCCGTGGTTCCAGTGCCGTCCGACCACTGCGGCTTCGGTCGATACTCGATCTATTTTGTGGTGCCCAAAAAGGAGGGGTCGTTTCGACCCATCTTGGATTTAAAGCACGTGAACCGGTGTTTGCGCGTCTCTCATTTCAGGATGGAAACCTTGACATCGGTGATTCGCTCGGTGCGCCCGGGGGAGTTTCTCTCTTCCATAGATTTGACAGAAGCCTATCTGCACATTCCTATCAGACCGGAACATCAGCGGTTTCTTCGCTTTGCGGTTCCCATGGGTCATTTTCAGTTTCGAGCTTTGCCGTTCGGTCTGGCGACGGCTCCGTGCACTTTCACCAAGGTGATGGTGGTGGTAGCGGCAGCTCTGCGCAAAGAAGGAATTCAGGTTCATCCATATCTGGACGACTGGTTGATTTGAGCGGCGTCGCGGGAGGAATCCGTCAGGGCGACCGCTCGGGTAGTTTCCTGTCTCGAGAGTCTCAGATGGATCATGAACCAGGCGAAGAGTCGTCTGGAGCCGGTGCAGCGGCTGACTTATCTCGGAGCCCTCTTCGCCACGGACAGAGGGATCGTCTTTTTGCCGCCGGAGTGGGTTCGAAAGATTCTCTCTCAGGTGACCGCTTTTTTGCGTGTTCGAGCTCCGATGGCTTGGAGGTACTTGCAATTGCTGGGGTCCATGGCGGCAGCCATGGATCTGGTGCCTTGGGCCAGGGCGCGCATGAGGCCGCTCCAGCAGGCGCTGCTTTCGTGGTGGTCTCCGCAGTATCATCCGCTCTCTCGTCGATTGGCTTGTCCCGATCTCGTGCGTGTCAGCCTTCAGTGGTGGTTGGATCTGAACCATCTGCAGGCGGGGGTCCCGCTGGCGCTTCCGGAATGGATTCTGGTGACTACGGATGCCAGTCTGACCGGTTGGGGAGCGCATTGTTTGGCTCACATAGAGCAAGGATCCTGGTCGACGGAAGAGAGCCTGTGGTCCATAAATCGCTTGGAATTACTAGCAGTGTGTCTGGCGCTGATGGCATTTACCAGTCTTCTGGAGGGGAAGCCGGTGCGCGTCTTCTCCGACAACCTGGTAACGGTCTCCTACATCAATCGCCAAGGAGGCACGGGCAGTGTCCTTCTCCTGGAGGAAAGTCAACAGTTGTTTCACTGGGCGGAATTGCACCTCGAGGCGCTTTCGGCGGCTCATGTGGCGGGGAAGGACAATGTTCAGGCCGATTATCTCAGTCGGCATGTGTTAGATCCCGGAGAATGGGAACTCAATGCAGACGTCTTCCACGAGCTCACATTGCGTTGGGGTCGACCGGTCATGGACCTTATGGCAACTTTGAGCAATGCCAAGGCGGTGCGGTTTTTCAGCAGGCGCAGAGAGCATATGTCGGAAGGGCTCGATGGCCTAGTTCAACCCTGGCCGTTGGGGCACCTCCTGTATATATTTCCCCCATGGCCCTTAGTGGGTCGGGTCATTCAGAGAGCCACAAGTCACGAAGGGCTGGTAATCCTCATTGCTCTGGATTGGCCCCGGTGTCCTTGGTATGCCGATCTAATGCGTCTTCTGGTGGAGCCACCTTGGAGATTGCCCGCTCGAGTCGACTTGCTGCATCAGGGGCCAATTCAGATGCCCCAGGCGGATCGATTCTTGCTTACGGCATGGCTCTTGAGAGGGTGCGGTTGCGCCGCAAAAGTTATTCGGCGGCAGTGATAGCCACGATGTTACAATCTCGGCGGCGGTCTACGTCGTTGGCATACATTCGCGTGTGGCACGTTTTTGAGGCATAGTGTGCGGATCGGACCTTGCGGTCCGGACGGTCTTCCATTCCGGACGTACTGGCTTTTCTTCAGTGCGGGCTTGAGAAGGGGCTCGCTCTTGGCACGTTGAGGGTGCAGCTGGTGGCTCTTGCGGTTTTTCGCGGGCCGGTTCACGGGACTCCTCTTTCCGCTCATCCAGATGTCCTGCGCTTTCTGAGAGCGGCCAAACAAATACGGCCTCCAATTCGGCAGGTAATTCCTCCTTGGGATTTGAATCTGGTGTTGGAAGCCTTGACAGAGTCTCCTTTCGAGCCCCGTGCGTCCTGTGGTATCCGCGAATTATCCTGGAAAACTGCCTTCTTGGTGGCCTTATGTTCCGCTAGACGTATTTCGGATTTGCAGGCTCTTTCCTGTAGACCGCCGTTTCTTCAGTTTTCTGCAGAAAAGGTGGTTTTGCGCCCGGTTCCCACTTTTCTGCCTAAAGTGGTGTCCGCGTTTCATCTGAATCAACCGGTCTCGCTGCCCACTTTCGCGGTTTCTGGGGCAGGTTCTTTCGATCGATCTCTGCGGAAGTTGGATATGGGTCGTGTACTCCGTAGATACCTTAAGGAGACCGAGTCTTTTTGTAAGTCTGACAGGTTCGTTCTGTTCGGGGGTCCGTCCAAGGGGCAAGCGGCCTCCAAGGCCTCCATTGCTCGGTGGGTGAAACATGCGATTCGGGTCGCATACGAAGCCAGAGGCAAGTCCGTTCCTCCGGGGCTTCGTGCTCATTCTACCAGAGGTCAAGCTGCTTCGTGGGCGGAGTCAGCTTTGGTGCCGCCGGTGGATATTTGTCGAGCGGCGTCCTGGTCTTCTCTTCATTCGTTTGTGCGGCATTATCGGTTGGATGTGCAGGCCAGACAGGATGCGTGTGTGGGGGCGTCGGCAGTGGTTGCGGGGCTCACAGGTCCCTCCCAGGGTTAGGTACTGCTTTGGTACTACCCATCTGTTCTGGACTGGCCCGGAGAGACGATTAGGAAGACAAAATTAGACTTTACCTGCTAATTGTCTTTCCTTGAGTTCTCTCCGGGCCAGTCCAGAACCCACCCTATTTGGAGCTCATGTGAGAGGTTTAGGAGTCTGGTTTTGGTCTAATGTAGTTTTCTGTAAGTATTTTCCTAGAGTTTGAAGTCGGTCTCCCGTTCTGGTGTTTTTCCATGAAGCTAAATTTAAGATGAAAAAAAAAAAAAAGAAAACGCAAATTTTTTTAAACAAAACGTTAAATTGAGCGTTTTTTTTATCTTAAATATGACACACTCCTTGGTTTCAGGGAACAGCGCACGGTCAGCTACCTTCTGTGTTATTCTTCCAGTTCTTTTGCTTCTCTTCTTTGTTGTTTTTTGTCTGCTTGCTACCTTAAGACTGCCTTCTATGACCAGGGGAGAGCAGGGTATCCTAGCAACAAGAATCAGTGTTCAGTCCTCAGCTGCTAGAGGAGGGAGATTGACTACCCATCTGTTCTGGACTGGCCCGGAGAGAACTCAAGGAAAGACAATTAGCAGGTAAGGTCTAATTTCGTCTTACATTGAACAGGGCATTATAACTTGGAGATAACTATTTTACAGGGAACATGGGCTATGGAGGGTTAAGTGGCTTGCCCAAGACCACAAGGAGCACCTGTGGGACTAGAAACCCCAGTCCTTCCGGCCCAAGGTTGCTGTCCTCTAGTGGGATTTGAACCCCTGACCTTCCGGCCTGAAGTACCTTGCCCCAACCACTAGGCCACTCCTCCACTCCAAGTTACATAGAACGATGTCATAAGTGGAACATTAAACATTAAAAACAACTATTGACGGAGGAAGTGATGTCACCCACTAAGATGGCTGCGTGAGCGACGAGCTCCGGAGCTACCCCCGATAAAATCAGAGTGTAAAGTCCCAAACAGAAGAAGTGGAGATTGGGGAGGGCTGCAGTGGAGAAAGCAGAGGCAGTAGAGAATGGCAACTAGAAAAAAAACGGCGGACTTGCGGGACTATGCATTTATGGCCCTGAGTGCTGCAGCGGGGGAAGCTAAGATGGTGGGCAGTGAACACACACGGTGAGAGCTGGCAGAGACAAGCGCGAAAGGAAATGCTACGCAGGAGGGAGAGGCCATTCATAATGCAGCTAAGCTGGCCATGAGAGAGGAACTCCGGGAGTGGTTTGAAGAATTGAAATTGGAGGTGCAGTCAGCAAAAAAAGCATTGGGTGAGCTTATAAACAACATGAAAGAGGAGGTGGAGAACCAGATTGAAGCCTTGGAGTTACAGCAAGAGGAGTGGGAAACCAGGGTCAGTGGGGAAGGGGAGTGGAGGGAGCAAATGACTTTGAAGCTGGAAGATCTAGAAAATCGTTCCAGGAGGAATAATCTGCAGATAAAGGGGGTCCCAGAGGAGTTGGAGTTCTCTAGGACCAAGCAGGAAGTCAGTCCTCACATATGGGTGACATCGACGTTGATGGAGCCCTTGCGGAGCATTTCCCCAGCTTTCTATGAAAGCCTTTGGGAAAGCAGGCACGCATGCACGGTCCCCTTCCCGCCTAAAGGTGCCATCTTGCTCAGTCTCTCTTTTTCCGTGAAGCCCGTCGGACGTGTGTCCTAGTCCTCCCGGAAAATAGCTAAATTTTTTTCACGATTCCCTCGCTATTTTTTATCCGGTTCGACGCCGGTTCCCCTCCCGCTGGGTCCGGTACGCCGGTATCGAGCCCGATCTTATTTTTTTGGTTTTTGCCCTTCGTGGCTGGTGTTTGCGCCCTTTTTTTCTTTTTCCCTGGAAGGCCGGTCCTTTGACCTCGCGGGGACTCTTTTTTCCCCGATGGCTTCCAGTGGCTTCAAAAAGTGTGATCGGTGTAAGAAACTAATGTCTCTCACCGACACACACGACTGCTGCCTTCGGTGCCTGGGTCCCAACCACGATCCTAAGATCTGTGGACCATGTGGAAAGATGTCTTCCAAGGCGCTTCCGAAGTCGTCAGCATCAGAAGGAAAGGCTTTTCTCCGACTCGGCCTCCGGCCGGGCCCGGACCTCGTCTAAGGCCTCGACATCTCGGGAGTCTGATCCCGAGCTCCGTCGGGGTTCCTCGGACAGGGGGTCCCCCAACCGGGAACAAAAGAGGAAGAAGCGGCTCGCGAGGGCATCATCGGAAGAGGTCTCTGGCCCCTCGGGAGGTAGGCCTCAGAACCCCGACCGCCGCCCAGGGCCCGTGGAACAGGAGAAGCCTCCAAAAGTATCTCGAGTGGAGCCGGAGTCTGCTGGACACGTAAGTCCTGTAGTCCTCGTGGACTCTCCTCCCAGAGAGCCGACGTCGTGCCCGGCGCCACCGGGGCCCAAGTCGGGAGCTACTGAGTCTCCTGAGCTGGGTCTCAGGCTGACAGCCTTGGAGTGCAGATTGTCTGCCTTCATGGAACAGCAGCGGGTGCTGATGGCCAGCCTGTCTGGCGCATCTGCCCCGACCACCAGGACATCGACGTCGAAGTCGACCCCGGAGACCGAGCCGATACTCGAGACCATGAAGGCTCGAGGTTGACCTTGGTCGTGGTCTCCCTCGACCTCCCGCTCGGGACAGAGGGCGTCGACGCCGGTGCCTTCGGCGTCGGGGCGGGTGCTCGCAGGCCCCGCATGGTTGGAACCCGATTCCTCATCGGACGAGTCTGCCTGGGAGACGGAGGACGAGGAGTCCCCCGACACCTTCCGGACTCGGTGCGTCCCGTCGGACTCACCGCAGTCGGAGCCCCGGAGTAGATTCCCCTCCGGAGGATACCCGGTTCTCGGAGTTTGTCCAGGATATGGCCACCGCGTTGGCTATCCCTGCGGATCCCGAGGAGGAGCCTCGAGGCCCTACAGTATGACTCTCCTCCGAAGGAGACCTTTACTGTTCCGGTTCCTCCGTTGCTGGAACGGCTCCTCTTCCGTATGTGGGAGGCATCGGCCTCGGCGCCGGTTCTAAGCAAGCGGGTCGATTCCATCTATCGACTCCGTAAGAGCCCTGGTTTTCAGAAGGCGCAGCTACCACACCATTCCATGGTGGTGGAATCAACCATGCATTGCCTGAAAAGTCATAAGATGCACTCCGCGGTGCCCCCTGGCAGGGAGGCCCGGAACCTGAATGGCTTTGGTAGAAAGTGCTTCCAGGGCTCGATGCTTGCTTGCCGTGTCCAGTCTTACCAGCTGTACATGGGCATGTATTTGCGGGACCTGGCCAAGGAGCTGGCCGGGTTCTCTGCTGGTCTCTCCGGGGAACCCTTGCAGAGATTCAAGTCCTTGTCCTCGGGGATCCGGGAATGCTCCAAGTTTATGTCCCGCGCTGCCTACGATGGCTTCGAGGCTTCGGCCCGTGTTGCGGCCGCTGGCATCGCGGCTCGACGCCAGGCCTGACTGCAGTCATCGGACCTCGAGCCATGGGTTCAGGACAAGTTGGTCGATGTCCCTTGTCGAGGTGAAAACCTTTTTGGCAAGCCCATGACCGAGAAGGCCGCTCAGCTCGAAACCGAGCACCTCACGCGGACAAGGCTGTCTAGAAAGACTTCTGCCCCTTCTCACAAAAAGAAGGGCTCGGGTAAAAAGCCCTTTTACTCGAGGAAGGGCACTGCCTACAAACAGTACCCACAGTATCAGGCCGCCCAAGCTCCCCCACAGGGTCAGCAGGCCAAGTGGCAGGGTAATGGGCCCCGTAGGCAGAGGACCCCCAAGCCTCCGGCCCCTGCTCCCACTCAGCAGGGTGGGGTTTTTTGACTCCTTAGGCATAGCCTCTCTGTCCCTGCTCTCCCAACCCTGCACAGGAGGTCGACTTACCCTGTTTGCCCACAGGTTGCCACTCATCACTGGGGACAGTTGGGTGCTAAGCATCGTTCACAAGGGCTACATGCTACACTTCCAACAGCTGCCTCCTCCATACTTTCCAGGGGAGCCTCCCAGGCCTCCCCTGCATACAGATCTTCTCCTTCAGGAGCTCCAAGGTCTGTTGCGAGACCAGGCAGTAGAGCCTGTGCCTCCCCATCTCCAAGGTCAAGGGTTCTACTCCAGGTACTTTCTCGTACCCAAAAGAACCGGTGGCCTCCAGCCTATTCTCGACCTCAGAAACCTCAACAAGTTCCTGGAGAAAGAGAAATTCAAGATGCTTACTCTTGGAACACTGCTGCCCTACCTCCAGCAGGGAGCTTGGCTATGCTCCTTAGATTTAAAGGATGCGTACACTCACATCCTCATTCATCCAGACCACAGAAAGTACCTCAGGTTCATTGTGGGAGGAAACCATTATCAGTACAGAGTACTGCCTTTTGGCCTCACCTCTGCTCCCAGGGTCTTTACCAAATGCCTGGCAGTGGTGGCGGTCTACCTGAGAAATCAGGGTGTGTTTGTCTTCCCATATCTGGATGACTGGCTCATCAGGGGTCAGACTTGCCAGGAGGCCAGACAAGCCACCCTCCGAACTATTGCTCTTCTTCAAGACCTGGGGTTTGTCATAAACTTCGCAAAGTCCACTTTGCTCCCCTCCCAGAACTTGGAGTTCATAGGGGCAAGGTTGGACTCTCTGCTGGCAAAGGCGTTCTTGCCAGAAGACAGAGCCCAAAGACTGATACACTTGGCAAACCAGTTTCTCAGCAGGTCACTGGTCTCCGCCAGACTCTGCCTGAGGCTTCTGGGTCACATGGCTTTGACAGTACATGTCACCCCCAATGCCCGGCTCCACATGAGACCTGCACAGTGGTGCCTTCGAAATCAGTGGTCGCAGGCCACAGGCAGCCTCAGAGACAGAGTAAGGGTGTCCAGACAATTTCTGAACTCCCTCCGTTGGTGTCTGCACCCACCCAATCTTCTGCAAGGGGTGCCTTTTCAGGTTCCTGGGTTCACAGTGGTACTGACCACGGATGCCTCCCTGCAAGGCTGGGGGGCCCATTGTCTGGACAAATGCACCCAAGGCCTGTGGACTCCTTGGGAGGCCACACAGCAGATCAATCTGCTGGAACTCAGGGCTATTTGTTTAGCTCTCAGGACTTTCTCTCAAACACTAGCTCATCAGTCTGTCCTAGTTCAGACAGACAACCAAGTGGCCATGTTTTATGTGAACAAGCAGGGTGGAACTGGGTCCAGGCTCCTTTGTCAGGAGGCCCAGGACCTTTGCTTGTTCGCTCTCAGGCACAACATGCTCCTCAAGGCGGTGTATCTCCCTGGCCAGGACAACTACCTGGCAGACAGTTTGAGCAGGATTCTGCAGCCTCACGAATGGCAGCTCCATCCCTTAGTGGTTCAGAAGATCTTCCTGAAATGGGGACTTCCAACCATAGATCTGTTTGCTAGTCCATCGAACAAACTACTAATAAGGTTCTGTTCCAGGCAACCGCATCCTCTGCGGCTGGCAGCAGATGCTTTTCTGATTTCCTGGTCCCAGGGCCTCCTGTATGCGTTTCCTCCCACGCCCCTGGTGGCCCAAACCCTGTTCAAAATTCTTCAGGGCAAGGCCTCGGTCCTGCTGGTGGCTCCCAGATGGCTGAGACAGCCTTGGTTTCCACTTCTGCTACAGTTGGCGGTGGATTCCCCACTGCCTCTAGGGTTGCAACCCGACCTTCTCTCTCAGGGTCAGGGTTCCCTTCTGCACCCAAATCTCAAAGCTCTCAATTTGATGGCTTGGAAGTTGCAAGGATAGTTTTGGCTCCCTGGGGCCTACCTCAGGAAGTGGAGGAGGTTGTCCTAGCCTCCAGGAAGCAGTCCACTAGGAAAACCTATGCCCTAAAATGGAAAAGGTTTTCTGTGTGGTGTCAGCTACATACAGAAGATCCCTTCTCTTGTGCTGTACCAGTGGTACTTCAGTACCTACTGCACTTTTCAAATCAGGGACTTAAGTTCAATTCTGTTCGGGTCCTCCTCTCAGCTCTAGCAGCTCACCACTCACTGGTGGAAGGACATTCTGTCAGTTCACCCCTTGGTGTCCCGCTTTCTCAGAGGCTTGCTCTTGCTCAAGCCTCCAATCCGTCCTCCTGCTCCTGAGTGGGAGTTGCATGTGGTCTTGCAGCAACTGACTCACCCACCTTTTGAGCCGATGGCTACTTGTCCTCTACGCTTCCTGTCCTGGAAGACACTCTTCTTGGTAGCCTTGACCTCGGTCAGACGGGTGAGCGAGCTTCAGGCCCTGGTCTGTGACAAGTCTTATACCCCCTTCTATAGGAACTTCTTAGGACTCATCCAAAGTTCCTCCCAAAAGTTGTCTCCTCCTTCCACCTTAACCAGGAGGTGGTTCTTCCGACATTCTTCCCTAGGCCTCATGCAAGCCAGGCTGAAGCGGTCCTGCATACCCTGGACTGTAGGAGGGCTCTTTCCTTCTACCTTGACCGTACGCAAGGACATAGAAGAGCTACTCAGCTCTTCATATCTTTTGACCCTAATAATTTGGGGTTAGCTGTGTCCAAGCGTACCTTGTCCACCTGAGTGACTGACTGTATCACCTGGGCTTACAGGGCGGTTGACCTTCCTTTGCAGGGTCGGGTCACGGCCCATCGTGTCAGGGCAATGGCAGCCTCAGTGGCTCATCTCTGCTCTGTACCATTGGTAGACATCTGCAGGGCTGCAACTTGGTCCTCAAGCCAGACTTTTGCGGCCCATTACTGTCTGGAAAGGGAGTCCCGTAGGGACAGTGCTTTTAGCCAGGCAGTACTCCGAAATCTCTTTGAGGTTTAGGCAACTCCTGCCCTCCTGCCCTCTGTTGGGCTACCGGTGGAGGTTCTGTCAGTGGAAAGCCTTTCTTTGATGCTGGGACTAGAGGGAGTTCTCTTGTTCAGCCTGGGTTCCTGGTAGCCCAGAGCTAGGGAGTCACCCATATGTGAGGACTGACTTCCTGCTTGGTCCTGGAGAAAGAGTAGTTACTCACCTGTAACAGGTGCTCTCCAGGAGCAGCAGGAATCAGTCCTCACAACCCTCCCTCCTCCCCTGGGAGTTGCAGTTCTACATAGTTTATTATTACATTTTTGTGTGCTGTTTTTTTAGCTATGTCATTTAACTGAGCAAGATGGCACCTTTAGGCGGGAAGGGGACCGCGCATGCGTGCCTGCATTCCCAAAGGCTTTCATAGAAAGCTTGGGAAATGCTCCGCAAGGGCTCCATTGACGTCGATGTCACCCATATGTGAGGACTGATTCTTGCTGCTCCTGGAGAACACCTGTTACAGGTGAGTAACTACTCTTTTTGGGACTGTGCAAAAGTGGCAGAGGCTGTGTGTTTGGAGGCTCTGTGGCTGGGGGGAGATGAGGAGGCAGTCGAGGAAATATGGCTTGACAGAGCCCATTGGGCCCTGGGACCAATCCGGATCAATAGACCTAGATATATAGTAATTTGCCTGAAGGATTACAAAATAAAAGAGAGAATAGCAGCAAAGATGAGAAGACTGAGCACTTTTAAGTGGCAGGGCTATTCTGTGGCTATATATGCTGATTTATCAATGGGGACTTTGCAGAGACAGAGAGCACTTGCCCCTATTAACAAAATGCTTAGGAAGGAGGAGGTGAGATATCATTGGTTACATCCCTTTGGTTTGGCGTTTACCAATGGGGAAAGAACATGGAGAGTGCAGACACCAGAGGTAGCATAGGCAGCAATGAAAGAAAATGGTTTGGAGGTGCAGGCTGAGGAGGCACGTGTCGAGTGGACTCGGAGGGAACAAGAAGGAGGGCAGCGGAAACAGTAGGGGCGGCAGCCACGGGAACGACGGGTGGAGATGGAGGGGGATCACAGACGATCGCAGCGTAGAGGAGCCAAATGGTGATGGAGGGCGACTGGACGTGTGGACCTGGCCTAGAGAAGAGTGTGGCCTGCTGTAAATGGACCAGTGGGAACATGGTTTAAAAGTTGGTCAAAGAGGGGTGGGGGGTGAAAAGAAAAATGAAAAGAAAATGTTATACAGTTGTATGGTTGTGTAAAGTTATATATTGTTATATGGGGTTATATAGGGGTTTGATGTAGGAGAGGAGAATATTAAAGGACGGGGATGGGGCCCTGTGTTAAAGGTTTGACCTAGAGGGATCGGGGGGGGGGAGGTGGGGGGGAGGATGAGAAGGGTAGAGGTCTGAGTATTGGGGGAGGGCGATGTTTAGTGGTCGGGTGGGAGGGAGGCGGAACGAAGTGGGTGAGAGGAGGGAGGGGCTGAGGGGCATTGGGAGTAGTAGGGGAAGGGGATGGTGGGTGGTGCACGACTCCGAGATAGCCTCGGTAGGTGACGAGGGAAGGGGGGAGAGAGCTGCAAGGGTGGGTAGAGGGGGGAGAGGGAGCTGCAAGGGTGGGTAGAGGGGGGTGGGGGGAGGGACAAGGAAGAAGGGAGGGGGGAGAGAGGAATGAAGGGAAAGGCAGTGACAAAGAGCAGTTTATAGTGGGCACGGTGAACACTAAAGGGTTACAAACCTGGCATAAACGTCGTTTGTTGGAAAGGGAGGGTATTAGATTAAAGGCTGACATCCTGTGTATACGGGAGACTCACTTGAAGGTGGGACAAGAAAGATTGATGTGCTCAAAGAAGTATCCTAGGACGCTGTTGGCGGGGCAAAGGTAACACCCAAGGAAAGGGGGGGGGGGTGGGGGATATTAATAAGTGCAAAGTATCAGGAAGTGGTAGTGGAGGAACGGAGAGATAAAAAAGGAAGATAGGTGGGAGTTCGAATGAAGATTAAAGGTGAGGAGGTTTGGCTCGTTAGTGTGTATGCCCCCAATATGCAAAGAGAGGAGTTTTATGAGAGGTTGCTGTGTGAGCTGGAGGGTCTAGGGGGTACTCCAATTATATTGGGGGGTGATTGTAACCTCACTGTTAACCCGAGATTGGATAACAATGGGGGAGGGGGAGAAAGACAGAAAGAAAGGCGGAGTCTCCTGAGGTTGAAGGAATGCCTGGGGCTCATGGATATGTGAAGGTGTCATCAGGGGGAAAAGAGGTATTCCTTTTAATCCCAGGTGCATGGTTCCTACAGCAGGTTGGATAGGATCTGGGCGAGTGGTCAGTGGGTGTCCAGGACACAGCGGGTTGAAATAGGGAGTATAACATGGACGGATCATGCCCCAGTACATATTGTTTTCGGAATGGGGGAGAAAGACGAAGGGGTTAAATTTTGGCGTTTAAATTATGCACTTTTGGAGGAGAGGAAGTATGTAGACCACATACGGGTGTTTGTACAAGAATATATGGAAATAATTTAAATGGGGAAGTACCACTGGGGACAGTTTGGGATTGATTGAAGGCAGTGGTGAGGGGACACATAAGTATAGCAGCGCAGGAGACGAAGAAAAAGGGGGAAGTGGAGAGGGAATTAGTACAGAAGATAGAGCTTTTGGAGAAGAGGCATCAATGTGGTTCTGACCCAAGGGTGTTAATGGAATTGCAAAAGTTAAGGGGGAAGTTGAATCAGTTAAGGGCAGCAGAAATTGTGCATGCATTAGCAATCTTAAAACAGGCATATCATGAAGGTGGTAATAAAATGGGGAGGCTACTAGCCAGTAGGTTGAAAGTGAAACAACAGAAATCGAGTATTGGGGGAATACGTAATCAACAGGGGAAAATGGTGTATAGGCCAGCAGAGATTAGGAGAGTCTTTGTGGAATACTATGAGAAGCTGTATGGAAGCGAAGTAAAAGGGGAGACACAGAAGGGAGATGATTTTCTTGAGGGCTGTAAATTGCAGAGATTAACAGTTGAAAAGGCGGAGGAGTTGGGGAGGCAGGTAAGTAAGGAGGAGGTGTGAGTAGTAATTAAGTCCCTCAAAGAGGGGAAAGCACCACTGCTGGTTGGCTATACTGCCAAGTTCTATAAGCTGCTGCAGGAGAATATTGTAGGGTTACTAATGAGGGTGTTTAATGGGATTTTACAGGGCAATGCATTGCCAGGTTCAATGGCTGAAGCGGGCATAACGATCATACCCAAAACAGGCAAAGATCAGACCATTTGTGTGGCATATAGGCCTATATCACTCATTAATTTAGATGCTAAACTGTTAGCCAAGATTATGGCAGCTAGGATGCAGAGAGTGATGCCGAAATTAGTGCACAAAGATCAGACGGGGTTCATAAAGGGGAGGCAGAGAGGGGATAATATAAGGAAAATCCTGAACATTGTCTGTCTGTTCCCCCTGCAGGAGGTGGGGAAAGAGGCTGTGTTCATAACAGTAGATGCTGAAAAAGCATTTGACAGAGTTCAGTGGCATTTCATGATACAAGTGCTTTATAGAATGGGATTAGGAGAGAAGTTTGTGAGTTGGGTTCAGGCGCTGTATGCTAATCCTAGGGGCTAGGAAAAAGGTGAATGGTGGCTACTCAGACAGCTTTCGACTAGGAAGGGGGCACGTCAGGGTTGTCCACTATCACCATTGCTGTTTGCCCTAGTATTAGAACCACTAGCCGAATATATAAGGGGGCAGAAGGATATCATGGGGATAGAGGTGGGGGGGGGGGGGGCAGCTGAGTAAGGTGGCTCTGTTTGCGGATGATGTGATTTTTACTCTCAGCCGTCCGTTCATGAGTCTACCAAATCTAATGAAGGCCATAGGGAGTTATAGTGCGGTAGCCGGATATAAGATAAACATAAGCAAAACAGAAATGTTGAGGTTCAATTTGCCAAAGGATATGGAATTGAGGCTGTGGGAAGGGTTCTCCTTCAAGTGGTTACAAAACAGTTTCAGGTATTTGGGAATTCAGTTGGGGAACACGTTAGATAAATTACATGAATGGAATTACAGGCCCTTGATAAATACTCTAAGGAAAGACTTAGCTAGATGGAAGGGGCTTCATTTATCCTGGCTGGGGCGGATAGCAACGATAAAGATGAATGTCTTGCCAAGGATATTGTTTGTATTTATGGTAGTACCCTACGGAGTTACAAAGGCGTGTTCAAGACAGCTCCAGGCTATGATGATAAAGTTTATTTGGGCGGGGAAGACACCAAGGGTGGGGAGACCCACAATGTATAGAGCCAGAGAGGAAGGGGGTTTGGGAGTACCGAATCTGGCAAATTATTATGAGGCAGCACAGTTACGAGCCCTGTTTGCATGGAGGGAGCGGGGTGAGACGCCTCAATGGGTATATATGGAGAAAGAGCGAGGTGAAAATTTGGAGGCCACAGTGTGGGATAGCTTAGGGAAGGGGAAGGTTAGGAACCCACAGAAGGAATTAACTGTGCGGGTTTGGGGAAAGTGGAAGAATCACTTGTTGGAGGGGAAATATCTGTCATGAGAGACGCATATTCAGCGGATGGGGAGCTTTGAACCCGGTAGGGTAGGAGGGGTGTTTAAAGAATGGGCGGCCAAAGGATTGGTAAGGGTGGGTCAGGTGGTAGACAAGAGAGGGAAGGTTAAATTCTTTATGGATCTAATGGGGCACCTATGGGGTGAATGAGACCGATCAGTATGCATTTATGCAACTATGGTACTTTTTGCAGCAAGGAGGGGTAAAGAGGTAGCTGCAAAGTAGATCAACAGAGTTTTAGGATTTAATGGAAAAGAAGAAAACTGTAAATGGGTTGGTTTCCAAGTTGTATAAGATCCTAAATGCAAAGCAAGAGAGCAAAGCTCGGTGGCAGGAACAGTGGGAGAAGGAAATTGTAGGCCCATGGGAAGAGGATAGTTGGAGAGGAATTTATGAAGGGGAAAGACGAATGACATGGGTAGAGAACTGCCTGAAAATACACTTGAGAATGGTGTGGACGTCGGTTAAAATACAGGCTATCTATAAGAAAGAAAGGCAGACTGCTGGAAGGGTTGTGAGGGAAGGGGAGATTTGCTGCATTTGGTTTGGGGATGTCCAAAAATTCAGAACTTGTGGGGAGAGGTGGTACAGCTCTATAAAGAGATTATGCAGGTGCAGATTCGATTCACAGCGGCAATGATAGTATTAACTGAGGGGGAGGAGGGAGGGAATATACTATTGGGCACCTTCTTAAATCACTGTGTTGTTGCAGCCGACCTGGCAATATTGCAGAGGTGGAAGGATATAGAGGCTCCCTCTGTATGGGAGGTTATTTGTGTGCATATGAGTTTGGTGGGGGCATATAGGTATAATAAGAGGGCAAGGCATTTGGAAGTGTGGCAGAAATATGAGGAATGGCGGGAGAGGGGATGGAGAGAATGGATGGGAGAATAAGTGGACACCAGGAGGTGGGATGGAGATGAAGGCTGAGAAGGGAAGGTAAGGGAAGGGGAGGAGGGGGAAGGGGGGTGGAAGCAGGGTTGGGGGGGGATAAAGTGTTGGGATACAGGTTTTAAAGGAAAACAGAAAAGGTGTTACTAGTTAGCTCAACTCACCACAATAATGGTGAAAGGTTAGTGGTTAGGAATGATGGGGGTTGGCGCAAGGGAAAGGAGAAAGAGAGGTATTTGAGAATGGAAAATTGTTCTCTCCTTGGATCTCAATTCTATATCAGAAAATGTATGTAGGTAGAGGAGGAGAGAGGGAACGTTTTGTTGTGTGAGGTTTGGGTTTTGATGAGGCCCTACGAATCTAACATGCACACTAAAGGGTATTCACATGGAATATGAGTGTAGAGTGAAATAATACTGTTTAAACATGTTATAATAGGTTTTTGAAGATTTTGAAACTGTTTTATATTATACTGTATTATGGCGAGGAAGTTTGGGTATCATTGGGGTGATTATAATGTAATGGAGTGGAGGAGTGGCCTAGTGGTTGGGGCAAGGTACTTCAGGCCGGAAGGTCAGGGGTTCAAATCCCACTAGAGGACAGCAACCTTGGGCCGGAAGGACTGGGGTTTCTAGTCCCACAGGTGCTCCTTGTGGTCTTGGGCAAGCCACTTAACCCTCCATAGCCCATGTTCCCTGTAAAATAGTTATCTCCAAGTTATAATGCCCTGTTCAATGTAATTTCAGTTTGTTCAATGTAAACCACACTGATGCAGAATAGCGCGGTATATAAGAGAATGTAAATAAATAAATAAATGTTATGGATTGTATGTTATGATGAATGCTAATAAATAAAAACTTAAATAAAAAAAACCCAACTATTTATATATGGAACTATTTACAGGTTTTGCAGATTTACATTTTACATTTGTCTTGGATAGAGTTGTGGATATTTAAGGGTCGAAAGCTAATTCGCCTGGTGACAGTATAGTATTTGAGGGGTTCAAGGTGTGTGGTTTTGAGTTGGATATATGCCATTTTTACCATAGTTTTTACCATAGTGTTCGATGAATAGTAGTGTTTTGATTTCTTTTCTGAATGTTTGAAAGTCTTTAATGGATTGCAACTTGTCTGGTAGAACATTCCATAGTACAGGTGCAACGTATGAGAATGCTCTGTTGCTTGTGACTTGTTTTGTTTTGTGGGAGGTCGGTGGGATTAATAGGATGTTCTGTGTGTCCTCTTTTGGATCTTGTGTCTATTGCATGGTTAATTAGGGTTGAAAGGAATGAGGGTGCTTTGTTATTAAATAGTTTGAATGTGATCATTAATGTTTTATATTTTATTCTACTTGTTACTAGTAGCCAGCAGGGCCGGATTTACCTATACACCAACTACGCCGTGGCGTAGGGCCCACAGCTGACAAGGGCCCACAAAAATTGAAAAAATTGTTAGCCGCCTTAAAATTAAATTTAAAAAAAAAACGCTGGCTGCCGCCGCGGCAGCATGGACTGTCCCGCGGGGCCCCCTCTGCCCGGATGAATCCATCCGTCCCTCCGTCCCTCCGTGCCGGCTTTGAGAGGCGCGAAGGGAGAGTGTCTCCCTCGCGTCTCTGTTAAGTCCGCAGGGACTGATGGGATATTTCCCATCAGCCCCTGCGGGCTTAACAGAGACGCGAGGGAGACACTCTCCCTTCGCGCCTCTCAAAGCCTGCACGGAGGGGCTCAGCCGTCGCGGAGGGAGGGTGGGAGGGATTCAGCCAGGCAGAGGGGGCTCCGCTGGTCATTCCATACTTCCGCGGCGGCAGCGGTAGCAGCCAGCATTTTATTTTTTTTATTAAATTTTACTTTAGGCCGATGGGGGGGGGGGTAGGACTGGTAATGGGCTATTGGGGGGGCTGGGACTGGAAATGGGCTGGGGGGGTTAAGACTGGAGGTGGGCTGATGGGGTTAGGACTGGTAATGGGCTGTGGGCTGTTGGGGGTGGGGGTTAGAACTGGTAATGGGCTATGGGGGGGTTAAGACTGGTAATGGGCTGTGGGCTGATGGGGGCTGTCTGGTAATGGGCTATGGGGGGGCTAGGACTGGTAATGGGCTATGGGGGGCTGACTGGAAATGGGTTGATGGGGTTAGGACTGGAAGTGGGCTGTGGGCTGAAGGCGGGGTTAGGACAGGCAAAAGGCTATGGGGGCTGACTGGAAATGGGTTGATGGGGTTAGGACTTGAGGTGGGCTGATGGGGTTAGGACTGGTAATGGGCTGTGGGCTGATGGGGGGTTAGGACTGGCTATGGGCTGTGGGCTGATGGGGGGTTAGGACTGGCAATGGGCTATGGGGGGCTGACTGGAAATGGGTTGATGGGGTAGGACTGGAAGTGGGCTGATGGGGGGTTAGGACTGGTAATGGGTTATAGGGGGGGTTGAAACTGAAAATGGGTTGATGGGGGGTTAGGACTGGATGTGGGTTGATGGGAGTCTAGTAATGGTAGTGGTTTGTGGGGTTGCTAGGACTGGAAATGGGCTGATGGGTGGCTAGGACTGGAAATGGGCTGATGCAGGGACTAGAAGGGAATGGATGCTGGGTGAGGCTGGAACTAGAAGGGAGCTGATGTTGGGGGAGGATTAGAATGGGATGGGGCTGGAAGAGTAAAATGGAGAAGGGAAAAATATTTTGTGTGGGAGGGATAAAAAATCTACAATTGGCCGGGTATTTGGAGAGTAAGTGGGGATTGAGGATGGAGGGGTAAAATTTGAGTGGATGAAATAGGAATGAGGAAAGAGCAAAAGGAGAAAGATTAGTATGTTAAAGCAGATGTAGAGAGAGAATGGAAAAAAACTAGAAGAGAGAAGAAAGGACAAATGGACAGCAGACGATGGAGAGTTAGCAGAAGACATGAAGAAACCAGAAGAAAGTGGCTGGAGCAATTGCAGCTGAAAAAAAATGCACAAAAGGTAGAAAAATATCTCTTTATTTTGAATTTATTAATTGGAATATGTCAGCTCTGGTAAATGTGCATCATTAACGTCTGCGCTTTGTTTAGTACAAGAGCAAATTAATGTATAGTTTTATTTCTACAGTGTTGTACATTCCAAGTTTGGCTTTTGGGATTCCCAGTTTAATTATTGTCTTCCTGTTTCTAAATTGTGATTACTTGTTTGGTGATGGTCTATGTTCTGCATGTGTAACTGAGCTGAGGTGTTCTGTTTATATAATTCCTATTTGACATTGCCACTTGTTCTCTTTCCCCAGTAGGTCATGTATTGTTGTTCTCTGAAATGTATTGGTTTAATATTTGCAGTGTTGCCTTTTGATTGGTAGAGTATGGTGCTTTGTGAGTCCTGGTAGTGCTGTTAGGATACGGCAGGTTTGCTATGGGTTCTAAATGGGCAGTGTTTGTAGTAGTTCCTAATGTGTCTGGCAGTTGGCACTGGATTATAGTAATGTAGAAATCTTTTAGTCTTTCTTTATCCATACACTCATTAAGAGGCACGTTTACTAAAAGTTAGTATATGGTAACATTATGCAAATGAGGCCCCGCACCCCCCTTGGGCCGCCCCTGCTGGGGGCCCACAATTTTTGTTGGCATAGGGCCTCACTCAAGGTACCGTATATACTTGAGTATAAGCCGAGTTTTTCAGCACATTTTTTGTGCTGAAAAACGGCCCCCTCGGCTTATACTCGAGTCAACCCAGCTGCTTCTGCCGCGGCAGCATCAAGAGTGCCGCCGCGGGGCCCCCCCGGCAGAGCCTCCCTGGATCGCCTCCCTGCATCGCAGCCTATCCCCGAACGCGGGCTTCTTCCAGAGCCGCGAGAGTTTCCTTTCTCGCGGCTCTGTTAATCCCGCCGGGGCTGATGGGAAATCCCATCAGCCCCGGCGGGATTAACAGAGCCGCGAGAAAGGAAACTCTCGCGGCTCTGAAAGAAGCCCGCATTCGGGGATAGGCTGCGATGCAGGGAGGCTCTGCCGGGGGGGCCCCGCGGCGGAGGCGGCACTCTTGATACTGCCGCGGCACTCTTGATGCTTGCCGCGGCAGAAGCAGCTGGGTTTTTTTTTTTTTAATTTGGGTTGATAGGGCGGAAGGGGGTTTAGGACTGGTAATGGGGGGGAGGCCAAGACTGGAAGTGGGCTGATAGGGGAGGGTTAGGACTAGTAATGGGCCATGGGGGGGGGGTGCTAAGACTGGAAGTGGGCTGATGGTGGGGGGTTAGGGCTGGTAATGGGCTATGGGGGGGGGGCTGACTGGAAATGGGCTGATGGGGGGGCTGACTGGAAATGGGCTGATGGGGGGTTAGGACTGGTAATTGGCTATGGGGGTGGCTAAGACTGGAAATGGGCTGATGGGGAGGTTTAGGACTTGTAATGGGTTATGGGGGGGCTAAGAAATGAAGTGGGCTGATGGGGAGGTTTAGTACTGGTAATGGGTTATGGGGGGCTAAGAATGGAAGTGGGCTGATGGGAGTTTTTAGGACTGGTAATGGGTTATTGGGGGGGGGCTGACTGGAAATGGGCTGATGGGGGATAGGACTGGTAATTGGCTATGGGAGGGTTAGGACTGGTAATGGGCTGATGGGGGCTTAGGACTGGTAATGGGCTGGGGGGGGCTAAGACTGTTAATGGGCTGGGGGGGTTGCTAGGACTGGAAATGGGCTGAGTGGAAGAAGGGCTTGAACTGCAAATAGCTGATGGGGACGGGGGCTTGGAATGGAAATGGGTTGTGAGGGGGAGGGAGCTAGGACTGGAAATGGTTGAGTGGGGGGGGGAGGGGCTAGGACAGGAAATGGGCTGATGGAGGGGCTAGAATAGGACTGGAAATTGGCTGTTGGGGGGGTGCTAAGATTGGAAATGGGCTGTGGTGGGGGTTTGGATTGAAATGGACTCATGAAGGGGCTAGAACTGGAAGTAGGCTCATGGGGGGCTTGGATTGGAAATGGGCTGAGTGGAGGGGAGCTAGGATTTGACATGGGCTCATGGGGGGCTGGGATTGGAAATGAGCTGATGGAGGGACTCGGATTGGACTGGAAATAGATGGGGCAGCTAGGACTGGAAATAGGCTGATGGTGGGTCTAGGATAGGACTGGAAATGGGCTTATGGGGGGCTAGGACTGGAAATGGGCTGATGCGGGAACTAGAAGGGAGCGGATGCTGGGTGGGACTGGAACTAGAATGGAGCTGGTGTTGGGGGAGGATTAGAATGGGATGGAGCTGGGAGAGTGAAATGGAGAGGGGAAAAATATTTTGTGTGGGAGGGAAGACAAATCTACAATTGGCCGGATATTGGGAGAGTAAGTGGGGATTGAGAATGGAGGGGTAAAATTTGAGTAGATGAAATAGGAATGAGGAAAGAGCAAAAGGAGAAAGATTAGTATGTTAAAGCAGATGTAGAGAGAGAATGGAAAAAAACTAGAAGAGAGAAGAAAAGACAAATGGACAGCAGACGATGGAGAGTTAGCGGAAGACACAAAGAAACCAGAAGAAAGTGACTGGAGCAATTGCAGCTGAAAAAAAATGCACAAAAGGTAGAAAAATATCTCTTTATTTTGAATTAATTAATTTATTTATTTAACATTTCTTCTATACCGCGCAATTAAAATCAGCGCGGTGTGCATCGAACAAAAATACTGCAATGTACAGAAACAACATTGAGTTTACAAAGAACAGGGAATTGAACATGGGATCGAAACCGGGGAAACTAAATACATGTTACGGTAACTCGAAACTATGTACAATACTCTATATAAATGGGTGTTGCATTGATTTTGTGAAGATGAAGATTAGTGGTTGGTTGGGCTTGAGGGGACTACCTATTATATCTGTGGTATTGACGTTCAGGGGCGGCTGGGGTATGAGGGAAGCTTGCTGGTTGTGCTTCTATCACTGGAAGTTTCTGGGTAACATTTTGTGAACAGGTGGAGTTTTAAGGCTTTTCTGAATAGGAAGAGGCTTTTAATACCACAGATTTCATGGGGGAGTGCATTCCAGTTTAAAGGGGCGAATATGGAGAAGGCTCTGTTGGAGGTAGCCTTTGTGCATGTAGTTATTAGCTTGGGGACTACTAATGTGTTCAGTGCAGTAGACCTTCTGTTTCTATTTTCCAGGGTACCATGGACTAGCTTGCTGGCGTAGGGGGGTAGTTATTTAGGGCTTTGAAGGTGAGGACCAATGACTTGTATTGGAGCCTGGCATGTAAAGGTAGCCAATGCAAATCCTTCATGATGGGCGTTATGTGGTCGGATCTTGACGATCCAGAGAGGACTCTTGCGGCTGCATTCAAAGCTAGGCGGAGCGGGTTTAAGGTTTGATACCATATTGTTTTTGTTGATCCCATTTTCCACTTACAGAGCTATTTTACTGTTTTTCGTTTAAATAAATATTCATGTAATTTTATTGGTCTCTATCTTTATTTTTTACATTGACTAGTAGGTGCCTCATTTCCCACCCTCGGCTTATACTCGAGTCAATAGTTTTGCCCAGTTTTTTGTGGTAAAATTAGGTACCTCGGCTTATATTCGGGTTGGCTTATACTCGAGTATATACGGTAAATCCGGACCTGGTAGCCAGTGTAGTTTGTGTAATGTGGTCTGTTAAATGGGCTTTGCAGATGATTCTAGCTGTCACATTCTGCGCCATTTGAAGTTGGTTCAAATTCTTTTTGGGTAATCTGTGTAGTAGGCTATTACAGAAGTTAAATTGTGGAGTGACTAGGGCTTGTACAATGGATCTGAAATCATGGATGTCTGGTCTTAGGTGCTGTATGGTCCTTAATTTGAAAAATATAGTTCTAGTGATCTGTTTTGTGTGTGATATCATGGTGAGGGATTTATCAAGTGTAATGCCAAGATATTTTACCTCCTTTTTAACTGGAAGCACAATGTCTTGTGTGGTGAGGGGGGTGGGGGGGGGGCGGTAAAGTTCTGGTTTCTTGTTGTATGGAGTTCTTCGGCTTTCTTGAAGTTAATGCTCAGGTTTTATGATTTTAGCCAGTTCATGGTGTGTGTGTGTGTGTGTGTAATGAGTTGGGGGTAAAATCCATGGAATTTTGCAAATACAGGCTCATACTACTGGGAATTTAGCCTTTGTCTGATTGAATTGGAAATCCAAAGAAGCAGTAGGGAGCTGCTAGATAAAAAAAAAAAATTAAGAAAAATGTTGATTGATCAGAAGGCAACAGAGCCATTAGTTGAAGAAATCCACAGAAATCATCAGTAGGATTGGAACAAGAGAAAGCTAAGCTGTTAGGAAATGTGATAAGCCACTGTCAGGAGCAGGATGCTGGGCTCAGTAGAACTTGGTCTGATTCAGCATGGCTTTTCCTATTTTCTTAAGCACCAGCACTAGCATATAATGAATTAGGGCACCAGGTTTTCAATGAGCTTTAGATCTGTTTTTCCTTTTAATATTTTTATTATAATATTTACAGTTAGATACCTGTGCCAGATATTGAACTTTTACACACCGAAGTCCTAACAGGCCAATGCAGAAAGCCGATGCTGAAGTTGCGCGCTATTAGCTATGTATGCCTCTATGCAGCTCACTGATAACGTGCGACTTAAGCACCGGCATGCAGAAAGGGGTGCATATGCAAATTAGCCACGTTAAACTGTGGCGCTAATGTCATTGTTAAACTGGGAGAGCAAGCCAAACATGCACACACAAGTCTGTGCAAGTTTGGCATGCTCTCCCAGAGAAACAGGGTCACCTGAGGGAGAGGTTTGACACTTCCCCCTCAGATGATCCAGGCATCGGGGAAAGACCCCGATGCCATCAAAATACTGTTGGGGGGCTGGTGCCCCTGACACCGACTCCCCCCCCCCCTAAAAAACAAATCCCTGGTGGCCCAGCGGCCCTGATTCCCCCCCCCACACCCAATTTTTAAAAACCCTGGTGGCCCGGCGGCTCTGATCCTCCCCCAACCCCCTCCCGGTACCTTTATGATGGAGCAGGAGCATTGCTCATGCTCCCATGCCGCCATCCTGAAAAATGGTGCATCCTGATGCCATCAAAATACTGTCGGGGACACAAGACGTGTAAGCCACCTCAGACCCGGGCATAAAGATATTGACACTTCGACTAGTTGCATAATCTTCTATGCATTTCTCTGAATTGGGTGCAGACAATATTAGCATGCTTTTTTAATACACGCAGCTCATTTGCCTATAATTTAAATATGCTTGGCATTACTGTGTATACTTGCTTTGCTGTTTATACACACGTCAGTCTCTTTTCTTCATTTGGCATGTCAGAACTTATGCTTATAAGTTGTATTATCTGCGCACAAAGGTTGTGTTACTTTTTCTGCAGCAGCCTGTAAGAGGTATAATCCAAGCTTGCTGCTTCTGGCATTAGTGTAGTTCAGTGGTGGCTTCAAGGGGACTGTTTGCTTTAAAAGGCATATGCTTTGCAAATAGCATGTGCTAAAACCCTACCCTTGCTTGCAGCCCTGAAGTCTAGAAGAGCATAGAAAATGACAGAGACAGTGGGTCGCGCAGACCACAGGGTTGAGAAAATGACTGTGGTGGGCGAGTTGACCTGTGTGGTCTTCAAGAAAAGCTTGGTAAAATATGGAAGATATTTGTTTTATATACTTGTTTCTTCCAAAGGTACAAAATGGTTTCCAACATTAAAAAAACAAATAGAGCATTAGTCTTCACCCACCATATGCATCTACAAAAAGCCATGCTTTGCAGAGTTTATGGAAGAGCAGCAGATCACTGAGGGAAAGAGGAATAGTGCAGCAATCAGCTTTGGAAGTGGAGAGTTGGGGTTGGATTATGAAGACGAGCAAGATAAGAACATAAGAAATGCCATACTGTGTCAGACCAAGGTCCAACAAGCCCAGTATCCTGTTTCCAACAGTGGCCAGTCCAGGTCACAGGTACCTGCTAGGTTCTCAAAAAGGTACACAGATTGCACAATGCTTATCCCATGGTAAGCAGTGGATTTCCCTGGTCCTCTTTAATAATAGTTCCTTATCGTCCCTCCAGTCTAGTCCCAAACCTCTGGGTTAAGCACCTCCTCCTGCAGCTTTGGAGAATGAGAAACGTCATTCTTCTGATGACACTGGTACTAATACTCCAGGGATCGTCTCCTCTGTCCAGTTATCTGTCTCCAAGCAGCTGGAGGCTGATGAGCCTGGAGGTTCGAGGCTCACTAGAGGAACACTTAAGGAAGGGTTTTTATGGCAGCATTTAGTTAAATGTCAAATTGGTTTTTAAAATTGGCTTTTAAAGATTAAAAAAAAAAAATCTGAGGAGTGATCCCGCCCCTCCCCCCTCCGCCGCTTACCGTTCGGCAGGACAAAAGGAGAAGGAAAGCATCAAGCACTGCGGGGGTGATGTGCTCTGGTTCCCGAACTCACATCTTTGAGTGAGGAACCGGCAGCTATTAAGGAGAGCAGTGTGCAGGGCAGTTGCGGGACATGCGGCAGGCCCCAGCATCGAGACAGCTTTTCTCCTCAGCTCTGGTTTCTCTCCCGACGCGGAAGCCGCGATTTCGGCTGAGCGCGGGGAGAAACAGATGGAGCACTGGCAGAGCAGTTATAGGAGGTGAGCAGGGGCAAGTTCTAAAGAAAGGACAGTTTTTACCAGGCTGCGGAGTTTGCGGACGATGGTTAGAGGGGCCTGTAGGCAGGAGCCACATGGTAGAAGCGCGAGAAAATGATCGATTTCTCGGGGCTTGCAAAAGGCGCGATTTTGCTAGGGACCCTTCGTCTTTTCACAAATTTGGTTTTTATGATTTAGATGGAGTGGAAACAGAAGAGTTAGTGTAAAAAAAAAAATCAAGAATTTTTCTTTTGGCTCTGCATGATTCAGGGGCTGTAAAGAAAGGTACAACTCCAGTTTAAGTGTCTGATTCTGCGAGCAGGCACTCAGTATAATTAGTATAACGAGAGATCCCGCAGCATTCGTGGGATGCCTTCTAGGCCACAGTGTTTAGTGTGCTGTACTAGAACATAAGAACAAAAGATATGCCATACTGGGTCAGACCAAGGTCCATCAAGCCCAGTATTCTGTTTCCAGCAGTGTCCAATCTAGGTCATATGTACCTAGCAGTTTCCCCAAGGGACACAGGTTCCACAATGCTTGTATTGGTTCAAGCATTGATATCCTGGGTCCCTTCTTAATAATGGTTTATTATTAAGGGGGATGGTATCAGAGATGGGTCTGCAGAGACTGCGTTCAGGAAGCAGCCTCTATGGAGCAGACCTTAGATATTGCAATGGAGGGTCAGAAGGAAACACCCTTAGTTTTAACAGAACCTGTTTCTCCCTCCGGACCGCTGTTAGAGCCAGTGGCGGGGACTTCAGGGGCTCCAGACCATCCTCCGCCACAAGTGCCTTTGTCGGGAGGACTAGCGGTGATATTCTCTCAAGATTTCATGGCTCTTCTTCAGCAGGCCTTGAGTGGTGGTAAGAGAGGCCGGACCAGCGCAGACGGACCTGGGTGTGAAGCGTTCGGGAACCCCTCTGGCCTCGGGGGCCAATGAGATTCCTTTGAAGAAGACTAGGAAGGGAGAAGGATAGGCAAGACCAGTTGGTAACTTCAGAGAGCCACCTGTCCGAGGATTTGGATCCGGAGTTGGACATGGAAGAGGAGTTAGAAGAGGGAGAACTTACAGAACACGAGGATCAGGCCAGAGTGATTCGGGTTTTCCATAGGGACGAGTTGCCAGCGCTTATAGCGGAGACGCTTAAGGCTCTTAATATGCCGTCTACAGGTCCGGCAGAAGATGCGACCTTAGAGGATCCCTTATTGCAAGCAGTACATAAGACGCAGAAAGCTTTTCCGGTGCACAGAGTGGTTCATGAAATGATTCAGGAAGAATGGGACATGCCCGAGGCAAGCCTTAAGGGATCCAGAGTAATGGCCCGCCTGTATCTGTTGGTAGATCAGAATCGGGAATTATTTAAGTCCCCGAAGGTAGATGCAGCAGTCTTGGCGGTAACCAAGAAGGCCACCATCCCGGTGAAAGGTAGTGCCGCTCTCAAGGATGCTCAGGACAGGAAGCTTGACAACAATGCTGTATCCATACAGGCGTCTATTTGTGGTGCATGGGTAGCAAGAGCATGTCTTCGCTGGTCTCAGCGGGTGCATGGAGAACAGTTAGAGGAGAGGGATGGTGAAGCAGCCAGGTTAGAATCGGGAGTGGCTTATCTAGCTGATATTCATTATGACCTTATCAGAGGTTTGTCTAAGAGTATGGCCTCCGTGATAGCAGCACGAAGGTATCTTTGGCTGCGTAATTGGGCGGCAGATGATTCCTCCAAGGCAAGGCTAGGTAAGCTGCATTTTAGAGGTAAGCTACTTTTTGGAGACGATTTAGGTAAGTTGGTAAAGGATCTAGGAGAGTCTAAAGGTGAGAGACTCCCTGAGGATAAACAGAAGCAGGGACGTCCTGCTCAAGCGCCCAAGGGACAGCAGAGGGAATTTCGCCATTTCCGTTTTGCACGGTTCGGTCAATTTCAAAGAAGGCATTTCCGTTATCGGAATCAGGGGTTTCGAGGTTTCAGAAGGGCAGGCCGAGGATTTGGGGCTTCCTCTTCCTCAAACCTTAGAAAGCCACAATGAAGCCAGGAGGACCCAGGTGGATACGATAGCTGTGGGAGGTCGACTACGAGAGTTTTATTCCGCTTGGGTCCAGATTACATCAGATCAATGGGTGTTGGAGGTCGTTCGAGAGGGTTATGCTCTAGAGTTTCAACACCCAGTGGTCGACTCTTCTCCAGGACCAAGCAGGAAGTCAGTCCTCACATATGGGTGACGTCGGCGCCGACGGAGCCCTCGCGGAGCAATTTCCCCAGCTTTCAAAGAAAGCCTTTGGGAATTGCAGCGCGCATGCGCGGTCCCCTTCCCGCCCAAGGGTGCCATCTTGCTTAGTCTTCTTTTTTCCGCGGAGCCCTACAGACGCTGTTTGTGATCGCCGCAGAAAAAGTTGATTTTATTTCTTATTCTTTTCTCGGTTCGACGCCGGATCTTTCTTCCAAAAGTGGTTTCTCCTTTTCATCTCAACCAGGAAGTGGTTCTTCCGACCTTCTTTCCCAGGCCGCACACCAGCCGGGCTGAAATGGTCCTGCATACCCTGGACTGTAGGAGGGCCTTGTCCTTCTACCTTGACCGTACGCGAGAGCATAGGAGGGCTGTTCAGCTCTTCATTTCTTTTGACCCCAATAAGTTGGGGCTACCTGTCTCCAAGCGTACTTTGTCCATATGGGTTGCTGACTGTATCGCTTGGGCTTATGGGGCGGCCGGCCTCTCATTGGAGGGTCAAGTCACGGCTCATCGTGTTAGGGCGAAGGCTGCGTCAGTGGCTCATCTCCGCTCTGTTCCGTTGGCAGACATCTGCCGGGCCGCTACTTGGTCTTCAAGCCAGACTTTTGCGGCCCATTACTGCCTGGAGAGGGAGTCCCGCAGGGACAGTGCTTTCGGACAGGCAGTCCTCCATAATCTCTTTGAGGTTTTGGCAACTCCTACCCTCCGGCCCTGATGTTGGGCTACCGGTCGGGGGCGTTTTCAGAGAAGATTCCTTCCTTCTGTGCTACTGAGCTAGAAGGAGCTCATTTTTCCGCTTGAGGTCTCCAGTAGCCTTAAGCTAGGGAGTCCCATATGTGAGGACTGACTTCCTGCTTGGTCCTGGAGAAAGAGTAGTTACTCACCTGTAACAGGTGTTCTCCAGGAGCAGCAGGAATCAGTCCTCACAACCCTCCCTCCTCCCCTTGAAGTTGCAGTGATATGATTTATTTTTGCTATTTTTGCTGTCTTTTAGCTATGTCATCAGACTGAGCAAGATGGCACCCTTGGACAGGAAGGGGACCACGCATGCGCGCAGCATTCCCAAAGTCTTTCTATGAAAGCTGGGAAAATGCTCCGCACGGGGGCTCCGTCGGCGCCGACGTCACCCATATGTGAGGACTGATTCCTGCTGCTCCTGGAGAACACCTGTTACAGGTGAGTAACTACTCTTTACAGGGTCTACCAAAGAAGTCTATTCACACTCTCCAGCTTGTTCAAAATGTATCTGCCAGGATAATAACCAAGACCAACCTATCTGAACACATCACCCCCATATTATATAACCTTCACTGGCTCCCAATAACATCCAAAATACAATACAAGCAAATCCTCACTGCTTTTAAATTGCATAACGATTTCTCCAGGACCAAGCAGGAAGTCAGTCCTCACATATGGGTGACGTCGGCGCCGACGGAACCCTCGCGGAGCAATTTTCCCCAGCTTTCAAAGAAAGCCTTTGGGAATTGCAGCGCGCATGCGCGGTCCTCTTCCCGCCCAAGGGTGCCATCTTGCTCAGTCTTCTTTTTTCCGCGGAGCCCTACAGACGTTACCTGTGAATCCCCGCAGAAAAGTTGATTTTTCTCTGTTTTTTCTTTGGTTCGACGCCGGTTCTTTTCCCGCCCGGACTCGCGACGCCGGTTGCGAGTCCGTCCTTTATTTTTCGTTTTTTTGTCCTTCGTGACAGATTTCGCGCTTTTTTTTTTTTTCCTTTTTCCCTGGCTGCCCGGTCGTTCGACCTCGCAGGGGCCCTTTTTCCCCCGATGGCGGCCAGTGGTTTCAAAAAGTGTGACCTCTGTAAGAAACTTATGTCTCTTACAGACACTCATGACTTCTGCCTCCGCTGCCTCAGCCCAGATCATGACCCCATGATCTGCGGGCCATGCGGCAAAATGTCCTCAAAAGCATTGAGGAGTCGGCAGCACCAGCGGGAGCGTATCTTCTCTGACTCCGGCTGGGCTCGGACCTCGTCAGAGGCTTCGACGTCTCGGGACTCTGGTCCTGAGCATCGTCGGAGTTCCTCTGAAAGGGGGTCTCCTACCCGGGAGCATCATCGGAAGAAGAAACCCGCGAGGGCGGGATCGTTGGACGCTCCTGGTTCCTCGAGGGCCAGGTCGCATAGCCCCGATTCCCGTCCCGGGTCCTTGGAGTCGGAGAGGCCGTCAAAACATCCTCGACTCGAGGTGGACTTGCCCGCTCACATAAGTACTGTTGTCCTCGTGGACTCGCCTCCGAAGGACCTGACGTCGGGCCCGACGCCGTTGGGGCCCGAGTCGGGGGCTGCTGGGTCTCCTGAGCTCGGACTCAGGTTGACGCCTTGGAGTGCAGTTTGTCTGCCTTCTTGGACCAGCAGCGGGCATTGACCGCTGGCCTCGCTGGCGCTTCTGCCCTGACCGCCGGGACGTCGACCTCCAAATCGACCCCGGAGACCGAGCCGATCCTCGAGTCCATGAGGGCTCGAGTCGATCCTCGGTCGAGGTCTTCTTCGGCCTCCCGTTCGGGACCGAGGTCGTCGACGCCGACTCCCTCGGCGTCGGGGCGGATGGCATCAGTGCCCGCCCGACCGGAGCCGGTCGACTCCTCCTCCGAGGAGTCGACCTGGGAATCTGAGGACGAAGAGTCACCTGGTTCCTTTCGGACTCGGTGTGTCCCTTCGGACTCCCCCGAGTCCGAACCTCGGAGACAGTCCCCCCCGGAGGATACCCGGTTCTCGGACTTCGTGAGGGATATGGCCAAAGCCTTGGCCTTCCCTGCGGATCCCGAGGAGGAGCCTCGAGTCGAAGAACTCGATGCCCTCCAATATGACTCTCCCCCGAAGGAGGCCTTTATTGTACCGGTTCCTCCCATGCTGGAACGGCTTCTCTTCCGCATGTGGGAGAGCCCGGCGTCGTCGCCAGTGTTAAGCAAGCGGGTCGATTCCATTTATCGAGTCCGCAAGAGCCCCGGGTTCCAAAAGGCACAACTACCGCACCATTCCATGGTGGTGGAATCGGCCATGCATAGACTGAAGAGTCAAAAAATGCACTCCTCGGTGCCCCCTGGTAGGGAAGCCCGAAGCCTGGATGCCCTCGGTAGGAAGTGCTTCCAGGGCTCTATGCTTGCTTGTCGAGTCCAGACATACCAGCTCTACATGGGCATGTATCTCCGAGACCTGGCTAAGGAAATAGCCGGGTTCTCTGCTGGTCTCTCCGACGAACCTTTGCAGAGGTTCCAATCCTTGTCTACTGGTATTCGGGAGTGCTCCAAGTTTATCTCTCGAGCAGCCTATGATGGTTTTGAGGCTTCGGCTCGAGTAGCAGCGGCCGGCATTGGTGGACGCTGCCAGGCATGGCTTCAGACGTCCGACCTCGAGCCCTGGGTACAGGACAAGTTGGTCGATGTCCCCTGCCGAGGTGATAACCTCTTTGGCAAGCCCATGGATGAGAAGGCTGCACAAATCAAGACGGAGACTCTCACCAGGACTTGTCTCTCAAGGAAGACCTCTGCCCCTTCTCAAAAGAAGAAGGCCTCGGGGAAAAAGCCCTTTTACCCGAGGAAGGGTGCTGCCTATAAATACTACCCTCAGTATCAGGCCTCACCAGCTCCCCCACAGGGAAAGCAGGCCAAGGGACGGGGTAATGGGTCCCGTAGGCAGCAAGCCCCCAAGCCTGCACCACCAGCCCCTGCTCAGCAGGCTGGGGGTTTTTGACTTTCTCAGCATAGCCTCTCCCCCTCAGCTGGTTTCTCTCAGCACGGGAGGCCGGCTGGTCCACTTTGCCCACAGGTGGTCCAACATCACCACAGATACCTGGGTGCTTCAGATAGTTCAAAAGGGCTATCTTCTTCATTTTCACCAGGTACCTCCCTCCTACTTTCCAGGGGAGCCTTCCAGACTCCCTCTGCACAGGGACTTACTCCTTCAGGAGTTAGCAAGTCTTGTTCAGGAACAAGCCGTGGAACTGGTGCCCCACCACCTGAAGGGTCAGGGGTTTTATTCCCGATACTTCCTGATTCCGAAAAGGACAGGAGGCCTCAGATGTATCCTAGACTTGCGAAACCTCAACAAGTTCCTTGCAAAGGAAAAGTTCAAAATGCTTACCCTTGGAATCCTGCTGCCCTACCTCCAGCAGGGAGACTGGCTATGCTCCTTAGATCTCAAGGATGCGTATACTCATATCCTTATTCATCCAGACCACAGACAATACCTCAGGTTTGTTGTGGGCGGACACCATTACCAGTACAGAGTACTGCCTTTCGGCCTATCCTCCGCCCCCAGAGTGTTCACCAAGTGCCTAGCAGTGGTGTCGGCCTATCTGAGACTTCAGGGTCTCTTTGTGTTCCCATACCTGGACGACTGGCTCATCAGGGCCCAGTCTGCCCAAGAAGCCACTCAGGCTACTCATCGCACGGTGGCTCTGCTCCAGCACTTGGGATTTGTCATAAACTTCGCAAAGTCCACTTTGCTCCCCTCTCAAGATCTAGAATTCATCGGCGCCAGGTTGGACACTCTTCAGGCGTGGGCCTTCCTGCCTCTGGACAGGGCCCAAAGGCTCATGGATCTCGCCAGCCGCTTTCACAGCAATTCCCTGGTCTCGGCCAGCCAATTTCTGAGACTGCTCGGCCATATGGCTTCCACGGTCCATGTAACCCCCAATGCCCGCCTGAACATGCGACCTGCTCAATGGTGCCTTCGCAAACAATGGCATCAGGCCACTGGGAGCCTAGCGGACTCCGTACAGATCTCCGACCAGCTGGTCTCCTCTCTGCGATGGTGGCTTCATCTGCCAAACCTAGTGCTGGGGGTGTCTTTTCAGCCCCCTACACATTCTCGGGTCCTGACGACCGATGCTTCTCTCCAGGGTTGGGGAGCACATTGCCAGGGGACTTGTACTCAGGGTCTCTGGACTCCTTGGGAGTCCGCTCAACAGATCAACTTCCTGTAGCTCAGAGCCATCCGCCTAGCGCTCAAAGCCTTCTCTCACCTGATTTCTCACCAGTCGGTACTTATCCAGACAGACAATCAGGTTGCCATGTTCTACGTGAACAAGCAAGGCGGAACCGGCTCCTTCCTTCTCTGTCAGGAAGCACAGAAACTCTGCTCTTGGGCCGTTCATTGCAACATCATCCTCAAAGCTGTCTATTTCCCAGGTCAAGAAAACTACCTGGCAGACAAACTGAGCAGGATCCTCCAACCGCACGAGTGGAGATTGGATCCGCTCGTGGTTCAGCGGATCTTTCTCCGGTGGGGCCTCCCCACCATGGATCTGTTCGCCAGTCCTCTGAACCGGCAGCTTCCCAGATTCTGCTCTCGACAGCCGCATCCTCTCCGGGTAGCAGCGGATGCTTTTCTGATTCCATGGTCCACAGGCCTCTTGTATGCCTTTCCACCCCTGCCTCTGGTGTCTCAGACGCTCTTCAAGGTTCTCAGAGACAAGGCGTCGGTGATCCTAGTGGCTCCCCGGTGGCCGAGACAACCTTGGTTCCCGCTTCTGCTGCAGCTGGCGGTGGACACACCTCTTCCTCTGGGGTTTCAGCCCGACCTCCTCTCGCAGGATCAGGGGACGCTCCTGCACCCCAACCTTCGATCCCTTCATCTGATGGCCTGGCTGCTGAAAGGGTAGTCCTTGCTCCTCTCCATCTTGGCCTCCAGGAGGCCTTCCACCTGGAAGTCCTACGCTCTCAAGTGGCGTCGGTTTTCCGTCTGGTGTACTCGGCAGTCGCAAGACCCCTTCTCCTGTTCAGCATCAGTGGTCTTGCAGTACTTGCTTTCCCTTTCCAATCTTGGAAAGTCCAACTCGGTCAAGGTCCACCTCAGTGCTATTTCTGCGCACCACCTACCGGTGGAGGTTAGGCCTCTTTCCAGCCACCCTCTGGTGGCTCGTTTTCTCCGGGGCCTCCTACTCCTTAAACCACCTTTGCGCCCGCCAGCCCCGAACTGGGATCTCAATGTGGTTTTACAGCGGCTTACCTGTCCGCCTTTTGAGCCTATGGCTACCTGTCCTCTTCGTTTTCTTTCCTGGAAAACCTTGTTCTTGGTGGCCCTCACTTCTGCTAGACGCGTTAGTGAGCTGCAGGCCCTGGTATCTGATCCTCCTTACTCTAGGTTCTACAAGAACCGGGTAGTCCTACGGACTCACCCTAAGTTTCTTCCTAAAGTGGTTTCTCCTTTTCACGTCAACCAGGAGGTGGTACTTCCGACCTACTTTCCCAGGCCACACTCCAGCCGAGCTGAAATGGTCCTGCATACCCTGGACTGTAGAAGGGCGCTGAACCTCTACCTTGACCGTACGCGGGAGCACCGAAGGGCGGTTCAGCTCTTCATGTCTTATGACCCCAACAAGTTGGGGCTCCCTGTCTCCAAGTGTACTCTGTCCATCTGGATTGCGGACTGCATCGCTTGGGCTTACGAGGCTGCGGGCCTCGTGCTGGAAGGTAGAGTCACCGCTCATCGTGTTCGGGCGAAGGCTACGTCAGTGGCTTACCTCCGCTCTGTTCCGTTGGCAGACATCTGCCGGGCTGCTACTTGGTCTTCGAGCCAGACTTTTGCAGCCCATTACTGCCTGGAGAGGGAGTCCCGCAGGGACAGTGCTTTCGGACAGGCAGTCCTCCGTAATCTCTTCGAGGTATAGGCAACTCCTACCCTCCATCCCGGATGTTGGGCTACCGGTTGGAGACGTATTCAGAGAAGATTCCTTCCTTCTGTGCTGCTGAGCTAGAGGGAGCTCATTTTTGTGCTTAGGGTCTCCGGTAGCCTTAAGCTTGGGAGTCCCATATGTGAGGACTGACTTCCTGCTTGGTCCTGGAGAAAGCGTAGTTACTCACCTGTAACAGGTGTTCTCCAGGAGCAGCAGGAATCAGTCCTCACAACCCTCCCTCCTCCCCGTGGAGTTGCAATTTTATGCTTTCGTTTTTGCTAATTTTTGCTGTTTTTTTGCTATGTCATCAGACTGAGCAAGATGGCACCCTTGGGCGGGAAGAGGACCGCGCATACGCGCTGCAATTCCCAAAGGCTTTCTTTGAAAGCTGGGGAAAATTGCTCCGCGAGGGCTCTGTCGGCGCCGATGTCACCCATATGTGAGGACTGATTCCTGCTGCTCCTGGAGAACACCTGTTACAGGTGAGTAACTACGCTATCTCCCCCTTTTACCTCTCCACTATAGTAAAATCGCAAACTGACACCAGACACAAGCGAAAGCTTGCTGTGGTGGCGAAGCCAGCCAGGTGCCTATGGAAATAGAGAAAACACAAGCAGTTTCCCCTAGTCAGAAGGAAAGTGCAGTGAATGGTCACTTTAAAAATGCAGATAACATTGAAAAAAACCTGTCCAAAGCTGCTGTCCTAAGGCCACGCCCCAGCTCCATGGTAACTGAGGGTGGTAATCTAAGACAGCTGGGGGCGGGGTGGAAAGATATAGGTCAGACTCCCTCATATAAGCCCGAGAGAACAGGGAGCAAGAGAGGAGAAAGGCAAGGAGGAAGAGGAGCAAGAAGGCAAGCTATGGGTGCCACAAGGCAAGGAACTGAATCAAGAGCTGAGTCTGATTCAGAGGCGGAGTCTGTGAAGGAACCTCAGTCTGAGCAGGAGTCTCACTCTTACAGGAGGAAGAGAGACGGAAGGGCTAATTTATCCAGGAACCAGCATGGCTAGGGAAGTGGCAGTGAAGCACTGCTGAGGAGAATCCCAAAAGGTATTGCTCGTAAGGATTTTAGCCAAGGGGCTCAAGAAAGGTTCCCAGACAGCAGTTGGAGGGAAGAATATCCCCAAAGCCAGCTCCAGTGTTTAAACCAGTACCAGGGTTACAGGAAGCCTGCAGGAGGTTCAAGAACCCAGGAAGGGCTGATAAGAAAACCTCTTAACAAAGAAAGCCTGAATGTTTTAAAGCTTTTAAAACGTTTGATAAAAGACCAGGAAGTAACTGGCTTTGATAGCAGCTCTGCGTCCCGAGAGAGGTCTCGAGGGGAACAGCTGTTTTTCAACGACGCTACAGAACCAGGGTGTTCTGAGTGTGAATCAATGGACATTGGAGAAAGTGATAATGTCTTGAGTGACCCTGAGCAAGAAATGGAATGTGATTTATCCATAACAGTAAAGTAAGAATGTTTTTGGAATTATAAGCTTGAAGAAATTCCCATTTGTTTGATGTGCATGTTGTTCTAAGAAGGAAGGAAGTTTTAATTAGTATGGCTGCTGTTTTAAAGGAGACTTATTAAGAGGGAATGCCTAAAATCTCTGGAATAACTAATTAAAACCCTTAAGGAATTAAAGCCAAGAAGAAAAGTTTATTACCTGAGTTTTGCTGCATTGAAAGTTTTCAATGGACATTTAGTTTCAGTTAAGCACTGTGAATTGAAGCCTTTTGCTTTTGAAAAAAAACAGCCTTTGCCTTGTTGAAGTAAGCAAGAGCAATTGATATCTTTGAGAAGTTTCCAAATCTTTTTATTTCTTGTGGAAAAGTCTGTACATGTGATATGCCAAGCTTCCTTAGAAGTTCCTGTTATCAAGGGAGGCGAATAAAATTTCCTGTGTTGCTTTCAACCCTCGGCTCAGCACTTCATTACAACTACAATTAAATGCTTAAGGAACTACAACTCCCAGAGGCCTTTGCCCAGGAGTTCACAATTGAAAGGAACATTCGCCCCCTTTCCTCGTCAGGCAACCGCCTAGGCGGGACAAGGGCACGACAACGCTCAAAACCATCTGCAAGTTCCAACCCTTATACGCAAAACTAAACAGCACACAATTAATAGGGCATTCAGATACACAGCTCCTACACTCTGGAACGCTCTCCCTGACCAAATCAGAGCCATCAAAGATCTCCTAACTTTCTGCAAGGAATTGAAAACACACCTTATCTCAGATTATTATAATGCTCACCTAATAAACAATACTTCCAATAACTCCACGCTCCCTTCTACCCCAACAATCTAACACATCCCATTTCCCTACCTTAACTCATTGTATATAGCTAAGAAAATCCAGCCATCACTATGCCTCTGTAATTAGTGTGCACTGGTATGTATATAGTTATTGTTCTAAGTTCCTTGTTTAAATTATGTAATGGTTAAATATGTTCCATGGACCTCTGTGTTGTAGTTCCATGTAAACCGCCCCTGATCGCTGGAAGGGGTGGTATAAAGGGACCATTCAAACAAACAAATAAATAAATAAATGAACTATTGCCAAATGACTTCGACACTATTAGTTCTTGAACTGAGTCCTGCATTACACTAAGGACTAAATCTAAAATAACTCCCCTCTTGCTTTCTGAACCAGCAGCTGCATGAAGCAGTCATTCATTTCATCTAGGAACTCTACCTCCCTAGCATTTCCAAACATGACATTTAACCAGTCAGTATTGGGGTAATTGAAATCACTTGTTAACTTAAGAATTGCCATACTGGGTCAGACCAAACAAAGTCTATCAAGCTAGCATCCTGTTTCCTACAATGGTGAATCCAGGTTACAAGTCTCTTACAGGTTCCCAAAGAGAGAGACAGGTTCCATAATGCTTGTATTGGGGCAAGCAGTGGATTTTTCCTCTTTAATAACGGTGTATGGATCTTTCCTCCAGCAACTTGTCCAAACCATTTAAAACTTAGCTACACTAACAGCTTTTACTACATCCTCCGGCAATGAATTCTATAGTTTGATTACGCGTTGAGTGAAAAAAATATTTTCTCTTATTAGTTTTAAACAGGTTACACTGCAGCTTCATTGCATGTTCCTTAGTCTTTCTACTTTCTGATGGCGTAAACAATCGATCTGTGTTTACTCCATTCATTGATTTATAGACCTCAATTATATCTTCCCTCAGCCATCTCTCTTCCAGGTTGAAGAGCCCTAACCTTTTAAGCCTTTCCTCACAGGTGGGGGGGGGGGGGGTATCCTTCCATCCCCTTTTCCATTTTGGTGGCTCTTCTCTGTACCTTTTTTAATTCTGCTATATCCTTTTTAAAATACGGCAACCAGAATTGCACACAATATTCAAGATGCGGCCACACCATGGAACAATACAGAGGCATTATAATATCCTTTGTTTTATTCTCCATTGCTGTCCTGATGATTCCTAGCATTCTATTTGTTTTCTTGGTTGGGCCGCACATTTGGTGGAGGGTTTCAACATGTTATCCACGATGATGTCTATATCTTTTTCCTGGGTAGTGGTTCCTAATGTGGAACCTTGTATCGTGTAACCATAGTTTGGGTTGTTCTTTCCTAGTGCATAACTTTGCATTTGTTCACATTAAATTTCATCTGCCATTTGAACGTCCAGTCTTCCAATTTATCAAGGTCCTTTGAATAATTTTATGTCATCTGCACATTTGATTACCTCACTGGTTATTCCCATTTCCAGGTCATTTATGAATATGTTAAAAAGCAGTGGACCCAGCACAGATCCCCAGGGTACTCCACTATTCACCTTTCTCCATGGGGAAAATTAGCCATTTAGCCCTATCCTCTGCTTTCTATCTTTTAACAAGTTCCTGATCCACAATAGTACACTGCCTCCTATCTCATAACTTTTTAATTTTGCCAAGAATCTCTCATGAGGGACCTCGTCAAAGGCTTTTTGAAAATTCAGATATGCTATATTGAAGTGCTCACCTTCGTCTACCTGTTTATTCACACCTTCAGAAAAATATAACAGATTAGCCATGTTGGCTTTCTGCCATTAAACCTTGACTATCTATATGTTCAGTAATTTTGGTCTTTATAGTGATTTCTATCATTTTTCCCGGTACTGACTTCTGGCTCACTGGTCTGTAGTTTCCCGGATCACCTCTGGAAGCCTTTTTAAAAATTGGTGTTACATTGGCCATTTGCCAATCTTCAGGTATTACAGATGATTTTATTGATAGTTCACAGATTACTAATAGTAGGTCTGCAATCTCATATTTGAGTTCTTTCAATGCCCTCGGATGTATACCATCCAGTCCAGGTGATTTTCTACTCTTTAGTTTATCAGATAGTTGTAATACATCTGCATCACATATAAGTACCATTTCAGTTATGGGTACCTTCCCTACATCATCTTCAGTAAGGACCGAGGCAAAGAATTCATTCAGTCTCTCCGCTACGGCCTTGTCTCCTCTTAGTGCCCCTTTTACCCTTGTATCATCTAATGGTCATAAGAACATAAGATATGCCATACTGGGTCAGACCAAGGTCCATCAAGCCCAGTATCCTGTTTCCAACAGTGGCCAATCTAGGTCATACGTACCTAGCAGTTTCCCCCAAAAGACACAGTTTCCACAATGCTTGTACTGGGTCAAGCATTGATATCCTGGGTCCCTTCTTAATAATGGTTTATGGATCTTTCCTCCAGGAACTTGTCCAAACCTTTTTTAAACCCAGCTATACTACATCCTCTGGTAAAAAATTCCAGAGTTTGATTACACGTTGAGTGAAAAAATATTTTCTTTTATTAGTCTTAAATAGTTTACCCTGTAGCTTCATTGCACGTCCTCTAGTCTTTCTATATTCTGATAACGTAAACAATCGATCTACATTTACCCGTTCCACTCCGTTCATTAATTTATAGACTTCTATCATATCTCCCCTGAGCCGTCTCTTTTCCAGGTTAAAGAGTCCTAACCTTTTTAGCCTTTCTTCATAGGAGTATCCTTCCATCCCCTTTACCATTTTGGTGGCCCTTCTCTGAACCTTTTCTAATAACGCTATATCCTTTTTAAGATACAGCGACCAGAATTGCACACAGTGTTCAAGGTGCGGTCTCACCATGGAAGGATATAGAGGCATTATAATATTTTTGGGGTTTTTTTCCATTCCTTTCCTTATGATACCTAGCATTCTATTTGTTCTCTTGGCCGCTGCTGTACACTGGGCCAAGGTTTTAACATGTTATTCACCCTGACGCCTAAATCTTTTTCCTGGGTGGTGGTTCATAATGTGGAACCTTGCATCGTGTAACCATAGTTTGGGTTGTTGTTCCCTAGGTGCATAACTTTGCACTTGTCCACGTTAAATTTCATCTGCTATTTTGATGCCCAGTCTTCCAATTTATCAAGATCCTCTTGCAATTTTCCACAATCCTCTTGGGTTTTAACAACTTTAAATAGTTTTGTGTCATCTGCAAATTTGATAACCTCACTCGTTATTCCCTTTTCCAGGTCATTTATGAATATGTCAAAAAGCAGCTGACCCAGCACAGATCCCTGGGGTACACCACTATTCACCTTTCTCCATTGGGAAAATTGGCCATTTAGCCCTACCCTCTGCTTTCTATCTTTTAACCAGTTCCTGATCCACAATAGTACACTGCCTCCTATCCCATGACTCTTTAGTTTTGCCAAAAGTCTCTGATGAGGGACCTTGTAAAAGGCTTTCTGAAAGTCCAGATACACTATATCAACTGACTCACCTTTGTCTACCTTTTTATTCACACCTTCAAAAAAACATAACAGATTAGTAAGACAAGATCTTCCTTGTCTAAAGCCATGTTGGCTGTCTCCCATTAGGCCATGACTATCTACATGCTGAGTAATTTTGTTCTTTATGATGGTTTCTGCCATTTTTCCCGGTACTGACGTCAGGCTCACCGGTCTGTAGTTTCCCGGATCACCCCTGGTCCAACTGACTCTCTCACAGGTTTTTTGCTATGAATGTACTTGAAAAAGTTTTCATTATGCATTTTTGCTTCCATGGCAAGCTTTTTTTTCAAAATGTCTCTGTGCCTGCCTTATCAATGCCTTAAATCTAACTTGCTGGTGCTTATGTTTCTAATTTTCGTCATTAGGTTCATTTTTCAGTTTCCTGAAAGATGCTTTTTTTGGCTACAACAGCATCTCTTTTATTATAGTGTTGCCAAATTTGGTACCTTCCCTAATATTTGTAGACATTTCATCATCTCTTTTCATTTTGGCTCTTTGTTTATAGACAAATGCAAATGAAACCTTTTCTTCTGCAGTCTACAATGCAAAATCGAATATAGTGTGTTCAGATAATTCAGTACTCGTGTTAACAATAAGAATCTACTTAAGGATGCTAGGCTTATTCATCGCATGTGGTGCCTTTTGCTCACCTCAAAATGAGAAAGCTAAAACAGGACCTAAAATTTCAATAGAATTGGCAAAAACAGCTGTTATGAAAAGTTTGTCTGTCCACTTCAAATTGTGTTTGCAGTGATGGACTACCAACACTAATCTACTCAAAGGATTGCCCTTAGCACCTTAGGAGCATTGATGCATACTTACCACAGATGTTTCCAACATAGGCTGGAGAATGCACCCAGGCACTTGATTCACTCGGTCAAAAGTTGAGAGATTGCTTCACTTCACTCATCTTGAATTAATAGCAATATTTCTTTCCTTCTGAGAATTCACCCATCATCTCTGGAATCAAGTATTTCTAATCACACACACATTCAAGTAGCACGGCCTTAAATCACTGTACAGTACAAGGAGATGCAGTCTCCCTTTGACTATGCTGAGAAGCAGTATGATTTGGTAGACAGGCTCTGCAGAGATTTTCAGCCTCACAAATGGTCCCTAGATCTTCAGGCTTTAAAGAACATTTGTTGACACGAGGGTACTTCTGAAATAGACTGGATTGCTAGCAGTATAAATTCAAAGCTACTCTTCTGTCATTCAATGCACCCATCTTCAATTCAGCTAGCACAGGATGCACTAACTATAGATTGGACTTGGCCCCTCCTCTAGACAAATCTGTCCAACTCTTTAACACTATGATACTGCACAAATTTCAAAGGAGGCCTAGCAGAATTATTCTCATAGCCCCATAATGATCTTGTTAGAACTGGTTTCTATTTTTCAAAAGACTTTCAGTTCATCCTCTGTGCAGGCTTCAAATCTTTCCAACAATAGTGATGCAATACAGGGGATTTTTCAGCATTCCATTATGAAGTCCCTAACTCTGACAACATTGAAATTGAGCACTGCCTAGTTGCCTCCTTAGGTCTTCTGCCTCCAATTCAGAATATCTTTGTTGCAGAAAAGAAATCTGAGGTGCTCAATGCTTTCAAATCAAAAATGATTTGGTGCATTACTAACTGGCAAGACTGTGCCCTCCCATACTTTTGCCATATTTATCCACTGGGGCTACTTTCAGCCTATGATGTTCTGATAGACAGAGCTTTGGCTTCTCAATGTCCACCTGGAATTCAGTGCTGGCATTTTAATATTATCCTGATGAAACCCCTGGCAGGGTGAAACCTGCCAGCCAGGTCAGGCTTTTTGGCAGAGCTTTTCTTCAATATGGTGGAGTATTTCAAATAAGATAAGTTGGATTTCTTTCTTCATAATGACATGATAATATATTTTTTAATATGAAATATATGAAAAGTAGTCCAAATACAGTTACAAGCCTATATTGACACCAATGCACTATTAGACACTACTACTACTACTACTATTTAGCACTTATATAGCGCCACGCACGCAGCGCTGTACAAGCGTACATACAAGAGACAGTCCCTGCTCGTCAGAGTCATGCTCGTCAGAGCTTACAATCTAGTTGAACCAAAGTGAAAGTAAAATCCCCTCTAACATCTAATCCCTCAAAAACTTTCCTAACTATTTTTTGAGGGATTAGATGTTAGAGGGGATTTTACTTTCATTTTGGTTGAACTTTTGTCCTCTTCTATAGGGCTTTTTTGGTATTACAATCTAGTTGAGACAATACAGAGCAATAGTCAGTGCAAAGTAAAGTATAGTCTTTACAATTTGGTCATGAAAATTGACAGGAGTCATCTTGAGATAAGAGAAAGAAGTCAGGATCTGAAAGCGACAGTGAAGAGGTGGGTCTTCAATCTGGATTTGAAGAGGGCCAGGGAGGGTGCTTGGGGTACAGACACAGGTAAGCCGTTCCAGGCGTAAGGTACAGCAAGGTGAAAAGAGCGAAGTTGGGAGTTAGCGGTGCGAGTGAAAGGCCTAGATAGAAGTAATTTGTTAGCAGAGCGAAGTTCCTGAGAGGGGGTGTAAGGAGAGAGAAGAGATGAGTGGTATTAAGGGGCCACAGAGATACCCACCAGTATGATTTCCGCCATTACCATGGAATGGAAACCCTACTCCTAGCCTTATTCGACACTCTTATCTGTGGACTAGACAACCCAAACCAAGCCTTCATCATGATTTTTCTCAAGGACCAAGCAGGAAGTCAGTCCTCTCATATGGGTGACGTCGCCGTCGACGGAGCCCCCATGCGGAGCATTTCCCCAGCTTTCAAAGAAAGCCTTTGGGAATGCAGGCACGCATGCGCGGTCCCCTTCCCGCCCAAAGGTTCCATCTTGCTCAGTCTTCTTTTTTCCGCGGAGCCCTACGGACGCCTGTCCTTGTCACATGTGAAAAAAGTTGATTTTTTTGTGTTGTCGAGTTTTTTCTTCAGTTCGACGTCGGTTCCTTTCCCGCCTGGACTCGGTACACCGGTGCTGAGCCCGGATCTCTTTTTTTGGTTTTTGTTCTTAGAGACTGCGTTCGCGCCTTTTTTCTTTTCCCTGGCAGCCCAATTTTTTGATCTTGCAGGAGCCCTTTTTCTCCCAATGGCTGCCAGTGGCTTTAAGAAGTTTGAACGGTGCAAGAAACTGATGTCTCTCACCGACACACACGACTGCTGTCTCCGGTGCCTGGGGCCAGACCATGATTCTACGGTCTGTAGTCCCTGTGGCAAAATGTCTTCCAAGGCATTACGGAGCCGTCAGCACAAGCGTGAGAGGATCTTCTCCGAATCTGCCTCTGGACAGGTCCGGACTTCGTCAGAGGCCTCGACGTCTCGGGAGTTTGACCCCGAGCATCGTCGGGGCTCCTCTGAAAGGGAGTCCCCCTCGAGGGAGCACCGAAGGAAGAAGAAACCCGCGAGGGCGGCATCGGTGGACGCACTTGGCTCCTCGGCCAGGTCGCATAGCCCCGATCGCCGTCCCGGGTCTTCGGAGTCGGAGAGGCCTGTAAAGCATCCTCGTGTAGAGTCGGAGGCCCCGAGTCACGTGAGTACTGTAGTCCTTATGGACTCTCTTCCGGGGGAGCCGACGTCGAGCCCGACGCCGTCGGGGCCCGAATTGGAGGCGGCTGGGTCTCCTGAGCTCGGACTCAGGTTGATGGGCTTGGAGAGCAGATTGTCTGCCTTCATGGAGCAGCAACGGGTGCTGATCGCCGGTCTCACCAGCGCATCTGCCCCGACCACCGGGACATCGACGTCCAAGTTGACCCCGGAGGCCGAGCCGATCCTCGAGACCATGCAAACTTGAGTTGATCCTCGGCCGAGGTCACCTTCGGCCTCCCATTCGGGACGGAGGTCGTCGACGCCGGTTCCCTCGGCGTCGGGGTGGATGGCGTCAATGCCCGCCCACTCGAGCCGCTCGATTCCTCCTCGGAGGAATCGGCATGGGAAACAGAGGAGGAGGAGTCCCCTGACACCTTCCGGACTCAGTGCATCCCTTCGGACTCACCAGGTTCCGAGCCTCGGAAAAGGTCCCCTCCGGAGGATACAAGGTTCTCGGATTTCGTAAGGGACATGGCCAAGGCACTGGCATTCCCTGCGGACCACGAGGAGGAGCCTCGAGCCGAGGAGCTCGAGGCTCTGCAGTATGACTCTCCTCCCAAGGAGGCCTTTACTGTCCCGGTTCCTCCGATGCTGGAGCGGTTGCTCTCCCGCATGTGGGAGGCGCCGGCCTCGATGCCGGTTCTAAGCAAGTGGGTCAATTCTATCTATCGAGTCCGCAAGAGCCCCGAGTTTCAAAAGGCACAGCTACCGCACCATTCCATGGTTGTGGAATCAGCCATGCATCGCCTGAATTGTCAGAAGATGCACTTTTCGGTGCCTCCCGGCAGGGAAGCCCGGAACCTGAATGCCCTCGATAGAAAGTGCTTCCAGGGCTCTATGCTTGCTTGCCGTTTCCAGACCTACCAGCTGTACATGGGCATGTACCTTCGAGACCTGGCAAAGGAGATTGCTGGGTTCTCTGCTGGTCTGCCCGAGGAACCTTTGCAGATGTTCAAGGCCTTGTCTTCTGCTATTCGAGAGTGCTCAAAGTTTATATCTCGAGCAGCCTACGATGGATTTGAGGTTTCGGCCCGGGTAGCAGGGGCCGGCATCGGTGCACGCCGCCAGGCCTGGCTACAATCCTCGGACCTCGAGCCGTGGGTACAGGACAAGTTGGTCAATGTCCCTTGCCGAGGTGAAAACTTCTTTGGCAAGCCCATGGCCGAAAAGGCTGCAGAACTCGAGACCGGGACTCTTACCCGAACAAGGCTGTCAAGGAAAGCCTCTGCCCCTTCTCAGAAGAAGAAGGGCTCAGGGAAAAAGACCTTTTATTCAAGGAAGACCGCTGCCTACAATACCTACCCTCACTACCAGGCCTCTGCAGTTCCCCAACCGGGCCAGCAGGCCAAGGGGCAGGGTCATGGGCCCTGTAGGCAGAAGGCCCCCAAGCCTCCTACTACGGCTCCTGCTCAGCAGGGAGGGTTTTTTTGACTATGCCAGCATAGCCTCTCCTCTCCAGGGCACAGGAGGTTGGCTGACCCTGTACGCAGACAGGTGGCCAGCCATCACAGGGGATACTTGGGTGTTAAGCATCATCAAAAGGGACTGTCTGCTCCACTTCACCCTGATACCCCCCCCTCCTACTTTCCAGGGGAGCCTCCAAGACCCCCTCTGCACAGAAACTTACTCCTTCAGGAGTTGGAAGGTCTACTAAGGGACCAGACGGTGGAACCGGTGCCTCACCACCTGGAAGGGCAAGGCTTCTACTCGAGGTACTTCTGGTACCAAAAAGAACAGGAGGCCTCAGGCCCATCCTCGACCTGAGAAATCTGAACAAGTTTCTGGAGAGGGAAAAGTTCAAGATGCTTACCCTTGGGATCTTACTGCCCTATCTCCAGCAGGGAGATTGGCTATGCTCCTTAGACCTGAAGGATGCTTATACTCACATCCTCATCCATTCAAGTCACAGACAGTTCCTCAGATTTGTGGTGGGAGGAAAGCACTTCCAGTACAGAGTGCTTCCTTTTGGCCTCACCTCCGCCCCCAGGGTTTTTACAAAATGCCTGGCGGTAGGTGCGGCCTACCTCAGGAACCAGGGGATCTTTGTGTTCCCTTACCTGGATGACTGGCTAATCAGGGGCCAGTCTCCACAAGAGGCCAGGCAGGCCACCTGCAGGACCATATCCCTGCTTCAGCACCTGGGGTTCGTTATAAACTTCCCAAAGTCCACTTTGGTCCCCTCACAGGACGTGGAATTCATAGGGGCACGGTTGGATACCATCCATGCAAAGGCCTATTTCCCTGTGGACAGAGCTCACAGGCTGATAAAGTTGACCGGCCAGTTTCGGGCGAATTCTCTGATCTCAGCCAGACACTTCCTCCTGCTCTTAGTTCACATGGCTTCCACAGTGCATGTCACCCCACATGCTCGGCTGCACATGAGGCCGGCTCAGTGGCACCTCAGGGCGCTGTGGCTGCAGGCCACAGGGAAATTGTCAGACAGAATAAAGGTGTCCTAAATTTTTGGTGGACTCCTTACGCTGGTGGAGACATCTCACAAATCTGGTCAGGTGTGTTCCTTTTCAGGCCTCCCCACACACTCAGGTACTGACAACCAATGCTTCCCTGCAGGACTGGGGGGCACACTGCCAGGGAGCCTGCATCCAAGGCCTGTGGTCTCCGTGGGAGGCCGCCCAGCAGATCAATCTGTTGGAGTTGAGGGCCATTCGACTAGCCTTACGGACTTTCTCTCAGATCCTGTCTCATCTGTCCTAGTTCAGACGGACAACCAGGTGACTATGTTCTACGTCAACAAGCAGGGAGGCACAGGATCCAGACTTTTGTGCCTGGAAGCAAAAGCTCTCTGCTCCTGGGCTGTCACTCAGGGCATGACCCTCAGGGCAGTCTACCTCCCAGGCCAGGAAAACTACCTGGCGGACAGGCTAAGCAGACTCCTGCAGCCTCACGAGTGGCAGTTGGATCCTCTGGTGGTTCAACAGATCTTTCTGCAGTGGGGTCTTCCGACCATGGATCTTTTTGCCTGTCCGCTGAACAGGCAACTACCCAGGTTCTGTTCCAGGCAACCGCATCCCTTGAGATCAGCGCCAGATGCCTTCCTGATCCCCTGGTCAGAGAGCCTGCTGTATGCCTTTCCTTCCACAACTCTGGTGGCTCGGACTCTATTCAAAATCCAGCAGGACTGAGCCACGGTGATCCTGACAGCCCCCAGGTGGCCCAGGCAGCCGTGGTTCCCTCTTCTTCTGCAATTGGCAGTGGATACTCCACTTCCTCTGGGGTTGCAACCCGACCTTCTGACTCAGGATCAGGGGTCCCTCCTGCACCCCAACCTCAAATCCCTCAATTTGGTGGCCTGGCTGCTGAAAGGCTAGTCCTTGCTCCCTTGCTCCTATCCAGGGAGGTTGAAGAGGTGGTGTTGGCCTCCAGGAAGCATTCCACTAGGAAGGCCTATGCTCTGAAGTGGCGTAGGTTCTCTACTTGGTGTTCTCAACAGCAAGAGGACCCCTTCTCCTGCTCTGTCCAGGTGGTGCTACAATACCTGCTCCACCTTTCCAACCTAGGACTTCAGTCCAACTCTGTCCGGGTTCACCTCAGTGCCCTCTCAGCTCACCACTCGCCGGTGGATGGACAATCTCTCTCAGGCCACCCTCTGGTGTCTCGCTTTCTCAGAGGTCTGCTTCTGCTTAAGCCTCCTATTCGTCCACCGGCCACTGAGTGGGATCTCAATGTGGTCTTGCAGCAACCTACTCGCCCATGTTTTGAGCCGATGGCAACCTGCCATTTACGCTTCCTCTCCTGGAAGGTGTTGTTCCTTGTAGCACTCACCTCAGCTAGGTGGGTGAGTAAGCTTCAGGCCCTGGTCTCGGATAGGCCGTATACCAGGTTCTATAGGAACAGGGTAGTCTTGCGGACTCATCCTAAGTTCCTTCCAAAGGTAGTGTCCTTCCACCTCAACCAGGAGGTGGTCCTTCTGACTTTCTTTCCCAGGCCGCACGCCAGTAGGGCCGAAACTGTCTTGCATACCCTGGATTGTAGAAGGGCGCTGTCCTTTTACCTAGAACGTCCGCAGGGCATAGAAGGGCTTCTCAGCTCTTCATTTCCTTTGACCCTAATAAATTGGGGTTGCCTGTCACTAAGCGTACGTTGTCCATTTGGGTGGCAAACTGTATCACCTGGGTGTACAGGGCAGCCGGCCTCTCCCTGGAGGGTCGAGTCATGGCCCATCGGGTCAGGGCGAAGGCCGCATCAGTAGCTCACTTCCGTTCTGTTCCGTTGGCAGACATCTGCCGTGCCGCTACTTGGTCTTCAAGCCAGACTTTTACGGACCACTACTGCCTCGAGAGGGAGTCCCGTAGGGACAGTGCTTTCGGGCAAACAGTACTCCGTAATCTCTTTGAGGTTTAGGCAACTCCTACCCTCCAGCTCTGGTGTTGGGCTACCGTTCAGGTGTGGTCTCAGAGAAGATTCTCTCACTGATGCTGAGGCTCTAGAGGGAGCTCTATTTTTCAGCCTGGGTTCCTGGTAGCCCAGAGCTAGGGAGTCACCCATATGTGAGGAATGACTTCCTGCTTGGTCCTGGAGAAAGAGTAGTTACTCACCTGTAACAGGTGTTCTCCAGGAGCAGCAGGAATCAGTCCTCACGACCCTCCCTCCTCCCCTTGGAGTTGCAGTTGTATATAGTTCATTTTCTTTTTGTGCTGTTTTTTAGCTATGTCATTTGACTGAGCAAGATGGCAGCTTTGGGCAGGAAGGGGACCGCGCATGCGTGCCTGCATTCTGAAAGGCTTTCTTTGAAAGCTGAGGAAATGCTCCGCATGGGTGCTCCGTCGACGACAACGTCACCCATATGTGAGGACTGATTCCTGCTGCTCCTGGAGAACACCTGTTACAGGTGAGTAACTACTCTTTCTGGACATCTCATCCGCATTTGATAACGTTGACCACTCTATACATCTGACTAGATTAGCTCACATAGGCATTTCTGGAATCGCACTAAAATGGTTTCAGTCCTACATTTACAACCGCTTCCAATACGTGAAAAACAACTAAAAGTCATCCTCCTCTTTCCCACAAAAACAAGGAATACCCAAGATTTGGCCCTCTCTGCCCTTCTGTTTAATTTATATCTGCAACCGATATGCGCCATCTTTAATAAATAAAAAATCAATCACATATATGCAGATGATATAATGGGTTATGCTCCAGTTGGCATAAAAAACCCACAATTTAACCATCGACTGCATATATGAAGCTGAATCATGGAGCAACGAAAACAACTTACAAATCAACTACAAATAAACGGTAGTCCTATTTACTACAAGAAACCAAAACTTCACCCCCTCCCCATACTTTCAACTTACACAATATCAATTTGCCAGTCAAGCAAGAAGTAAAATACCTAGGGGTATTGATAGAGCCCTCAATATGACATCGCAGATCAAACATATTGCTAGGATGATATTCTACTAATTAAAAACCATACAACACATCAGACCAATTCTAGATCCTCATGACTTTAGAACGGTAGTCCAAGCACTACTCACACCACACTTGAACTACTCCAGTAGTCGTCTTCAAGGTCTCCCAAAGAAGACTACTCATATGCTTCAACTTGCACAAAATTTAACAGCCAGGATAATAACTAAGGCCAACCTAACCAACCACATAATGCCAATTCTGTACAACCTCCACTGGCTCCCAATAGCTTCTAGAATAAATTACAAACAGTCACTGCCTTCAAATTGCACAATGACATCTCTCCCTCCTACCTATCCACCATAATACACTTACAAACTGACACCAGAATCAGGCGAAAAAGTACACTAAACCTCCTAGCAAGTCCTCCTGTAATACTTAAAACTAAACAATTTGCAAGTAATAGGGCATTCAGATTTACAGCCCCCACACTCTGGAACGCTCTGCCTTACCCAAACATAGCAATCAAGGACCTCCTAACTTTCTGCAAGGAATTAAAAACTCATCTATTCTCTGAATACTATAATGCCGCCTCCTTCAGTAACAAATCCCATGCACCTAACCATTCCCCTCCCTCCCAAACAACCTGAATTTCTCTCTTATTCCCTTAACCGGAGGACCTTGTAAATAGCTAAGAGAACCAGCTATCACTGTGTCTATGTATAAGTGTATATAGTTCCTTGTTTTCATCAAAGTTCCTTGTTTCTATTTATAACAGTTCAATATGTTTCATATAACTTTGTTTTATGTCTCGTATAGTTCTAGGTAAACCGCCCTTGATCGCTGGAAGGGGCGGTATAGAAAAGCTGTTCAAATAAATAAATACATAAAATAAAATAAAATAAATACAATAGAAGCATGTCATGGAGCAATGATGAAAAGTTACGTTGAGGTGTCTTTTATACACACCCTGTGAAGAAATTTGAGCTCCTTTGCTTCTATTAATAATTGTCAAATTACAAGATTTTCTACAATTTATTTGTGTTTTTGACCTACATAATAGTCTCTTGCTTATTTGTATTTGGTTACCATGGTTTTAAGATTCATGGAAGGGCTTCTTCATTTCAAACCACCAATACAGAAGCTGTCTGTTCTATGGAGCCTTACATCTCTGATGAAACCGCCATTTGAGCTGATGGAATCCTTGTCTCTCAGAAGTCAAACCTAGAAAGTATTCTTGCTTATATCTGTTATTTCATTTAGAAGAATTGGTGAACTTCAAAACTTAGTGATATATAAGCCTTATACTCTGTTTCATAACAGTAAGGTAGTCCTAGACATGCACCCTAAATTCCTGTCAAAGCCGATCACACCTTTTCATGTAATTCAAGAGAAGGCTACCTAAGTATGATCCTAAACAAGCAAGCATCAACATGAGATGTCCCTTCTCATTCTGGGTTGCAAAAAGGCTCTCGCTTTCTATCTTAAAAGAACAGACTCCATCAGAAACTCTATGTCCTTCAACCCTAACAGACTTTGAATTTCCAGTGCCAAAGTGTACGAGGTACATTAACCAATTGACTAGTGTCCTATATTCAGTTTTGTTGCGAGCAGACTGGTATCTCTCTAAACAATACTGTCAAGCCCCCCCCCCCTATCAAATGAGGGGGAATTGGACTTGGATTTTACCTCACACCTTTTCTCAGATGTTCAAGGCAGGTTATATTGAGGTATTTTCCTGTCCCCTTGAAGGCATAGAATTTAAGATTGTACTGGGATCATGGAGGATTAAGTGCATGCCCAAGATCACAAGGAGCAGCAGTGGGATTCAAACTCTGGCTTCCCTGGTTCTAGCTCACTTCTCTAACCATTAGGCTGCTCTCTTAAATCTGCTTTGATAAACAGTATATGCAAAGCAGCTGCTTGGTCCTTCATGTTACACTACTGCTTGGACCAGTCTTCAATCAGAAAAAAATGTTTTTAGTCAAGCAGTATTGAGCAGTGTGTCTTTGTAATATATTTAACTCTCGTCTGACTGGACAGCTCCATACATTGGGAAGATGTATTAAAACTATTAGATAAACTGAAGAGTAGCAAATCACCTGGGCCGGATGATATACATCCAAGTGTGTTGAAAGAACTGAAATATGAGATTGCAGACCTGCTATTAGTAATCTGTGAACTATCATTAAAATCAACTGTAATACCTGAAGATTGGAGGATGACTAATGTAACACCAATTTTTAAAAAGGGTTCCAGGGGTGATCCGGGAAGCTACAGACCGGTGAGCCTGACGTCAGTACCGGGAAAAATGGTAGAAACCATCATAAAGAACAAAATTGCCGAACATGTAGATAGTCATTGCTTAATGGAAGACAGCCAACATGGCTTTAGACAAGGAAGATCTTGTCTTACTAATCTGTTATGTTTTTTTCAAGGTGTGAATAAACAGGTAAAGGTGAGTCGGTTGATATAGTGTATCTGGACTTTCAGAAAGCCATTGACAAGATCCCTCATCAGAGACTTTTGGGAAAACTAAAAGAGTCATGGGATAGGAGCCAGTGTGCTATTGTGGATCAGGAACTGGTTAAAAGATAGAAAGCAGAGGGTAGGGCTAAATGGACAATTTTCCCAATGGAAAAAGATGAATAGTGGTGTACCCCAGGGATCTGTGCTGGGTCCGCTGCTTTTTGACATATTCATAAATGACCTGGAAAAGGGAATAATGAGTGAGGTTATCAAATTTGCAGATGACACAAAACTATTTAAAGTTGTTAAAACCCAAGAGGATTGTGGAAAATTGCAAGAGGATCTTGATAAATTGGAAGACTGGGCATCAAAATGGCAGATGAAATTTAATGTGGACAAGTGCAAAGTTATGCACCTAGGGAAGAACAACCCAAATTATGGTTACACGATGCAAGGTTCCACATTATGAACCACCACCCAGGAAAAAGATTTAGATGTCATTGTGGATAACATGTTAAAACCCTTTGGCCAGTTTGCAGCGGCGGCCAAGAGAGCAAATAGAATGCTAGGTATGTTAAGGAAAGGAATGGAAAATAAAACAAAAGATATTATAATGCCTCTATATCGTTCCATGGTGAGACCACACCTTGAATATTGTGTGGAATTCTGGTCGTCATATCTTAAAAAGGATATAGCGTTATTAGAAAAGGTTTAGAGAAGAGCCACCAAAATGCTGAAGGGGATGGAAGGATACCCCTATGAAGAAAGGCTAAAAATGTTAGGGCTCTTTAACCTGGAAAAGAGACGGCTGAGGGGAAATATGATAGAAGTCTATAAATTAATGAACGGAGTGGAACGGGTAAATGTAGATCGATTGTTTACGTTATCAGAATATAGAAAGACTAGGGGACATGCAATGAAGCTACAGGGTAAGCTATTTAAAACTAATAAAAGAAAATATTTTTTCACTCAACGTGTAATCAAACTCTTGAATTTGTTACCGGAGGATGTAGTAAAGGCTGTTAGTGTAGCTGGGTTTAAAAAAGGTCTGAACAGGTTCCTGGAGGAAAGATCCATAAACCATTATTAAGAAGGGACCCAGGATATCAATGCTTGATCCAATACAAGCATTTTGGAACCTGTGTCTTTTGGGGAAACTGCTAGGTACATATGACCTAGATTGGCCAATGTTGGAAACAGGATACTGGGCTTGATGGACCTTGGTCTGACTCAGTATGGCATATCTTATGTTCTTATGTAAAAAGCTACCTGCACTCTCATCCTATGTCTCCTCGTAGCTTAGCTTGCTTTCCTCCTGTGCATTTATGCCATGGAGGTATTTAAACATCTCAATCATATCACCTTTATCCTGCCTTTACTCTAAAGTATAGATATTACGATCCTTAAGTATGTCCTCATATGCTTTATAACGTAGACCACTAACCATTTTAGTAGCCACTCTCTGTACCGACTCCAGCCTGTTTAGGAATATCATTTTTATTATTATTATTTCACATTGCCACACAACAGAGGATGCATTGCAACGACCTAAATCAAACGTTATACAGCAGAGGTCAAAAAGTCGCACCCATCAGTATAGCACCCCACTCTAATACAACTAGGAATAGGTAAGACAGCGACATAACAAACTCAGCAATACAACAAACTCAGCAATACAGAGCCTGCAGCAATACGCCAGAGGTGCCTCCCTTTATCCTCTATCTGTCCCCCATCAACCCCATTTGCTAACTTGCATCAACACACTAAAGTTCTTCAGCCATAAAAGGTGAGAATACAGTTCAAAGCTTCATGGCATTGGTCCCTCCAGGTTTCATCTGCAGAACTACAACCACAAATAGGCACCCTCATCTGCATATATCAGGCTCTATACCCACCGAAAACAAAGAGAGCTATAACAAACTCCTCCCCTCCCCTCCCCCTACCTTCCGAAACCCAACACCCTCCCAGCATCCCCCCCCCCCGTTTCCCCCCTCACCCTCCAGTCTCACTCACACCCACACTCACACCCCCCCCCCCCCGTTTATATTTCCATAATATCGCCTGGGCTTCCTTCTTGGGGCGCCCCTCCTGTCAGAACTGCACTCCATATTTCACACCACTCCACCTGCTTACACCCTCCCAACAGCTGACCAGTTCGCTCCTCCATATCCCTTAAGTCTAGCATCCCCCGGTGCCACTCCCCAATCTCTGGAGATTTATTAGACACCCAGTGTCTAAGGATACAATGTTTCGCCACTAAAAAGCCCTTATCATATAATTTTCTACAATGGCTTGTTAGGAAGCGCTCCTCCTCCCCTGCAACACCAAACAAACACCATGTCATCGAGAGTGACCCTATCTGCTGTCCCCAGTTCCCCAACCGGACCTGCACTTCTCTCCAAAAAGCTTGGATCTGCTTACAGAACCAGAATCTGTGTAACAAGGTGCCTGGTTCCAGCCCACAGAGCTGACACACATCCGTCGAGAGCAATCCCATTTTACCCGCCCATACATTAGACACATATGCCCTCCACACCAATTTGTATTGCGTTTCTTGGAACCGCACTGACTCAGACATAGATTTCATGCGTAGGAAAGCCTCTTGCAACATATCAACCGTGACCCCCGAGGCACCATCTTTAACCCACCTCTGAGCTAACAGTTCCAATGCTCCCAACTCTCTCCCAGGGCACAACTCATCCCGCAGAGCTCTCACCGACGTCCTCCTGTCCCAGTCGGTCAAGAAGCCCCACAAACCCCTTGTGAAACATACCGGTCCATCCTCTTCTGGAGGTCCCCTATGTAATGGCGGATCTGCAAATAAAAATAAAAAGTTCTTTGGTCAAGGTTGAACCTTTTGGCCAGATTTAGAAAAGAATCTACCTCCCCAGCCGTCTGCATGCGCAGCTGCCCAACATATTCAACTCCCCTCTGGAGCCATCTCTTAGGAGCACCACCCTGCTGCCCTGGCATAAAGTCTCCATTTCCCATAAGGGGAAGACAATCCGTGGCATGCCAATTGAGTCCTTTCTGTTGGCACAGCACTTTCCATACCTGCCAAAGAACTTTAAGATAACCCTCTCCCCGCCATGCCAAGGGAAGGTCTTTGGCAGCCACATGCAAGAGGTACGCTCTTTGGTAGGGCTGTGACATCTGATCGAGTAGTCTCAAAGGCACTATATCTGACGAGCCTGCAATTAATTCTTGCAATGGTCTGAGCATACAGGCAAGGTTATAAGTCCGCAGGGACAACAAACCCAGGCCCCCCTCCTCCCTAGGCCTCATCAATACCGCCAGAGCTATGCCTGATTTTTTCCCCCTCCAAAGAAATCTAACAAGATGTTTCTGCAGTGTTATTAGATCCCGCCTCAATAGCCACACAGGTAAGTGGTGCAGTAAGTAAACCCACCTTGGCAGCTCTATCATCTGAAACAAGGCCACACGGCCCATGAGTGAAATGGGGAGGTCTTTCCACCGCTGCAGGCGAGTAATTGTGTTTGCTAACATTGGGGCAATATTGACCTCATATAGTTTTGTAATATGATCTGGAATTTGGATTCCAAGATAGCGGATTTTCCCAGATGCCCAGAGCAGTGGAAACACCCCCTGCCACTTCAGCTTCGCTCTACCTCCCACATCCAAGACCAGTGATTTACTTCTATTTATACGTTGCCCCGAGAACATTCCAAAGCATTCAGTGATTCCCAATGCAGAGATCACGACTGTTGTGGGTCACTCAAACACAGCAACATATCGTCAGCAAATGCACTAACTTTAATACCTCCACCTCTCCATTCTATGCCTTTCACTCTCTCATTCTCAATAAGAGATAGCAGCAGTGGCTCTAGTTGCAACACGAACAAAAGGGGAGATAATGGGCAACCTTGTCGAGTTCCCCTCTTCAAGGAGAAGGTCTGAGAATATATCCCCCCCACTGGTAACACAGGCCAAAGGGTCCTCATAAAGTGCTTTTACCCAATCAAGGAACGCCCCTTCGAATCCAAATCTGGCCAACACCTCAAACATATAAGGCCAGGATACTCGGCCGAAGGCCTTTTCGGCGTCTAAGCTCACCAGAATCAAGGGAGCGTCTTGCATAAGACAGTTCTCCATTCCCAGAAAGACCCTACTAATATTCGAGAAGGCATCCCTACCCTTCACAAAACCCGACTGGTGACTACCAACCACTCGTGCTACAATTTTTTGTAGCCAGGCCGCTAACACCGATGCCAGGATCTTCATATCATAATTTATTAACGATATCGGCCGATAGGACGCAGGGTCCTCCGGGTCCCTGCCCTGTTTAGGTATAACAGTAATCGCTGCCGTGCGCATATCTCTCGGGAAAGAACCCCTCTCAAGCACTTCCTGATATAGAGCCATTAGAGTAGGTCCCGGAGCCTTATGCGGCTTACCTGCTTTGATTATGCTCATTATCTCATCACCCGCAATAGACTTATTCAGTTCCTTCAGGTCCGCAGCCGTCAGCTGTGGTAGCCGAACGGCATCTAAAAACTTGCGTTCTTTCACTCTGTCCTCCTCTTCAGGCGTATAGAGGTCCAGGTAGTACTGCCTGAAAACCTGAACTATCTCTTCTAGCTCTCTCTGCTGCACTTCAGTTCTGTCCCTAATTGCGGTGACTCCCTGAAGGCCCCCTCTCTCCTTTACTAAACGCGCTAAGAGCCTCCCTGTACGATCTCCATATCGGAAAAGTTGGTGGTGATAATACTGCATAGTATATACCGCCCTCTCCTGTAAAGCCTCATTTAGAGCTCTCTGCACTTCTAAATACTTCTGGAGACAGCGTTGCTGCCCAAGGGCTTCCCTCTTTGCCACCTTCAGTTGTTTCGCCAGCTCAAGTATTGTTGCATTAACTCTTTTCTTTTCCTTGCGGTATAGGCTATGATATACCCCCTTAGGACCGCTTTACCAGCTTCCCAAAAGGTCGCCGTGGTTACTCCGGATGCCTCATTAATCCGTAAATAATCCTCCCACTGGTGAATCAAATATTGGCGAAAATTTTCATTCTGCCACAGATGCCTGGGAAATGACCACTTCAGCCCTCTAGGAGATTGGCTTCGGAAATCCATAGTAACCCTAGCATGGTCAGATAGCACGATTGGTTCAATCTCCACCCGTACCACCTTCCCAAAGCTCTCCTTTGAAACAAGGATATAATCAATCCGAGACCATGTCTGGTGTGCTCTCGACAGATGCGTGTAGTCTCTTTCTACTGCATGTAGAATTCGCCAGGTATCTGCTAAACCTCCCATTTTACAGAGATATCCCACTCCTTTATTGGCCCACTCAGTAGTCTCCCTCTCCCTACCACCCAGTGATTTATCTAGCATCGGATCGTGCGGGCAATTAAAGTCTCCCGACAATATCACCGGAATCTTTGGCGCCCCTAAAATCTTTCCCAACATCAATTTGAAAAACTTGTGGTCATAACTGTTCGGTGCGTAGATGTTGCCCAAAAACAATTCTTCCCCTTGAATCTTTGCATGCAAGAACACAAACCTTCCTTGAGGGTCTGCCTCCTCCCTGATAACCTCTACCGTGATCCCTTTCTTGATCAAAATCGCCACTCCTCTCTTCCTCCCCCCTAATGAAGCCGCATAAATTTGCCCCACCCAGTCTTTCTTCAATTTTGCATGCTCCCTGTCTCCTAAGTGGGTTTCTTGGAGCAGTGCTATGTGTGTTTTCCCTCTTTTTAGGGCCTGCAATATTTTCGTCCTCTTTACCGGGGTGCTCACTCCTCCCACATTCCAAGTTGTTATCCTCAGGTCATGTCCCATGCACTCCCCGTGTTGAGTGTATGCAGCATAGGCTCTCCTCCCATACTCTTTACAGCTCCGAGTTGCCCAGCCTCAACCCCGAACTGACAGGCACACAAATCCCAAGCACCCCTATTCGCATGCTTACCAAATAGTTTCACTGCCCATGGCCAGGCCCACATTCGTGCTGTCTCCCGAACCCCTCCACCCCCACTCTTCTCAACCCAGACACTTCTCACATACCATCCCCATGCATACCCCCATACACACCCTCAATCCCCCTGCCCAACTTCTGTTCCCCTAGTAGCCCAACATGACCCCCTCTACCCTCCCCATCAAAATAACAGTGCTACCCTCAGCAACTCCGCTGAGGCCCAAACCCAATTAAATGCTGCAGGGCTGCCCCGGGCTTCTCAGCAACTCAACCCACATTACCATGTAAAGTCCATCCAATAAGCCTATCACAAATCTAAAGGACTCTCAGTTCGTTCATTCTCCTGCACTTCTTGAGGATCTTCACGTCGCAAGATACAGGCCTGCTCTCACAGACCCTCTCAAGTCTCCAGCGCAGACTCTTCTCCTCCACTGCCTGCACTTGGCAGTCCCGCCAGAAACTGCGTTGCTGCTTTCACCGTTGGAAACACGTAATTCTTTCCATGGTCTGTAACCCTGAGTGTTGCCGGGAACGCTAAAGTGAAGCGTATCTTCCTCTTGAATAGCGCTGTACAGATAGATGCAAACTCCTTTCGTTTTTGCGTCACCAACGCTGAATAGTCCTGGAAAATAAGTAGTTTATGATTCTCCAATTTCAGCTCTCTCTTCCGTCGATAAGCCTGCATTATTTGAACTTTATGTTGAAAGTTAAGCAGTTTCATTATTACCACCCGCGGCTTCTGCTGGTCCGCCCTCCTCAGTCCCAGGCGGTGCACACGCTCAATATCTAATTTGCCAGCCGGAGCCGTGAGGCCCAATTCCTTAGGCAGCCATTCTCCCAGTAGTGGCAGTAACATGCTATCCGTGTGTTCTTCGGGCACCCCCACCACTCTCAAGTTATTCCTCCTTGATCTGTTCTCCAGATCGTCTACTTTAGCTTGTAGGAGGTTAATCTGTTCTTGCTGCTCTCTGCGCACTCGGTCTTGGTGCCCCTCCTCATCCTCGATAGCCGAAACACGTTGCTCCAGCTTCTCCACCCTTTTGCCAACCTCCGTTAATGAATCTCCCAGGGTTTCCAACTTTTTAAGTACCTGGTCAAACTTCGGCTCCAGTAGCTTTGCCACCTCTCTAGCCAGGTCCTCTGAGCCCGATTCCATGCTATCCGCATTCGGCGAGGGCGGCTGCGATGCCGCCGATTACAAGGCCCCCGGCCTGCCTGCACGCTCTCGATCTTTTTTCTGCAGCGTGGTCAGCGAACTCTCGATTCTGGAGCTGCACATCATGAGAGCCTCGTCGCCCTTTTGGCAGAAATCGCAGTTTTCGTGGGTAATAGTTGGTAAAATTTAAGATCTTGCCCAGGGCAGCCCCGGAGCGAGCAGAAACACGTCTTGCTCACTCATGCATCACGTGGGACCCAGCCTGTTTATCTCCTTTTGAAGGTGCGGTCTCCAGAATTGCACACAATACTGCAAATGAGGTCGCACAAAAGACTTATACAAAGGCACTGTCACTTCCTTTCTTCTGCTGGCCATTCCTCTCCCTATGCACCCAAGCATCCTTCTAACTTTCCTCTGACTCCTACAAGGATCTTTTTGGCATCTGTTAATCCTCTTCACTCCTTTTTATCTCTGGACTCCTGGATAAAGCACTGATTGGGCATCTTTCTCTTTTCCTTCTTTCATCTTTCACATTACCCCTCAATACACAGCTGACACATTTCTTTCTCTAGGACCAAGCAGGAAGTCAGTCCTCACATATGGGTGACGTCGGCGCCGACGGAGCCCCCATGCGGAACATTTCCCCAACTTTCAAAGAAAGCCTTTGGGAATGCAGCGCGCATGCGCGGTCCCCTTCCCGCCCAAGGGTGCCATCTTGCTCAGTCTTCTTTTTTCCGCGGAGCCCGACGGACGTGCTTCGTTTTCACCCGAGGAAAAAGTGGATACACTGAGTCTTGTAAATTACTTCATGAACGTGGAGGAGTTTTCTTGTTCGCACATCCAGTCTTTCAAGATCTTTAAGAGGCCAGTCCACATCCCAAAGCTGTATGAGAGTAAAGGAAGTGCCAGCTGATTGATGGCTTGTATCTTATTCCGTGATGTTAATGCACTTTTCAATAACAGTTTTAATCTCCTATAGTATTCTTTACTGATGATCTCTCTCAATAGTTTCTGCTCAAGTGTCATTCTTTCCTTTATTCCGAGATACTTATATATGCTTTCCTGTTTAAGGTCCTTGATGTCACAGCCCTCAGCAAGGGAGATGTTTTCGGTTTTGCTCAGTTTTCCTCTGAAAAACGTTGCCTTAGCACACTTGTCAAGGCCAAAAGTCATCTGGATGTCATTAGAAAAGCTTTTCACCACATGAAGTTGTTCTGCTAACTGTTGGTCACTGGAACTGTAAAGCTTCAGATCATCTATAGATGGGAAGTTGCTTCTGGGTTGTTACTTTCTTTAGGATTCAGGCTAAATCCATATCCCAAAGAGTTGATGAGAGCACTTATTGGATTAAGCGCCAAACAAAATCGAAGTGGCTACAGGAAATCTCCCTGAAATATTCCTCACTGGATCTTAATGCTAGGAATGATGTACTGACCATCTTCATATCTCAAAGAGTGTGGACTGCCACACTGTCATAGTGAATGCGGTGTGCGATGGCAAAAAAACATAAGCGAAGCACTTCCTTGCATTGGGAATAGAATCCTGTCTCTCCATTTGTTCACATACAACATGGCAACCTGGTTGTTCATCCTGACTAATACTGGTTGCCTAGAGAATTGGGGTAGAAAAACCCGAAGGGCATTTGTTAGTGCCCGTAGTTCTAGGAGGTTGATCTGCAGAGCAGATTCCTGTTGTGTCCACAGTCCCTGTGTGGTTAGGTAATTCAGATGGGCTTCCCAACCCAGCTTGGAAGCATACGTAGTCGGGGTACATCGAGGTGGAGCCATCTGAAAAGGTAATCTGCCGAGTAGGTTCTGTGGAGAACACCACCACTGAAGAGACTTGGTCAGTTGAGGGGTGATGTAAATCTTGCTCTGAGATGCCCCTTTGCTTGTGTCCATTGAGAAGACAGAATCCATTGGGCTTGATGTATGTGTAGTTGAGCACAAGGGACAACATGAACCATAGAGGCCATGTGTCCCAACAGACGGAACATTTCTCGAGCTGTTACATGGCTTTGCTGTTGCATTTGTTTCACCAGCTTGATGAGGTGGGCACAGCGATCTTGTGGAAGCAAAGCTCAAGCCTGTTGAGTGTCTAAAAACACTCCGATGAACTCCAGACATTGAGTTGGAGTGAGATGAGACATTGGGAAATTTAGGACAAATCCTAGATGTTGGAGCACAATGATAATGCGATGAAGAGAGAGTTTTATCTCCTGAGGGGAGTCTCCCCTGATAAACCAGTTGTCTAAGTAAGGAAAGATGAAGATGCCCAAACTACGGAGATAGGCAGTGACCACTTGCATGCATTTGGGAATACTCAGAGTGCAGAGGCTAAGCTGAAGGGCAGCACCTGGTATTGGTAGTGGTTCCCCTGAAACATGAAGCGGAGATACTGTCTGTGCTGAGGATGGATCAGTAAATGCGTGTACGTCTCCTTTAGGTCTACAGACCATAGCCAATCTTGTCTCTGGAGGTATGGGAGAAACGTTCCCAGGGAAATCATTTTGAATTTTTCTCGGACCAGAAACTTGTTTAAGTCTCTGAGATCCAAGAGGGGCCTGCAGCCTCCTGTTTTTTTTGGAATGAGAAAATATGGAGAGTAGACGCTCATCCCTTCTTGAGGAGGAGGAACTCTTTCTATTGCACTTCAGGTACCTGGACACCTCTTCTCTTAAGAGACTGCTTTGAAGGAGATGGGTGGGATAGTTCCCTGTGAAGCTGGTAGTGGGTAAGGTCTCAAAGTGAAGCAGATACTGCCTTTGGATGATGTTGAGAGTCCACTGTTCTGAAATTATAAGGTGCCACCTATGAGCATAGGAACAGAGTCTGCCTGCTACGTGGAGGGGCTGGGAAACCTACAGAGACAGAGTGACATTGCTGTCTAGGAAGGAGTCAGAAAACAGGTGCAGATTATTCCTGAGCTAGTGGTAGAAATTTAGGAGCCTTGGGCTTTTTGGGTTGACGAGGGACCTGCTGCCACTGCTGAGGCTGGTAAGCAGCTGAAGGTGGGTAGGAAGGATAATATTCTTTTCTTAGAATAGAAAGGTTTCTTGGGAAGGGCCTTCCTTTTGAGGGGTCAGCTGTTTTTCTGGAGAGGCATCTGAGGGTGAGATCATCTTTCTCAATCTCCCTGGCCTTTTCTCTCCAAACCTTTCCAGAAAGGTTTTTTCCCATTCATGGGATGTTGGCCAGCTTGTCCTGGACACACTGTTCGAGATCTGATGCCTGCAACCAGGCCATCTTCTGAGCCCCAGTGCAGACTGTTAAAGCTCTGCTAGTTGACTCAAAGACATCAAAAGATGTTCTGGTAACAAATTTTAAAGTGGGAGATTATTTTGCATCCAGTGATCACCAGATGGTGTGGTTCAGTATTAGGACTAGGGCTGATAAAATCCATTCAAAAGCGAGGGTCTTAGACTACAGGAAAACTAACTTTGCCAAGATGGGCCAATACCTCAGGGAGTCGTCAGCTGGGGGATGTAGAAAAACAGTGGGCAAAACTGAAAGGGGATATTTTAAGGGCAACCAACCTTTTTGTCAAAATAGTAAATAAAGATAAAAGGAAAAGGAATCTCTGTGGTTTTCGAAAGTAGTAGCTGAAAAGATGAAGAAAAAGAGGGAGGCCTTCATGAAACACAAGAGATCACAGAGAGAGGAAGACAGGCATCTATATTTGGAAAAACTTAGAGAAGCTAGCAAAGTAGTCAGGAAAGCAAAGATTCATAAAGAGGAGGAAATATCCAATGCAATAAAAAAGGGCATAAGAGATTTTTCTGATATGTTCGTGAGAAGAGGAAGGCCAAAAGTGGTATTGTCAGACTCAAGGGTAAAGGGGAGGAATATAGAGAAGCTGATAAGGATAAAGCGGAATTGCTTAACAAATATTTCTGTTCTGTGTTCATATTTGAAGAACCAGGGGCAGGACCTCAGAAAACACCCACAAACAGGAACAGAAGCGAGGGGCATCTTGAACATTTTTCAGAAGACTGTGTTTGTGGGGAACTAGCTAAACTTAAAGTAGGCAAAGCGATTGGATACACTGAGAATACTGAGGGAACATGGGGACGTTCTAGCAGCTCCACTGACTGACCTTTTCAATGCATCATTGGAGTCTGGAGTGGTGCCAGAGGACTGGAGAGTGGCACATGTGGTCCCTTTACACAAAAGCAGAAGTAAGGATGTGGTTGAAAACTACAGGCTGGTTAGTTTAACTTTGGTAGTGAGTAAATTATTGGAAACGCTGCTGAAAGAGAAAATAATGAGGTTTCTGGGGTCCAACGGATTACCAGATCCGAGGTAGCATGGATTCACAAGAGGCAAGTCTTATCAGACAAATCTAATTGATTTCTTTGACTGGATGACCAGGGAGGTGGACCAAGGGAGAGCCCTAGATGTTGTGTATTTAGATTTAAGGAAAGCCTTTGACACCATTCCACAAAAAATGACTTATAAACAAACTGAGCAACCTAAGGATGTACCCTAAAGTTACTGCTTGGGTTAGAAATTGATTGAGTGGGATGCAACAAAAGGTACAGGAGTAGGTTATCAGTGGTGTGTCCCAGGGATCTGTCCTTGGTCTGATTCCCTTTTTTTTTTTATTTATGCAATTTTCAAAAACAAACAAGAAAATCTTTTACAGAAAGAGCCGGGTTGAAAATTATACAAGACTAAATTATACAGCAAAATACAACGAACCTTATACTCCAGGCCCCCAAGTCCACAATACATAAATAAGACAATAAGGCAAGACAGGTCACAAGAGAAAGGAAAAATTTTTTCAAAGTCAATAACAAGAAATATAACAGACATCAGGGAGGGGTTCTTACTACAATACCATATACAACCCACCTAACTAGGTAGGGCTGCCTAGGGGAGGTACTGATAAAGAGGCCTGCATAGAAACCAATCTAGAGGAAATAAAGGGTCAAAAAATATATGGTCTGATTCTTTTTTTTTTCTTAGGTTCAACTTTTTTATTTGATTTTCTAAATATAATCAGTTACAAATAATTAAGCAAAAACTATTAGTACAACTCAAAGAGATACCAATATAAGGAAAAACACACAAAATATTATAGTCCACAAAAAGGGAGAAAGACTTTTTCAAATTAATAACATAATAAATCTAGGAAATCACAAGGAGACTAAACTCCATATCATGGCCAGTATCCTTCAATCAATCCGCCCTCTCAACCACAGAATCTATGGTCTCCCTACTAGACAAAAACGCCTCCAGCTGAAGTGGGTCAAAAAAACCATATCTCACCCCCTGAAAGACTATCAAACATTTACATGGATATCTCACAAAAAAAGAGGTGCCCAGAGCCAAGACACGAGGTTTAAAAGCCAAAAAGGCTTTCCTACGCGCCTGTGTAGGTCTGGACACATCTGGAAACAGTTGAATGGGGGGATCCACAAAAAGAAACGTTTCTATTCCTAAAATATTCTTTAAATACAGAGATTTTATCACTCTCTAAGACAAATGTAACAAGCAATGTAGCACGAGACAGGATGTTATCCTGGGTGTCCTCAAGGAACTCAGTCAAATTAAACCCCTGAGATACCTGCTGTTGAGAATTAGCAACAGACCATCCAGGAGAACTACCCCGTCCTGATAGGTAATAAAGTTTTGAAATAGATATAACATCAGCATTAGGTAATTTTAACATTTCCCGTAAATATTTACGTAATAAAATCTCTGGAGATAGCAAATGGCACAAAGGAAAATTTAAAAACCTAATATTCTTAGATTTTATCACATTCTCATACATTTCCAACTTACGATTTAACAATATATTATCCGTCACTACTGCAGACTGAGCTGTCTGTAGGGATTGACACAATGATTCACATTTAGGAACTTGGTTACAAAGTAAATCCACCTGCTTTTCTACATGAACCAGCCCTGCCACTACATCTTGGGTAAAGGAGCAGAGCTGGGTCACCGTAGATACTAAGGTACGCTCTGTCCGTGTCACCACCCTCTAAACGTCAGCCAAGGAGACCTGGGAATCCAAAATCTCCTTAGCCTCAGCCTGAGGGGGAGTCCAAGAGACCGGTATCAGTGGCCTCATCACTGGAACCAGAGTGTCCCATTCCAACGGAGAACTACATGCAGACTTAGCAGGAGTGGAACCCTGGGGAGGAGGGGGCAGAGTACGGTCAACATAGCTCAAAGAGGCTCCCTCTGAACTGTCAAATGGGGAGCCCTCGGCTAAGGGTATGGCAGCCCCCAACAAAGGTATCAGATGACGATCCATGGGGCCACTCACCAAAGAAGACAAAGCTGCTACTACTGCTGATGTCACCACCTTCTTTTTCCGCTTCCCCTTGGATACACATTACACACACTGTACCCTTGTGCTCTTCCGCTGCTCTGATGGTGCTCCAAGGAGCTCACAAGGAGCTAGAAATGCCCCTTGTAGTGCGCCCCTTTGATGTGCGCCACCCGCGTGCGCTACCCACGCAAGAGCAGGCAGAGGAAAATAAATAAGAGGTAAGAAAGCCCCCGAGTACGTCGGGGCCGTCTTTCCCAGATCCTGCCGCTCCGATTACCTGTGGCTGGCTCAGAATGCTTCCTCCACCTCTCTGGCTCACCCGAAGCTGCTTTTCAAGCCCCCGAGAGCGTCGGGGCCGTCCTTTCCAGAGCCTGCTGCTCCGATTACCTGCGACTGGCTCAGAATGCTTCCTCCACCTCTCTGGCTCACCCGAAGCTACTTTTCAAGCCCCCGAGGGCATCTGGGCCGTCCTTCCCAGAGCCTGCCACTCCAATTACCTGCGGCTGGCTCAGAATGCTTCCTCCCTGGTCCGATTCTTTTTAACATCTTTGTTATTGATATTGCAGAAAGGCGGTCGGGAAAGGTTTGTCTCTTTGCGGATGATACCAAAATCTGCAATAGAGTAGACACCCAGAAAAGTGTAGATAACATGAAGAGGGATCTAGCTAATCTTGAAGAATGGTCTAGAATTTGGCAGCTGAGATTTAATGTTAAAAATGCAAGACCATGCATTTGGGCTGCTGCAATCCAACGGAGTGATATAGTATAGGGAGTGAAGTACTTCTGTCCACAAAAGAAGAGCTGGACCTAGGCGTGATTGTCTCTGATGATCTTAACCCTTTCCAGGCCGAGCCCAAAACTCTCGGGATCCAAAATTCTGACTAAATATTCCTATCAAATGGTATATAATACATGACCATAGCAGAAGGAAAATCACTATTAGAACATATTGAATAAGGCGGGTACAATTTTCCTGAAATATGCAAAAATTAACCCGGCTGCAGAATGTGGATTAAAATTTTAAAGTAGGCCTTCAAAGGGTTAAAGTAACTCAACAGGTAGAAAAGGCAAGGGCGAAAAAGATCCTTGGAGGAGTCAGGGGCTGCAGTTCAAGTTCAGAGGAAATCCCAAACCCAAAGGGAGAGAGTAAAAGCAAGGATCTGAATGCTTATTCTGCATCTGTACTTCTGCTGTGAATCTGCAGCTGAAATTACAATTGAGCTATTTTGCTTTGAAGAAACTTATCCTACTAAAGACTTTTAGTTTTGAACTGTTCCTGCAATACCTCCTTGACCTAGATAGTCAAACAGCTTGGGCCCTGGTGGAGAATTCATGTCAGGGTTTGTAGAAGCTCTATGGGACTTAGGTGGCTCACTAGATTCCAGCACTGTCTAAAATGTAGACCTAGGAGGAAGTTGCACAAAGGGAAAGGAGTCCCAAACAAGGATATAATGAAGATTTGCAATATTTCTTTTTTTTACTGCCTGTATCAGGACTGTCGCAACCCGCTATGATAACTCCAGGGAGGACGAGAGGGCACAGCTGAGTCATAGGAGCTTTATTATCGGCTGCCACTTTTCCTCTTTTTGTTGGCTCTGAAGTTGCCACTACTGCCATTATTTTGTATTATACATGGGCATGGCAGAAGCTCTCAATTACAGGATAGATTGGAGAGTAAAAAGCAAGACGTTTTAAAAAGTTGGATCCTGACGCAGAACCAAAGGGAAAATAAAATGATTTGAAAAATGGTACTGTATCTATCTTTCTTTTTGGAATATTGATTGTGAACTCTTCTATACAAGACCATTAGGGTGCTTTTGGGATAATTTTTCAGAAAGAAGATATTTTTCAAAAAGAGTAAAAGGATATTTTTCAAAAAGTTAAAATGGACCGGTTTGCAAATAGAGGCAATGTTCTCATAGCGAGTGGTCCAACCAAAATTGTTGTTCCTCTTCGTCTCTCCAGGCCAGTCCAGTCCAGGAACCATTGGGTAGTCAGCCCCCTCCTGCAGCTGAGGACTGAATTGCACAGGGTCTTGCTGACACCATATCTAGCTCCCTCTAGAGCCTCTGGCAGTCTTTCAGTCCTCAGCAGCTGGGAAGGACCTTTTAGGACAGGCTCCCTGGACAGGAGAGAGAGGTTTAATCAGGAGTTGAAAAAAAAAAAGAAAGAAACCAAAGAATGGAGGACTTGGTTTGCTCTAGCAGGGCTGTAAATCCAGCGGAGGGGACAGAGAAGTCTTTTTGTTTAGGGACTTCTTCCCTCGGGAGATTGGAAGGGGCAGCAGAGGCAGAGCCAGCCTTGTCTTGGGGACTCAGCCTCAAACACCCAGAAGGGGGTGCCTGGGAGCCCTGGGACACTCCTCTGTTCCTCCAAGCTGTGACTCAGTTTCCTGCTAGTGGTGGGAGGGGAGGCGCTACCTAATCCAGCTGAATGAGAACAAGCGGCACAGTTCCCCATTAGGTAAACTGCTCCGGGACCATGGAAGGAGGGGCGGATTTCTTAGCGGGATTCGTCGGCTCCTTCCATCGTGGCCTTTGGGGTATTAGTGCATTCTTGGCGGTAGGAAGTGCATGCTGCCGGTACCAGCAGTGTGGGAGCAGCTGGTGGTTATCAGGGCCAGGTCTCTGCCGCACGTATTGTCGCTGGGGCAGCAGTCTCAAGCGCAGTTTCACCGGCTTCCTGGAGGAGATGGCAGCGCCAGCTGAGAACACGGTAGCTAGGCCTCTGCGCTCCGCGGAGAGGGTGGGAACGACAGCCATTTTGCAAGGGGCAGCCGTTTCTCCCAAACTACAGAAAAAGCCAGGGAAAGGCAAATCTAAAGCTAAAAAGCATATGCTGACAGTGCAAGCACCTCAGCCTCTGTTGCCAGGGCTACAGGAGGGCTTAGAGCCACTGTTTTCAGCTGATTTCATATTGTCTCTACACAGGGCATATTGTTTAAAAAGAAAGCAGGCACAGGACCCTGATCCTCCTTCCAAGTTGTCAGCTCCTCCAGTAGGTGAGATAGGGATGGAAGAAGATCCCAGTGAGGGGCCTTCGCAGGGGGAGCTTGGGATAGAAGCTGGCGTGGATTGGTTGGTACAGCAAACCTCGGGGCACCAGGTGGCAGAGGACAGAGAGAACCTCTCTGATCCGGGTCTGGACCCATGGTCCATAGAATTGGAAGAAGGGAGATTGATCCAGAGAGGATCCTAACATCTTCAGGGTGTTTCGCAGGGAGGAACTAGGGCCTCTCATTGCTCACTCTCTAGTGGCTCTAAATATAGTGCAGCTGGCGATCCAAGAGGAACCGCTTGAGGATCCTCTGCTCCAGGGGTTTAAGGTGGAGCAGAGGTGCTTTCCGGTTCACAAACAAAGTTCCACAAGAGGAGAAGGACCTATTGCGGATGCCCAAGGTAGACGCATTGGTCTCGGCCGTAACCAAAAAAACTACTATTCCGGTGGAAGGGGGCACGGCCCTTAAAAGATCTTCAGGATTGGAAATTAGAATCTGTACTCAAACGGATGTTTGACTCGAGTGCACTAGCCCTGCAGCCTCCATTTTTGGGGCCTATGTCTCCAGGGCCTCCATTCGTTGGTTCCAAGGGGAGACTTCTTCCTACTTGGAGGGGAGTACTCCCACAGAGGGAGCCAAATTGGAATCTGCAGCTGCATATTTGGCAGATGCCTTCTACGATTTGGTGAGGATATCCTGAAAGACTATGGCGTCCCTGATTGCAGCCCGACGCTTCATCTGGCTGAGGAACTGGGTGGCAGACGCGTCTTCTAAGGTTCGTCTCAGTAAGCTCCTCTATAAGGGCAAGCTGCTCTTTGGGGAGGCGTATGAGCAGATTGTGAAAGATTTGGGTGATTCCAAGGGAGGCCAGCTACCGGAGGACCGACCGAAGGGTCCAAACCCAGGAGGGCTGCAGAGAGGGCAAACAAGATTTCTGCAGGTTTTGGGCACCTTGGTATGCTCCATACCAGAGGGGTCACTTTGTGGCCAGAGGGCAGTCCTTTCGGGGGGCCCTGGGGTTTGGATGGGGCTATTTTGCCTCCCAGCAGACCCCGCCCAAAAAGCCACAATGAAGCCAGGCAGGCCCAGGTGGATTTGCCAATATGGGGACGTTTGCAGCAGTTCTACTCCGCCTGGGCCGCAATTACAACAGACCAGTGGGTTTTGGAGATCATCCGCGAGGGTTATGCACTGGTTCTTCAGACCACTGGCCAAGGTTTTTGTCGCCTCACTGTGCAAGGCACCGGAGAAGAGGGAAGCAGTGCGGGCTACGCTTCAGTGCTTACTGCAGCTTCAAGGAGTGGTTCCAGTGCCCCGAGACTAGTGCAGATCCAGTCGATACTCCATTTATTTTGTGGTCCCCAAAAAGGAGGGTTCCTTCCGGCCCATTCTCGATCTCAAGCACATGAACAGGAGTTTGAGGGTGCCGCATTTCCAAATGGAAACGCTATGCCCAGTGATTCTGGCGGTAAGACAGGGCGAGTTGCTTTCATGCATAGACCTCACAGAGGCTTATCTGCATATTCCTATCAGGCCGGACCATCAAAGATTCCTGCGCTTCACCATCCCTATGTGGGGCACTTTCAGTTCAGGGCACTGCTGTTCGGACTGGCCACAGTGCCGCACATGTTCACAAAGGTGATGGTCATAGTTGCGGCGGTGCTGAGACAGGAAGGAATTCTGGTGCATCCCTATCTGGATGATTGGCTTATTCGGGCAAGGTCCGAGGCAGAGTCGATCAGGGCTACCCAGCGAGTTATGGAGTTCCTGCAACAGCTCGGTTGAGTGGTCAATCAGGCCAAGAGCCAGCTGCAGCCAGTGCAGCGGTTGGTATATCTCGGGGCCTTGTTCGATATGGAGTCCGGTTCAGTATCGCTTACTGAAGTCAGGGTGCGAAAGATCCTGGCGCAGGTTCAAACGTTTTTGCGCATGACAGCCCCAACAGCGTGGCGCTACATGCAGCTGTTGGGTTTGATGGCGGCTGCCCTGGACCTAGTGCCGTGTGCCAGGGCCAGGGCCCATATGCGTCCGCTTCAACAAGCACTTCTATTGCGGTGGTTGCCTCAGAAGCACCCATTATCTGAGAGACTGGTATGTCCGGAGGGGGTAAGGTCCAGTTTAGAATGGCGGCTGGATTCGGCTCATCTCCAAGCAGGCATGCCGTTGGAGTAGCCCAACTGGATTTTGTTGACCACAGATGCAAGTCTCTTTGGCTGGGGGGCGCACTGTCTATCCCAGGTGACTCAGGGCTGCTGGTCATTGGAGGAAGCCGCGTGGTCGATCAGTCTTCTGGAGATGAGGGCAGTGCGGTTGGCGCTGCAGGATTTCAGAGGCTTAGTTGTGGGGAAAGCCGTCTGCGTTTTCTCCAGCAATGCGGCAACTATGTCCTATATCAACTGGCAGGGAGGCACGGGCAGTGCCACCTTGAGGAGAGTCAGCTGCTTCTACAGTGGGCAGAGAGGCATCTGGTAGCCTTGTCGGCAGTGCATGTAGCAGGAGAGGACAATTTTCAAGCCGACTACCTCAATTGTCATGCCTTGGACCCCGGAGAGTGGGAACTGAATGCAGCAGTGTTTCACCACGTTATGTTTCGTTGGGGACAGCCAGTCATGGACCTCATGGCCACGCTATCCAATACCAAAGCCGCACGGTTCTTCAGCAAACGCAGAGAATACGTGTCGGAGGGGCTTGATGCCCTTGCGCAGCCTTGGCTGGTGGAAGGGCTGCTGTATGTGTTTCCACCATGGACACTTGATCAGTCTGCTCCTGCAGAGGATAGGGGCTCATGACGGGCAGGTTATTCTTATAGTGCCATATTGGCCGTGGAGGCCATGGTTTGCAGATCTAGTTCGTCTACTGGTGGATCGGCCGTGGAAGCTGCCCAGCCGGGTCAAATTGTTGAGCCAGGGCCCAGTGTTGATGCCACAGGTGGATCAGTTCTCACTTATGGCTTGGCTCTTGAGAGGGAGTGTTTGCGACACTGCGGTTACTCAGCAGCAGTCATCTTCACCATGTTGAACTCCAAGAAGTGTTCCACGTCCTTGTCTTATATCCGTATTTGGCGCATATTCGAGGGTTGGTGCGCAGATAGGGGTGCTAAGCCGTTTGCCTGTACACTGCCAGACATCTTGCTCTTTCTTCAGGGCGGCCTGGAAAGGGACTAGCCCTTAGTTCTGTGAAGATGCAGGTGGCAGCGCTGGCCTGTTATTGGGGGCGAGTGCAGAGGCTCTCATTGGCAACGCACCCGGACGTGGTTCGTTTTCTTCAAGCAGTTAAGAATGTGCGCCCGCCTTTTAGGCTGGTGTTGCCACCCTGGGATCTGAACTTGTTCCTAGAGGCTCTGGCTGGACCGCCCTTTGAGCCTGCGGCTACGGTGAGTTTGAGGGATCTCGTGGAAAACTGTTTTCTTGGTGGCGCTATGTTCTGCGCAGCGGATTTCCGATCTACAGATGCTCTCGTGTAGGGAGCCCTTTACCAGTTTTCCGCAGAGAAGGTGGTACTGCTTCTGGTGCCCTCCTTCCTTCTGAAGATGGTATCGTGGTTTAATTTAGCAGGATCATAAGCTTTGTCGACTGAATCTCGGTAAGGTGCTCCGGAGATACCTCAAAAAGATGGAGCCTTTCGCAAGACGGACCGGTTGTTTGTCATGTTTGGCGGGTCCCGTAAAGGGGAGGCAGCCTCCAAAGCCGCAATTGCCCGGTAGGTGAAGCAGGCTATCGGGGCAGCGTATGCTGCGCGTGGGAGGTCTCCTTCTTTGGGTCTGAGAGCTCACTCGGGGATAAGTGACGTCCTGGGTGGAACACTCTGATTCCACCAGTGGACATCTGCCAGGCAGTAACTTGGTCATCGCTCCACACGTTTTCGAGACATTTTTGGCTAGACGTGCAGGCTAGGGGGGATGCAAATGTTGAGGCCCCGGCTATTCTGGCCAGGCTTGCTGGTCCCACCCAGGATTAGGCACTGCTCTGATACGTCCCAACGGTTCATGGACTGGCCTGGAGAGACGAAGAGGAAGGAGAAATTAGACCTTACCTGCTGATTGTCTTTCCTTGCGTTCTCTCCAGGCCAGTCCAGGGCCCACCCTGTCCATTTGCACGGTTCAACTGGATTGCTAGTGGGTGTGACAAGCCAGTGAAGGTGCGGCTGGTGTTCTCGGAGGACAAAGAATTCTACCTTTGAACCCAATGCAAGGGCGTGTTTGGAGGCTGGGAGCCAGCTCAGCCGGTTGGTTCTCATCTGCTCTCCCTTTCTGGGGTGGAGGGAGGTGGGTAAGTGGTTTTTCTGGGGGCACTTGGTGCCTTCATAACAACAACAAAAAAAATGGCGGCACGGGGCTCCCTAGATTCTCAGAGAGTGTGGTTGTGTATTGATTTTGTTCAAGTTTAGTGTTTCATAGTTGGTCGTCGTAGGCTGCTTTGTCAAGAGAAGACTGAGACAGAGACTCTAGAAGGGAGTTAGATATGGTGTCAGTAAGACTCTGTGCAATTCAGTCTTAAGCTGCTGGAGGGGGCTGACTACACAACGGTTCCTAGACTGTCCTGGAGAGAACTCAAAGAAAGACAATTTGCAGGTAAGGTCTAATTTCTCCCTATTGTATGATTAATTCTAATATCATCTATTAGGGTGCTCTAGGGGGATTGATTGTATATGGTTATTGTATATTTGATCAATTGCCTTTTCAGTAGGAATTGTTTTCTGTTTCTCACAACATCAGAATGAAGCAGATCCTGTATTATTGCTCTTTCTCAAAACTGGAGCAGAAGATTGGGAAAGTAGGACAGTTGCAGCAGGGGTGGAAAGAGAAGGGGAAGAGTGGGTAAAAAAGCATTGATGGGGATGGAGGGTGGTGGTTGCATGGTGAGAGCTTTGGGTTGGGAGGGCAGGAGGGTGCACAGGGAAACCCTTCAGGAGGTAGGTGAAAGGGGCACAATGAGGACCTTCTATAGTAGTGGGATGATGTGGAAGAAAACTTTTTGACACTTGTGAGGAAAACTGAACTTGAGATGGGAGGGCAGAGCAAGAGAGAGTAGACAGGAAAGACCCAGGATAGGTGGAAGGAGTACAAGAAGAACAAGAAAGAGAATACAGAGACACTGATGATATAATCGGGGAGGGATTTGATGAAGGCCTGGGTAATGGAGAGTGAGAACTCTGAATATTGAGGGAAGGAAGAGGAGGGGAGTATCAGACTGTTCCAGAAATCTGTTCATAAGAGGAGTGCTTTCCAGGGATGAAGGAATATTTGGATACCTTTTTGGGTATCAGGAGAGAGAAGTCCAAACATTTCTCTTAAGATTGCCCTAGTCCCCTGTTTCTTCTGTTTGTCTATCTTGAATAGATTGTAAATACTGTGGAGCAGTGACTTTCTTATGTGTTATAGGTACAGTGCGGCGTATGCCTAGTAGAACTATACAAATGATAATTAGTAATAGTAGAATGAGTAAAGATTGAAAGGGAGGGAGGGGTTCATTATACAGAGGACCAGAGAGCACTGGTAAATAAGAAAGGGGATGCAAGGCAGAGGGAAAGAAGACTTGTGACTGAGGGAGAGAGGAACAAACATGGAGGGAGAGGTGACATGTTTGATTGGAAGGGAGAGGGAGATAAAGAAAACCAAGAATAAAGGGGGAGAGGAGAAAGAGCACTCTATATGGGGGTAGCCAAAATATGAGACAAAAAGAATGAGCCATGCAGGAGAGAGCATAAGAGAATGGGCCGGGAAAGGAGAGCAGGCAAGGAAGAAACCAGAAAGAGAACATAGTAACAGTACATAGTAAATGACAGCAGATAAAGACCAGCATGACCCATCTAGTCTGCCCAGCAAGGTGTTTAGGATTGTAACTGCTGCTCTATGCTTTTTACTTTTGGTTGTAACTGCCACTCCGTGCAGGTTACCCCCGCTCTGTGCAGGGTAGAAAAAGTATTAAAATATACACACCGAAACTCTGTAAGCACTACAACATAATTGTGTCAGAAAAGCACTGGGATCATGACCCTAAGAGAATTACAGAGCATGAAGAGGTTATGATCACCTGGGATACTCCCATTCTGACCGATAAAAAGCTGGATAAGAGGAAGCCGGATATAGTGGTCAAGGAGAAAAACACCAGAACAGCATTGATATTAGAAGTGTCAGTTACAAGCGACTACTCTGTGAATCACGTGGAGAGGCAGAAGATCCTGAAATACCAGAAAATGTAGTCAGAGACCAAGAAAATTTGGCAGAAAGATACAGAAATATTTCCCATTGTGTTGAGTGCCACAGGCTTGATAAAGAAGAATTTCCAAGCACATCTTGACAAACTACTCATACATATTACATCTTACAAACTCCAGCAGGAGGCTCTCTTTGGCACAATGCATGCACTACGCCGAGCCTTAGCAGTAAATTTGAGAAACTGAGATCATAGTCCCCATACTTTGGCTTAGAAGTGAGGTTCAAGACTGTCATGGTATGCACAAAATTAACCCATTTGGAGAAACTGCCCCAGGAAGAAAACAGAACAGTATTTGCAAAACAAAAGAAAAAAATTCTTCAAAGGATTTTATCAACAAACAAGAAAAAACAAATGGCAAATGCACAAATACAGTAGGAAATACACTGTTACTCCAGTTCTCCAGGAACAAGCAGGAAGTCAGCCCTCACTTATGGGTGACGTCGGCACCGACGGAGCCCGCACGGAGCAATTCCCCAGCTTTCAAAGAAAATCTTGGGATTGCTGCCACACATGCGTGGCCCTCTTCCTGCCCAAGAGTGCCATTTTGCTCAGTCTCCTTTTTTCCACAGAGCCCTTCGGACACACGTCCTCGTCCCTCGGAAAAAGTGTTTCGTTTCCCGGCCTCTGGCCTACTATTTTCCGGTTGCACCGGTCCTCTAGCCGTCCCCCCCCCCCTTGCTCCCATCCATTTTTGAGCAAAGGGGGCATTTTTCCTAACATTTTTGCTGTTAGTGGGCTTCGCACCCTTTTTTCCCCAACCGCTGGCCGCATGGGTCTTCGACCTCGCGGGGGCCCTTTTTGCCCCAATGGCCACCGGTTTCAAAAAATGCGATAGATGCCTCAGGAACATGTCGCTTATGGACACCCATGACAACTGTCAGCGGTGTCTCGGGGCCGACCATGATCCAGAACTCTGCTCGCTTTGTAAAAAAATGCCCTCCAAAGCCCTGCTCAGCCATAAGCAGAAGTCTGAGGACATCTTTCGTAAGGCTGCCTCGGAATCCCCGGTGGCACCCTCGGTCGTCTCTCTGTCGGTGGGATGCCCCACCTCGGCTCCTTGCTCAAGGCGGCACTCCTACCAGGGGTCCCCTGAAGTGGAGCGCAGTAAGAAGAAGGAGGCTTCAAAGTCACTGTCGGGGGCTCCCAATAAGCCTAAGCTCTCCCACGCTCGGTCGCTTAGCTCCCCTCGGCGTTCCCGAGAGTTGGACAAGGAGTTGTACGTATGACCTAGATTGGCCGCTGTTGGAAACAGGATACTGGGCTTGATGGACCTTGGTCTGACCCAGTATGGCATATCTTATGTTCTTATGAGCGACTCGGAGGCCCTTGGCGATGGCACCAGGTCTCCTGAGGATCATCCTGGTGAGGACCTCCTCGACACCTGACCTGGTGACCCCGGTGTCTGCATCGCAGAGCCCCACACCGGCGTGGGAGTCCAGCATGCTGGCACTAGAACGCAGCGTTTCTGCGTTCATAACTTCCCAGCAGGCGCTTGTATCCAGCTTCACTGGCCCACGCCATAGGACTGAGGTTCCTTCAAGAGGGACATCAAAATCCGCCCTGGAAACCCCCAGAGCCATGGGCCTTGTGAGGGTCCTCGGCGTCGGTCTCGCTCACCTTCCTGTTCCTCGGGGGCACCTCCAGGGCCTCTGGCTCCAAACAGGCTTTGGCTTTCGGACGAGGCTCACCAGCCCGAATCTGGTTCCTCCTCCAATTTTTCGGGCTGGGAGTCAGACGGGGATACCTCCCCAGAGTCCCGTGCCCATCGGGACCTCCCGTCGCACCCGTCCCCGCCCACCTTTCAGCGGCGTTCGCCACCCAAAGACACCTCCTTCTCGGTGTCTGTGATGGATATGGCACGGGCTCTCAACCCGGCTACACAGGATTAGGAGGAGCCTCGAGCTCAAGACTATCTCCTCAGGAATCTCTTACTGTCCCGGTTCCCCCTATTCTGTCCAGGCTGCTACTTCGCATGTGGGAGACCCCTGCGATGGTCCCAATTGTGAGCAAGCGCCTCGACGCGATGTACAGGGTCCAGCATGGCCCCAGGTTTAGGAAAACCCAACTTCCCCACACCTCCATGGTGTGGAATCGGCTATGAGAAAACAGAAAAGCCCGAAGTCTCACTCTTCGGTTCCACCGGGCAGGGAGTCAAGAGCCTTTGACGCTCTAGGCTGCAAGGCCTACCAAGGGTCCATGCTTTCATGCCGTATTCAGGCATACCAATTGTACATGGGCATGTTTTTGCACAACCTAGCCAAGGAACTCGGGGGCTTCTCCGCGGGACTCGTGGGCGAACCCCTCAGTAAGTTCTGGACCCTTCTAAAGTCCATCGCATAGTGCTCAAAATACCTCTTCCGTGCCACCTACGACTGGTTCAAGTCCTCGGCTCGAACGGCGGCTGCTGGCATCAGGGCCCAACGCCAGGCATGGCTCCAGTCCTCGGACTTGAGCAGTGGGTCCAGGAAAAACTCCTAGACATACCCTACCTTGGCGAGCAGCTCTTCAGTAAACTGATGGAGGATAAGGCCGCCGAGATAGAGATGGAGTTCGTCATCCAAACCCATCTCTTGCGCAAGACCTCCTCCCTCCCTCGGAAGAAACAGCAAACTAAGAAGCCATTCTTTCCGCGGAAAGGTCTACCCTACCGAGGCTACCCACTGTACCCACCCACTCCTGCGCCGACCACTGCGACGAAGGGAAGTCTGGGCCTCATGGTCATCGTAAGCCAAAAGGGCCCAAGGTCCATACCCCAGTGCTGCCTCAGTCCACCCAGGGGTTTTGACACCAGCAGCGTAGCCTTTCGTCCTCTGGCAGCACTGCAGCCAGTAGTGGGACGCCTGTCCTCCTTTGCCTGTTGGACACTTGGATCCTCCGAGTAGTCCGGGACAGCTACCATCTCCGGCTGGACAGGTTTCTCCCTCCCTTCTCCCAAGCGGAGCCTTCTCGACTCCCCACGCACAAGACCTTCCTGCAGCGGGAGTTATACAACCTCCTTGCCCAGTGAGCGGTCAAGAGGGTACTGATGCATCTCCGAGGTCGGAGCTTCTATTCACGGTACTTCCTTGTTTTGAAGAAGACAGGGGGCCTACGGCCCATCCTTGACCTCTGAAAGCTAAAGAAGTTTCTGGTGTGGGAGAAGTTCAAAATGCTATCCCTTGGCTTCCTGCTGTCCTTCCTCCAGCAGGGCGACTGGCTATGTTCCTTGGATCTCAGGGACGCTTATGCCCACATTTTAATTCACCCCCAGCATAGGCAGTTCCTGCGCTTCGAGTTGTAAGGGGAATATTACCAATACAGGGTGCTCCCCTTCGGACTCGCATCTGCCCCGTGGGTCTTTACAAAGTGCCTCTCCGCGGTCGCCGTCTTCTTCAGGCGGCATGGCCATACCAATCTTCACTTACCTTGACGACTAGCTCATCTTGGGGCCCTTGACCGGGGAAGCCCGCCTGGCAGCATCACGCACAATCCTCCTCATCGAGCGTCTGGGGTTCTTGGTCAACTACCCCAAGTCCCACCTCGAACCGGTTCAAACCTTGGAGTTTATCAGAGCATACCTCGACACTCAGTGGACGACCGCCTTCCATGTGACTCGTCTTAGAGCACAGGCGGCCCAAGTCCAGAGCAGCGCTCAGGTCACGGTGCGAGGCACATGGCCTCCACCGTCCATGTGGTTCCACATGCCTGCATGCACATGCGGACGGCTCAGTGGTGCCTCAGCACTCAGTGGAGCCCAGCCTCTGGTCACCTCAGGGACCCATCCGGGTCTCCCACAACCTTCGCAGGTCCCTTGGACTGGTAGCAGGAGCCCCGCAACCTTCTCTGGGGACTGCCCTTTCAGACACCGCAGCACGACCTGGTGCTGACAACGGATGCTTCCCTACGCAGGGGCACTGGTCACCTGAAGAGTCTCAACAGCAAATAAACTTGCTCGAGCTTCGGGTAGTCCGGTGGGCCCTGAGAGCCTTCGAGGACCATCTCAGAGGAAAGTCGGTGCTCGTGCAGACCAGCATTTGAGTGGCGATGTTCTATATCAACAAGGAGAGGGCACAGGATCACGCACCCTCTTCCGGGAAGTGATCCTCCTCTGCTCCTTCGCCCTCCATCGGGTGATGACCCTACGAGCAGTCTATCTCCCGGGCCACGAGAACATCCTTGCGGACAAACTCAGCAGGATCCTCCGCCCCCACGAATGGCGACTGGACCCGGATGTGACTGGCTTGCTGTTCCATCAATTGGGGACCCCGATGGTGGACCTGTTCACCAGCCCGAAGAACACACAGCTCCCCTGCTTCTGCGGCCTGGTCCCACACCCGAGCAGGGTGGCTCCAGATGCGTTCCTCTTGAGCTGGACCTCTGGACTTTTCTACACGTTCCCTCCCATTCCTCTTATTGAGAGGAGCCTCCACAAAGTTCAGCAAGACCGAGCATCGATGATACTCATCGTTCCCTCATGGCTTCAGCAACCATGGGTTCCACTCCTGCTCCGGCTTGCGCCCGAGCCTCCAGTTCCCCTGGGCTGTGCCCCAGGCCTGCCAACACAGGAGGAGGGGCGGGTGCTACACCTGAAACTGGCCTGGCCGCATTGTCCCTTGTAGCCTGGCAGCTGAACGGGTCTCCCTAGCTGCGCTAGACCTCCCGGAGGAGTTCGAGGAGGTCCTCCTTGCATCGAGGAAGGACTTGACAAGATGAGCTTACGCCTTCAAGTGGCGACACTTCTCGTTCTGGTGTTCCGAGCTCCAGATCGACTCTCTCTTGTTCCACTTGATGGGTCCTCCAGTATCTTCTCCACCTCTTGAAGGAGGGGCTGAAGTTTAACTCCGTCAGGGTATACCTGAGCACCATCTCGGCGAATCACCTCCCTGTAGAGGGCAAACCCCACTCAGAGCAGCCCTTGGTTCCCGCTTTCCCCGGGGTCTCTTGCTGTCCAGACCTCCCATCTGGCCTTCCCCGGCAGAGTGGGACCTGAACGTAGTGCTCATGCAGCTTACCCATTCACCCTTCGAGCCGATGACGACGTGCTCGCTCCGGCTGCTATCCTGGAAGGTAGTCTTCCTGGTGGCTCTGACCTCGTCCCGCGGAGTCAGTGAGCGCCAGGCTCTCATGGCTGATGCCCCTTACACCAGGTTCTATAGGAACAGGGTGGTCCCCTGTACCCACCCCAAGTTCCTGCCAAAGGTTGTCTCGGATTTTCATCTCAATCAGGAGATAGTCTTACCGACTTTCGTCCTGAGACCCCATGCCGACCAGGCGTCCGTGGTTTTGCATACACTCGACTGCAAGAGGGCTCTTGCCTTCTACCTACAGTGCACCCAGCCTCATCGCAAATCTGGTCGACTCTTCGTGACCTACGATCCCAATCGCCTGGGGCAGGCGGACACAAAACGCACCCTCTCCATCTGGGTGGCAGACTGCATCGAAGGCGGGCGCCCAGCTGGAGTGGAGGGTCACCGCACACGGCGTCCAAGCCTTGTTAGTGTAGCTGGTTTTAAGAAAGATTTGGACAAGTTCCTGGAGAAAAGGTCCATAAACCATTATTAAGAAGGGACCCAGGATACAAATGCTTAACCCAGTACAAGCATTGTGGAACCTGTGTCTTTTGGGGAAACTGCTAGGTACGTATGACCTAGATTGGCCACTGTTGGAAACAGGATACTGGGCTTGATGGACCTTGGTCTGACCCAGTATGGCATATCTTATGTTCTAAGGCAACTTTGGTAGCTTCATTGCGCTTATTGCCTCTGACAGACATCTGCTGGTCTGCGACCTGGTCATCAACGAATACCTTTGCTGTCCACTGCTGCCTGAAGAGGGAGTCCCGCTGGGACAGCGCCTTCAGCCAGGCTGTACTCCATAATCTGTTTGGGATATAAGCAACTCCTGCCCTCCGACCCTTCTCAACAGCTATCGAGGGTTTTGCCCCGGGGACCTAGGCTCCTTCGGGCACCGGCTTCTCCTCACAACCTCGCGGAGGCATTTTTTGGTTACAGGTTCGGTAGTCTGTAGCTGGGGAGTCCCATAAGTGAGGACTGACTTCCTGCTTGTTCCTGTAACAGGTGTTCTCCAGGGACAGAAGGAATCAGTCCTCACTACCCTCCCACCTCCCATGATGAGTTGCTGGGTTTTTATCCTTCCCTTGCCATCTGCTTTGTAGGGCTCAAGCTAAGGGACCTGACTGAGCAAGATGGCACCCTTGGGCAGGAAGAGGACCATGCATGCGTGGCAGCAATCCCAAAGGCTTTCTTTGAAAGCTGGGGAATTGCTCTGCGCGGACTCCATCGGTGCCGACGTCACCCATAAGTGAGGACTGATTCATGCTGTCCCTGGAGAACACTTGTCACAGGTGGGTAACTATGCTGAACCCTTTGTTGATCAAGAATGGACACATGAATGGTTAAGGAGAGGTGAACTGAAACCGAAGGATGAGAGGTTGATAGTTGCAGCCCAGGACAGCAGCTTACGGACAAAATGGTTTTAGCGAGCATTGAAAAAACTGGCAACACAGACATATGTTGATTCTGTGGAAAAGAGCTGGAAATAATGACTCATCTCATAGCTGACTGTGCAGTTCTGATGGCAGAAAATTTCTATACAGAAAGGCACAATAAAGTAGCACACCTTATCCACTGGAAACTCTATAAGCACTGTGCCTGAAAAGCACTGGGATCATGATCCTAAACGAATTACAGAGAGTGAAGAGGTTATGATCACTGGGAAGCTGGATGCGAGGAAGCTGGATATAGTGGTAAAGGAGAAAAATATCAGAATGGCATTGATTATAGAGGTATGAATTCCAAGCAACTACTTTGTGAATTGCGTTGAAAGGGAGAAAATCTTCAAGTACCAAAAAATGCAAATGTGGAAGAAAGATACAGAGTTATTTCCCATTGTGTTGGGGTCCATAGGCCTAATTAAGAGGAATTTCCAAGCACATCTTAGAAACATAGAAACATGATGACAGAAAAAGACCACATGGCCTATCTAGTCTGTCCTTCCATATCAACAACTACAACAGTCCACTTTTTACCTTTAGAGATCCTCTGTGTTGGTCCCATGCTTTTTTGAATTCAGTTACTGTCCTCATCTCTACCACCTCCACCGGGAGACTATTCCACGGATCCACTACTCTTTCCGTAAAGGAATATTTCCGCATATCACTCCTGAATCTATCTCCCTTCACCCTCATCCCATGTCCCCTCGTAGCAGAACTTGCCTTCAATTGAAAGAGGCTCTCTCCCTGAACATTTATGCCACGGAGGTATTTAAACATCTCAATCATATCATCTCTATCCCGCCTTTCCTCTAAGGTGTACATATTAAGATCCTTAAGTCTGTCCTCATATGCTTTATAATGAAGCCCACTAATCATTTTAGTAGCCACCCTCTGCACCGACTCCATCCTGTTCACATCCTTTTGAAGGTGCAGTCTCCAGAATTGTACACTATACCCCAAATGAGATTGCACCAAAGACTTATACAGAGGCATTATCATCTCCTTGATAAATTACCTATACGCGTAACATCTTACGAATTCTAGAGAGGGGTTCTCTTTGGGATAATGCAAGTACTATGCTGAGCATTAGCAGTAAATTTGAGAGACTGAGATCATACTCCACATATCCTGGCTTAGAATTTGAGGTTCATGACAGTCTTGGTATGCACAAAACTCACCCATTTGAAGCAAAAAAAACAACATTCTAGCCGCACATCACCCAAAATAAAAAGGTACGCACCTGTAGCCTACACACTAGGGCTAATGGTGATAGCGATAGTGCAGACACTACAAATTCAGATAACATCTCTGCTACAGATAAAGGCCATGGTGAGCGGATTAATGAACCCACTGTGGCAGGAGATAAACCAGAGAAATTAATGAAGTTAAGAGGATTAACTTCAGTTAAGTGGACTTCTGCAGATAAAGAGGAGATAATATACTGCTACTTTATATTACAAACCCTATATTTAAATCAAGAGGGTATACCAATTGTTCTCAACCCAGTCCTCTGAGATTATACACAGGGAGAGAAAGAGCTTAGAGATCTGGAACTGCAGAAGAGTGAGATGAACAAAGGACAGGTCAACAAATTAACTGAAGAGAAAAAAGAAAGGGAGGAGAAAGACCCAGAGGTGGAGGAATTCAAGATCGAACTCCTAATCCACGTGGAAAAATATGAATATGCTGGATTCCAGGCAAGGGAAAGATTACTCAAGTTAAATTTAACACCTAAGGTTAAAAGTATGATAATTAAGATGAACAAGGCCATGTTCTCTATAAAGGGACAATTTATCGACATCACCAAAATAAATCGAATGCAATATTTTGCAGCTAAAATTATGGCTTTAAGAATGCTACAAAATAAAATGCAGGGCCAGAAGAAAAAGAGAACAATTACAGTTCCTCCTTGGAAAAAGCACATCGAAGGAAGAATAAAATCATTGCATGTGGACATATACCTGATAGATGGGTATCTAAAAGGTTTAAGATCATCATAGATATTGTGGAAGTTCTCCAGGAACAAGCCGGAAGTCAGTCTTCATATATAGGTGACGTAGGCGCCAACAGAGCCCTTGAGGAAGCATCTCCCCAGCTTTCAAAGAAAGCCTTTGGGAGGTGCCACCATGCATGCGTGGTCCCCTTCCTACCCAAGGGTACCACCTTGCCTCTGTCTCCTTTTCTCCACGGATCTCACCAGACGTAGGTCTGTTTCCCCTGTAATAAGTATCAGTTTTTTTGAGGTTTTTTACTCTAATCCAGTCTTGCAGCGGTACTGTTCTTGCCCCCAAGTGCGCTGCCTCGGCATTGTGTCTTGGGCCCATTAACATTTTCTCTTTTTTTTTCAGTGCGGTTCGCACCTTTTTTAGCGCTGGCAGAGCCTTCGGTCTTCAACCAAGCTGGGGCCCTTTTTCTCCCTATGGCCTCCAGTGGCTTCAAGAAGTGTGATTGGTGCTTGAGGGTCATGTCCCTCATTGACATGCACAACTGCTGCCTCCATTGCCTTGGGCCACATCACGACCCGGTGGACTGTGACCTGTGCAAGAAAATGTCATCCTAGGCCTCAAGAGCCGTGAGCAGCAGCATGACAATTTCTTCTCACAGTCTCCAGTGATTCCGCGCTCCAAGGCCCCCTCTGAGGCCTCGGACTCCTGTGGGGATATCGTGGGCCCCGAGCAAGGTTGCACGTCATCCGAGCAGAGTTCCCCAGTCAGGGAACACAAGAAGAAAAAGAAACCTTCGAGGGCCACATCCGTGGATGGATCCGGGAAGGCGAGTAAGTCCTGAGCCAGATCCCGCAGTCCACGCCACTTGTCTGAGGGAGCAGCTTACCAAGATTGCCCAAAAAGAATCCTCCGTGATCGGCCTCGGACCTCCGAGACCATCCTCATTGAGGACTCCCCTTCAGGGGAACTGGTGCTGTGCCCGAGTCCCTTGTTGCCCGCGTCAATGGCTGTGGAGCCTTCTGGACTGCAGACCAGAATGGTGGCCTTGGAGTACAGCTTGTCTGCGTGTCTACTTGCCTCTTGCTGCACCAGCTTAGCCACATGGCCTCCATGGTCCATGTTACCCCAGATGCCTATCTTCATATGAGGGTGGCCGATGGTGCTTCCGTGCCCAGTGGACACAGACCGACTGTGAGACATAGTGTCAGTGACCCGTCAGCTGGCAGAGTCCCTGAACTGGTAGCAGAACACACAGCACCTTTGAGCAGGGATGCCTTTTCAGACCCCCACCCCGCAGAGGGTCTGTAGCAGCTGATAAGCATGCAATAAATAATACCAGGAGTCAGTTCAAAGATCCAAGTCAATTTATTGTGCACAGGCTCAGAGAATCAAGCTTCAAAAAGGACTGAGCAACATTCTTACAGAGACATACTCATTTATACATTTTTCTTCAGCTTGATACATGCAGACTTTCTATTGGTTCCAACGCCCCCTGCACCTCTCCAATCAGGGACCCTCTCTGGGCCTAACACCCTGTTCCCCCTTTTCAGGCTATTCTGACAAAGGCTCAGTTTCTAGATATAAACACATCCCTACTACAAGGTCATTTCTAGGCTCAGAGAATGTGAGAATGCAAAACACTGAAACATATCTATCATCAGTATAAAAGAATTGAATAAGGATTAACACAAACTTATCAAAAGCAGTTTAGAGCGGTTTAAGGCAGATCCTCAGACCTTCACTGACTTTGATCTTTCATTTCTAGGTGGGGGTGGGGACTCAGACCTAGCTTGCAGGCCTCTCATACATGTACAGGCTATTATATAGGCCATGGCCTACCACAGGTCCTCACTATGGATGCCTTCTTGCTGGGCTGGGGAGCACATCACGATGAACTCTGCACTCAGGGCAGTTGGAACAAGGGAGAAAGTCAGCAGAGATCAACCTTCTGGAGCTCCAGGCCATACACTTGGCTCTCTGTGCCTTCCGCCATCATCAGCAGCACCCGTCAGTGCTGGTCTAAACAGACATTTAAGTGGAAATGTTCTTTGTAAACAAACAAGGGGGCACAAGGTCTCACACACTCTGCCACGAAGTGATGGCTCTCTGCTCCTATGTGATCTGTCAAGGGATAAGAACATAAGATATGCTATACTGGGTCAGACCAAGGTCCATGAAGCCCAGTATCCTGTTTCCAACAGTGGCCAATCTAGGTCACAAGTACCTAGCAGTTTCCCCAAAAGAGACAGGTTCCACAAGGCTTGTATTGGGGCAAGCAGTGGATATTCTGGGTCCACTTTAATATTTATTTATTTAGCTGTGTTTATATCCCGCTTTTCACCGGGTCAAAGCGGTCAATTGGGGGATACATTTAACACGAGGGGATATGAGACACATACGCTAATACTTACAGGGAACATGGTCAATGGAGGGTTAACTGGCTTGCCCAAGACCACAAGGAGTGCCTGTAGGACTAGAAATCCCAGTCCCTCCGGCCTGAGATTGCTGTCCCCAGGTGGGACTTGAACCCCCGGCCCTCCGGCCTGAAGTACCTTGTCCTAACCACTAGACCACTCCTCCTGTAGTGGTTTATGGACCTTTCCTCCAGGAACTTGCCAAAACCTTTTTTAAACCCGGCTACACTAACAGCTTTTACTACATCCTCCAGTAGCAAATTCCAGAGTTTGATTACACGTTGAGTGAAAAAATATTTTCTCTTATTAGTCTTAAATAGGTTACCCTGTAGGTTCATTGCATGCCCCCTAGTCTTTCTATATTTTGCTGGTGTAAACAATTGATTTACGTTTACCCATTCCACTCCATTCATTAATTTATAAACCTCTATCATATCTCCCCTCAGCCGTCTCTTTTCAAGATATCCTTCCATTTCTTTTACCATTTTGGTGGCTCTTCTCTGTACCTTTTCTAATAACACTATATACTTTTTAAGATATGGCAACCAGAATTGCACACAATATTCAAGGTGCAGTCACACCATGGAACGATACAGAGGCATGATGATATCCTTTGTTTTATTCTCCATTCCTTTCCTTATGATACCTAGCATTCTATTTGCTCTCTTGGCTGCAGCTGTACACTGGGCAGAGGGTTTTAACATGCTATCCATGATGACGCCTAAATCTTTTTTCTGGGTGGGTGGTTCCTAATGTGGAACCTTGCATTGTGTAACCATAGTTTGGGTTTTTCTTTCTTAGGTGCATAACTTTGCACTTGTCCACATTAAATTTCATCTGCCATTTGGACGCCCAGTCTTTCAATTTATCAAGATCCTTTTGCAATTTTCCTCAATCCTAATGGGTTTTAACAACTTTGAATAGTTTTGTGTTATCTCCAAATTTGAAAACATCAGTCGTTATTTCCATTACCAGGTTATTTATGAATATGTTAAAAAGCGCGGATACATCACAGATCCCTGGAGTACTCTACTCTTCACCTTTCTCCATTGGGAAAATTCGTCATTTAGCTCTACCCTCTGCTTTCAATCTTTTAACCAGTTCCTGATCCACAATAGCATACTGCCTCCTATCCCATGACTTTTTAATTTTACCAAAAGTCTCTCATGAGGGACCTTCTCAAAAGCTTTCTGAAAGTCCAGATACACTATATCAACCGACTCACCTTTGTCTACCTGTTTATTCACACATTCAAAAGAACAATAGATTAGTAAGACAAGACCTTCCTTGGCTAAAGCCATGTTGGTTGTCTCCCATTAAGCCATGACTATCTACATGTACAGTAATTTTGTTCTTTCTGATGGTTTCTACCATTTTTCCCGGTACCGACGTCAGGCTCACCGGTCTGTAGTTTCCTGGATCACCCCTGGAACCCTTTTCAAAAATTGGCGTTAAATTGGCCATCCTCCAATCTTCAGATGATTTTAATGATAGTTCATAGATTACTAATAGTATGTCTTCAATCTCATATTTCATTTCTTTCAACACCCTTGGATGTATACCATCCAGACCAGGTGATTTGCTACTGTTGAGTTTATCAAATAGTTGTAATACATCTTCTCGGTGTATCGATATTTCTTTCAATTATTCCGCAGCATCTCCTTTAAATACCATTTCAGTCATGGGTAAAATCCCTACATCTTCCTCAGTAAAGACCGAAGCAAAGAATTCATTCAGTCTCTCCACTTTGGCCTTGTCCCCTCTTAGTACCCCTTTTACCCCTCTATCATCTAATGGTCCAACTGACTCTCTCACAGGTTTTTTGCGACGAATGTACTTGAAAAAGTCTTTATTATGTGTTTTGCTTCCACAGCAAGCTTCTTCTTAAATTCTCTCTTAGCCTGCCTTAACAAAGCCTTGCATCTAACTTGCCAGTGCTTGTGTTGTTTCCATTTTTAGTCATTTGGCTCCTTTTTCCATTTCCTGAAAGATGCTTTTTTGGCAACAACATCCTCTCTGACCTCGCCTTTAAACCATGCTGGCAGGTTTTTGGATTTCCTTCCACTTTTCTAAAAGCGTGGAATACAGCAGATCTGGGCTTCCAAGATAGTATTTTTAAACAACACCCAAGCTTCATGTAAGTCTTTAACCTTTGCAACTGCTCCTTTTAGTTTTTTCTTAACTATTTTCCTCATTTTATCATAGTCTCCCTTTTGAAAGTTAAAAGGTAGTACTGTGGATTTCCTTACTGTCCTTCCTTTATTTATTAAATCAAACACGATCATGCTATGATCACTATTGCCAAGTGGCCCCAACACCCTTATCTCTTACACCAGATCTTGTGTTCCACTAAGGACTAGGTCCAAAATGGCTTCCCTTCTGGTCTGTTCATGAAGCAGCTGCTCCAAGAAGCAGTCATTTATTTCATTTAGAAACTTTATCTCCCTAGCATGTCCTGCCGTGACACTGACCCAGTCGATACCGGAGTAATTGAAATCACCCATTATTATTACTGTGTTGTAACTTTTGTTAGCTTCCCTGATTTCTTTGAACATTTCATCATCCATTTGTTTATTCTGGCCAGGCAGTCTATAGTACACCCCACTGCCATCGCCTTCCCCTTCCTCTTTTTACATGGAATTTCAATCCATAGAGATTCTACAGTGAATTTTGCTTCCTGCAATCTTTAATCCTTTGCGATTCAATGCCCTCTCTAACATAGAGCGCAACCCCTCCACCAATTTTATCTCTATCATTATGATATAGTTTGTACCCAGGTATCACAGTGTCCCACTGGTTGTCCTCCTTCCACCATGTAGTTCTGAGATACCAATCATATCTAACCTCCCCTTTAGTGCTATATATTCTAACTCTCCCATCTTATTTTTTAGACTTCTAGTATTTGCATACAAGCATTTTAGAGACTATTTTATTCATATTAATCTGGCAATCTGTAGTCGGGGTTATTTGGAATCTTTAAGCTCTGTCTGCTTTGTACTCAAGGGCATTTGGGTTACTTTTGTCTTTATTGTAACCTCTCTACTGATATGCCCTGACTTCAATCTTTTGCTAGTATCCTTCAAGGATACATTGTTCCAAACCATGCGCTCTTGGGCTTTCACCTATTATCTAGTTTAAAAGTTGCTGTATCTCCTTTTTAAAGGTTAATGCCAACAGCCTGGGTCCATTCCGGTTAAGATGAAGCTATCCCTTCGGAAGAGTCCCTCCTTTCCCCAGAATGTTCCCCAGTTCCTAACAAATCCAAACCCCTCATCCTTGCACCATTGTCACATCCACGCATTGAGACTCCAGAGCTCTGCCTACCTTTTGGGTCCTGCGCGTGGAACAGGAAGCATTTCAGAGAATGCTACACTGGAAATTCTGGATTTCAACTTCCTACTTAAAAGCCTAAATTTAGCCTCCAGAACCTCCCTATTATTCTTTCCTATGTCATTGGTACCGACATGTACCAAGACAGCAGACTCCTCCCCAGCACTATCTAAGAGCTTTTCTAGGTGGCACGTGAGGTCTGCTACCTTTGCATTAGGCAGGCATATTACTAGGTAATCCTCACGTCCACCAGCCACCCAGCTGTCTACATGCCTAATGATCGAATCACCAACTATAACGGCTGTCCTAACCCTTATCTCATGGACATATGGCCATGGAGAAACCTCCTCGGTGTGAGAGGGTTTTACATCACCTGGAGGACAGCTCCTAGCTACAGGATCACTTCCTGCCGCACCAGGGTGATGCTCTCCTGTCACCTGACCTCTCTGCTCCATAGCAACAGGGATGCTGCCAGACTGGAGGTGGGACTTCAGTACTGTATCCCTGTAGGTCTCATCTATTTTTTTATTTTATTTAACTGGTTTTATATACCATTTTTCTGCAATGCAAAACGGTTTACATTGGACAAGAAGGAACATTTACATGGAACAGTTAGAACTATGGAACCAGTACAAAAATGTGGATAACTCCTAAGGATAAAAACAATCTTTATTGAGAAATAAACGCCACTGGCCCGACACAGGCCGTGTTTCGCTGCCTTCCTCAGGGGCACTAAAGTGGACTTAAAAGCTAAAAACACATAAATAAACATATTAATAATACCAATAAAACAATAAGACAACATAAGCCTTAGAATGGCATATAAATGACATGTATATTAATGAATAAATTATATCGAAAAATAAATAGATTATAAAAATAAACATAAACATACAAGCTCAAAAATAAGTTGTATATACAAAAACTTATGTAAAATGATAAAAACAATAATAAGAATCATATAAAATGATTGTAGTCAAATAAAATAGAAATTAAGAACCATCAAAGTTAAAAGTGACACATACCTGCTTTTTTCCTTGAAAATATATCTAATACTACACCTTTTTGGGAGAGGAAGAGAACATGTATAAATTAGATATGTATAATTAATCATTAAAAATGACAAAGATCAAGCGCACATACAGGACCAAACATATAAAAAAGTGTATCAATGGAGTCTACACAAAGGAAAGTCTTTGTGTATGCCGGTGCAATAAAGATAAGAGAAATAAAAATTAATTCATTAATCTTTACCTTTAAGGTTGATTTTCCAACGCGTGTGAAAAAGGAGAGAACTCCTTTACACTATACAGCAAATTGGAATTTCACCAAAAAAACGGCATCTGCACTAAAAAATTATAAAAAATTATAAAAATGATTACCAATTGATATTAACAAACGGGCACACCATCTTTCACTACCCCTCTAACTCATCATCTTCAATATCCCATCCTCAAAGTTAATAAATACCTTTAAGTAATGTTATGGATATAATTAATCCAAAAGCACATTATAGAGAAATGAATAAATAGATAAATAAATAAATATCGATAAAAATCGCTGCCACATAACCCCTGGCTACACATATGCCATAATAGAGGTACCAACTCATCTCAAACGGATTTTATAAAATCAAAAATAGTGCACAATACCATAAATAACTATAAAATAATACAACTACACATTCCAAGGAAGTCAAATGTCAAGCCGGCAACTCTTTGAACTACATGTCCACCCCTCAATAAAATTTTGTTTAAAAAAACGTGTTGAAAAGCAAAAGTAGTATATAATAAAACATAAAAAGAAAAACGCAAGAAATAAACAATACGACGTTTGGAAGAGATATATATTTTTGCGTTTAATAGTCTACACCCCTATGGCCTCAATATGGAATGTGATCTGTCAGTTTTTCTATAATTGTGTTTTGGTTTTTCAATAGGGGATGGTATCCCTTGGTTCTTTCTTTTTCTTTGTATTCATCACATCTTTTTATTCATCACATTTTTAACTTATTTAGTAATAAGTATATATGTCTCCTTTAAATTATAGTGTGACAGGTGTCATACAATTTTTTGCTCCCCCCTTTTTTTCGCTGTCTCCCCTCCTTTTAGCTATACCTCCTTTATTACTGGTGGTTTACATAATTAAAAATGGCCAGAATAGTCAACTCCTGGAATTATGTGGGCCCATCTTTCTTCTCTATAGTATTGTTTCATTAATACACATTTGGATTCCCTTAATAGGGTAGTGTTTTTAATCTTCATACATTAGTACTATGCAACCTAAAAACTTCCCTTAGTGAGAGCACACAAATCGGCGTTTGTTTTAAAGATTCATCTTTATAATAGCCTTATCTTATAGATGGTGTGTATGCTGAAAGTTCTTTCTCATTTTTTCACCTTTTCTTTGCGGTTTTAAAGTGTTTTAGACGAATCCTCCTCGGGATGCCCTTTGTGATCTTATAACTTTGTGTTTTTTTGCTTTTTTGTGTATACGTCAGTACCATGCAGCTATAAAAACTTCCCCTAATGAGAGCGCATGTGTCGGCATTTTTTTAAAGGTCCATTCTCATAGTAGCGTCATCTCTTGGATGGTGTAAAAGCTGTAAGTGTTTCTTTTCTTTTTCTTTTGCGGTTTAAAACATTTTAAATGTAATTTTATTGGAGTATCTTTTGTGGTTCCATGACATTGAATCTTTTATTTTTATACATCAGTATTATGCAGCTATAAAACTTTCTTTAATGAGAGCGCATGCGTCGGCGTTTTTCTAAATGTTTACTCTTATAGCAGCCTCGTCTTTTGAAAGCTGTAAGTCTTTTTGCTCTTGTGGTTTTTAAGCATTTTTTGTTATGACAGTTTTAATAGAAACCTCATTGTGATGTAAATAATTTTACTTAGTGGGAGCACACACGTCGGCTTTTTAAAAAAAATCCGCCTTTTTAAAAAATCCGCCTTTTTAATAGCCTTATTTCATAGAATGGTGTGCATGCTGTAAGTGCTTTCTTATCCCCCCTTTTTGTGGTTTTAAAGCGGTTTTTGCTATGTATATTTTTAAATGAAATCTCATCGGGATGCCCCTGGTGATTTTATAACTTGGAACTTTTTTATTTCTCGTCAGTACCATGCAGCTATAAAAACTTCCTTTAAAGAGAGCGCATGGGTCGGCGTTTTTCTAAAGGTTTATTTTCATAGCAGTCTCATCTTTTGGATGGTGTGAAAGCTGTAAGTGTTTTTGGTCCCCTTTTTTTGCGGTTTAAGGCACCTTCTGCTGTGTACACTTTAAATGAAATTTTTTTGGGGGTATCTTTGGTGATTCCATGGTAATGAATCTTTTATTCTTATATGTCAGCACTATACAGCTATAAAAACTCCCCTCAGTAAAAGCGCATGCGTCGGCATTTTTTTAAATGTTTATCCTGGTAGCAGCCTCTTAGTTTGAAAGCTGTAAGCCTTTTTAAATTCTGTTTTTTAATTTTGCTTTTGTGGTTTTTAAGCATTTTTTTGCTATGTACAAATTTAAAAGAAACATTCCTGATCGTGTAACTGGCCTAGTCCCGGACCTCTGGGTTCCCTATCTCATCCAGCAGCTTTGGAGACTGAGAAACTCCTCCTTTTTATGATGTCACAGGTATATCTTCCCGGTATTCACCTCCTGCCATCAGTTACCTCAGTCTCCAAGCAGCTGGATAGATAGGAGCCCGCGCAGTCGGGCTCACTGGAGAAACTGTTTTACCTCTTTACTTTGATTTTATTTCTTTATTCTTACCTCCTTATGTTCTTGGGGTTTCTTTCTTAGGGAGAGCTTGTGCCTTGTTGAACTGTGCCTTTTAATTTACCTGCAGGCTGCTCTCTCTCTGTTTTCCCTTTTCCCCTCTTTCTTTATCCCCCTCCCCTCCTGTTTCCCCCCCCCCCCCCCCCCGTGTTTTTCCTACTTTGCTCAGTAGACCTCAGCTTCTGTTCACTCCCTGGGATCCCCCCGGCCCGGTTAGCTACCGTTTGGGGGCGAGATCCGGAGGTCTGCCTAGCCAGTGCCACACAGAGGTTTGCCTGTCAGTGCGCTGGCAGGCCCTCCCGTTAGCGGACCAGCTCCGAGGTGAGTGTGCAGTCTCCGGGGTGTTTGACCGCGCACGGTGGACGAAGCGGTCCCAGCCTGGTGTGTGTGCTGCAGGCGCCTTTCCCTCAGCTGCCCGGAGGTAAGCGGCATGTTTCTCGGAGCGTGGGGGTGGTGATTAGCTTTTGGCGCCAAAGGAGTGTGCTGCGGGCCTGACCGCGTGGCGGCTCAGCGTTGGAGTGACGCTGCTGCGACTGGCGGCTTTTAGTCTGGCCCGGCTCTCTGTGCCGATTCGGGGTGTCTTCCATGCCTGGTTCGCGCAGGATACGTTCATTCTTTGGATAGCTGGGGGCTTTTCTGCGCTTTTTGTGTAAGTAAAAAAAAACCCAAAAAAAAACGGACACAACGGGGGCCCGTTTCCTGCCTGTTTCCTAAAGCGTGTGTAGATCTTGGGTGGGAAGGGGCTTTCCAGACAAGTTACATTTCTCGTTCTTTTACCATGCCTTCTAAGCCTCTCTGCTTAGTCTGTGGCATGAAGAAGGGGTCTCCTTCCGGGTTGTGTAAGGCCTGCGCAAGGGATTCCGAGGTCCTGGACCCTCCCGGTGTTGCCTCCGCGGACGGTCCAGGCGCACCGTCAGAGGGCTCTAGTGCGCCACTTCCTGAGTTACCCCTGGGGGATTCTGTGGCTGGTCCCTTCTCGGCCCCGGTCACGTCTCCTTCTCCTTCTGCGTTCCCCGCGGATTTGTCTGCCATTTTCTCCAAGACATTTGTAGCTCTCCTTCAGCAGTCTTTCTTGGCATCCGCTCAGCAGGGCAAGGGCCCGGAGGTCTCGGCTGGGGTTAAGAGAACCGCGTCTCCGGCTCCGGCAGTGGGCCCTTCCAGTGGCGCCAAGAAGCCGCGTCTGGAGGGTCTGCTGGCGGACTGTTCGGTGGCTTTGGAGGGGCCACTGTCGGATGGTGAGGTCCCAGATTTTGATGCTGAGGAGGAGCTGGAGGAAGGCGAGCTGGCTGAGAGGGAAGACCAAGCGCGAGTTGTGCGCGTCTTCCACAGGGAGGAGCTTCCTGCTTTGATACTAGAAGCCCTCAAGGCTTTAAATATGCTGGTTCCAGGGACGGCGGAAGATGACACTCTAGAAGATCCCTTGCTTCAGGTTTTTAGGAAGACTCAGAAGGTGTTCCCGGTTCATAGGTTGTTCAGTGAGATGATCCAGGAGGAGTGGAACCTGCCTGAATCGCCTTTGAAAAGTGCCAGCGTCATAAGCCGCCTTTATTCTTTGTCAGATCAGGATAAGGAGGTGTTTAAGTCGCCCAAGGTGGATGCTGCTGTATCGGCAGTCACCAAGAAGACTACTATCCCGGTCGAAGGCAGTACGGCTCTCAAGGATGCTCAGGATAGGAAGTTAGATGTGTTGCTGCGGCAGGTTTTTGACGTGAATGCGCTGTCCCTGCAAGCGGCTATCTGCAGTGCCTGGGTCGCCAGGACCTGTCTTCGCTGGTCTCAGCGGCTTCAGGAGAGCTCGGACGATGCTGAGTCCGGCGAGGCGACTAAGCTGGAGTCTGGCGCGGCATACTTAGCCGACATTCAGTATGATCTCATGCGGGGTTTAGCCAAGAGCATGGTGTCCGCGGTAGCGGCTCGTCGGTACCTGTGGCTTCGCAACTGGGCTGCGGATAGTGCCTCCAAGGCTAGATTGAGCAAGCTTCCTTTTAAGGGTCGCCTATTGTTTGGGGAAGACTTGGAGAAGCTGGTTAAAGACTTAGGTGAATCTAAAGAGGGCAAGTTGCCAGAGGACAGGCCTAGGCTTAGCAGACAGTTTTCGGCTGGAAGGGGACAGCAGCGCTGATCGCTGGAAGTAGCGGTATATAAGTTTTTACTAAATAAAATAAATAAAATAAGATTTTCGACGTTTTAGGTCCCCCAGGTTCGGTTCTGCCCAGTGAAGCCGTTTCTCTAGCAGAGGTCAACCCTTTCGGGGGTTTTGAGGCGCGGGAAGAGGCTTTGGTTCGCCGGCCTCGTCCTCCTCCTTCGCTGCTAAAAAGCCACAATGAGATAAGGGGGCCCGGGCACCCGTACTCCCTGTAGGGGGGCGGTTGCAGGAGTTTTACGCTGCCTGGGCCCGAGTCACTTCCGATCAGTGGGTGCTGGAGGTTGTGCGAGAAGGGTACGCTCTGGAATTCCTGCGGCCGGTATGAGAGTCCTTCGTGCTCTCCCCCGGAAAGTCGTCCGCCAAGCGCGAGGCATTGCGAACGACGGTCCGGAGGCTTCTAGAGCTCCAGGCTATTGTGCCCGTGCCGCCCGACCAATGCGGCGCCGGTCGCTACTCGATTTACTTCGTCGTCCCCAAGAAGGACGGGGGCGTTCGTCCGATCTTGGATCTCAAGGGCGTAAATCGCTGTCTCCGCGTTTCCCATTTCCATATGGAAACCTTGCGGTCGGTCATCGTAGCGTTTCTCACCTCGCTGGACTTATCGGAGGCGTATTTGCACATTCCCGTCCGACAGGAGCATCACAAATTTCTCCGGTTCGCAGTTCCCTTCGGTCATTTTCAGTTTCGAGCGTTGCCCTTCGGCTTAGCGACTGCGCCACGGACCTTCACCAAAGTTATGGTCGTGGTGGCGGCAGCCCTCAGAAAGGAGGGGATCTTGGTGCATCCGTACTTGGACGATTGGCTGATTCGAGCGAAATCCAGGTCGGAGAGTGTCTCGGCCACGGCTCGCGTAGTAGCTTTTCTGGAGGAGCTGGGTTGGGTTGTCAATCTGTCAAAGAGTCACTTGGTTCCCTCTCAGATTTTGGAGTATCTGGGAGCACGCTTCGATACCAAGGTTGGGAAGGTGTTTCTGACAGCGGAAAGGGCATTGGTCCTTCGGAAATTGGTGACCCGGTTCCTTCAGTACAAGGCGCCATCGGCGTGGCATTATCTTCAATTGCTGGGCACTATGGCGGCAACCATCGAGACTGTTCCCTGGGCAAGGGCTCACATGAGGCCTCTGCAGAGAGTGTTGCTTCTCCGCTGGTCACATCAACAGGACTCCCTGTCCAAGAAGTTGCCCTGTCCGGTGGATACTCGGCGGTCCCTGCAATGGTGGTTGCTTCCCGAGTCCCTGGCGAAGGGAAGGGACGCCAGTCTCTTGGGCTGGGGCGCTCATTGCTCCGGAGCGTTTGCACAGGGACAATGGACGAGTCAGGAAGCGGCATGGTCCATCAACAGGCTGGAGTTGCGGGTGGTGACGCTAGCGCTGCAGGCGTTCCATCCGCTGGTTCGAGGCAAGGCGGTCCACGTGTTTTCAGACAATGCCGCAGCGGTGTCTTATGTCAACAGACAGGGCGGCACCGGCAGTATGAGACTGGAACTCGAGGCCGCAGTCCTGTGCGACTGGGCCGAGGCGCACCTTCTGGACCTGTCGGCCGCGCATGTCGCCGGAGTGGAAAACGTGCAGGCGGACTTCCTCAGTCGGGTTCAGGTGGATCTGGGGGAATGGGTCCTCTATCCCGAAGTCTTCGAAATGATAGTGCGCCGTTGGGGTGCGCCGGTCATGGATCTCATGGCGACCTTTACCTCGGAGAAGGCCAGCCGCTTTTACAGCAGGCGATGGGAAAGGATGTCAGAGGGCTTGGACGCGCTCGTGCAGCCTTGGCCCAGGGATCAGTTGCTGTATGTGTTTCCCCCGTGGGTTCTCGTAGGCAGAGTTCTGCAGCAGATCGAACAGTACCAGGGTCAGGTCGTCCTGATCGCCCCGGATTGGCCTCGGTGGCCGTGGTACGGGGATCTGATGCAGTTGGTAGTAGCGAAGCCGTGGTGGCTCCCGTCTCGTCCGGATCTTCTCGCGCAGGGTCCTCTCTTCATGCCTCACGTGAGTCGGTTCTCACTTACGGCCTGGCTCTTGAAAGGGCGAGGCTGAGAGCCAGAGGTTACTCCTCGGCGGTTGTTTCTACCCTTTTACAGGCCCGAAAACGTTCTACCTTGCTAGCGTATGTCCGTGTATGGCGGGTTTTCGAAGCTTGGTGTCTGGACAGGAAGTTCGAGGCTTTGCGAGCCTCCATTCCGCAGATCCTGGATTTTCTGCAGGATGGTTTTGCTAAGGGTTTGGCGGCGGCGTCGTTGCGTGTTCAGGTGGCTGCCTTGTCCTGTTACCGTGGTAAAATAGGGGGCCGGCCGCTCGGTTGCCATGCTGATGTCAAGCGGTTCTTGCGGGCGGGATCCTTACTACGCCCGCCGGCGTGTCCATTCGTTCCTAAGTGGCATCTCCCCTCTGTTTTATCCGCGCTGGAGCGCGAGCCCTTTGAGCCTCTGTCGAGGGCGTCGCTCAAGGACCTTACTTTGAAGGTTGTGTTTCTTGTGGCCATCTGCTCGGCTCGTAGGGTTTCCGAGTTGCAGGCGCTTTCTTGTCAAGAGCCTTATCTCTTATTTTTCCCGTCGAAGGTGGTTTTGCGAACGGTGCCGGCCTTCCTTCCTAAGGTGGTTTCGCCTTTTCATGTGAAGCAGGAAATTTCCCTGCCGGTCTTTTCACATTCAGCAGGTCCTTCGGGTTCGCGGGGGTTGCGTTTGCTGGATGCCCGGAGGGCGCTTAAGAAGTACCTTCAGCGTACGGACAGTTTTCGCAAATCCGACAGGCTTTTTGTTCTTTTCGCGGGGCCCAGGAAAGGGGAGGCGGCGTCGAAAGGGTCCATCGCGCAGTGGGTCAAGCAGGCTATTGCCTCGGCCTATATCTCGAGCAGCCGGCCGGTCCCAGAGGGCCTGCGAGCTCATTCCACTAGGGCACAGGCCTCATCTTGGGCTGAAGTGCGTCTGGTGTCTCCGGTGGAGATTTGTAAAGCGGCGACATGGTCGTCCCTAAACTCTTTTGTGAAGCACTACCGTCTGGATGTGCAGAGGGCGGAGGAGACTGTTTTTGGCTCAGCTGTACTTCAGGCTGGTCTCCCGGGGCCCTCCCAGATTTGAATCTCTCACTGCTCTGGTACTTACCCAGAGGTCCGGGACTAGACCAGTTACACGATCAGGAAGGTGAAATTAGACTTACCTGCTAATTGTTGTTCCTGGAGTGTAGCCGGTCTAGTCCCGTATCCCTCCCTAGGGTTGCACTTCTTCCGGCGCCTGAAGTACTGCAGGCATTACAGGTAAGCGTGTCTCTTCACCGTTTTCTATAGCGGGATGTTCTCTCTTTTGGAGTAGGGAGAAGCCTGCGTCAGTTTAAGTCACGGTTTCTGTCATGCGTTTTGGGGTCAGTGGGGGGATGGTTTCTTGCATATGTGTGGGGGGTTGGTCTTTTGTTGCATCTTTTTTGCTTCTCTCTCCGGTGAGTCTGCTTTGTCAACAGGTTACTGATGGCAGGAGGTGAATACCGGGAAGATATACCTGTGACATCATAAAAAGGAGGAGTTTCTCAGTCTCCAAAGCTGCTGGATGAGATAGGGAACCCAGAGGTCCGGGACTAGACCGGCTACACTCCAGGAACAACAATTAGCAGGTAAGTCTAATTTCACCTTACTGCGATGTCCCTTGCGGTTAGATAAAAAAGTTTTTTTTATATAATATATAAGTAATTTATGGCTTGGCCGATGAGACATTTTACTTTTTTAGAATGTGGTCTTATATAATCTAATTTTGAAGTTTTAAATGATTCGTTGAATAAATTGGGAAGTTATTTTATGACGTCTAACTCTATACGTCATGTATTGGCGATCTTTGAAGGTTGGATTTTGTTCCGATGGAAAGTTTTAAGTGGGTTCTTGTTTTATTTCTTGCGGTTTTCTTTTTATGTTTTATTATATACTACTTTTGCTTTTCAACACGTTTTTTTAACAAAATTTTATTCAGGGGTGGACATGTAGTTCAAAGAGTTGCCGGCTTGACATTTGACTTCCTTGGAATGTGTAGTTGTATTATTTTATAGTTATTTATGGTATTGTGCACTATTTTTGATTTTATAAAATCCGTTTGAGATGAGTTGGTACCTCTATTATGGCATATGTGTAGCCAGGGGTTATGTGGCAGCGATTTTTATCGATATTTATTTATTTATTTATTTATCTATTTATTCATTTCTCTATAATGTGCTTTTGGATTAATTATATCCATAACATTACTTTAAGGTATTTATTAACTTTGAGGATGGGATATTGAAGATGATGAGTTAGAGGGGTAGTGAAAGATGGTGTGCCCGTTTGTTAATATCAATTGGTAATCATTTTTATAATTTTTTAGTGCAGACGCCGTTTTTTTGGTGAAATTCCAATTTGCTGTATAGTGTAAAGGAGTTCTCTCCTTTTTCACACCCATTGGAAAATCAACCTTAAAGGTAAAGATTAATGAATTAATTTTTATTTCTCTTATCTTTATTGCACCGGCATACACAAAGACTTTCCTTTGTGTAGACTCCATTGATACACTTCTTTATATGTTTGGTCCTGTATGTGCGCTTGATCTTTGTCATTTTTAATGATTAATTATACATATCTAATTTATACATGTTCTCTTCCTCTCCCAAAAAGGTGTAGTATTAGATATTTTTCAAGGATAAAAGCAGGTATGTGTCACTTTTAACTTTGATGGTTCTTAATTTCTATTTTATTTGGCTACAATCATTTTGTATGATTCTTATTGTTTTTATCATTTTACATAAGTTTTTGTATATACAACCTATTTTTTGAGCTTGTATGTTTATGTTTATTTTTATAATCTATTTATTTTTCGATATAATTTATTCATTAATATGCATGTCATTTATATGCCATTCTAAGGCTTATGTTGTCTTATTGTTTTATTGGTATTATTAATATGTTTATTTATGTGTTTTTAGCTTTTAAGTCCACTTTAGTGCCCCTGAGGAAGGCAGCGAAACACGGCCTGTGTCGGGCCAGTGGCGTTTATTTCTCAATAAAGATTGTTTTTATCCTTTGGAGTTATCCACGTTTTTGTACTGGTTCTGTTCCTGTTGACGTGGGTTCGTGCCTGAGTGTTGGACAGTTAGAACTATGTACAGGTAACTTTGGTATAAATATTACAGTGTTACAATGAATAAAACAACAAAAATAGCTATTTACAGATGACCTAGAGGCTATATGTTGAGGCATTGTGTTGACCTACTAGGGGAAGAGCTGGGTGAAGGAGAGTGGGGGGGTGATGGGGAGGGTACTGGTGATGAGTGGTGCAGAGGGGTTAAAGGGGGTGAGTGATGGGATTGGTGAGGAGGGGCAGGGTATAATCTTGAGGGGGATTTGTGGCAGTGGATGCGTTAAAGTAGTCTTCGAAAAGAAAGGTCTTGAGATGTTTTTTGAAGAGGGTGTGGGATCGGTGGGCCCTTATGGTGGGGGGTAGTTTGTTCTAGTTGGTGGGGGTGTAGATTTGGAAGGCTCTTGTGCAGGTGTGTTGAGGTTTCTTGGAACTCTGTGCAGGTAGTAGTAGGAGATTTGCTGTGTTTCTGCGACGGAGTCTGCTGCTGTTGGGGCGCTAAAGTAGTAGTTGTAGCTGTTCTGCCGTGGTGTTGAAAAGGGCTCTGTGTGTGAGAACAATGGTCTTAAACCTGATACGGTATGCAACTGGCAGCCAGTGTAGGAATTTAAATATGGGCGTGATGTGGGAGTGCCTGTTTGCTCCGGCAATAAGACATGCAGCTGTGTTTTGGGCCATCTGCAGTGGGGCGAGGGTGGTCTTAGGTAGTCCTTGTAGGATGGAGTTGCAATAGCTGATGAGAGGGGTGATGGAGGCTTGACAGACTGTGTGGAAGCTATCATATGGTAGGTGGAGGTTGCGAAGAGTTCTGATTTTGTAGTAGATATTTTTGGTGGTGTTTAGGATATGAGGCTGGAAGTTCAAGAGGTAGTCCAGGGTTACACCAAGGTACTTGATCTGAGGTTTGACCTGAATTTCGGTCTCGCCCAGTTTGATGCTATGTGGTGGGTTGAAGCTGGGATCTCTGGAGATGTGAGGGAGCTCTGTTTTGCTGAAATTGATTGTGAGATTGTGCAGCTGTAGCCATGCAGTGACTTCTGTGAAGCAGGTTGGAAGGGTGGAGTAATGAGGGGAGGTGGTGTTGAAGGGGGTGAAGATCATTATATCATCTGCATAGAGTTGGTATCCGACATTGAGGCTCTTGAGGCTGTGACAGAGGGGCCTGATGTAGATGTTGAAGAGGAGGGAGGAGAGGGCCAATCTTTGAGGTACTCCTTGGGGGAGGGTGAATGGCGATGAAGATTGGTTTCCAGTTCTCACTTGTTGGGTTCATTGGGAGAGGTAGGAGTGAAACCATTGTAGTGGGGTGCCTCGGATGTTGATGGTGTTAAGTTGATTGATGAGGATCTGGTGGGATACCGTGTCAAAAGCTGCAGATATGTAGAGGAAAATTAGTATAAAACCTGAGCGGGGTTTCTCTGTCCCAGTTAGGAGTGTGTTAAGGAGGGAAGTGAGGCGGGTTTCCGCACTGTGGAGTGGGCGAAATCCATGCTGGTTGCTGTCAAGTGGGGCGAATCTGTCCAGGTGCTCCTGAAACTGAATTTGAACTGCTTTTTCAATGATTTTAGAGAGGAAAGGGATGCTAGCAATGGTTCTGTAGGATGCAGGTGAGGTGGGATCAAGGTTGGATTTCTTCAGTAGGGGTCTAATGGAGGCTTGTTTGAGTGAAGGGGAGAGGTAGGCTTGGTTGAGGGAGGCGTTGACTGTAGAGATGAGCGGAAGCATCAGGGTCTTTGTTTGCTTAATCCATGTTATTGGCATGGATCTAGGGGAGAGGTGGTGGCGTTTATGAGGGTGATGATGTTCTGGAGTTCCTCTGGATGGACATCCCAGAAAGAGGTCCAAGGCTGGGTTGTGGGGGTTGCGAAGGTGGTGGATGGAATAGTTAAGATAGATGTGGCAGAGTGGTTATGTTTAGCTATAAGAAAATCTGCCATCACTTGTGGGTGGATGGTGTCTTCCTGGCGAGGCTGGGATAGGTAATTTTTCAGACTTCTAATGAGTTGAAAGAGTTCTCTGGGCTTGTTTATGGCACGGAGTAGTAAGTTGCTGTGGTGTTCCCGCTTGGTGTCGAGAGTGCTGGTGGAGTATGCTGCATGTTGGTCACGGTAGATGGTCAGCAGCTGTGGGTCTTTGGTTTTTCTCCATCTTCATTCTAGTTTTCTGAGTAGGCGTTTCTGATTTTTGAGGTAGGATGAGTACCAGGGGGCATGGTGTTTGGGGGTTTTGGGATGGTTGTGTTGTGGTGCTTGAGAGGCTGTGGTGATGATGGTATTCCAGATTTGAATAAGGAGATCAAGGTCTGAATGTTGAAATGCTTACTTTAGATGAGGAATGGTTTGCTGGATGAAGGTGTCTTCATGGAAGTTTGTGAATCTTCTTGTTCTGTGAGGTTTGAGCAGTGTGGGATGTTTGAGTTGGGGGTTTGGTAGATTGAAGGAAATAAGATGATGGTCAGACCAAGGGACAGGAGTAGATGAGTGAGTGATTGAATGGGAGGAGGAGAATAGTTTATTGGGTAGGAAGAGCAGTTCCAGGGCACCTCCTTTTTGGTGTGTAGAGGTCTTGATGAGTTGGGTGAATTGGAGGTCATTCATGGCTTGGAGAAAGGCATTGCTATGGGTGGAGTCTGCTTAGGGTAGGTTAAGGTCTCCAAACTACTTCAAGAAGGGGGTCCAGTTTGTCTGCCTTGTGGTGTGGAGCTCTGTATACGAGGCATATGGTGAGGCTTTTGTTGTTTATGATGAGGAAAGCCCATGAGAGGATGATGTTCCGGTGGTGGTGAAGCAGAGTTGTTTGTTGGAGAGGATGCAGACTCCTCCTCCTCTGCTGTTCATTCGTGGGCAGTTGTGGATGTGGTAGGTGTCGGTGTTGAGCTGATTGAGGAGTACATTGTCTGTCTTGGTGAACCAGGTCTCGGTGATGCAAAGGAGGTCGATGACATGGTCAGCAAGGGTTTGGATTTTGTTCCTGGTGGAACGGGCGTTGATTAGACTGCAGCTAATTGGTTGAGTGGAGTGTTGTTGTGGTGAGGGGTGAGGTGGGAATGTGGAGTAGGTATGATTGTTTCCTGTGTTGCTGGCTGTAATGAGGAATTGGAGTGTAGTGGATTATGGGCTTTGGGAGGTGAATGATGGGAGTGAAGGAGGAAAAGGTGAGATAGGTTGAGAGGCAGTGTGCTAGTAGAAATGAGAGGTATATAAGTGTGAGGTATTTGGGTAGTATATCCATGTTTGAGTAACCTCTTCGCTGCAGCAGCCATCTACAGCAGCTCCCCAGTCGGGGTGGAGCAGAGGGTAATTTTCTTCCCGCTCCTACACTCCGGCCCAATCCGGGCCGTGGGAGACTTCAGCGGCACAGTTTAAAACCCAGCCGCGGGCAGGAGAGAGCCCTCTTCGCTGCAGCAGCCATCTACAGCAGCTCCCCAGTCGGGGTGGAGCAGAGGGTAATTTTCTTCCCGCTCCTACACTCCGGCCCAATCCGGGCCGTGGGAGACTTCAGCGGCACAGTTTAAAACCCAGCCGCGGGCAGGAGAGAGCCCTCTTCGCTACAGCAGCCATCTACAGCAGCTCCCCAGTCGGGGTGGAGCAGAGGGTAATTTTCTTCCCGCTCCTACACTCCGGCCCAATCCGGGCCGTGGGAGACTTCAGCGGCACAGTTTAAAACCCAGCCGCAGGCAGGAGAGAGCCCTCTTCGCTGCAGCAGCCATCTACAGCAGCTCCCCAGTCGGGGTGGAGCAGAGGGTAATTTTCTTCCCGCTCCTACACTCCGGCCCAATCCGGGCCGTGGGAGACTTCAGCGGCACAGTTTAAAACACAGCCGCGGGCAAGCGCGCCCGCGCCTTGCGGGCCCGCGCCTGAGGGCCTCGCAAGAGGGCCCTTTGGCACGGCCCTTAGGCAGAGGCCTTACCGAAAACGCCTAATCAACATCCGACGGACACAACGCTAGCCTACCTCTCAATTGCAAAGCAGCTTGAGTTCCCTTCTGGTTGAACTCGCGATTGACGCAAACATCGAAGCAGCAACAGCGATATTCAAGCACCTATCAGCACCTATCAGCCTAAGCTCCTCGAGAACTAAGAGCACCCCCTGCAACAACACGTCAAAAGACCAAGGACACAGCAAGTATAACTGTTTTGTTGACAATAACCTGGTCCTTTACACTCTACCACCAATAACCAGCATACTGCATGAACTTATCACCAGTCAGTACAATACTGTTGTCAGTAGAACCTATCACCAGTCAGTAAGAAGCTATAACCAGTCAGTACAATACTGTTGTCAGTAGAACCTATCACTAGCCAATACAATACTGTTGTCAGTAGAACCTATCACCAGTCAGTAAGAAGCTATAACCAGTCAGTACAATACTGTTGTCAGTAGAACCTATCACTAGCCAATACAATACTGTTGTCAGTAGAACCTATCACCAGTCAGTAAGAAGCTATAACCAGTCAGTACAATACTGTTGTCAGTAGAACCTATCACCAGCCAATACAATACTGTTGTCAGTAGAACCTATCACCAGTCAGTAAGAAGCTATCACCAGTCAGTACAATACTGTTGTCAGTACTAATTAGCCTCTCAAAAGCTATAATATTGTTATTTGCAACTCAATAATCTTTATACCATTGCCAATACTAACTTAGCACATTGTACTACCACTGTCTATAGTCCTTTGACTGTGCCAATAACAATTAATCATTGTACTGTTGATAGCAATTGCGGGTCACTGCACTGCTGCTAGTCATTGCACTATTTCTATTTAATCTAAAATGTATAAGGTCCTGTTATCACTCACTACCCTCCTTACCTTTGGGCTCCCCCGCATCATAAACGCCCTCAACCACGATACTAGATACATACCAATACTTCATACATATGGAAGGAGATGGTTTGAATTCCCCCACCACACAACTGCAAAACGCAACCACACATCCCACTCCCATCTACTTAACATTCCCCTTCAAATCATCAACAAAGCACAATATGAGAAACTCCATCGACAACGCCTCCTAAAATGTGCATTGATAAACGCCAGATCCATTCGATCAAAATGGCCTGCAGTCATGGACTTGATTCCTCAATACAAGCTTGACATCCTGATGGTCACGGAATCATGGCTATCTGATTGCGACAACATCCTCCTGAATCAGATGCTACCTCCTGGATTTGACCTCTACACAAGCCACAGATCCACTCAAAAAGGAGGCGGAACGCTCATACTCGCCAAAACAGATCTTAATTTCAAACTATGCAACTCCTCCAGCTCAACCCACCTTGACTTCCTCACTATATCTAATGAACTCTGCTCAATCAACCTGCTTTATCGAGCACCCTCCCCATCACCAGATGACCTTCCAACAATAATCGAGCTTGCATGCGCAACATCCACCTCACGCTCTCCAAATTGGGTAGTTGGTGATTTCAACCTCCCATCTCTCCATGACAGCCACTCTGAAGCATTTCTAGACGCACTAGGGGATCTAGGCTACAAACAATATGTTGATTCTCCCACCCACACTAAAGGAGGTAAACTAGACCTCATCTTCGCACCCCATTCCAACACCTTAACACACCAAGCCCTTGAACTATCGGTTATACCAGTACCATGGTCCGATCACAACCTTATCCAATTCAATATACCCACCCATACCACTCACGTGAGTCAAATACCATCTAACCCACCCGGAACCCACGCAGTCCGTTTTCAACCTCTCAACCGTGACAAGGTCCTAGATAACCTCCAACCACTCTTGACGGACACCTCCCTCAAGCTAGATGACCTGGTAGCCAAATGGGACGAGAACCTCAGAGCCGCCTCATGTCCAGAGCACAAGGATAAGAAAATAAGAAAACGAGAACACGCACCTTGGTTCTCTACTGACCTTCGTACATCTCTCACCCACCTACGCAAACTTGAAAGACAGTGGCGCCAAACCCACTCACCAGAAGCCCTTGAAACATACAATACACACCTAGCTACCCACCGTGAGAAGGTAACACTGAGTAAGAAGCTATACCACACAAACCTACTGAAACGCTCCATCAATAAACCTCATGCTCTATTCAACTTAGTAAAATCCATAACAAGAGAGCCAGTTTCAGCCCAACCTGCAATGCCTCGACCACAGGACTACGCAATCTACCTGCAATCAAAAATGATTAAAACCAGCACAAGCATAAATACCATCGACCCCATTATATCATCTAAGGCATCTCAAATAACTCCATTTTGCAACTTCAATACTATATCATCTAATGAAATTGAGAAAATTGTCGCCTCCATCAATCCTAGCACGGCACCTAACGACCCTTGCCCAGCCAACTGGATCAAAGACCTGCGACATGATCTAAGCCAAATCCTATGCAAAATACTGAACCAGTCCTTTCTAACAGGCTCATTCCCCCAGAGTCTTAAACACACCTCTATCAAGCCTCTACTAAAAAACAGTAAGCTTGATCCATCCAAAGCTGAATCATTTAGGCCAATCTCAAGCATCCCCCAGCTTGCAAAAATCATCGAGAAAGCTGCCCAACAACAACTCCAGCATCATATTGACACAGAAGCACCACTAGACAAATCACAGCATGGATTCAGAGAAGCACATGGAGTCGACACAATCCTTACAACCCTATTCAACGATCTGATCACAGGATTAAACAACATCAAACAAGGATTTATTCTCATCTTTTTAGACATTTCCGCCGCATTCGATTCTGTGAACCACGATATACTACTGCAACGCCTGAGAGAAAAGGGGATTCGAAGCACAGCACTAGAATGGTGTAGATCCTACCTTTCCAATAGGTGGCAACAAGTTAAAACAGGCCAGGAATCCTCAGAACCATTCCTACAGTCTCAAGGGGTACCACAAGGATCTTCACTATCGGCGTTAATGTTCAATGTTTATATGCAGCCGATATGTGAATTGATCAGATCCTTCAACGTACAATGCCTGGCATACGCTGATGACATCCTCATATACATGCCGTTCAAAACTGACCAACCAGTGTATACTCCAATAATCAACTGCTTTGGAGCAGTAGCTGAATGGCTGCTGACTCAAAACCTAAGAATAAATCATAGCAAAACTGATGTCCTATTTGTCACAAGGAATCTTAAGTTCGTACCTCCTCCGTCGTTGCTGATCAACAACATAGAACTGACGTCCAAACCCACGATCCGATACCTCGGCATAACATTAGATCAACACCTGGATATGACAATGCATGTGAAGAATGTGACAAAGAATATATATCACAAGATCAGAACACTACGCCACCTCCGTCCACTACTGGACTATACTGATTTCCGATCAACCTTCCAGGCACTAGTCCTCCCACATCTAGATTTTGCAAACATCATCCTCCATGGGCTCTCTCAATCAACATTAAATCCACTTCGTCTGGCTATGAATACAGCTGCAAGAGTCCTCTCTGGATCACCAAGGTCTGCTCATATAACGCCTATCATGAAAGACCTACACTGGCTACCTCTACAAGCCAGACTCTCATATAAGTCACTAGTCTTGACCTTCAAAGCCATGAATATCTACCCACCAACACCAATCAGAAAACTAATCCATAACACCCCTGAAAATAGAAACAGAAGGACTACAACTATGAACACCTTAATAGTTCCCAAGATGATGACATCATGTACTAAAGCTACATCAAACAGAGCTTTTTCATTATTCGCACCCAGGAACTGGAATATACTTCCCCATGAAATCCGCGGCATCAAAAGCCTATTACAATTCCGCAAAGCTGTAAAGCATCACTTATTCACAAAATACTACCCAGAAGTGACCACAGACACTCACACAGCCAACAGGCCTCCCACCCACACCAAACACTTTAACACCTTTATCCAATCAGAAAATGGTTAGTTCCCACGATATTTCACTTTACTTCTACTGACCCATGCCACCCATGAATTCACGTACAATATCCACTCGAGTTTAAATATGGTATATAATAAAAGCACATTCATAGTATAATGTTGATTGTACATAGTTATATATAATAAAAGCATATTCATAGTATAATGTTGATTGTACATAGTTATCCCTGTTATTCCATGTTATATATTCCCTTGTTCTCTGTAAACTCGATGTTACCTGTACACATTGCAGTATATTTTGTTCATTGTACACCGCACTGATTTTAATAGCGCGGTATATAAGAGATGTTAAATAAATAAATAAATAAATAAAATAAATAACTTGTTTCATGTGAGTAGGCTGGAATGAGGGTATGAGAGAGAAGGATTATTGCTAGGGAAGAAGCCTTTAGCAAGGTTGGTGGAGAGATTTACAGAGGTGAGATTAGTATTGGTTTCAGGCTTCGGCGTCCTCTGTGGTTTCGGATGTTTAGATGAAGTCTGGAGTGGGCTTCTGGTTTGTTGGAGATGCTTTCTGTGTTCGCCTCTGCTCCCCACCTAAGGGCCATGCCAAAGGTCCCTCTGGCGAGGCCCTCAGGCGCGGGCGCGCCTTTCGGGTGATTTAAATTTAAAAGTCCTGCTGGGGCCTGATTGGCCTTCGGTGCAGGGAGCAGGAGGAAACTCCGATCCTGCTCCCTGTGCTGGACACCGATAGGGCGGGCAGATGGTGATGGTCTATGTACCTCTCCAAGTCTGCTACTCTAGTCTCCAGAGATCGGATTCATTCCCTGAGAGCAAAGAGCTCCTTGCACCTAGTGCACATGTAAGACATCTCACCAAATGGGAGCAAATCATACATGTGACACTCAATGCAAAAGACTGGAAAACTCCCATTTCGCTTCTGGACTGCTGTCTTCATCTTAGTTTTATGGTTATGTTTAGGTATTTAAGTTCTTTACTTACTAAGGGTTGCTAGGGATACTTATACTAATAAAGCTATACCTAATACATTTAATGTACTTTGTTCACCTGAAACTTAATTAATTTTGGGTCCTTAATGTATGCCTGATGAGGATAAACAGCTGCACCTGAGAATGAATATGGCATCTCCTTTTCTTTAAGAGGTTTAAGCACCTATAAAGCTATGATTATTCCACGGGTGGGTGGGTTTCGGGAGGGAGGGAGGGAAAGAAGACTTATAAAAAACTGGCTGCTACACAAGACCTTGTCCTGTACTTCTAAGGTAAGCTGTGACCAATTTCCTGAGTGATTCACACAGCCCTTGCTTGGATTGAGGGAGTCTTGTGTTCTAAATTTAACCAGAAAGCTCTCTGCAGGCGGTGCACGAATGGCGCTGGACCCCAGAATAGCCAGTTGGCTCTTCCGACTCTGGGGGACCCCTCTAGTGGATCTCTTTGCCAGCCCAGACAACTCCTAGTTGCCCCACTTCTGCTCCCACATCCCTACCCATCTCGAGTGGCTGCAGATGCTTTCCTCATCCTGTAGTCGGAGGGCCTTTTATACACCTTCCCTCTTATGCCATTGATTGCCAAGAACCTCTTCAGGGTTCTTCACGACAGGGTGGCGCTGATCCTGGTGGCGCAGGCCACCATGGTTTCCTTTGCTTCTCCACTTGGTGGAGGAGGCCTCCATCCCCCCCGGGGAGTGCCCTGTGGCTATTGTCTCAGGAGAAGGGCTCCCTCCTACACCCCAATCTGGGGTCCCTGTCTCTGACAGTTTGGCTGCTGAGAGAATAGCCTTGGCCCCTTTCAACATTGGAGGTGGAGGAGGTCCTTTTGGCCTCCTGTAAGAATTCCACTAGACGAGCCTATGCCTTAAAGTGGCACAGGTTTTTGGTGTGGTGCGCGGAGCAACGGGTAAACCTGTTCTTGTGCTTGGTGCAGCTGATACTCCAATACCTACTTCATTTGTCGCAATCTGGGTACAAATTGAGTTCCTTCAGGTTATACCTGAGTGCTCGTGTGGCATACCACCATACTGTCAAGGGCAAGTCCCTCGATGCAGCCTCATGTCACCCACTTCCTGTGGGGGTTTCCTGTTGTCTAAGCCCCCATTCCGCCTACCAGCAGTGGAGTGGGACCTCAGTGTGATGCTAGCATAGCTCACTGGGCTGCCATTCGAGCTCCTGGCTACCTGCCACTTAAAGTATCTTTCATGGAAAGTGTCAGACGGCTGCCTGGGTGAGAATCTTCACAGTCTTGGCAAGTGCATATATCTATATGATTTGCAAGGGATTGTGGGCAATGCAGTTCATTCACACCAGACACAGCTGCTCACAATAATTAGTTGTGTTTTTGGGTAAAGCCAATAAGATATTTATTTATGGGGTTATTTCTCCCAACACAGATATGCTTGGTAGCACACAAATCAGGTTACTTGCTTTCAGTGTTAAACTTGGAAAAACAAAATCAGGAAACATTTGAACTGTCAGGCAATCAAAGCAAAAGAAATAAGACCTGGTTGGTAACAAACTGGTCTTTTCTGTAGGCTTTAGCTAATATTCTCTTAGCATATATCAAACAACAAACAAAAGCCACAAAGAAGAGAAAAACTGTTCTTTTGAGGTTAACTTCTTATATCTTCCCACATAGATTCAGAAGTGATTCTCACAGAGCTCACAAGCAATTAGGTAAGGCTCAATTGCTAGCAGTTATCCAGCTGAAACCCCTTAGCTGGCTTGCTTTCTACTGCGTGGCTAAAAATCCTACTCTGGAGCTTTTCTGAGTAGATTAAAGAACAAGTTTGTATTTCTTTGTGATGGTTGCTGTACTTTATAACAGAAAATCACCAAAGGAGTTTAGACAGAGAGCAGTCCATGTAAACAGATTCTTCATCTGCTATCACCCCCTCTTCTTCAACAAGCATGGGTTCAATATCATGGATTGGCACAGATGAATCTCCCAATGGAGCACTTTCAGGAGAATACTTGTTTCCCTGCTGTCTTTCAAGGTTGTAGCTAGGGCATAGATCAGTGTTCATACCTGAGCTTCCATTGCTGTTAGAGTTCCTCTCTATGTAGCCTGGCCAGTATGTAGTCCAGTTCTTATGTCCAGCCTTCCAATCCAGATCCCTGGACACTGGATCTCTCTTCACATACCTTCTGGCACGGGTCTTAGGGTCCCTTCCACGTGCAGCCGTCTCCCTCACAGGTACCGTCTGGAGATTCCTAGCTCTGCAGCACCATTCCTCTGGCTTTCCCCAGTCCAATGGTGTATGCTGGCCCTTGGAATGCCTCCCAGTATACGTACTGCTCTGGACTCTTCTAGACCTCTCAAAGGCTTTTCTCCTCTTTCTTCCAAAGGGTTTCTTTCCCTCTCTGTCCGTCCGGTTTGGCTTCTGCTTCTGATGATCCTTCAGATGAAACTGAGGATATCCAAGCTGATCATGAAGATGATGATGATCCTGAGGATAATTCTCTGTAGAATAAACTCTACCTTTATTCTGCTTAGATGAGTGCTCCTCCGTAACACAGCGCAGCTGTGCTGAATCAGGCCCTGCCCTTTGAGATGAGTGCTTAGGGATTACCTCATAGCCCTCCTGATTGAACACACGTTTCCCCACTTCAGCTCCTCTAATGGCTGTTGGAAACCTGGTGCATTCTGGGACTGGTAGTCTTTTATGGGAAAATTCTGTTTTCTTATTTCTACCAGAACTGACAGGTTGCTTGTTCAGAGTCACTTCACCTTTCCTATAGCTCCTTCCTGTGCTATGATAAGCTTCCTTATCACAAAAGTCATCTTCCTGGTGGTGCTCACAGATGTTCGCAGGGTTAGTGAGCTCCAGGCCTTGGTGGCAGAGCCTCCCTACAACAGGTTTTACAAACACAGGGTCATAATCCACACACACTCCAAATTCCTCCCAAAGGTGGTGTCCCCATTCCACCTCAATCAGGAGGTGGTGCTCCCCACCTTCTTTCCGTGGCCTCATGCCAACAGGGCGGAGGCCATCCTCCATACTCTGGATTGTATGAGGGCCCTGTCCTTCTACCTTCAATGTCCCCAAGGCCACCACAAAGCTTCACAGATTTTCATTTCCTATGGCCCCAGTCAGCTGGGGGAGGCGGTGACCAAGCGGACCCTGTCCACTGGGTGGCGGACCGCATTGCCCTTGCCTATGAACAGGCTGGGCTCCTGCTGGAGCGCTGGGTCACGGTGCACAACATCAGGGCCATTGTGGCCTCTGTGGCAAGTCTGCATTCTGTCCCTATGACGGACATCCGCAGGACCGTCATCTGGTCTTCAGTCCATATCTTTGCAGCTCATTACTGCCTGGAGAGAAAGTCCCAATGGGACAGCACCTTTGGCCCAGCCATGCTCCATAATCTATTTGGGGTTTAGGCAACTCCTACCCTTGACCCTTCTGTGTTCAGGCTACCGGAGTGTTGGTTCCTCACTGGACGCACGGGTCCTTCTGGAGTCTGTATTCTTGGAAATTGCTTCTTTGCACGGCTCCCCTTGGGGGGCATCAATGTTTTTCTACAGACTTTCGGTAGCCTGTAGCTAGGGAGTCCCATATGTGAGGACTGGCTTCCTGCTTGTTTCCGGAGAAAGCATAGTTACTCACCTGTAACAGGTGCTCTCCGGGGAACAACAGGAATCCATCCTCATGACCCTCCCTTCTCCCCGTGTAGTTGCTTTTCTATAATTTTTGCCATCTTTAGCTATGTCATGTGATTGAGGGAAAGTGGCACCCTTGGGCGGGAGAGGGGCCACGCATGAGTGGTGGCATCTCCCAAAGGCTTTCTTTGAAAGCTGGGGAGATGCTTCTGCGAGGGCTCCATCAGCGTCAACGTCACCCAAATATGAGGACTGATTCCTGCTGTTCTCGGAGCCTAAGAGCATGTCCTATGTGCCGAAGGTCATCTGCCATGCATAACAAATTGACTCTACTAAGAGAAGACCTAGCTGCCATGCATAAAGAATTGTCTCTACTGAGGGAAGAACTGACTGCAATGAAGCGCACCTCTTCTAGGATTCAGACTGAACAAAGTCCACCACTGCTCCCACAAAGAGTCAAACACACCAGGAACAAATGGATCACAGTGGGTTCGGGTAGATAGCGATCTGTGACACAGAGACATCCTGTACACCAAGAGATATCCCTGCATAATGCATTCTCTGCCTTGGTTAATGAGGATGCCCTATCCAAAGAAACTGAACAGCCCTTAGAGGAGTCAGTCAATGCCCAATCTCCTGCTAAAGCACCAAATATGAAGAAAAACTCACCAAACAGAAAACTACTACTACTTGGAGATTCCATCATCAGAGACACCAACTTGGGAACACAGTTCAAAGGAGAGAAGATAGTCAAATGCCTCCCAGGCTCCTTAGCCGGCAGGAATACAAACCAAATTATTGATGTACTTAGTGCGGAAAGCAAACACTCCAAACTTGATGTTGTCATCCACTTGGGTACAAATGACCTGGCTAGAAGTAGTGCCTCTACAGTCCAAAAGGACTTCCAATCTCTGGGAAAAAAGCTCAAGCCCATTGTTAACACTGTAGCATTCTCAGAAGTTCTACCTATTCTAGGTAAGGGGGCAAAAAGGCTAAATCGCATTAACAGCTTTAATACATGGTCAAGACCTGGTGCAAACGAGAAGGATTCAGATTTATTGGCGAATGGGAAAACATATGGACCAACAAGAAACTATACTGTGCTGATGGACTACACCTCTCTGTCGCAGGGAAAAGAATCCTACATGAAAACTTCAGGCAGTATGTCGATTTGCATTTAAACTAGAAGAAGGGGGTGATGGATGGGGAAGGTCAAGTTCTGGACGTCACCCCCTGAAAAAGCAGAATAACAGAAACAACTACACTTTTAAACAACACATCAAAAGCAACTGGGAAGAAGTGGGTAGAATAAAATCAATGCAAAATACACATAAGCGAGTTAAATGCTGGAAAGCAATGAGCACAAATGCTCGAAGCTTAGTCAACAAACCTCCGGACCTGGAAGCCCTAATGGTGGAAAAGGACTTGGACATTGTGGCCATTACAGAAACATGGTTTAATGAATCACATGATTGGGTTATAGCCATACCTGGCTATAATCTATTCAGAAGGGACAGAGAAAATGGAAAAGGGGGAGGAGTAGCCTTGTATGTCAAAAGCAATATCAAATTAGTGTAACGTCACTTTTTAGAGTCTCATCAACTGTGAAGTAACTACAGTGTGTCAGCTCTATCACTCAACATTGAGATTGTAGCTTTTTCCTTACCCGATATGAGCTTGACCCTGCGACAATTGGATATAGCAACCAGGTCTCAGACTAGAACAAGGCAATTATCTAAACTTATATTCAGTGTTTAGATTCTGTGCCCACTATTGCATCAATGACCCCAATGCGTTGCTTTTCCAATTGTTTTCTATGGTCCTGCTCACGGCTTTTTTGGTATATATTGAAACCAGCACAAACTGTGCTTTAGCATTTGCATAAATGTATGAGAATTTAAAGACGATGCTTGCCAGCTGAACCAGTGCTGGTCTTATTGTAAAAGTTAGAAGTTAATGCTTATCTCATGAATACTGCCAATGTTCCCAATGCCAAACTTCAGCACCGTCGCGTTTCACTTGTGAAGCGTTTCTTCACGGGATCATGGTTCGTACGTCGTATTGCATTCCTCATATAAACCTGATCTGTGAAGATTATAAATATCTATTTAAGTTGCAATCCCATATTTAGTTCCAGTATTACAGAAACAACGCAAATCTTTGAAATCATGATTCAATTGTAAACAATGTTGGACAATCATATAGAGCAAGTCATTCGTGGTTTTGGTGGTAAATCAAAAGATCAAGAACTACTGTATAGAGAACAACGTTGGATTTTTAATTTACAATCTGTGAGCCCTAGGGGCTTAAACACACAATTGTATTGGAGTGTGTGCCTATAGTTAACACCGGAAGAGAAAGGGTTAACATTTAGCTTAGTCACATGTTCCTCAAGTCCTTTCAAATTCGAACCTGGGTAATCAACCTGCATGCGCAGCGTCTCAATGTTCAACAGCAGGTAAAATCGCCGAATGTGGTGAAATGGTGAGTGCACCTTTTACTTATGTTTATGTTTATTACATTTGATATACCGCTCAGGCCAAAGCATCAGAGCAGTTTACAATACTATATCATTTGAGGAAATATGAAAGGAATACCATTTGTAAGATAGAACAGAGTAGAGGACAGAAACAGTCAAAAAGATAAGACAAAGAGAAGAAACGGAACAGGAGGTTACCATAATATACGAGTATGACAATCCAGACCACATCTTCAGTGCTAACTTCAGAACAGACGCCATGGTCCAACGCCTAAGGGCGTTTAATAATGTGGTCTGTAATACTGGAACTAAATATGGGATTGCAACTTAAATAGATATTTATAATCTTCACAGATCAGGTTTATATGAGGAATGCAATAAGACATATGAACCATGATCCCCTGAAGAAATGCTTCACGAGTGAAACGCGACGGCGCTGAATTTTGGCGTTGGGAACATTGGCAGTATTCATGAGATAAGCATTACCTTCTAACTTTTACAATAAGACCAGCACTGGTTCAGCTGGCAAGCATCGTCTTTAAATTCCCATACATTTATGCAAATGCTAAAGCAGTTTGTGCTGGTTTCAATATATACCAAAAAAGCTGTGAGCAGGACCATAGAAAACAATTAGAAAAGCATTGATGCAATAGTGGGCACAGAATCTAAACACTGAATATAAGTTTAGATAATTGCCTTGTTCTAGTCTGAGACCTGGTTGCTATATCCAATTGTCGCAGGGTCAAGCTCATATCGGGTAAGGAAAAAGCTACAATCTCAATGTTGAGTGAAAAAGCAATATCAAAGCTACTGAAATGCAGGGTGCATGGGGAAAAGAAGAAGCGCTCTGGATCATGTTGGAAAGAGGAGATGGCACTGTCATCCATACTGCTGTAATCTATAGACCTCGGACTCAAATTGAAGAGATAGATAACAAATTGATTATAGATATTGCCAAGATAGCAACAAAGGGGGAAGCAATCATATTGGGTGACTTTAATCTACCTGATGTGGATTGGATTACTCCGTCTGCAAATCTGGAAAGAAGCAAAAAAATTGTGGACGCTATCCAAGATGCGTTACTTAGACAAATGGTGATGGAACCAACCAGGGAAAGCTCAACGCTGGATTTGGTGCTCACCAACAGTGATAGTGTGTCTAATTTCTGGGTGAGTGCCCCTGTGAGCAACAGTGATCATCACACAGTGTGGTTTGAGATAAAAGCCAAGGTGCAGTCCAATCATAGCAAGCTCAAAGTCCTAAACTTCAAAAACACTGACTTCAATAAAATGGCTGAGTACCTAAAGGAGGAGCTGACAGGGTGGAAGGGGATAAGGGAAGTGGAATTGCAATGGGCTAAACTAAAAGGGGCAACAGATAAATATGTAAGAAAAGTAAATAAAAACAAGAGGAGAAGGAAACCTATTTGGTTTTCCAAAGAAGTGGCTGCTCAAATAAAGGCAAAAAACACAGCTTTCGCAAAATTCAAAAGCTTGCATACAGAAGAACACAGAAATGAATACAGGATCAAACTCAAGGAGACAAAAAGAAAAATAAGGATAGCAAAATCAAAGGCAGAGGAAAAGATGGCTAAAGATGTTAAGTGCGGCGACAAAACTTTCTTCAGGTATATTCGGGAAAGGAAGAAGATCAGAGGTGGAATTGCAGGACTCAGAAGTGCTGGAAACGGACTCGTGGAAAATGACATTGATAAAGCAAAATTACTAAACAAATACTTCTGCTCTGTTTTTAATAAAGAAAATCCTGGAGAAGGACCACCTTTGACTCCCAAATATAAAAATGGGAATGAGGTAGATATCACACCATTCAGAGAGGATGAGGTTTTAGAATAACTTGCAAAACTGAAAGTGGACAAGGCCATGGGACCGGATGGGATACATCCCAGGATACTGAAAGAGCTCAGAGAGGTTCTTGCAGGGTCGTTAAAGGATGTTTTCAACAGATCCTTGGAAACAGGAGAGGTTCCTCAGGACTGGAGAATGGCTGACGTCGTACCTCTACACAAAAGTGGTGACAGGGAAGAAATCTGGAGTTAGCAATAGAAGAGAAGGGCACAGATAGAAGCAGTTTGCTAGAAGAGCGGAGTTCCCGAGGGGGGTTGTAAGGAGAGATAAGAAAAGTAGTGAGGAGCCGCAGAGTGAATGCCTTTATAGGTCAGCAGGAGAAGTTTGAACTGGATGCGGAAATGGATAGGGAGCCAATGAAGTGACTTGAGAAGAGGAGTAATATGGGCATGACAAGGCTGGCGGAAGATTAGCCGCGCAGCAGAACAGATTGAAGGGGAGAGAGATAATTCAAAGGGAGACCAGCAAGGAGTAGGTTACAGTAGTCAAGACGGGAGGTGATTAAGGAGTGGATAACGCGTCTTAGTAGTGTGTTCAGAAAGGAAAGGGCGGATTTTGCTGATGTTATAGAGAAAGAAACGACAGGGGCTTAGCTATCAGATGGATGTTTGTGGAGAAAGAGAGAGAGAGGAGTCATAGTAACATAGTAACATAGTAAATGACAGCAGATAAAGACCAGCATGGTCCATCTAGTCTGCCCAGCAAGATGGCAAGAGTAGGTACACCTGTCACAACAGTAGGCTGGTTTGTGGGATGGGATGTAGCCAAACGGTATGTAACATTCTTTACTGTGCTTCAAATTTTCTCTTATCGATCCTTAACAATACTGTAACTTGACCTGTGTTCTCGTTCCTGTAAACTTTTATTTTTTTAATTTCTACTTTAATACTAGAATTTTTAGCAAAGGCAGTTTACAGTATGCTATGTAAATGAAGAGCAGCATGGCAAATGTTAAACAAACAAAGAAACAGTCCCAAGATTACGGGCGCAGGAAACAGGAAGGAGTACAGAGTTCTCTCCCTACCAGCCTGTTCTTTAATTTCCATTATACATTTAACAATCCTCCTAGTCCCTAAATGATCACTCTGTCATTTTACCACCACTTTCAAAGCTTTTTAGGAACAGCTGTTCACTGAGGTTACTGATGAGGCCCCTTAAGAAACACGTGTTGCTCAGCAGCCCTCAGTGCAGAAAAGGGCCCTAAACAGGACAGGAGGCCCGGTGTAAAATGAGGGGGAGGGGGGAATTGAAAGAGTTCTGGGGCAGTGATGTTTTTCTTATGTTTATCCAATAAATATCTGTCATTTTCTTTATTGGAATGTTTATTGGGGTTAAAAATAAAAAAACCAAAACCCTAAATATAAATGTGTCTCTTGGTCTCTGGACAGGATGCTTTAGTTTCTGAAGCTGTTGCTGCAAAAAACAACCCCCCACAAAACTGCTGCATATTTATAATACTTGGTTTGGTGGTGATTCTTTCAATTTAGGACCAATATCATTCCCTAATAACATCCTAGTGACAGCTTTAAAGCAGCGATAGCAAGCTGATATCAAGAATTCAATCTTTGCATCGGTTATTTTTTAGTTAACCTTTGAGCTTTAATGAAGCTAGTCTTATTTTAAAGATAAGGAAGAGGCTGTGTAGGTAAGGACATTTTTTTCTGGCTGTCTCAAGCAATAATGACAATCTGTTATGCAAAATAATAGTCGCTGATGGACAAGGGACCTATAGTAGCTGTTGACATGGAGCTTATTTGCTCAAGGCAGATTGCTGATCAGTCAGATAGTAGTTTTGTATATCTGATACTGATTAGACAATGTTTTAATTCTAAGAGGACTCTAAAACTGTTATTTTAATGAGTACTGTGCTGGTATTGGGGATGTCTGTAAATGGGCTGCATTAGCAGAGTAGTGATGCCATCATCCTCCACCTTGCTTTGGAAAGTGGGAATATGCTGACATCACTGACTATTCTACTGAACCCTTTGAGGAGGAGCAGAGAAGCCTTCAGGGTATGTGATCTCATGATCTGCTTCAATGTCATTCTACATTTGATAACTACAAACGTTTTTTTAGGGGAGCAGGTTGGAGGGAAAGGGAATATTTCTGGGCTTCCCTTGCAACGTGACTGCATTGGCATAGAAGACTTCAAATCTACTGACTATCAGAAGTCAGCAGGGTTTCAATATATTGTGGAAGGGAGGTCATTGAGCCTGGGATGTTGCCTGTTATTAAGAGTGGCACTGCAAGGCTCTTTCATACGAGGCTGACTTTTCCCTTTACCTCAACTTGGCTAGCAAAGTGTCCTACATCACCTGGGTTCCAATTATGGAGGAAAAGGGAGTATTCAAGGATTTGTTTGACTATAATGTGCATACTTGCATACTTAGCTCCATCTTTGTTAAACACTCTGGGCCCAATATTGAGTTAGGATGGCTTGGTGCGAGTTTAGTGCCTAGCCATCTCTGCCATCTTCTAACCCCGGATATTCAATGCCGGAGTCATATGTGGTACCAGCATGAAATATGCAGGGTCGCCGCATATGCCTGTAAGCCGCAGAAGCTAACTGGGGAGCTGCGATATTGCATCGCTGCCCAGTTAGCTTATTTGGGTAAAGATAGGCCAGTTTTTGCAACGGGTAACAGTACAATATCACCGCTACCAGGTTAGCCCCTCTCATTGCCCATTTCATGCCCCGGAATGCCCACGACTAAGCAGTTAGCATCGGGGCATGTAGGGGGGAAGATTGGGGATATTCAGCGGCACTAACCATGTTACTGGGCTGTAAACTGTGTAAATGCTTTTCGAATATCGGGCCCTCTAGTTAGTGATTCAGACTAGAGACTTCATATGCAAGTTTACATCAGGTCTTTGCAATAGCTTCTAATTAACCTTCATTAATCTGGAACTGAGGGGTCATCTGAGTAAGGTTGCTGAGATGCTTGTGTGAATCTCTCTTGCACAACCTTTTTTTTTTTTTTTTTTAAGACATGCTGATTTTTGTTTTTTGTAATTTTGTTGTTCTTTCCACGCAATGGAAGTTGGAAAAAATTTTTATGATAGGGGTTGAGATGTCTGTCCATCTGTTTGTCTGGGGGCAAAATAACTCTCCAGAAATTTAACAGAATGGGATGAAATTTTGCATTTGGGAAAAGCTGGTAGAAAGACACATTGACTTCGAAAAGACCCAGATCGGACCAGGGCTTCCAGAGAAATAAGCCCCCCAAAAGGTAGCCCAGTGTATTTCTATGGGAGAAGGACTTCCAGCTTCTGTAGAATAGAAACTTCTCCAGGACCAAGTAGGAAGTCAGTCCTCACATAAGGGTGACATCGACGTCGATGGAGCCCTTGCGGAGCATTTCCCCAGCTTTCTATAAAGCCTTTGGGAATGCAGGCATGCATGCGCGGTCCCCTTCCCACCTAAAGGTGCCATCTTGCTCAGTCTCTCTTTTTCCGTGAAGCCCGTTGGATGTGTGTCCTAGTCCTCCCAGAAAATAGTTGGATTTTTTTGCGATTCCTTTGCTGTTTTTTCTCCAGTTCGACGCCGGTTCCCCTCCCGCTGGGTTCGGTACGCCGGTATCGAGCCCGATCTTAATTTTTTTTGTTTTTGCCCTTCACCGAAACACACGACTGCTGCCTTCGGTGCCTGGGTCCTGACCACGATCCTAAGATCTGTGGGACCATGTGGAAAGATGTCCTCCAAGGCGCTTCGAAGTCATCAGCACCAAAAGGAAAGGCTTTTCTCCGATTCGGCCTCCGGCTGGGCCCGATCCTCGTCTGAGGCCTCAACATCTCGGGAGTCTGATCCCAAGCACCGTTGGGGCTCCTCGGACAGGGGGTCCCCCGACCGGGAATGAAAGAGGAAGAAGTGGCTCGCGAGGGCGGCGTCGGAGGAGGTCCCTGGCCCCTCGAGAGCTATGTCTCAGACCCCCGACCGCTGTCCCGGGCCCGTGGAACAGGAGAAGCCGCCAAAAGTACCTCGTGTGGAGCCGGAGTCTGCTGGACACGTAAGTCCTGTAGTCCTCGTGGACTCTCCTCCCAGATAGCCGACGTCGGGCCCGGCGCCGCCGAGGCCCAAGTCGGTGGCTGCTGAGTCTCCTGAGCTGGGTCTCAGGCTGACAGCCTTGGAGTGCAGATTGTCTGCCTTCATGGAACAGCAGCGGGCGCTGATGGCCAGCCTGTCTGGCGCATCTGCCCCGACCACCAGGATGTCTAAGTCGACCCCGGAGACCGAGCCGATACTCGAGACCATGAAGGCTCAAGGTCGACCTCGGTCGCGGTCTCCCTCAACCTCCTACTCGGGACTGAGGGCATCGACGCCAGTGCCTTCAGCGTCGGGGCGGGTGCTCACAGGCCCCGTGCAGTCGGAGCCCGATTCCTCATCGGACGAGTCCGCCTGGGAGACGGAGGACGAGGAGACCCCCGACACCTTCCGGACTGGGTGCGTCCCATTAGACTCACCGCAGTCTGAGCCCCGGAGTAGATCCCTTCCGGAGGATACCCGGTTCTCGGAGTTCGTCCGGGATATGGCCACTGCATTGGCTATCCCTGCGGATCCCGAGGAGGAGACTTGAGCCGAAGAGCTCGAGGCCCTCCAGTATGACTCTCCTCCGAAGGAGGCCTTTACTGTTCCGGTTCCTCCGATGCTGGAACGGCTCCTCTTCTGGATGTAGGAGGCACCGGCCTCTGCGTCAGTTCTAAGCAAGCGGGTCGATTCCATTTATCAACTCCGGAAGAGCCCTGGTTTTCAAAAAGCGCAACTACCACACCATTCCATGGTGGTGGAATCGACCATGCATCGTCTCAAAAGTCAGAAGATGCACTCTGGGTGCCCCCTGGCAGGGAGGCCCGGAACCTGGATGGTTTTGGTAGAAAGTGCTTCCAGGGCTCGATGCTTGCTTGCCGTATCCAGTCTTACCAGCTGTACATGGGCATGTACTTGCGGGACCTGGCCGAGTTCTCTGCTGGTCTCTCCGGGGAACCCTTGCAGAGGTTCAAGTCCTTGTCCTCGGGGATACGGGAATGCTCTAAGTTTATGTCCCGCGCTGCCTACGATGGCTTCGAGGTTTCAGCCCGTGTTGTGGCAGCCGGCATCGCGGCCCGACGCCAGGCGTGGTTGCAGTCATCGGACCTCGAGCCTTGGGTTCAGGACAAGTTGGTCGATGTCCCTTGCCGAGGTGAGAACCTTTTTGGCATGCCCATGATCGAGAACGCCGCACAGCTCGAAACCAAGCACCTCGCGAGGACAAGGCTGTCTAGAAAGACTTCTGCCCCTTCTCAGAAAAAGAAGGGCTCGGGTAAAAAGTCCTTTTACCCGAGAAAGGGCACTGCCTACAAACAGTTCCCACAGTACCAGGCCTCCCACGCTCCCCCACAGGGTCAGCAGGCCAAGGGGCAGGGGAATGGGCCCCGTAGGCAGAGGGCCCCCAAGCCTCCGGCTCCTGCTCCTGCTCCTGCTCCCACTCAGCAGGGTGGGGGTTTTTGACTCCTTAGGCATAGCCTCTCCGTCCCTGCTCTCCCAACCCTGCACAGAAGGTTGACTTACACTGTTTGCCCACAGGTGGCCACTCATCACTGGGGACAGTTGGGTGTTAAGCATCGTCCACAAGGGCTATATGCTACACTTCCAGCAGCTGCCTCCTCCATACTTCCCAGGGGAGCCTCCAAGGCCTCCCCTTCACACAGATCTTCTCCTTCAGGAGCTCAAAGGTCTGTTGCGAGACAAGGCAGTGGAGTCTGTGCCTCCCCAACTCCAAGGTCAAGGGTTCTACTCCAGGTACTTTCTCGTGCCAAAAAGAACCGGTGGCCTCCGGCCTATCCTCGACCTCAGAAATCTCAACAAGTTCCTAGAGAAAGAAAAGTTCAAGATGCTTACTCTTGGAACCTTACTGCCCTACCTCCAGCAGGGAGATTGGCTATGCTCCTTGGATCTAAAGGATGCGTACACTCGCATCCTCATCCATCCAGACCACAGAAAGTTCCTCAGGTTCATTGTGGGAGGAAACCATTATCAGTACAGAGTACTGCCTTTTGGCCTCACCTCCGCCCCCAGGGTCTTTACCAAATGCCTGGCAGTGGTGGCGGCCTACCTGAGAAATCAGGGTATCTTTGTCTTCCCCTATCTGGACGACTGGCTCATCAGGGGTCAGACATGCCAGGAGGCCAGACAAGCCACCCTCCGAACTATTGCTCTTCTTCAAAACCAGAACTTGGAGTTCATAGGAGCAAGGCTGGAGTCTCTGCTGGCAAAGGCCTTCTTGCCAGAAGACAGAGCCCAAAGACTGATCAACTTGGCAAACTGGTTTCTCAACAGGTCACTGGTCTCCGCCAGACTCTACCTGAGGCTTCTTGGCCACATGGCTTCGACAGTACATGTGACCCCCAATGCCCGGCTCCATATGAGGCCTGCATAGTGCTGCCTCAGATCCCAGTGGACACAAGCCACAGGGAGCCTCAGAGAAAGAGTAAGGGTGTCCAGACCATTCCTGACTTCCCTCCGCTGGTGGCTGCACCTACCCAACCTACTGCAAGGGGTGCCTTTTCAGATTCCTGGGTTCACAGTGGTGTTGACCATGGATGCCTCCCTGCAAGGCTGGAGGGCTCATTGTCTGGGCAAGTGCACCCAGGGCCTCTGGTCTCCCTGGGAGGCCGCACAGCAGATCAATCTACTGGAACTCAGGGCTATTTGTTTAGCCCTCAAAAATTTCTCAGACCCTAGCCCATCAGTCTGTCTTGGTTCAAACAGACAACCAAGTAGCCATGTTCTATGTGAACAAGCAGGGCGGCACTGGGTCCAGGTTCCTTTGTCAGAGGCACAGGACCTTTGCTTGTTTGCTCTCAGGCACAGCATGTTCCTCAAGGCTGTGTATCTCCCTGGCCAGGAAAACTACCTGGCCGACAGGCTGAGCAGGATTCTGCAGCCCCACGAATGGCAGCTCCATCCCTTAGTGGTTCAGAAGATTTTCCTGAAATGGGGGCTTCCATCCATAGATCTGTTTGCCAGTCCAGTGAACAAACAGCTGCCGAGGTTCTGCTCCAGGCAACCACATTCTCTGCGGCTAGCAGCAGATGCTTTTCTGATTTCCTGGTCCCAGGGCCTCCTGTATGCGTTTCCTCCCACGCCCTTGGTGGCCCGAACCCTATTCAAAATTCTACAGGACAAGGCCTCGGTCCTACTGGTAGCTCCCAGATGGCCGAGACAGCCTTGGTTCCCACTTCTGCTTCAACTAGCAGTGGATCCCCCACTGCCTCTGGGGTTGCAGTCCGATCTTCTCTCTCAGGATCAAGGTTCCCTTCTACACCCAAATCTCAGAGCTCTCAATTTGATGGCATGGAGGCTGCAAGGGTAGTTTTGGCTCCCTGGGGCCTACCTCAGGAGATTGAGGAGGTTGTCCTAGCCTCTAGAAAGCAGTCCACTAGGAAAACCTATGCCCTGAAATGGAAAAGGTTTTCTGTGTGGTGTCAGCTGCGTACAGAAGATCCTTTCTCCTGTGCAGTACCAGTAGTGCTTCAGTACCTACTGCACTTATCCAATCAGGGACTTAAGTCCAATTCTGTTCGGGTCCACCTCTCAGCTCTAGCAGCTCACCACTCACTGGTGGAGGGGCATTCTCTGTCGGTCCACCCCTTGGTGTCCAGGTTTCTCAGAGGCTTGCTTTTGCTAAAGCCTCCAATCCGTCCCCCTGCTCCTGAGTGGGAGTTGAATGTGGTCTTGCAGCAACTGACTCACCCACCTTTTGAGCCGATGGCTACTTGTCCTCTCCGCTTCCTGTCCTGGAAGACTCTCTTCTTGGTAGCCCTTACCTCGGCCAGGCGAGTGAGTGAGCTTCAGGCCCTGGTCTGTGACAGGCCTTACACCCGCTTCTATAGGAACAGGGTAGTCCTTAGGACTCATCCAAAGTTCCTCCCAAAGGTTGTCTCCTCTTTTCACCTCAACCAAAAGGTGGTTCTTCCGACATTCCTCCCTAGGCCTCATGCAAGCCAGGCTGAAGCAGTTCTGCATACCCTGGACTGTAGGAGGGCCTTATTCTTCTACCTTGACCGTACGCAAGGACATAGAAGGGCTACTCAGCTCTTCATATCTTTTGACCCTAATAATTTGGGGTTAGCTGTGCCCAAGCGTACCTTGTCCATCTGGATGGCTGACTGTATCACCTGGGCTTGCAGGGCGGCTGACCTTCCTTTGCAGGGTCGGGTCACGGCCCATCGTGTCAGGGCCATGGCTGCCTCAGTGGCTCATCTCCGCTCTGTACAGTTGGTAGACATCTGCAGGGCTGCAACTTGGTCCTCAAGCCAGAACTTTGCGGCCCACTACTGTCTGGAGAGGGAGTCCCGTAGGGACAGTGCTTTTGGCCAGGCAGTACTCCGGAATCTCTTTGAGGTTTAGGCAACTCCTGCCCTCCAGCCCTCCGTTGGGCTACCGGTGGAGGTTCTTTCAGTGAAAAGCCTTTCTTTGATGCTGGGACTAGAGGGAGTTCTCTTGTTCAGCCTGGGTTCCTGGTAGCCCAGAGCTAGGGAGTCACCCATATGTGAGAACTGACTTCCTGCTTGGTCCTGGAGAAAGAGTAGTTACTCACCTGTAACAGGTGTTCTCTAGGAGCAGCAGGAATCAGTCCTCACAACCCTCCCTCCTCCCCTGGGAGTTGCAGTTGTACATAGTTTATTTTTACATTTTTGTGTGCTGTTTTTAGCTATGTCATTTGACTGAGCAAGATGGCACCTTTAGGCGGGAAGGGGGCCGCGCATGCATGCCTGCATTCCCAAAGGCTTTCATAGAAAGCTGGGGAAATGCTCCGCAAGGGCTCCATCAACGTCGATGTCACCCATATGTGAGGACTGATTCCTGCTGTTCCTGGAGAACACCTGTTACAGGTGAGTAACTACTCTTTACATACAATGAAACATAGCAGATAGGGAATTGTTCCTTTCAAACACCCTGTTCTCCATTCTCCAAACACCCCAAGCTGCACCTCCACCACCAAAAACTGGCCCCCTAAAAAACTGTCCTACCACTGTGCATACTGTCTCACCACCAAAATATACTTCTTGCAACTGCTTTATTAACCCTCCAAATGCTGCCACCACAAAAAGTAAAATCCCCACAACTGCCTCACCATCCTGCTTACTGTACCACTCCCCTAAAAATATACTCCCACAACTGCTCCACTACACTGCAAACTATGCATCTCCAAAAAACAACCTCCTGAAACTGCCCCACCACCCTGCAAATTGCCTCACCCTCTAAAGCTACACCCCTACAAACTGCCCCATTCCCAAAAACCACCCCCAGAACTGTCCCCACATTAAAAAATGCCCCACTGAGATAAATAACTCCTCAAGCAACTGCCCCACCACCCTCTCAGCTACACCATTCCCAAAAACTGCCCCACAACTGCCCCACTCCAAAAATCAGTCTCTTGCAACTGCCTCACCACCCTGCAAACAGCCCCCCTCCCCCGCCAAAACATACCCCTCACATCTGCCCCACTGGGAAAAATGAACCCCTCCTGCAACTGCCCCACCACCCTGTCAACCACCCCACTCCTAAAAACTACCCCTTGACTGTCCCTCCATCATATAAAATGCACCATCCCCAATAAGTACCACAACTGCCACACCATTCCACAAACCACCCCCACTCCTAGAAACTACCCTCTGCAACTGTCCCACCACTCCGTAGTCTATCCCTGCAACTAGCTCACCGCCTCACAAAATATCTCTTCACTCAGGGTATTTTTTGTGAGGTGTATGGAGTACCGGCGCCTTTTTCCATTGATACAAGAAATACAGTATACCCACCAGCCTTTAATAGGCTCAAAAACAATATCCAGCTTTATATGTGAATCAAAAAAACATCAAACCTAAAGGGAGCTCAAAAATGGACCAATTGCCAAAATGGCTAATCTAAATGGCAGTAAACCTTTGTCATCATCACTTCCAATTTCACCTCTGTGAAAATATTCAAATATATTAAATTAACAAAGGAGAGGGTCCATCAAAATGGAAACATAGTACACAGTTGTATTTGAAAACTTCCCATAAAAAAACTCAGTCTTCATTATGAAACAATACTTCAAAGCAGCGTTATAAAAGAGTTATAAAAAATCATAGAAAAAAACTTAATTCACTCATTCCATACCACAAAAAAATTGCATAAAAAGGCCTTCCATATTATAGTCTAAAATGTATCTTCTTTTATCCCTACTGAATTTATATCAACATAATCCTTGCTTTTTATAACACCAGACAACAAACATCGGCACACATTGAAAAAGTCCACTTATCTGCTAAATCGTCCATGGAATCCGTAAAGATAATGAAGATGTGGAAAGCAAAACACGTGCCAGTATATAAATTTTCACTTGTTCTGTAGTAGAGACAGTGAAAACCAGCACCTTATAAATATGGCCATTAGTTTTGCCAAACCTAGGCTTCTTCAGGGAATCTCCCAAGTAGTAACAGTGTCAGAAACGCCAGAGCATGCATGAAGCCTTACACATGAGTAGTGAAATCTTTTTTCCTAGGAAATTATGCACTGCCCCAACCTCTAAAACTATTACCTTCAACTGTCTCACCTCTCTGCAAGCTACCTCACCCCCTCCCCAAATACCACCCATAACTGCCCCACTACCCTGCAAACTACTCCACCCTCAAAAACAACCCCACCTCCAAAACTACCCTTGCAACTGTCCCATTGCCCTGAAAGCTGTCTCTACCCCAAAAGCTACCCCCTCAGCTTCCCCACTGCCCCCAAACTACCCCATTCCCCAAAATTATCTCCCTGTAACTGCAACACGGCCTTTCACTCCATTACCCCCAGCCACACTGACCACAGACACAACACATGCACAGCACACACACAACATAAGAACATAAGATATGCCATACTGGGTCAGACCAAGGTCCATCAAGCCCAGTATCCTGTTTCCAACAGTGGCCATTCTAAGTCATACGTACTGTCGTGCAGCGCCCTAGTGGCCAGTGGTCATAAGGGTAGGTGACACACAAAAATTATTTTATTATGAGAGGAGGGTCTTTTAAGAGCCAGGTGTAACCTGGTCTTAGCAGTTCAGCTCCTAACTAAGAAAAATTGTGAATGCAGAGTAGAGGGTTAACAAGGCATTTATTTCCCTTTACGCATAAGATTCAACTGGTTTACAACCTAAAGAAAAAGTCCTTAACTTCAGGAATGAAATCAACTCAGGTTAACGGAAAAACTGTTATGCTTCACAGTTGTAACAATGCTTAGTTAAGCTTTCCAGAGTAAAGCAAATGTTTCAGCACTCTTCTTCCATTTAGCGAATGAATAACATTCTGAAGATAACATATATCATTCATAGGTTTAACAGTGACTCTGCACTGCCTGAAATACACAAAGAACAGTCCATCTCTTCCTGAGATAAAAGGCTTGGCTCTACAAGTTCCACTTGCATCGGCTCAGAATTATCTCTGTCTGTATCAGTGGTTTCACTGGCTATAACTTCTGGCCAGGCCCTAGTCCTGTTCTCTGGATGTTTAAAGAGTTCCTCTAGTGTTTGCCAATGAGCATGGCCTACCCTCGGGCGTTGGCTACTTGGCTTATGAGAGTTAGCTTTGCTTTCCTTTCTCACAGGTTTAGCATTACTTTCAAAAGGCTTTTTATAAGGTAAGGTTTTCTTCATAGAAACAGAGTCAGCATACCTTGGCTTCCAGCAGCATATAGAACTGGGATTTCTTCCTTCCCGTAGTTCTTCAGGAACACAATCCCTGTGCCAATCTCCTCTCTGAAAGCTTCTGTTACCTTTCGGTTTAGCCCCAGGTTCCTCTGTTCCAAGCAGGCTTCTTTCCTTCACTCTGCTTTGCCTCCAAAGGTGATTGTTCCTTTGCCCAGCACTAGTTTCCCAAGTGCTTCTTTCTGCTTGGTCCTTGCTTGTGGTGTTTCTCTCTCGTAAACCTTCAGCTTTACCTCCAGCTCCACAGCTGCAAGCACTGCTCTGCCTTCTCCAGTCTTCCGTTTATAAAGCTCTCCTGTGTTTGAGCTTCCCGGGCTGACTGTCAGGTGCTCTCGATTAGCTAAGTGTGTCCACTCAGGCTCTGTGAGTGCACGCCTGCTCCCTCTAGCTGTTCTGTGCAGATATTGCATCTTGTGCACATCTTTTTCTTCATGAAAAACAGCTTCTCATGCATTTTTGCTTTCATCAGCCCCTGCTGCATGACATATCCCCCTTCTTAAAATATTACGGGCTGAGGAATCTTCTTCCCTACAGCATGTAATTCGGGACATCACCTCCGTCCTATAATGTAGCTTTCCTTCTTTACGCTCTAGACTACAGTTGTGTGGTTGCAATGTCGTAGGGTTGGATATTTTTTCTATGGATGCCATCAAAGCCAACCTTTCATGCCACTATCGGAGGGCGTTCACGTGATAGACCTGGTTGTGTCCCTTTTTGTCCTGGATTAAATATGAAGCTGGACCCATGGGTTTGACCACCGTGTAAGGTCCCTTCCACTGAGCTTCAAATTTTGGAGTTGGTCCGGACACTAGGACTATCACTTTCTCCCCTATATCCAAGCCTTTTACCAATAGCTTGTATACTGGGTAATGTGTAGCAGCACCATGTATGCATTTTATTTTTACTTTCCTGCTGGCTTTTCAGGTACAGACTCACCATGCTCCTTGATCAAAGACCATAATTTGTGGGAGATCATGGTCTGATCTGCGCCAGAGTCTAAAAGTGCTTTTGCCTCAATGCCTTGTATTTTTACACTTAATACAAGCCCTTCCCTCATTGCTTTCATGTTTTCTCCAATGAGAGCAGTACGCATGTAACATTCATTCTTTAAGTGACCCTTTTTCCACACGAAAAACATCTTTTAAAGGGTTCCTTTAACATAGCGGTAACATTTTTCAAACCCTTATATGCATAGCGTGAGAGACTTTCTGATGTCTGCGCTTCCATACCAACTGCCAACTTTGGAATCTGTGCCTTTGGTTGGGTGACCAATTCGGCTTCCAAATAACGCTCTGTTAGCGCGATGGTTTCAGCAGTGGTGTGACAATTTTGCAGAATAAGGAAGTTCTGCACGCTTTTAGGAACTGCAGACATGTATTGTTCCAATACTATCATATCCATCAAAGTACTCACTGTTTTTTCATCAGGTTTTAACCATTTTGTAGCCAAACTGCTTATTCTATGTCCTAGAGCCTTAGGCATCTCGCCTACCTTAAGCTGAGTAGCTCTAAACATACGATTGTATACAAAGGGTGTGAGGCCTAGGCGATCCCTGATGGCCTTGATCACCTCTTCATAATTATTGGCCAGAGCAGGGGGCATCGCCCTGTATGCTGACAGCGGATCCCCTGTGAGGGCGGCTGCCAGGCGAATTGCCCATTGCTCTTTCGGCCAGTTCGCCGAACGTGCAATTCTATCAAAGGAGTCAATGAAATCATCCACGTCATCGGTGGCAGTTAACTTTCCTACCGACAAGGTGTCACATGTCCATTGTCCTACCGGACGATTACTCAGTCCAGAGTTCTGTCCTAGCTGAGTGTTGGCTCTCTCCAGCGACTCTTTCTGCTGTGCCAGCCAGGCCTCCATCATTTGCAGCACAGGCTTCTGTTGCTCCTGCATGGCATGAATAGCCTGCCTCTGGTTCTGGCAAGCGAGTTCTCCTTGCCGGTCGAACTGCAGAGCCATCCAAGCGCACAGCTCCTTCTGCTCCATGATGATCCCTGAAAAAAAAAACACAGAGAAAAACCAAGTGCGGCCCAACAACTAACAATGAGCTTCCTTTTTTTTTTCTCCTTTTTTTTTTTTCAACTCTTATTGCTATATACAACACAGGTCAGGTATATATACGTTTTGCCTGGTGCCAGTGTTGTGTCAGCTTTGGAAAAGACGTTGCAGCTCCGGCCTTCGGTGCCAGCAACCGGATACTTCCCACTCTGATCCACGTCTCCTTCCACTCCGGGTTCTTGACCTTCCGGTCCGGGTTTTTGCTACTCCACTCCGGGTTTTGCCACTCCACTCCGGGTTTTGCCGCTCCACTCCGGGTTTTGCTTTTTTCTTTTTTTTTTTTTGAAACCTTGGGGTTAATTTCTTTCTTTATTCTTCTTCTTGCGGTTGTGAACCGCAAAATCCAAACAACTACACCATTTATGTCGTGCACTGCCCTAGTGGCCAGTGGTCGTAAGGGTAGGTGAGACACAAAAATTATTTTATTATGAGAGGAGGGTCTTTTAAGAGCCAGGTGTAACCTGGTCTTAGCAGTTCAGCTCCTAACTAAGAAAAATTGTGAATGCAGAGTAGAGGGTTAACAAGGCATTTATTTCCCTTTACGCATAAGATTCAACTGGGTTACAACCTAAAGAAAAAGTCCTTAACTTCAGGAATGAAATCAACTCAGGTTAACGGAAAAACTGTTATGCTTCACAGTTGTAACAATGCTTAGTTAAGCTTTCCAGAGTAAAGCAAATGTTTCAACACGCTTCTTCCATTTAGCAAATGAATACCATTCTGAAGATAACATATATCATTCACAGGTTTAACAGTGACTCTGCACTGCCTGAAATACACAAAGAACAGTCCATCTCTTCCTGAGATAAAAGGCTTGGCTCTACAAGTTCCACTTGCATCGGCTCAGAATTATCTCTGTCTGTATCAGTGGTTTCACTGGCTATAACTTCTGGCCAAGCCCTAGTCCTGTTCTCTGGATGTTTAAAGAGTTCCTCTAGTGTTTGCCAATGAGCATGGCCTACCCTCGGGCGTTGGCTACTTGGCTTATGAGAGTTAGCTTTGCTTTCCTTTCTCACAGGTTTAGCATTACTTTCAAAAGGCTTTTTATAAGGTAAGGTTTTCTTCATAGAAACAGAGTCAGCATACCTTTGCTTCCAGCAGCATATAGAACTGGGATTTCTTCCTTCCCGTAGTTCTTCAGGAACACTATCCCTGTGCCAATCTCCTCTCTGAAAGCTTCTTTTACCTTTTGGTTTAGCCCCAGGTTCCTCTGGTACAAGCAGGCTTCTTTCCGTCACTCTGCTTTGCCTCCAAAGGTGATTGTTCCTTTGCCCAGCACTAGTTTCCCAAGTGCTTCTTTCTGCTTGGTCCTTGCTTGTGGTGCTTCTCTCTCGTAAACCTTCAGCTTTACCTCCAGCTCCACAGCTGCAAGCACTGCTCTGCCTTCTCCAGTCTCCAGTCTTCCGTTTATAAGGCTCTCCTGTGTTTGAGCTTCCCGGGCTGACTGTCAGGTGCTCTTGATTAGCTAAGTGTGTCCACTCAGGCTCTGTGAGTGCACGCCTGCTCCCTCTAGCTGTTCTGTGCGGATATTGCATCTTGTACACATCTTTTTCTTCATGAAAAACAGCTTCTTCTCCTGCATTTTTGCTTTCATCAGCCCCTGCTGCATGACAGTACCTAGCAGTTTCCCCAAAAGACACAGGTTCCACAATGCTTGTATTGGGTCAAGCGGTGATATCCTGGGTCTCAGTCATGAAGGACTACAAAAGGGGACTGCTATGTCTGGAGAGAGATCTGCAATAGTGAGTATATACTTCTGAGACTTTTTCTGATGGGAATTCTTTGGATTACAGCGGATTAATCTGTGAACCCCAGTATATTTGTTAAATCAGTCAGGGCCTAGCAGCAGCAGTTTAAGTTTAAAATTAAAACACAGAGGAGAGCTTTCTGGTTAAATTTAGAACCCAGCAGAGAGCTTGTAGTTTAAATTTAATACTCACTCAGGGCCTAGTAGCAGCAAAGTGCTTTTAGTTTAAATTTAAAACACAGAAGAGAGCTTTCTGGTTAAATTTAGAACCCAGCAGAGAGCTTCTAGTTTAAATGTCATACTAAGTCAGAGCCTAGCAGCAGCAAAGAGCTTTAATTCCTCGGCCTTCTATTTCTTGGGTCCCCGACTTTGGAATTCACTCCCTCTTTCCCTCCGTACTGAAACTTCCTTCCACCATTTCAAAGCAAAGTTAAAAACCCATCTATTCACCACGGCATTCAACCTTCCCCCATAGTCTGCCCTTTGTTTGTCTGTCTCTCTTGCTCTCCTCCTGTCCCACCCTTGTAGTCATGTCCTTGTTTCTGCCTTCTTTCCTCTTTACTATTTTAATAATGGCGTTCCTTTCCTGTTTTCCGCAGCCATGTAATTTTAATTGTAAACCACCCAGACACCTTTTTTGGTATGGGTGGTATATCAAATTTTAAATAAACATAAACATAAACATAATTTAAATCAGATCAGAATATAACTTAGCATAAAAGGCAAAACAGAGTCAGTATTCTTTGAGCACTAAATAAATTCTTCTAGAGACCTTTACAAAGAGGCCTTCTACCTAGTTTGCAAGAGACCTGTGAAACCTTTTAAATAGGTGTTAAAGCCAGGTGGCAGGTCAAAAGGCCATTTTGAAAGACTCATTCTATCCAAGCAAGGACTCTTAATCACCCAGGAAGTTGGTCACAGCTTACCTTAAAAGCAAAGGACAGGGTACTGTGTAGCAGCCCTCTTTTAATAAGTCTTATTTCCCTCCCTCCCTCCCCAACACCCACCCACCCCTGCGCTAATTGTAACTTTATAGATACTTACACATCTTAAAGGAAAGGAGCTGCTCTCAGGTGCAGCTCTTTATGCAAATCAGTCATACATTAAGGACCTGTGATTAATTAAGCTTCAGGTGAACAAGGTATATTAAACGTATTAGGTACACTTTTATTAGTATAAGTATCCACAGCAACTCTTAGTAAGTAAAGAACTTAAAGATCTAAACACAAGCTAAAACTAAAATGCAGACAGCAGTCCAGCAGCGAGATGGGGGCTTTCCAGTCTTTTGCATTGAGTGTCACGTATATGATTTTCTCCCAGTTGGTGAGAGGTCTTACATGTGCACTAGGTGCAAGGAGCTCTTTGCTCTCAGGGAATGAGTCAGTTTTCGAGAGGCTAGAGTAGTAGACTTGGAAGACATAAGAAAGACAGAGAGGTACATAGACGAGACATACAGGGATATAGTCCTGAAGTCCCACCTCCAGTCTGGCAGCATCCCTGTTGCCATGGAGGAGAGAGGTCAAGTGACAGTAGAGCATCATCCTGGGGCAGCAGGAAGTGATCCTGTAACTAGGACCTGTCCTCCAGGTGATGTAAAACCCTCTCGCACCGAGGGAGTTTCTCCAGGGCCATGTGCCCATGAGGAAAGGGTTAGGACAGCTGTTATAGTTGGTGATTCAATCATTAGGCATGTAGATAGCTGGGTGGCTGGTGGACGTGAGGATCGCCTGGTAAAATGCCTGCCTGGTGCGAAGGTAGCGGACCTCACGTGCCACCTAGATAAAGTCTTAGATAGTGCTGGGGAGGAGTCTGCTGTCTTGGTACATGTCGGTATCAATGACATAGGAAAATGTGGTAGGGAGGTTCTGGAGGCTAAATTTAGGCTTTTAGGTAGGAAGTTGAAATCCAGAACGTCTAGAATAGCTTTCTCCAAAATGATTCCCGTTCCACGCGCAGGAACCAAAAGGCAGGCAGAGCTCCGGAGTCTCAATGCGTGGATGAGACGATGGTGCAAGGATGAGGGTTTTGGATTTGTTAGGAACTGGGGAACATTCTGGGGAAAGGAGGGACTCTTCTGAAGGGATGGACTCCACTTAACCAGGATGGAATCAGGCTGCTGGCATTAACCTTTAAAAAGGAGATAGAGCAGCTTTTAAACTAGATAATAGGGGAGAGCCGACAGTCGCCCAAGAGCGCATGGTTCGGAACAATGTATCCTTGAAGGATATTACCAAAAGCAGAGAGGTTCCAAAAAAGAGTAAAGTAGTCCAAATGCACTTGAGTATGGAGCAGACAGAGCTTAAAAGATTCCAAATTACCCATGCCTACTAATGGCCAGATTAATATGAATAAAATACAGTCTCTAAAATGCTTGTATGCAAATGCTATAAGTCTAAAAAATAAGATGGGAGAGTTAGAATATATAGCACTAAATGAGAGGTTAGATATGATTGGAATCTCTGAGACATAGTGTAAGGAGGATAACCAGTAGGACACTGTGATACCTGGGTACAAACTATATTGTAATGATAGAAACATAGACATATGATGATAGAAAAAGACCACATGGCCTATCCAGTCTGTCCTTCCATATCAACAACTACAACAGTCCCCTTTTTTCCTTTAGAGATCCTCACATCACATCAGCAGAGCAACGGCTTTAAAACCGCCACTTCACCGGCGCGCCCGTGCCTGAGGGCCTCGCCAGAGGGCCCTTTGGCATGGCCCTTAGGCGTAGGACCATGTGGAACCGAGTAAACTGCTGCTATATTGGTTCTGCTTGCCGCAGCGATCGGAGCGGCGGAGGGGTGAAACTGGCATCGGAGGCTATGAGCGGGAGCTCCGCCTCATCTCCTGCACCTGCCAACCACATCCAGGCAGTAACGGTTTAAAAGCAGACATTCCAGCGGCGTGTCTGCGCCTGACGTGAACCGTGATGAGAAAAGAATATGGACAAGCATGTTCTGAAGTACCATGAGACGTGGACAATAGGTAGCCGCTTAAACACCTGGTGGTATGATATCTACCTCTCCGGATGCTATATGGAGCCTTCCCTCTTGTCTCCTCTATTCTTTTAACTATCACTGTTTCTCCAGGACCAAGCAGGAAGTCAGTCCTCACATATGGGTGACGTCGGCGCCGACGGAGCCCTCGCGGAGCAATTTTCCCCAGCTTTCAAAGAAAGCCTTTGGGAATTGCAGCGCGCATGCGCGGTCGCCTTCCCGCCCAAGGGTGCCATCTTAGCCAGTCTTCTTTTTTCCGCGGAGCCCTACAGACGTACCCGTCGAAAGTTGATATTTACTCATAATTTACTCTTTTTTCCTTCGGTTCGACGCCGGTCTTTTTCCCGCCCGGACTCGCGACGCCGGTCACGAGTCCTCTTCTTCTTTTTCGGTTTTTCTGACTTAGTCAGTTTCGTTTTCGGTTTTTCCCTGGCAGCCCGGTCCTTTGACCTCGCCGGGGCCCTTTTTCCCCCGATGGCTGCCAGTGGTTTCAAGCGGTGTGGTCAGTGTGACCGAAATATGTCACTAACTGACACACACGACAATTGCCTCCGCTGCCTGGGCCCGGATCATGAAGAAATGATCTGTTGGCCATGCGGCAAAATGTCCTCCAAAGCGTTGAGAAGTCGGCGGCATCAGCGGGATAGGATCTTCGCTGACCCCAGCCGTACCCGGACCTCGTCGGAGGCCTCCGCGTCCAGAGGTTCCAGCTCGGACCGTCGCCGGAGTTCCTCCGATAGGGGTTCTCCCTCCGGGGACCATCGACGGAAGGTGAAACCCGCGAGGGCGGCGTCGGTGGACGCTCCTGGCTCCGCGAGGGCCAGGTCTCATAGCCCCGATAGCCGTCCCGGGTCCTTGGAGAAGGAGCACCTCTCGAAGCGACCTCGCCTGGAGTCGGAGCTGCCTGCTCGGGTAAGTCCTGTGGTCCTCCTGGACTCGCCTCCGAGACCGCCGACGTCGGGCCCGACGCCGTCGGGGCCCGAGTCGGGGGCTGCTGGGTCACCTGAGCTCGGACTCAGGTTGACGGCCTTGGAGAGCAGACTGTCTGCCTTCATGGACCAGCAGCGGGCACTGCTCGCTGGCCTCGCTGGCGCCGCTGCCCCGACCGCCGGGACGTCGACGTCTAAGTCGACCCCGGAGACCGAGCCGATCCCCGAGTCCATGCGAACTCGAGTCGATCCTCGGTCGAGGTCACCCTCGGCCTCCCGTTCGGGACCCAGGTCGCCGACGCCGACTCCCTCGGCATCGGGGCGGCAAGCGCCGCGCCCTGCCCGGGCCGACCCCACCGATTCCTCGTCGGAGTCGGTCTGGGAGTCTGAAGAGGAAGAGTCACCTGATTCTTTTCGGACTCGGTGTGTCCCCTCGGACTCACCTGAGTCCGAACCTCGGAAGCAGTCCCCCCCGGAGGATGCCCGGTTCTCGGACTTCGTCAGGGATATGGCCAAGGCTTTGACCTTCCCTGCGGATCCCGAGGAGGAGCCTCGAGCCGAAGAGCTCGACGCCCTCCAGTATGACTCTCCCGCCAGGGAACACTTTACTGTACCGGTTCCTCCCATGCTGGAACGACTACTCTTCCGCATGTGGGAGAGTCCGGCCTCCTCGCCGGTCCTGAGCAAGCGGGTCGATTCTATCTATCGAGTCCGCAAGAGCCCTGGCTTCCAAAAAGCACAGCTACCACACCATTCCATGGTAGTGGAATCGGCCATGCATCGTCTTAAGAGCCAGAAGATGCACTCCTCGGTGCCTCCTGGCAGGGAGGCCCGTAACCTGGATGGCCTTGGTAAGAAGTGTTTCCAGGGCTCTATGCTTGCGTGTCGTGTCCAGACCTACCAGCTGTACATGGGCATGTATCTCCGAGACCTGGCTAGAGAGCCAGCCGGATTCTCCGCTGGTTTGTCCGAGGAACCCTTGCGGAGGTTCCTGGCCTTGTCCTCTGGCATTCGGGAATGCTCAAAATTCATATCCCGAGCAGCCTACGATGGCTTTGAAGCATCGGCTCGAGTGGCCGCAGCCGGCATCGGTGCCCGCCGACAGGCTTGGCTTCAGTCGTCTGACCTTGAGCCCTGGGTGCAGGACAAGTTGGTCGATGTCCCCTGCCGAGGCGAGAACCTCTTTGGCAAGCCCATGGCTGAAAAGGCTGCACAGATCGAGACGGAGACTCTCACCAGGACTAGGCTTTCTAGGAAGACCTCCGCCCCTTCCCAGAAAAAGAAGGGCTCGGGAAAGAAGTCCTTTTACCCGAGAAAGGCGGCTGCCTACAAACACTACCCCCAATATCAGGCCCCTGCAGCTCCCCAACAGGGCCAGCAGGCCAAGGGACGGGGTAACGGGTCCCGTAGGCAGCAAGCCCCCAAGCCTGCACCACCAGCCCCTGCTCAGCAGGGTGGGGGCTTTTGACTCCTTAAGCATAGCCTCTCCCCCTCCGCTGGTTCCTCCCAGCACCGGAGGTCGGCTGGTTCACTTCGCTCACAGGTGGTCCAGCATCACCTCAGATGCCTGGGTGCTTCAAGTCGTGAGAGAAGGCTATCTTCTCCACTTCCACCAGGTCCCTCCCTCCTATTTTCCGGGAGAACCTCCACGACCCCCTCTGCACAGGGAATTACTCCTTCAGGAGTTAGCAGGTCTTCTACAGGAACAGGCGGTGGAACCGGTGCCCCACCACCTGAGAGGTCAAGGCTTTTATTCCAGGTACTTTCTAGTACCAAAACGGACAGGAGGCCTCAGACCCATCCTGGACTTCAGCAACCTCAACAAGTTCCTCGTGCGGGAGAAGTTCAAGATGCTTACCCTTGGAATCCTTCTGCCCTACCTCCAGCAGGGAGATTGGCTATGCTCCTTGGATCTAAAGGATGCCTACACGCACATCCTCATCCACCCAAGACACCGCCAATACCTAAGGTTTGTGGTGGCCGGAAATCATTACCAGTACATAGTACTACCCTTTGGCCTGTCCTCCGCACCGCGAGTCTTCACAAAATGTCTCGCGGTGGTGGCGGCCCATCTCCGGCTTCACGGCCTCTATGTCTTTCCGTACCTCGACGACTGGCTCATCAGAGCAGCGTCCGCTCCGGAGGTCACCAACGCCACACGCCGCACGGTGACTCTTCTGCAGTACTTGGGCTTTGTTATAAACTTCGCAAAGTCCACTTTGCTCCCCTCACAGGATCTCGAGTTCATCGGCGCAAGGCTGCACACTCCTCAGGCACGAGCGTTCCTACCGCTCGACAGGGCTCAACGGCTCATGGACCTAGCCGACCGTTTTCGCAGCCAGCCCCTGGTCTCCGCCAGGCGCTTCCTGAGACTACTCGGCCATATGGCTTCCACCGTCCATGTGACCCCCAATGCCCGCCTGAATATGCGGCCTGCTCAATGGTGTCTCCGCAAGCAGTGGCAACAAGCCACAGGCGGCCTAGCAGACCTAGTGCGCGTCTCCGAGCCGCTGATCTTGTCTCTCCAGTGGTGGCTTCATCGGCCGAACCTGGTACTCGGCATGCCTTTCCAGTCACCTCAGCCGGCCCGGGTGCTGACGACAGATGCATCCCTCCTGGGCTGGGGAGCACATTGCCAAGGGGCACGTACTCAGGGCCTCTGGACCACGTGGGAGTCTGCTCAGCAGATGAACTTCCTGGAGCTCAGAGCGATCCGCCTGGCTCTCAAGGCCTTCTCCCACCTGACCTCTCACCAGTCCGTCCTTGTCCAGACGGACAATCAAGTTGCCATGTTCTACGTGAACAAGCAGGGGGGCACGGGCTCCTTCCTTCTCTGTCGGGAAGCACAGAAGCTCTGCTCTTCGGCCGTCAGTCACGGCGTTCTTCTCAAGGCAGTTTATCTCCCCGGCCAAGAAAATTGCCTGGCGGACAAACTCAGCAGGATCCTCCAGCCGCACGAGTGGCGCCTGGATCCCTTGGTAGTTCAGAAGCTCTTTCTAAAGTGGGGCCTCCCCACGATGGATCTCTTTGCCAGCCCTCTCAACCGGCAACTTCCTCGCTTCTGCTCTCGTCAGCCACATCCCCTTCGAGTTGCGGCAGACGCTTTTCTACTCTCATGGTCGGAGAGCCTTCTGTACGCTTTCCCTCCCATCCCGCTAGTCTCTCGGACTCTTTTCAAGGTTCTCCGAGACAAAGCCTTCATGATCCTGGTGGCCCCTCGCTGGCCCAGACAGCCATGGTTTCCACTCCTGCTGCAATTAGCGGTAGAGGATCCATTCCCTCTGGGGTTACAACCGGATCTCCTCACTCAGGATCAGGGGTCTCTGCTACACCCCAACCTCAGATCTCTCAATCTAATGGACTGGCTGCTGAGAGGGTAGTCCTTGCTCCCCTTCTCCTGCCGGCAGAGGTGGAGGAGGTCGTCCTAGCTTCGCGACGACCTTCTACCCGCAAATGCTACGCCCTTAAATGGCGTCGTTTTTCCGTTTGGTGTACCCAACAGTCTCAGGATCCCTTTTCCTGCCCGGTGTCGGTGATCTTGCAGTACTTGCTATACCTCTCTAATCTGGGACTTAAGTCCAACTCCGTCAAAGTTCACCTCAGTGCTCTTTCAGCACATCATGTGCCGGTGGACGGCAGACCTCTTTCCAGCGACCCTCTTGTAGCGAGGTTTCTCCGAGGTCTCCTTCTACTTAAACCACCTCTGCGCCCGCCAGCGCCTGACTGGGATCTGAATGTGGTTTTACAGCGGATCACCTGTCCGCCTTTTGAACCTATGGCTACCTGTTCTCTCCGTTTTCTTTCTTGGAAAACATTGTTCTTGATAGCCCTCACTTCCGCTAGACGCGTAAGTGAATTGCAGGCCCTCGTGTCTGATCCCCCTTACACTCGGTTCTACAAAAATAGGGTAGTCCTACGGACTCACCCAAAATTTCTTCCAAAAGTGGTCTCCCCTTTTCACATCAATCAGGAGGTGGTACTTCCGACCTTCTTTCCCAGACCACACTCCAGCCGAGCTGAAACGGTCCTCCATACCCTGGACTGTAGAAGGGCATTGAACTTCTACCTTGACCGTACGCGGGAGCACCGCAAAGCTGCGCAGCTTTTTGTGTCTTTTGATCCCAATAAATTGGGACTCCCGGTCTCCAAGCGTACTCTGTCCATCTGGGTTGCGGACTGTATCACTTGGGCTTATGGGGCAGTCGGACTCTCCTTGGAAGGTCGAGTCACGGCTCATTGCGTTCGGGCAAAGGCTACGTCAGTGGCTTACCTCCGCTCTGTTCCGCTGGCAGACATCTGCCGGGCCGCTACTTGGTCTTCGAGCCAGACTTTTGCGGTCCATTACTGTCTCGAGAGGGAGTCCCGCAGGGACAGTGCTTTCGGACAGGCAGTCCTCCGTAATCTCTTTGAGGTTTGAGCAATTCCTACCCTCCATCCCGGATGTGGGCTACCGGTGGGTAATAATTCAGCGAAGATTCCTTCCTTCTGTGCTGCTGAGCTAGAGGGAGCTCATTTTTGTGCTTAGGGTCTCCGGTAGCCTTAAGCTTGGGAGTCCCATATGTGAGGACTGACTTCCTGCTTGGTCCTGGAGAAAGCGTAGTTACTCACCTGTAACAGGTGTTCTCCAGGAGCAGCAGGAATCAGTCCTCATAACCCTCCCTCCTCCCCTTGGAGTTGCAATCATCTGCTTTAGTTTTTTTGCAAATTTTTACGCTGTCTTTTTTAGCTATGTTATCTGACTGGCTAAGATGGCACCCTTGGGCGGGAAGGCGACCGCGCATGCGCGCTGCAATTCCCAAAGGCTTTCTTTGAAAGCTGGGGAAAATTGCTCCGCGAGGGCTCCGTCGGCGCCGACGTCACCCATATGTGAGGACTGATTCCTGCTGCTCCTGGAGAACACCTGTTACAGGTGAGTAACTACGCTATCTCTTATTCTGTCCTATCTTATAAATGGCGTTCTTTTCATACTTTCTGTAACATTTATGTAATATTGTAAACCGCTCTGATGCTTCGGCCTGAGCGGTATATCAAATGTAATTAAACTTAAACTTAAACTCTGTGTTTGTCCCATGCTTTTTTGAATTCAGTTACTTTACTCATCTCTAAGACCTCCACTGGGAGACTATTCCACGGATCAACCACTCTTTCCGTAAAGAAATATTTCCACATATCACTCCTGAATCTATCCCCCTTCACCCTCATCCCATGTCCCCTCGTAGCAGAACTTGCTTTCAATTGAAAGAGGCTCTCTCCCTGAACATTTATGCCACGGAGGTATTTAAACATCTCAATCATATCACCTCTATCCCGCCTTTCCTCTAAGGTGTACATATTAAGATCCTTAAGTCTGTCCTCATATGCTTTGTAATGAAGACCACTAACCATTTTAGTAGCCACCCTCTGCACCGACTCCATCCTGTTCACATCCTTTTGAAGGTGCGGTCTCCAGAATTGCACACTACAAATGAGGTCGCACCAAAGACTTATAGAGAGGCACCATCACCTCCTTTTTTCTGATAGCCATTCCTCTCTGTATGCACCCAAGAATTCTTCTAACTTTTGCTGTCGATTTTTCTACCTGTTTAGCTACTTTAAGATCATCAGACACAACCACGCCTAGGTCCCGCGCTTCTTTAGTGGACAAAAGTACTTCACGCCCTATACTATATTGCTCCCTTGGATTGCTGCAGCCCAAATGCATGACCTTACATTTTTTAACATTAAATCCCAGCTGCCAAATTCTAGACCATTCTTCAAGCTCAGCTGAATCCCTCCTCATGTTATTTTCACCTTCCTGGGTGTCTACTCTATTGCAGATTTTGATATCATCCGCAAAAAGGCAAACCTTACCCGACAGCCCTTCCGCTATATCACTAACAAAGATGTTAAAAAGAATCGGACCAAGGACAGATCCCTGGGGCACACCACTGGTAACATCCTGCTCCTCAGAGTGAGCTCCATTTACCTGTACTCTTTGTCGCCTCCCACCCAACCAATTTCTAACCCAAGCAGTATTTTTAGGATCCATCCCTAGGGTGCTCAGTATGTTTATAAGTCGCCTGTGAGGAAAAGTGTCAAAGGCTATCTCCAGAAACAAGCAGGAATGTAGTCTTCACATATGGGTATCGTTGGTACCGACGGAGCCTGTGAGGGAACGCTCCCCAGTGTCCAATTAGAAAGCTTTTTGGGAGCATCCCACAGCGCCTGCGTGCTGCCTTCCCGCCTTTCCCAACTGCCTCTCTCCAGTTCTTCATTTTCCGCGGAGTCAGCAGGTCATTTTCCTGTCACCGCAGAAATTATCGCATATTTTTCATTCTTTTTTGTGGTAGTGTCTGCCTTCCTTGACGCTATACCGGTACCGCCGGTTCTTTCTTTCTTCTTAAAAAAAAAAAAAAAAATTCTAATCTTTTATCTGGATTTTCCAGCCTTTTTTCTCTCGGGTGCCAAGCGCCATTTTGGGCACTAGGCCCAATTTTTCCTCAACATAGAAAAACCCGCTTCGGGTTTTAAAAAGAGTTCCAAGTATGGCGGTACCATCTCCGTCACCGACACTCACGAGTGGTGCCTCAAATTTTTAGGTCCTGACCACTCCATTTCGGAGTGTGTTGCCTGTAGGATGATGTCAAAGAGGGGTCGGCAGAACCGAGCTGCTAAGCTTAGCACCCTTTTTCCCTCCGATGCAGCATCCGTGGCATCGACATCTTCCAGGGCTTCGTCTTCCTCCCATAGATCTCAGGTAACCAAACATAAATCTGGCCGTTCCTCAAAGGGTAAATCTCCTTCCAAGCATCGAGATGCCTCTGGCGTTGCCCTTGAGGGACTTGTTCCTGCAAAATAGCCCCGGCGGGCAATGTTCCCTCTAATTTTCTGTAGGCTGTGTGCGCATAAAATATCAGCTGTGTGTGGCTTTTGAAGGAAGGTTAAATTTTTGTGCGCCACATAACGACACTCGGAGTTATATACTTTAAAATTTAACTACACGACAGAATACAGTATGTACACCACATTGATTTTAATCAAATTAAATGAAAATAGATGATTACTAAATGAAGCGGGAAATTTCTAGTAATTACAATCATAACTTTTAAATTTTAAGACGTTTGTGTTGTTTTCTATCAGAATCAGAGCCGTAATTTTTGTGCGCTCTGTTGTAAAGTATGTGCGCTCTCTCAGCGAGGTGTGTGCGCGCGCACACGCGCACAGCTTAGAGGGAACAGTGCCGGCGGGAAGCTTCGGCTTCCAAAGCACTATTGGGGCTCCAGGATGTTCTTGAAGCCTCAACCTCGCCAGAACTACTGGTGCCATGCTCTGGGGTACCGGCCGCTTCGTCCGGTACCGACACCCAGGCATCGGCAGCGTCAATTCACCAGAGATTCCTGGCAATTGAGCGCAGTCTGGCGGCTCTCCTTGCGGCATCGGTGCCTTCGGGACCGCTTCAGACAGTTCAACCGGTACTGACACCGGTTCCGGCACCGATATCGGTACCAGTACCGACAGCATCGATATCGGCGAGTATGCTACCAACACCGAGTCATCCTATTTCCTCCGGTATCGACAGGCTGGTACCGGACCCCTCCGGTACCAACTTCGATCGGTATCGGTATCGTGCTTTACAAGAGCACCCGGGCAGAAGATATTTTGAATCCTCCAATGACTCTGAGGATTCTGACAGCTCTGTTGATGCTGGAGTACTTCTCTTTGAGGAGCCTTCTTCTCCTAAACGTAGGATGTCTCCTCCAGAGGATATATCCTTTCAGGATTTTATCAGGGAGGTGGCTAGGGGTCTTTCCATTTATTTATTTATTTATTTATACATCTTTTCTATACCGCCACTTCCAGAGATCAGTGGCGGTTTACAGGTAACATAAACTTTAATAATAGAGTACTATTATTTTACATAGAACAGATTTAGAACAATGAACATTCAACTATTAATTGTAACTCATAGATACCAGGAGATAGTAGGAGAGGTAGGAACATTTGAACTGGGTAAGAATTAGATAATGTTTCATAAATACTACCAACAGTATATCAACAGTAAAGGGATATATTTACATTATATTACAGTTATTCACATTAGCGACAATTAATTGCTTTCAAAGAGTAAGCTTAAACTAGGTGAGCAATGTGAAATGTGTGGGAAAGATTTTATGCTTGTCTAGGTAGGGTCATTGAGTGACTGATGATCGGTGTTTTTCTCAGTGTTAGGATTATCTTCAATGTGAAGGTTATTGTAGTGCAGAGTGAATAGATGGGTTTTTAGGTTTTTTCTAAATAATTGAAGGTCCTTGATTTCTCTGATTTCAGTCGGGAGGTTGTTCCATAACGTAGGAGCGAAGTATGAGAAAGCTGTGTTGCTTGTCTTCTGACTTGTCTTTCGGATAGAATCAGGGACTTGTAACGTGTGAAGGTTTATTCTTCGTCTTGATCTATTTTCATGTGGGATGTTGATGAGTGTAGATAAGAAGGATGGAGCTATGTTATTAAAGATCTTAAATGTATTGACTAAGGACTTGTAGATGATTCTGCATGAGACGGGTAACCAATGGAGAGTGTAGAGAATCGGAGATATATGATCCGAAAGTTTCGCTTTATGGATAATCCTTGCGGTGACATTTTGGGCTAATTGAAGTGTGTGAATATTTTTCTTAGAGGTCCCTTGAAGAATACCATCACAGTGGCTCCTGAAACAGAGCCCAGAGCAAAGGAGTTGGAGATTTTACAATATCCTAAAGCTCCCAAGGAAGCGGCTACTTTGCCTATTCATGAGATTTTGCATGATCTCATGTTAAGAATATGGGAAACACCTCTTACCACCTCTCCGCATTCCCGTAGGCTGGATACCATATATCGAGTACCTCCTTGTCCTGGATTTCAAAAAACTCAGTTGCCACACCACTCCATAGTGGAGGAGTCAGCTATGAGAAGGATCAAGAATGCAAAGAGACATGCATCTAATCCTCCAGGACGTAAATGTAGGACTCTTGATGCCTTTGGGCGTCGAACATTCCAGGCCTCTATGCTTTCTGCCAGGATTAGTTCCTACATCTTATACATGGGAATGTTCCTTTAGGAGGTTACAGGAGATCTCGAGCTTATGAGCCCTCTCCTTCCTGATTATAAGAGGCAGGATTATCTTACACTTGTCAAACATGTCCAGGATGTTTCCAAGTTTGTTAATCATGCAGCTTTTGATTGCTTTGAGTGCATAAACAGAACCTCTGCCATTTCCATAGGTGCTCGTAGGATAGCCTGGCTCCAGGCATCTGACTTAGAACTCTTGGTACAAGATAAACTGGGGAATATCCCTTGTACAGGTGAAAATCTCTTTGGCAAAAATTGGCAAGAGAAAGTTAATGAGCTGGATGCTGATAACACCACTTTGGATAGGCTATCCAAGGCTACAGCTGATCCTGCAAGGAGAAAATCCTACAACAAACCATTCTTCTCTAAAAAGAAGAGGTTTTATCCCTCCTATACCCAGCAGGTGCATTCTGCAGGTCAGTCCGCCTGAAAGGGACAGCAGCCCCTAAAGCAAAGGAAATCAAACACTGCTAAGCCTCAACCGGCCCAGCAGACTCAGCCTCCACGGGGGCTTTGACTCTCATCTAGAGAACTTGGCCTTCCTGGCCCTGAACGGGCCAGAGCTTTCCACCATCCCAGGAAGGTTGTGTCATTTTGCCCCCAGATGGGGGCAGATAACAACAGAAGAATGAACTCTTTCCATTGTAAGAGAGGGGTATAAGCTTCATTTCTTCAACATGCCCCCTCCTACAGTGGTAAGACAGTTCAATTCTCAGGCTTCTCTCAACACTCAGTTGAGTCAAGAGGTCAGTGTACTTCTTGCCCAGGGGGCAATAGAAGACATACCCATTTCCCAACAGGGTACAGGGTTTTACTTCCCTTATTTCCTTATTCCAAAGAAAACAGGGGGTCACAGACCCATTTTAGACCTCAGAGAACTGAACAAATTCCTGTTCAAAGAGAAATTCAGGATGATTTCTCTAGGAACTCTGCTGCCATACTTTCAGAGTGAGGATTGGCTTTGTTCTCTAGATCTCAAGGATGCATACACTCATGTTCTCATCCATCAAACTCTCCGAAGGTTCCTTCGCTTCCTGTTTCAAGGAAAGCACTACCAACACAGGGTGCTTCCTTTTGGCCTGGCTTCAGCACCAAAGGTGTTTACGAAATGCATGGCTGTAGTGGCAGCATTTCTTCGCACTCTAGGAATATTCGTCTTCCCCTACTTAGACAACTGGCTCATTCGAGCCCCATCAGAGTCACAGGCCAGAATTTTCCTATCTTGCACAATGCGTATCCTTCAGTATTTGGGCCTGGTCATAAACATCCCAAAATCCAGCCTAACTCCCACTCAATCTCTAGAGTTTATAGGAGCTTTGCTGGACACCAGGAAAGCAAGGGCCTATCTTCCACAGGCCCGCTGCCTTCGCATTGTGCAGTTAGCCTCTCAGGCAGTGTTAAAGACTCATCTCACTGCTCGGGAAATGTTACAACTACTAGGCCACATGGCATCTACCGTGCACGTGGTTCCCTATCCTCGCCTCCATATGAGAGCAGCCCAATGGATTCTTTCCACTCAGTGGACTCGCATCAGGCTGCCTTTCAAACAAAATAGCAAACACAAGTCGCCTTATTTTGTCTCTACAATGGTGGCAGTCAACCCAAAACCTGTTTGTGGGGTCCCCTTTCCAGCAACCCCTATCCCAGGTTACTCTAACAACAGATGCCTCACAAGTGGGTTGGGGAGCTCATCTGCAAGATCTCTCTACCCAAGGCACCAGGACTCCACAGGAGACCCACTTACATATCAATCTCCTAGAACTCAGAGCAATCTTCCTTGCTCTTCGAGTGTTCCATACCCAGCGCAGCTACAAGACAGTCCTATTTCAGACGGACAATCAAGTAGCTATGTTCTATCTGAACAAGCAGGGAGGAACAGGCTCTCTGTCGCTTTGCAACGAAGCTTTGCGACTATGGGCCCTCGCCAGAGAGCATCAAATTCATCTACTTGCGGTGTATCTGCCAGGCATTCAAAACTCTTGTGCAGACAGATTCAGTCGAGTTCTGTTTCCACACGAATGGTCTCTCCATGCAGACCAGGTAGCAAAAATGTTTCAAATTTGGGGAACTCCGGACATAGACCTTTTTGCAAGTCCGTTGAATGCCAAACTTCCCCGGTTCTGTTCCAGAATTCCGGCTCAGGGTTCTCAGACCAGGGATGCTTTCCTCCTCCATTGGGGTCAGGACTTCCTATATGCCTTTCAACCCATTCCCCTAATTCCCAAGACCCTATTCAAGCTTCAGAGAGACAAAGGCCACATGATTCTCATAGCTCCACATTGGCCACGGCAGGTGTGGTACCCTCTGCTCCTGCATCTCTCTCAAACTCCATCTCTGGAGTTATGATCTGCTCCAGATCTTCTGTCTCAGGAGGACAGGATGTTGTGGCATCCCAATCCCCACTCTCTGCATCTCAGGGCCTGGTTGCTGAGAGCCTAGACCTTCATGGTCTTAACCTTTCTCAACAAGTAAGGGATGTCCTTTGTGCTTCCAGGAAACCTTCCACAAGACACTCTTATGCTTTCAAGTGGAAAAGGTTTTCCATATGGTGTTCGCAAAAGGGTCTTCACCCCTCTGCAATACCTCTGGAATCATTACTGGAGTATCTCCTGCATTTCTATAATGTAGGGCTTAAGACTAACTCAGTAAGAGTCAATTTAAGTGCTATTTCATCTTCCTTAAAGCCTTTAAATGGACAACCTATTTCCTCTCATCCTCTCATAGTGAGATTTATGAGGGGCCTTCTTCTAACTAAGCCTCCCATCAGGCCACCTCCAGTGGTGTGGGATCTGAATCTGGTTCTTGGGCAACTCATGAAGCCGCCTTTTGAACCTTTAGCTACTATCTCCTTGAAATTCCTTTCCTGGGAAGTTATCGTTCTCATTGCAATCACATCAGCACGTCGCACCAGTGAATTGCAAGTATTAGTTGCTGATCCTCCTTACACAAGGTTCCATCATGATAAGGTAGTCCTTAGGACTCATCCACACTTTATGCCAAAGGAGGTCTCGCCTTTTCATTTAAACCAGGTGGTTTACCTGCCTGTATTTTTTCCAAGGCCTCATGCTTCAAATGCAGAGAGGAATCTTCATACTTTGGACTGTAAAAGAGCACTTGCCTTTTACTTACAGAGGACACAGCAACATAGAAAGTCCTCCCAACTCTTTGTTGCTTTTGATCCTGGTCATTTGGGACTTCCAGTCTCCAAGAGAACATTGTCCAACTGGATTGCACATTGTATTTCTTTTGCCTATCAAAGAACCTTTCTCTGGAAGGCCATGTCACGGCTCACAATGTGAGAGCCATGGCAGCCTCAATGGCTTATCTACACTCTGTCTCTTGATGACATCTGTCGAGCATCTACTTGGGCCTCGGTTCATACCTTCACAGCCCATTACTGCTTAGACAAGGACTCCCGCCGGGATGTCTTGTTTGGTCAGACTGTTCTACAACACCTGTTCCATACTTAATCAACTCCTACCCACCATACCGGTAGGATGCCAGAGATCCATGGGGGTAAGTGGAGCCCTTTCACAGGGGCACACAACTTCTGGGGTCTCTCCCTGGCATCTGTAGCTAGGGAGTGCCCATATGTGAAGACTACATTCCTGCTTGTTCCTGGAGATAGCATAGTTACTCACCTGTAACAGGTGATCTCCGGGAACAGCAGGAATTTAGTCTTCACAACCCACCCACCTCCCCTAGGAGTTGTATCTCTCTTTTCTTTTTTTCCCCGCTCTCTCTCGTTGTCTCAGCTATAAAACTCAACTGGAGAGAGTCAGTTGAGAAAGTCAGGAAGGCTGCACGCAGGCGCTGTGGGATGCTCCCAAAAGCTTTCTAATTGGACGCTGGGGAGCATTCCCATGCAGGCTTCATCGGTACCGACGATACCCATATGTCAAGACTAAATTCCTGCTGTTCCCGGAGATCACCTGTTACAGATGAGTAACTATGTTTTACTGAAATCTAAATACACCACATCCCTCCAACTCCCTGGTCACCCAGTCAAAGAAATCAATCAGATTAGTCTGACAATACCTGCCTCTGGTGAGTCTATGCTGTCTCGGATCCTGAGCTGATCAAATTGGTGGAGGGGCTGCGCTCTATGTTAGAGAGGGCATTGAGTCAGAAAGGATTAAAGTTTTGCAGGAAACAAAATTTGCTGTAGAATCTCTATGAATTGAAATTCCATGTAAAAAGGGGAAGGCGATGGCAGTGGGGGGTGTACTTTCGACCGCCTGGCCAGAATGAACAAATGGATGATGAAATGCTCAAAGAAATCAAGGAAGCCTACAAAAGTTACTGCACAGTAATAATAATGGGTGATTTCAAATACTCCGGTATCGACTGGGTCAGTGTCATGGCAGGACATGCTAGTGAGATAAAGTTCCTAGATGGAATAAATGACTGCTTCTTGGAGCAGCTGGTTCATGAACTGACCAGAGGGAAGCCATAGTGGAACATCAGATCTGGTGCAAGAGATAAGGGTGTTGGGGCCGCTTGGCAATAGTGTTCTCCAGGACCAAGCAGGAAGTTAGTCCTCACATATGGGTGACATCGACGTCGATGGAGCCCCTGTGGAGCATTTCCCCAGCTTTCTATGAAAGCCTTTGGGAATACTGCACGCATGCGCAGTCCCCTTCCCGCCTAAAGGTGCCATCTTGCTCAGTCTCTCTTTTTCCGTGGAGCCCATCGGACGTGTTTCCTAGTCCTTCGGAAAATAGTTAGATTTTTTCATCAATTCTTTGCGATTTCTTCGCGTTTTTTTCTCTGGTTCCCCTTCTTGCCGGGTTCGGTACACCGGTATCGAGCCCAATCTTATTTTTACGGTTTTTGCCCTTCGTGGCTGGCGTTCGCACCCTTTTTTTCCTTTTCCCTGGAAGGCTGGTCCTTTGACCTCGCGTGGACTCTTTTTTTCCCGGATGGCTTCCAATGGTTTTAAGAAGTGTGATCGGTGTAAGAAACTAATGTCTCTCACCGACACACACGACTGCTGCCTTCGGTGCCTCGGTCCTGATCATGATCCTAAGATCTGTGGACCGTGCGGAAAAATGTCCACTGAGGCACTTCGAAGTCTTCAGCACCAAAAGGAAAGGCTTTTCTCAGATTCGGTCTCCGGCCGGGCCAGGACCTCGTCTGAGGCCTCGACGTCTCGGGGTTCCTTGGAGAGGGGGTCCCCCGAGCGGGAGCGAAAGAGGAAGAAGCGGCTCGCGAGGGCGGCGTCGGAGGAGGTCCCTGGCTCCTCGAGGGCTAGATCTCGGACCCCCGACTGCAGTCCCGGGCCCGTGGAACGAGAGAAGCCGTTCATAGTACCTTGGGTGGAGCCGGAGTATGCTGGACACGTAAGTCCTGTTGTCCTCGAGACTCTCCTTCCAGGCAGCCGACGTCGGGCCCGGTGCCGCCGTGGCCTGAGTCGGTTGCTGCTGAGTCTCCTGAGCTGGGTCTCAGGCTGACAGCCTTGGAGTGCAGACTGTCTGCCTTCATGGATCAGCAGCAGGTGCTGATGGCCAGCCTCGCTGGCACATCTGCTCCGACCACCGGGACATTGACGCCGAAGTCGACCCCGGAGACCGAGCTGATACTCGAGACCATGAAGGCTCGAGGTCGTCCTCGGTCGCGGTCACCCTCGACCTCCCAGTCGGGACCGAGGGCGTCGATGCCGGTGCCTTCGGCATTGGGGCGGGTGCTGCCGGGCCCCGCACGGTCGGAGCCTGACTCCTCTTCGGACGAGTCCGCCTGGGAGACGGAGGATGAGGAGTCCCCCGATACCTTCAAGACTCGGTGCATCCCGTCGGACTCACTGCAGTCTGAGCCCCGGAGTAGGTCCCCTCTGGAGAATACCCGGTTCTCGGAGTTCGTGCGGGATATGGCCTTTGCTTTGGCGATCCCGGCGGATCCCGAGGAGGAGCCTCGAGTCGAAGAGCTCTAGGCCCTCCAGTATGACTCTCCTCTGAAGGAGGCCTTTACTGTGCCGGTTCCTCCGATGCTGGAACGGCTCCTCTTCCGGATGTGGGAGGCACCGGCCTCGGCGCCGGTTCTGAGCAAGCGGGTTGATTCCATTTATCGACTCCATAAAAGCCCTGGGTTTCAAAATGTGAAGTTACCGCACCATTCCAGGGTGGTGGAATCGGCCATGCATCGTCTGAAAAGTCAGAAGATGCCCTCCGCGGTGCCCCCTGGCAGGGAGGCCCGGAACCTGGATGCGTTTGGTAAAAAGTGCTTCCAGGGCTCGATGCTTGCTTGTCGTGTCCAGTCTTACCAGCTGTACATGGGCATGTACTTGCGGGACCTGGCAAAGGAGCTTGTCGGGTTCTCTGCTGGTCTCTCTGGGGAACCTTTGCAGAGGTTCAAGTCCGAGCGGCCTACGATGGCTTCGAGGGCCTCGGCCCGTGTAGTGGCTGCCGGCATCGCGGCTCGACGCCAGGCATGGCTGCAGTCATCGGACCACGAGCCATGGGTTCAGGACAAGTTGGTCGATGTCCCTTGCCAAGGTGAGAACTTTTTGGCAAGCCCATGGCCGAGAAGGTACGTATGACCTAGATTGGCCACTGTTGGAAACAGAATACTGGGCTTGATGGACCTTGGTCTGACCCAGTATGGCATATCTTATGTTCTTATGTTAAGGCTGCTGAGCTCGAGACCGAGCACCTCACGAGGACAAGGCTATCTCAAAAGACTTCTGCCCCTTCACACAAGAAGAAGGGCTCGGATAAAAAGTCCTTTTACCCGAGGAAGGCGACTGCCTACAAACAGTTCCCACCTTACCAGGCCTCCCCCGCTCCCCCACAGGGTCAGCAGGCCAAGGGGCAGGGACATGGGCCCTGTAGGCAGAAGATCCCCAAGCCTCCGGCTCCTGTTTCCACTCAGCAGGGTGGGGGTTTTTGACTCCCAAGGCATAGCCTCTCCATCTCTGCTGTCCCATTCCTGCACAGGAGGTCGCCTAGCCCTGTTTGCCCACCGGTGGCCACCCATTACAGGGGACAACTAGGTCTTAAGCATAGTCCACAAGGGCTACCTGCTTCATTTTCATCAGTTGCCTCCTCCCTATTTTCCAGGAGAGCCTCCAAGGCCTCCTCTCCATACAGCCCTCCTCCTGCAGGAGCTCCAGGGTCTGTTACGAGACCAGGCGGTGGAGCCTGTGCCTCCCAACCTACAAGGTCACGGTTTCTACTCCAGGTACTTCCTTGTACCAAAGAGAACAGGGGATCTCAGGCCTATTCTCGACCTCAGAAATCTCAACAAGTTCTTACAGAAGGAAAAGTTCAAGATGCTTACTCTTGGAACACTTCTGCCCTACCTCCAGCAGGGAGATTGGCTATGCTCTTTAGATCTAAAGGATGCGTACCCTCACATCCTCATTCATCCAGACCACAGAAAGTACCTCAGGTTCATTGTGGGAGGAAACCATTATCAGTACAGAGTGCTGCCATTTGGCCTCACCTCCGCCCCCAGGGTCTTTACCAAATGCCTGGCAGTGGTGGCGCGGCCTACTTGAGGAATCAGGGTATCTTTGTCTTCCCCTATCTGGACGACTGGCTCATCAGGGGTCAGATGTGCCAGGAGGCCAGGCAAGCCACCCTCCGAACGATTTCTCTACTCCAGCATCTGGGGTTTGTCATAAACTTCACAAAGTCCACTTTGCTCCCCTCCCAAAACTTAGAGTTCATAGGGGCAAGGCTAGACTCTCTGCAGGCAAAAGCTTTCTTGCCAGAGGACAGAGCCCAAAGACCGATGACCTTCGCAAACCAGTTTCTCAGCAGTCACTGGTCTCCGCCAGGCTCTGCCTGAGGCTTCTCGGCCACATGGCTTCGACAGTACATGTGACTCCCAATGCCAGGCTTCATATGCGGCCTGCGCAATGGTGTCTCAGGAGTGTGATAAGGAAGCTTATCATAGTTCAGGAGGAAATAATATAAGAGGTGAATTGGCTCTGAATAAGCAACCTTTGCTGGCTGGTAAAAGCACTAAAACAGAGTGTTTACCTAAAAGACTACCAGACCCAGAATGCACTGGTTTACAGAAAGCCTCTAGGAGAGCTGAAGTAGGGAAACGTGTGCCTAATCAGAGAAGCAATGATGTGTAATCTCTAATCACACATCTCCTAGGGCAAGGCTTAATTCAGAACACCTGCAGTGTGCTAGGGTGGAGCAGCCATCTAGGCACTTTAAAGCTAGACAGCAAGGAGAGCATGGACAGCAACGGGAGCTGGAGAAGGAGAGACTGATCGTGAACAGAAGGAAGAACAGCAAGACGTCCAGAAGGTCTAATAAAGGAGCCCAAGGCAGTACGTATGCTGGGAGAGATTCCTGGGGAAAGCATTCTTCATTGGACTGGAAGAAGCCAGAGGCTTGGAGATATACAGCCAGGAACCCTCGGACAGCACCTGTAAGGGGATGGCTGCATCTACAGAAAGAGGGTGCTCTAATACCTTTTTGAGGAGGTATGGAAAAGGGACCTAAAGTCCAGAGATTCTGACTGGAGAGCTGGGCACAGACGTTTTGCTACCTACTGGCCAAAATACCAGAGAGGAAACCTAATGACAACGTGATCTCAGGTATGAACTCTGAACTGTTCCCTAGATTTGCACAAGGAAGACAGCAGGGAAACAGTTTTGATCCTGGTAGAGATCAGTTAGAGAAATCCTCTGAGCCAGTTTATGGAAGTGATCCTATGGTATTTCAAGAGTAAGTGGAAATATCAAATGAGGAAGTTGAATGTATGGATTGTTCTCTTTCTGAGCTGCTGTTCTAAAGTAATCCTCAGATAAGGATCAAACACCAAAAGGAACTGTACTGATCTTTAGCTTCCCAGAAAAGTTTCTTTGAGAGAAAGCTTTGGGGAAAGTGGAGCCATGTGGAGAGTGGACCAGCAATGGTTTACAGTTGGTTAAGCACCTGTGATTAGAGCAAGGCACAAGTGCACGTGGGACTTTGGAAAAAAACTTCTTCTCTGTGTGAAAGGAAGAAAGATGGTTTTTTTTTATAAAGAGAATTTTCCTTTTGGGTTTATTTTTCATTCCAGCACTGCTAAGAAAGTTTATTAGCAGGGGCTAGAAGAAAGACCTTTTCTGTTCCATCAAGGTCTTTACTAAGTTGTTGCATAAGTAATTCAGTTGCCTTATTTGTTTTGTTTTGGAATAAAACTCCTGGAGAAATTATCCTGTTGATGTTACCAAGCATATCTGTGCGAGGGAATAACACCCCATAAATAAAATCTGTTTTCTGCTTTACACTCGAGCAACTACAATTCTTTATTCTTGTTAAAACGGCTAGTTTTATCTGAATGAACTACAAGACCCACAATCCTTTTCAAGTCAAGTAAATTTATGTCCTTGCCAAGATTGTGGAACTTTCACAACAAGCACCCCCGTTTACAGGAGTCAGTGGTCGCAGGCCATAGGGAGCCTCAGCGACAGAGTAAGGGTCTCCAGACCATTCCTGCACTCCCTACGTTGGTGGCTGCATCCTCACAACTTACTGGAAGGGATGCCTTTTCAGCCACCTGGGTCCACAGTGGTATTGACCACCGATGCCTCCCTACAGGGCTGGAGTGCACACTGCCTGGGCAAGTGCACCCAGGGCCTGTGGTCTCCCTGGGAGGTCCAGCAGCAGATCAATCTACTGGAACTTCGGGATATTCCCTTAGCCCTCAAAACTTTCTCTCAAACCCTGGCTCACCAGTCTGTGTTAGTGCAAACAGACAATCAGGTAGCCATGTTTTATCTGAACAAACAGGAAGGCACTGGGTCCAGGCTCCTTTGTCAGGAAGTCGCAGGACCTTTGTTTGTTTGCGCTCAGGCACAACATGTTGCTCAAGGCGGTTTATCTCCCTGGCCAGGAAAATTACCTAGCAGACAGGTTGAGCAGGATTCTGCAGCCCCACGAGTGGCAGCTCCATCCCCTGGTAGTTCAGAAGATCTTCCTGAGATGGGGACTTCCATCCATAGATCTCTTTGCCAGTCCCCTGAACAGACAGCTGCCCAGGTTCTGCTCCAGGCAACTGCATCCTCTGAGACTAGCAGCAGATGCTTTCTGATTTCCTGGTTCCAAGGCCTCCTATATGCATTTCCTCCCACGCCTCTGGTGGCCCGAACCCTGTTCAAGGTTCTAAAGGACCAGGCCTCGGTCCTTCTCTTAGCCCCTAGGTGGCCGAGACAACCTTGGTTCCCAATTCTGCTTCAGCTAGCAGTGGACACTCCACTACCTCTAGGGTTGCAGCCCGACCTTCTTTCTCAAGACCAGGGGTCTCTTCTGCACCCCAATCTCAAAATCTCTCAATTTGATGGCCTGGAAGCTGCAAGGGTAGTTTTGGCTCCTTGGGGCCTACCCCTCCTGAAGTTGAAGAGGTCATCCTGGCCTCTAAGAAGCAGTCCACTAGAAAAACCTATGCCCTGAAGTGGAAGAGGTTTTTTGTGTGGTGTCAGCTGCGTACAGAGGATCCTTTCTCCCTGTACTGTACCAGTGGTGCTCAGTACCTGCTGCACTTATCCGATCAGGGCCTTAAGTCCAATTCTGTTCGGGTCCACCTCTCAGCTCTAGCAGCTCACCACTCAATGGTGGAAGGACACTCTCTATCGGTTCACCCCTTGGTGTCCCGGTTTCTCAGAGGTTTGCTCTTGCTCAAACCTCCTGTCCGTTCTCCAGACCCTGAGTGGGAGTGAATGTGGTCTTGCAGCAACTGACTCGCCCACCTTTTGAGCCGATGGCTACTTGTCCTCTCGCTTCCTTTCCTGGAAGACACTCTTCCTAGTAGCCTTAAACCTTGGCCAGACGGGCGTGAGTGAGTGAGCTTCAGGCCCTAGTTGCTGTGCTCAGGCCTTACACCCACTTCTCATAGGAACACAGGGTAGTTCCCTTAGGGACTCATCCAAAGTTCCTTTCCAATAAAGTTGTCTCCTCTTTCCACCTCCAAACCAGGAGATGGTTCTTCCAACCGAACATTCTTCCCCTAGGGCCCTCATGCAAGCCAGGGCTGAAGCGGGTCCTGCATACCCTGGACTGTAGGAGGTCCTAAACCTTCTACCTTTGAGCCGTAAGCAAGGACATAGAAGGGTCTACTCAGCTCTTTCATTCTCTTTTGACCCTAATAAATTTGGGGTTAGCTGTGTCCAAGCGTACCTTGTCCAATATGGAGTGGCTGACTGTAATCACAGTGGAGCTTACAGGGCGGTCTGGGACCTTCCCTTTGCAGGGTCGGGTCACGGCCCATCGTGTCAGGGCAATGGCTGCCTCAGTAGCTCATCTCCGCGTCTGTACCGTTGGCAGCCATCTGCAGGGCTGCAACTTGGTCCTTAAGCCAGACTTTTGCAGCTCATTACTGCCTGGAGAGGGATGTCCCGTAGGGACAGTGCTTTTGGCCAGGCAGTTACTCTTCGGAATCTCTTTGAGGTTAGGGCAACTCCTTCCCTCCCACCCTCCGTTGGGCTACCGGTGGAGTTCTTTCAGTGAAAAGCCTTTCTTGATGCTGGGAACTAGGAGGGAGTTTCTCTTGATCAGCCTGGGTTCCTTGGTAGCCCAGAGCCAGCGTGGGGTCACCCATATGTGAGGACTGAATTCCTGCTTGGTCCTAAGAGAAACGAGTAGGTACTCATCTGTAACAGGTGTTATCCAGGAGCAGCAGGAATCAGTCCTCACCAACCTCCCTCCTCCCCTGGGCTTTGCAGTTGTACATAGAAAAAAATTAACTTATGTTACATTTTTGTGTGCTGTTTTTTAGCTATGTCATTTGAC